>OZ024729.1:11978336-13178336 GCA_964016875.1 Fallopia convolvulus | reverse complement strand
TATATTTTTCATATTTTATTACTTTTCATGTACGTAAATTTAGAGATTATCAACTATTTCAATGTTTCTATTAAATAAATCTATTATCTTTTTTTTAATTTTAAAAGTTATAAATATTTATCATTAATTTTTTTATATAAAAGAAAATCACTGTATATCTATAAATAAATTCGTCAAAAGATATATGCTAAAAGATTTATACTTATTTTAAAATATTTAAAATATTTTTATCTTTAATTTTAAATACTTGTATAAGGAACCTTTTAAAAGATAGTGTTATACTAAATAGATATTTGTTTGATGATAGAGATAAATTTAAATAATTAAAAAAAATTAATAGAAAGAAGTTATAATAACAGAAATTAAAATTAATTTTTTAAATATGAGGTGGGGCCAGAATCGTTCTGGCGGCTCGAAAAGTTATAGCTTTAATATATAGTTATAGATATCAATTTCTATTATTATAACTTCTTTCTATTAAATTTTTTTTAACTATTTAAATTTATATCTAATATCAAACAAATATCTATTTAGTATAATACGGAGTATATCTTTTGAAAGCTTCCTTATACAAGTATTTAAAATTAAAGATAAAATAATTAAAATACTTTAAAACAAATATAAATCTTTTATCATATATATTTTGACGAATTTATTTATAGATATATATTGATTTTATTTTATAATAAAAAATTAATGATAAATATTTAAAATGTTTAAAATTAATAAAAATAGATAATAAAATATTTAATAGATATGTTGAAATATTTGATAATCTCTAAATTTACGTACATGAAAAGTAATAATATATGAATAATATAACATTTAATCTTATCTATCTTTACTTTATCGAACTACAAAATGATGGAAAGACACATCTTGAATTAAATTAATTAAATTTTAAATATTTTATATAATTAAATTATCTTTATCTTCCATGCTTTATTATATCTTATTTATTAAGTTCACTATTATTTTTTAAATTCTTATATCTTCCATATTTTAATATATAATTTTTATTCATATTTTATCTTTTTTTAATTAAATATCTATGAAATATCTTCAAAGAAAAGGAGAAATGTAATTATTTTGTCTTAATAATATATCTTCATTCTCAACATTAAATTTAATCATTTATATTGATTAAATAAATTATAAATTCTATGAGTTCGGAATTATTTTGGTTGATACTTGAGATTATTTTGAGTCATTTTTCCTGATTTTTTTATTAATATCCTATTTATAATGTCTGTAAAAAATATCAAATCGTAGTCGTACATGGTACGACGGGTACAACTAGTACATTATAAAGTTGTAATACATTATAAAGCAGAAACCATGTTTGTTGAAAAATTTGCGCCACATTGCATTCTTTAAATAAAATAATTTATGTTTTTAAAAACAAATATTATAATTACTTTTATCATCTTTTCTATATATCCAATTTTTTATAAAATAATTTTTTTTAAATTTGTTTTTTATCCTATTTAAAGATAGAAAAAAAAACCCGTTTTTTAAAAGAAAATTATATTTACTTTTTGTACTAAAACCAATTTGTTTGTAAAATCGTTTTACAGTTCAACCTATATAATTCATTAGAGAACGAGTTTTGTAATTTGCATACATATAATCACGATTTTTTTTTGTAAGAACTTACTTTCTTATTTATCACTGCACAAGTAAAAAGCCACGTGGCTTTTTCTTTGGGGTCCAATTATATAATTTTTTTTATATGTTGATAATAATTTCATCTAATATTTTTGTAACACCCCTATTTTACAACATTGGGTATTACCGCCAGTGACCTCAGACTTTACCGTCCAAAGTCACCCAAGGCTTTTAGAATGATATAGAACAATTAAAATGCGGAATAAAACATATTACATAATTAGAAAAGGTGCTCCCGAGGGAGACTTAGTTCTCACAAAACATCTTACATTGGTTCAAACATAAAGTTGTCCAGAATTAAAATGCGAAATCTGATTGTCCTTGAAACGTAATAAAACTAAAGCAAAATGATGGAAAGACACATCTTGAAATCCTTGTTCTTCCTTCGTCTTCACTTCACTTCACGCCTTGCTGGGCTTCCTAGATTCTGACATAATTCGCGAGGGGCGATAGAATGCCAGGCAAAAATGCGGAAAAGAAGAATTAGTCTAAGAGACTAAGCAAGCGGGAAGGGAACTTCCCGAGGGTATTTTGGGAATTTTCAAATACTATTGAAAGAGGTATTAAGATTGTGTTTACGATGGGTTATATAATGAAACTTGTTGATGTGGAGCTTTGAGATTCGAAGTAGAGTATATCTTTGGACAAAGATAACTCGATGATGCAATAGAAGAACTACTAGATTGTAGACTTCTTTTGGATTTCGAAAGAATGTTGGGAACGTTCATTAAATCATACAAGTGAAAACCTCTCGCGCCCTGAGCGAACCGAGAGCCGGATCGATCATTTGAGATCGGTCCGGTTTTGGTGTCTTAAGTGTGCATTCGCACTTATCTTATATAGTGACGAAAATATTCGACTTTATTAATGATTTTTAATAGAGAGTGGTGGGACACGAATATTACGAGCCACCCGAAGGAGAACCATCAATTCTTCGGCACTTAGCTAGAGTGCCGCACAATCCCTCCTTATAATCGGAGCGGATGGAGATCATGATCCCGAAAGTCGTATGGACGTACGACTTATTAATGTTATATAGAGGTGTCGGCTACCCCGCACCCCTTTCTAGTTTAATCATGGTAAATCTCTGAACGAGATTGTATTCAATCAAGATCACAACATACTAGCATAAATAATCCTAACAAAGGAATGTAAAACAAACTATGCTAACAATTGTCGTTATTTCTAGCAGTCAATATTTCCTAGATTCATTTTTATTTAAGCATACAAATGGTTCCCAACAATCAAGGATTTTCACAAAATGGAGTGTAAAGGTTACAAGGGGAAATTCTACTTGCCTTAGCTTACACGCGTATACTATCGAGTCTTGACGGAATATTTGGTTCGCAACTTCGAGCACGAATCCCGACCTAATGACACGGAATTTACGAGTGGATTTTAAATACAAATTCTTCTTAGCTTGGATTCTCTCTTATAATACTTTATATAAGAGAAATGGAATTCTAAATTATTATGATAATAATTTAGAAGATTATTTAAAATAATAATATTCCTTCATTATTATTTTGGTTTTGTAATATCCTTTTTATTCCATAAAAATCTTTATTCCATATTATTAAAATAATCCTTTTTAACTTTATTTGTTATTTCCTTAATATAATTAAGGAAGTATAATTTCATAAAATACTATACTTTGCCTAAAAAGTATTTTTCTTTTAAAAGTACAAATTCTCCTTACATTAAAGAAATCTATTTTAACCTTTTTACAAAATCATTTTAATTAAAATATTATTTTTAAATTCCTTAATGATCTTGAAGTAATATTTCCCTCACCAAGAATATTTTATTAATAATATTCTCTTAGTAGAATTTTATTTAATTATTTAATTCACATAAAATAACACTCATAGATTTATAATCTATTTTTCTTGGAAGTTTCCACAATTAGGACTTTCTATTTTCTTTATAAGGTAACTTCCTAAAATTAACATATATTAAATTAATCTTATTTATTTTATTCTTATAGTTCTTTTCAAATCATATGGTTTATAAAATATATATGATCATAGCTTATAATATATGATCATGACTTATAAAATATACCACTTCTTACCTATAGTCCATTATTATAATATCTTAGAGTATAAAATAATATCTTTTCCCATATCTTAATTATTTCTTTTCATGCAAGCAATCCTTATAACTATATAATATCATAAAATCATTATAAGATCATACTTCTTATATTTAACCTAGGACTTATGTCTTGCAATAACTCTCTACACTTAGAGGTTATTAAATTAATATTATTCTCACATGATGACTTTAGTAATATAATTATTATTAATATTATTCTTTTATAAAAATCAATATCTAATGTCAAACTATAGTCCATGACTACCATATTTGAAATAATAATATTCTTATAAGAATTCTCTACAATTTATTTCGAATAGTTATTATTATAATATGTCATAAGTATTTTATTGCCACTACCATATATTATAAATAAAACTATATCTATTGTAATTCTCTATACTTTTATAGACATGGCAACTTTAAATAATATGTTTATTATTATTAGCAATAGTTTCCTATATCTTCAATTTCTCTATAATTATTAATAATATCTTTAGCATATCTTTTCTAACAACTTAGACCTTTATATTTTTATAATAATTTCCCAATAAGGTAATCATATTATTTATATTATACTTCTCATATAAATCTCATAATTCAATCTCATGATTTCATTATAATGTATTTCTCTATATAAAAGTTCATGCAAATTATTTAATATCTCTTTCTAGTCTTCAATTTAATCATATAAAATTATCTTATGATAAGAATATCTTATCCATATTATATATAAGTTTATAATATGATTTTGAAGGACATGTTAGTATTTTCTATTAATAAAGTCTTAAATTAATACATCCCTTCATCTAGTTCTATTTTCTTTAATTACTTATAATAAAAATCCAAGCAAGGTAAAAATATTATTAAATAATATTCCTTATGCTTAGAAGTCTTATATTATGATCTCATAATTTATTTAGAATCTTTCCATATCTATCCATATTTTATTTCTCTATATAAAATACACATGCAAGTTGTTTATGTTCAATTTTATGAATAAGAAAAATAATAAAACAAAATCTGATTTAAGTAGAAATTTAGGCCCAAAATTTAATAGCCCAAGTTGAGTTTAAAATTACCCCCAAATTAATTAGGCCCACCTCCTTGCTCCCTCTCCCTTTTCACGTACAAGGCAGGAAACCAGAGAAGAGAATCTGGACGAACGACGACCACACCAGGCGGGGCTAGGGCGGCGACTCCGACGGCTCCATGGGCGACGGCGGGCGGCGCGCGGACTGCTGGCGGCGGCCTGGAGGTCCGGCAGTGGAGGTCCGGCAGTGGAGGTTTGGTGGTTGGGGGGTGTTTGGATGTGGTTGAATGTGTTTTCAAGGGGAAAAATCAGATTTAATGGGGCTTTTTTCTTGGCTGATTTTTGAGTGATTTGAGTAGAAATTTGCTAGAAGAGAGGGAGAAAGTTGATGTGTGAATTCTAATGGAGAAATTGAGCCTTTAAATAGGCAAAGCCATGGGGCTTGGCAATCCATGTCTATGGCAATTGACCAATGGAGAGGAGTCCAATTGATGTGGATTGGGGAGAGTTGTGCTTGTTTGTAGATGATGGAAGGTGATGCAATAGTCTAGTCTTGCAAGCAAAGGAGAAGGCTCCATTGCCATGCATTGGAGGAATTTTCAATCAACGTCAATTCACATCAGGCAAAGGTCTGATGTTTCTAGGAAGAAGAAGATAGGGTTATTATAAAGTTAAGAGAGTTGGGTTATTGAATAGGAAGTTACAATGGCTTAGCGGATTGTGGGAAGGGGCGTGTGAGGTTGGAGTGCAAGAGATCTCGGGTTCAAATCCCGGCTCTTGCATTCCTTTTGCAAGGCTTGTAAACTAATTTCCTAAGCCTTTGTATAATTTATTTTATGAAATAAAATAAATTTCTTATTTTTATCTAATGCTCTTTTTATTAATTTACCTCACTTATTAATCTATACCCCTTGAATTATTTTATTGCATTTTTATCTATTTTAATTCTCTTGATAATCTCTTTCAAAAGAAAGAAAAAAAATAGAAGTTAATTTGATTTTCTAGAAATTAGAGAAATAAAATAATTGATAATAAATATTATAAAAAGAACTTGGAATATCGCGGATATTATAATTTTTTATATTAATTTTGTGGATAATAATTTTTTTTATCTTTTAATAAGATTCAGGCCTTAAGTATATAATTTTTTATCTATATGTTGATAAAATATGGGACACAATCTTAAAGATTTTTTATAAACTACATAATTTTATTACGATATTATATACAAGTTTTTTTAATTTTGTATTAATGTCATAATATTATATAATTTTTAGTAAAATTATCCCATGAATATTACGTGGATTCAACTAGTAGTTCTTATAGGATTTGTTGTTGAAAAGATTATTCGGTGAAAGGAAGAGTGGAATTTTCTACTTGTGGAACATATATCCATGATCACAAATTACACACGTTGAACTAAAACGTGATGATTGATGAATGATACTTCATTAGTCATTGAGCCCAATCTAATTATTCTGCAGCCCAATAGAAACAAACCCAATACAAATACAAGCATATATCTATATCTATATCTATACTTTTATAAAAGCAAAATGGGGGAATATTTCCCGAGGAATAGTGAACTAGGCACCTCTCTGACGCCTCTCTCTCTCAATTCACCTTCCCAGCATAAGCACTGGTCAATTGTCTATTCTCTATTATTTTATTTTTTTATGTGGGCCCTAAATCATAAAAGTTGCTTCTTATATTTTGCCTTGCCCGCTACTCTTTTATTTTGACTTTACTTTATCCTCTCCCCACCGCCTATCTTCTCTGCTTTATAAACAGCCCTATAAGGAACAGAAAGAGAACCAGGACGGAACGACTCGGGAGAAAGAATCGTCCACCGTCGGCAATCTTATCTGCCTTCTCAAATTAGACTCGAAAAAATGATCGGTGTGCACCTGTCCTTCTCAATTTTCTGTCTGTCAATTTAATTTTGTTTTTGTTTTTACTGTCTTTATAAACAACCCTGGGATGGAACAGCGAGAGAATCAGGACAGAACGAGGACGGAACGACGACGGCCTCGGGAGAACGATGTCGAGTTCTTCACCACCGGCATATCTTATCTGCATCGTCAAAGCCTACGAATTCGTCTTCAAAAATTGATCGGTTTGATTTTGTCCATCTCAATTTAATTTTGTTTATATTGTCTTTATGTCAACTGTTGTTCTTAGTTCTCAATTCTGATAAAAAAACCTCTCAATTATGACAAACAACCCTAGGAAGGACCAGAGAGAGGATCAGGACGGAACGACGGACTCGGTCGGGCGCCGACATATCTTATCTGCATCGTCGAAGTCTAGAAATTCGCCTCCAAAAAATTGATCGGTTTGAACATGTCTTTCTCAATTTAATTTAATTTCTAATGTCTTTATGTGAACTACAATTCTTATTGTTGAATTGATAAAGCTCCAAATTTTCACTGTATTTGTGCCGCTGGTGGCTGGCTGATATGCCTCCTTCACTGTTTTCGTTCTTTGTACATTCTTCCTTAACTTTGATTTTTTGAATGTATGCTTAATTAAACTTAACCAAATCTAGATCCAATATTTTTTAAACCATATTTGCTAGATCCAATATTTTTTTCGATTTTTCTAACCTATGCCCCAAGGGCATAGGTTAAGAACCTTAAAATGGAAATGATTTGTTGAATTTTATTATTTGGAATTATTTTGATTATTTTCTTAGGGTTTATTAATTTTCATATAGGGTTTTAGTTTCTATAACTAGTACTCTTAACCGGATAGAAAAACCGTATTTTTTTAAACCATATTTGCTATGCCTACTGTATTTGATAGTATCTAATAAAGGTTAGTTATCTTTTTCTTGCTAAATTTATTTTCAGGCTTGGGTTTTCTAATTTTATAATGATATACTTCTTTCCCATATTTTGATTCACAAATTGAACCGGACAAATAGCATGGATCAATTAATGAACAATTTTAAGTTGTTAAAGATTGTTCAATTAGCTTAATTCATCATCTCACTTACTTATAATTGATCACATTTCCTACTTACTGTTTGAAGAAAGGAGTGAAGTGGGAATTGAAGAGGCTGAATTTACATACTGGTTCACTTTCTTTTGCTTCCTTTCAAAAAGGAGTTTGGATTCCTGATTGGTGTCCGACGGTGAGTTTTTCCTTTGCAAAACATAGTTGAATTTTTTCCTCTTAGTTTTATTGTTTTCATTGTTCCCTCTCCCACCATGATTATGATGCTGATTTTTTCTGGAATGGAATCTGGTTGGGTCTAATTATTGTTGATCGATTTCAATTTAGAATTGGCGTAGTGTAGTTGACCTGATTTGGCTTTAACGTGGACAACCATCTTTATATTTATAGGCTGATTTTTCTGATTTCATTTTGGTCTATCAAATTCTTCATTGAGTTATTGAATATTGATTATAGTTGAAATCTTACACACACACACACACACATATAAATATATATATATATATATATATATATATATATATATATATATATATATATATATATATATATATATATATATATATATGGACTCTATTATTGAAAGCTTGATTTTATGGTAAAGATAGCTGAGTAAGTTGGTTCTTAAAATTTATAATATATGATGTGTACAGGTTGTGAAGAACATAGTGATTATATGTTTAAATACTTATGTTCTTTAGAACCATGTTTTTAAGACATGATCGTTCTATTATCTTTGGTATATCTAATACAGGTAACAAATTCACCCTAAAGGATGGAGACTCTTAAGTATTTTTCCATATTTGTGGACCTGATTGGAAGATAGAAGACGTGTGGAATGAGGAACTCAAAGCTGATAAGAGCACAGTAACATCAGATGACCATGTTACATGTGTCGAATGAGGAGCTCAAGGGTGATAAGAGCATCATATTTCTTTATCGGAATCACTCATAAACTTTCTAGGGACGTGTTAAAGACTTATTGAGTAGGTTATGCATTGTGTATATTGCCAATAATATAAGAATCCTTCCTTTCCTTAATTTTTCAGTTTCTTGTATACGTCGTTACTTTATGGCACAATAATTAGTGTAATGATTTGCTGAGATAGCTTTGCAACCAAATGATTTAGCTTTGCTGACTTATTATTCAAATTGATTTTCCCTATTGTGCAATTGTTTGCGAAGATAGCTTTGCGGCGAAATCAATTAAAGGCGACGACTTCTTATTCAGATCGAAATTGTCTACTAATAGTTTACTTGTTTCTAAGGCATAAGATAACGATTGCAATTGCTGAACATTTGCCTACTGGTAACATGTGCCGACTTCTTATTCAAATCGAAATTGTCTACTAATAGTTTACGTTTTTTTTTAGTCTTTGTTAGCCATGTGCAACTTTTTTTTTTGTCTTGGTTAGGTTTTTTTTAAGGTGGCTATGATATAATACACTTTAAAGGCTATGACACTCCAATCATGCTCATCATTTGTTTTTGCCGATATTTTTGACTTTGCATCCCATATGAATTTCTTTTTTTTTTTTTAAGATGGAGGTGGGGTGAGTGCTCATACTCCCAGGAGTTATAGCATAAGTTTGCTTGTGAGTAATAAATCTATCCGCCTACTCTATATAAATGCTCTAATAAGAAGAAACTAAAATCAACCAGTAAATCATTGTAGATCTCATCCTTTGTTAAATATAATATCAGTAATATTTCTAATCCCCGCGTGCGAAGCACGCGGTGTCCACCTATTATATATAAAGTATTGAAATACAACAAACAAGCATGAATAATGCATGCCTCCAAAATTCATTAATTATTGGATCAGCAATCACCATAAGCAGATGAGGTCAACCTCGGTGTGGCTAGAGCCTCAAGCCTATCCGTTTTGGCAAGCACCATGACAATCCCCATCCGAATCCCCACGCGTATTCTCCTACCCGCCCCAAACGGTATGAGCTCATAGTCGTTTCCCCATGGCTGAGCGCACGAGCCCTTCTCACCAAGAAACCTCTCAGGTTTGAACTCGAGTGGGTCCTCCCAAACCGAAGGGTCTCTTCCCATGGCCCATACATTTACGTAGAGTCTGGTGCCTTTGGGAATGTGATAGCCGTCGGCTTCACATGCTTCACTTGTCATTCTTGGGAGGCTCAGTGGGACTACCGGGTGAAGCCTAAACGTCTCGTTGCATATTGCTTGCAAGTATGGAAGTCCAAGGATGTCGGATTCTTCTAGACGTCGATTCCTACCCACCACTTGGTCTATTTCTTCTTGCACTTTCTTTAGAATTCTTGGGTTCTTCAGCATTTCGGCCATCGCCCATTCAATCGTGGAGTATGAGGTGTCAGTTCCAGCTATAAACAAATTCTGATCATCAAATAGTACGTTCATATTATAATTAGATATAGGATAGCTGTTGTACTCAGCTCTAAAATTAAAGGTTGTTAATTTCACTTGAATGAATCTTACTCACTATAAATAAATATATATATATATATGGGAAGGTTCCAGTAGAAAGGTTTTTAAGGTAGAAAGTGTGGGTAAATGGTGTACGTTGGATTAGAAATGATTAACAGACATATTTGATTATCGTAGGTAGTTAATATAGAATGAATAACACTGGATAAGATTTCATTCTCCATAAGAAACCCAACGTTCCACAAAAGTAGCTATCAATTTATTTTAAAGTTATTAATTTAGGAATGAATTTACATAAAACTGAAATCAAATCAAAAACAAATAAGAAAATCATGTACAATTCAATGGATAAGATTTCATTCTCCATAAAAAAAATCACATGTTCCATAAAAGTAGCCACCAATTTATTTTAAAATTATTAATAAGGAATGCATTTTTTAAAGCTGAAATCTAATAAAAATCAAATTAGAAAAATCACGTACAAACCATTGGATAAGATTTCATTCTCCATAAAAAATCTACTCTTTCCATAAAAGTAGCCATCAAATTTTTTTGGGGCAAACGATATTAATTTGGGTTCATGCATTCAAGTATTCGTTCAAAAATTTATATCAAATGATATATAAGCTTAGCTCAGTGAATATAGGTAGTCTTATTGATGAATATCGTTTTGCATATAAACAATTATTGTTTTACAATAACAGAAGCGAATATCGTTGTTTGAGATAATAAATATTAATAATTTATTAAATGAATATGATAAAAATAAAATATCGTTTTGCATATAAACAATTATTGTCTTACAATCACAGAAGTGAATATCGATGTTTGAGATAATGAATATTAATAATTTATTAAATGAATATGATAAAAATAAACTGATATGAATATTGATGAGTGAATAGGTGAATATTAAAATACTATATAAAGAATATATATAGTGTGTACAATGAATATTTTAAAATAAATAAAACGTAGTAGTATGTGCATTAATCAACTGTCTTTCTCTTTTTGAGCTTTTCTTCTTCCTCAGTTTCTGGTAAAATATATCTTCTAAAATATGCATCTGAGCTTCTCAATCTTGAACCAACACTTTGAGGAATGTTAGTATCTTCTCCTACCAGTACCAATGCTAGAGAATCTGATTTCTCTTCTTCAACAATCTTCTTAGTATGAGCTGTTTAAATGTATAAAATAATGAATATCAACTTTGACAAAAAAGAATACCAATGTGATTGATAATGAATATCAATGACTACTTGATACTTATTCACAAAATTCATATCATCATTTTCTATGCGTGAATATAATCACATTATTAAGTGAATATCAATGACTTTAAATATGAACATCAACCAATTAATGAAAGATATAATTAGAGAATGTCATATAACACATGTGTGAATATGGAGGCACCGTATATTGAAAATATATAAATTATATCATGCAAAAACATATCCTTGAGATCGAATTTGGATTCATGATTCAGTAATCTCCAAATGGCTAATCAAACAATAAAATACATCCATACCTTATAAAACTTTAAAACACGTAGAACATACCTTTCACAAGCCTTGTTTCTTTAGAACCCTTCCCCTTTTTTGTCGACATCTATTTTAAAATCAAACATTCATATTAGATATTATACCTTTCACCAATTCTTTAGGAACCCTTTCCCTTTTCTGTCGACATCTGTTTCAAAATTAACAACAAAAAGCATGAGTCGTTTCTTCAATGGAGATTGACACAAAACCCAAATCAAACCCTAAAAAACCACATAAAACCATAAATTCGCAATTGGACAAATTGGAATCGGAATAAGTTTTCATACCTTATATAAATATTCATATCTAATTTTATGAATATCTTTGTTGATTACAATGAATATCACTCCACAAAATATAGAATATAAAAATTAATATATACAAATGTCGAATATTTATAAGAATTGATCAACAATACCCAATCAATAGCCAGAAATAATCACACGCATAGTATTTACAAAATTATTCTACATTATGAATATATATATGGAGTGAGACATGATCAATCTCATTCAATCAATCCAACAAATAAAAACCCCAAATGTAACGAAAGAAAAAAAAAAGCATTATATTAAAGATAATTGAGATATAGAAAATTGGGGAAACAATGAAAGCAAAATTATCTAAAATTCGATCGGAGACGGTGCTTGTTTTCACTAATTAAACAAGGACAATGATTTAAAATACCTTAAACTTATGTTCAGTAATTCGATTACTCTATCACCGATTGGTGTCGAGGGAGTCGGAAACGAACTTGCGACGCCTTGTCAACATATTCGAATTGGTGTATCAAAATTGTCGATGGTGATTTTAAACTCACGATGACGGTTGAACTCAATTATAAAAGAAAGTCTTTTGGTGGTTTTGAACTCCATAGAAATGGATTGACTTCTAAAATTTAGAAAGCCAATTTTGAAAATGGGGAGAGAGAAATTATAGTTGGATTGATATAAAAGATATAAAAAAGAATCCCATAAAAATCTCAATATGAGAAAATTTGGTGCAACACACCTTTATCACAATGATGTGCTCATTTTAAGCTTAATCATGTCCGTTAAAAAATTATAATCTAAGGGAGCACATTTACACTCACTTTCTACCCGAAGAAATTTTCTACCAGAACTTAATACTATATATATATATATATATATATATATATATATATAAGCTTACGTACCAAGAGAAGGGCCTTGTAATTAGCCAACTTAAGTTGAACACCATCATTTTATCCATTGGCCCCCATCAAAATATCAAAGAAATCAGGGCCGTCCTTGCGCTCAGACGTGGTGGCCACGTGTTCCTCAAGCATCCTCGTAAGCAGCCCATCAAACTTTTTATGTAACCTCTTCATCTTCCCTTGAATCCCCTGCAAATCCATCCACTCAACAATCCCCTATTAAACAATCCAGCCAACCTCATGAGCCCAACAATCATGTCCTTAAAGTCATTGGACTCGTCCCCACGCGTCTCAAACACCCTTCTACTGATAGTCTTCTAGCCAATTACATTGGCCAGGGCACAAGACACCATCTCCAAGATCGGGATTGATCGGGCTCATCCTAAGCTCGTGTATGCCACGCACCGTGATCCCGACTTCTCTCTCAGCGCCTCAAAGGAGCCCACTCAGAAAACGACTTGGCGTCGCCGAGCATGTGGAGGTTGGTCAGCTTCCTCGATCAACAGCCTCCACCTGGGGCCCACGTCGGCAAACACCAAGTCCTCCGCGTCGTAGGCTATGTAGGTGGGGCCCGCGCCGATGGGCCGGTTGGTGAACAGGTGGTCAAGGCCTTTCAAGAAAGTCCTTGCAACCTCAGGGTTGGAGGCAACGACTGCGTTACAAGTGCCTAACTTTAGGTACATTAGGGGCCCATATTTTTGGGATAGTTTGGAGAAGGAGACGTGAGGAATGGCCCCTAAGAGAGGCAGGCACCCTACGACCGGCCATCCGGTGGGTCCCGGTGGCAGAGGTAATCGTTGACTACTGCCGAGGAAGAGGCGACGGAGGAGGAAGTAGATTGCAACGGCAAAGATGATGAGACTTTGGAGGAGGGAGGCTTCCATTTTATTGGAGACTTGTTTTTTTAATTCTGTAATGTTTTGGTGGCATGCATGGGTTTTTGATGCTTATAAAGATGATTAATAAACTTAATCTACCAAACATTATACTGTTATTATTTCATCAAGTAGCTAGTATATATGTACGTAATACATCCTACTAATTGTACGTGATGCATGCATACGGACAAATTTGATTTCTATAGTTTATTGTTTGCAGCAAGATGAAGGTTGCTGATGGGTATTATATTTCGTTGTTTTAATTTCCTCAAGGGATAGATGCAAATTGCAAAATGTGTCTGGCCGGTAAGGTATTCGGTCAATCTTGAGACTTTCATGAAACACGTACAAGTTATGCATTGTTTATCCAAATCTTACTACTTATTCGTTCTCTTCCTTCGTTTTTTGTTTTGAGCGGACTCTTCTAATTAATGATGATCTAGATCTAATCATGCTTAGATACCCCCACCTACTAGTCATATATACAATGATTATGATCCTCATTATTCTTAAATTATTAGAATGTTATATATCTTCCACATTATTGGCCGATGTTGCTTCTAGACAGTGGCCTACTGATTATATGTAATGATTATGATCCTCGAGACCTCGTTATTCTTACATAAACATTATAACGTTATATTCCGCTTTATTGGCCGATTACCAGTCAATTACCTACATCATTTCTCCCTTACCTGCATCTAACAAATATATCCTCTTTGACTTAAATTGGTCCACTTTCATGCCTAATAAATTTCGAGCTCTGGTTACTAATTGAACTTGGGAGTTGGTGCCTCACCCACCTGAAGCCAATGTAGTATCTTGCATGTGGATCTTTCCTCACAAATTTCGCTTGGATGGATATTTGGAACGGTTCAAGGACGATAGTTGCTAATGGTCGTCGTTCATAGGAGATTAGGATTGGTTGTGATGAGAAATTTAGCCCGATTATCAAGTCTACCAATAATCGGATTGTTTGCATTTGGTTGTATCTAGATTATGGTCCATACATAAGCAAGATGTCAAAAATGTTTTCCTACATTGCAACCTCCATGAGACAGCATATATGTTCCAGCCACCCAATTTTGTCGATTTTGCTAGGCCTAAGTATGTTTGTCATCCGCGTAAATTATTGTGTGGCCTCAACCAGGACCCACGAGCGTTGTATTAACTTTTTGCCTCCTATTTATATCGTCTTGGTTTTACTCGAAGAAAATGTGACTCATCTTTATTCATTATGCACTGCAGACAATCAACTACATACATGTTGTATGTTGATCGATGACATTATTTTCATTGCCTCCTCTTATTCATTACATAAAGACATCATCTCCTTGCTTAGTCGGGGAATTTACGATGTCAGATTTGGGTACTTTATCCTATTTCGTGGGTATTTCTACTCGCATATCGGCTTCTTTTCTTGACACCAGGTGAATATGCTCGTGACATTGTAGCATGGGCTTCCATAACGTCTTGTAACCTAGTTGCAACTCTCATTGATTTGGGATCTAAGTTGGGTACTAATGTTGGCCTCCTTGTCGTTGATCCTACTCTTCACAAGAGTTTTGTAGATGCTTTATAGTATCTCACCTTTACTCGGCATGTTATCACTTATGTAGTTCAATACTCCCTCCGTCCCATAATATATGTGGTTTTAGACTAATGCACACTTATTAAGAAATTGATACAGACCCTTATAGATCTCGTATCGGATTCAATGAACGAAGTAACTAGGTGAAGGGAAGAAGGGCCAAAGGCCAGGGGAAAGAGTGACTTAGACGACGATGGAGACGAGATAGCAGAGAAGGAGACTAGGGTTTGAGATAATTAATTTCTCATTTCTCATTCCATAGAACAATACATATGAGTATATATAAGAAAATCCTAGCCCTGATCCTAACATTTAGCTAACAAGCTGAGATATTAAAAAGATATTCTTACTAAAAAAATAAAACTAACCTAAATAAAAGAAAACAACAATATTCTAAATAAGACTAATATAACTTAATTATGTAATATAATTATTATAGCGTATCAGAAATCTTTTAACTTCATATGTTTATGAGTGACTTTACCTCTTTTTCCCCATAATTTAATAAATGTTTGTATCAATCTAAGAAAAAATGATGAACTCTTCCTATTCATACATAAGAAAAACAATAAGAGTAATTAAATATCTTCTTTTATCAAGATTGAATAACTTTGAAATTTAAAATGATAAATAAAAAATTAAATATAGAGAATTGGAAAACTAAAAACCCATATAATATGGGACAAAGATTTTGGCCTAAAAACCCATATAATATGGGATGGAGGAAATATTGATTTAGGATCTAAGTTGGGTACTAATGTTGGCCTCCTTGTCGCATTATTCAATATATTCATTGCACTCTGGATTTTGGCATTACTATTCAGCATATTGCTTCTCTTGCTCTCATTTCCTACACCGACGTTGACTGGGCGAGTATCCATACACCCGTTGATCCACTTCTAGTTATCATGTCGTCCTTAAATGACACTCTACTTTCTTGGTTTGCTAAGAATTAGTTTGTGACTTTCGCTCCATTGCAAAGGCCGAATATGAAAGTTGCTAATGTGGTTGCATAATGTTCTTGGTTGCGCAATCTTTTACTCGATTTACACTATCCATTGTCATGTGCTCCACTATTCTATATGGATTATGAGTATGTCTCATATCTTGCTACTAATCATGTTCACCATCAGCGCACCAAGCACATTGTATTGGGTGTTTGTTATGTTTGATAAAGTTTTACACTTGGCCATGTTCGTGTGTTTGCCATCATATCAATATGCCAAGATTTTCACAAAGGGTCTCGTTCATTATTTCTTGATTTTAGAGACAGTCTCACTATTAGATCTCCTCCTGTTTTGACTATATGGGTGTGATAGCATATATTATTTACAATATATCATTTTGACCTAACTTACTACTATGCAAGGCATTATACTCTTATGTATTGTTAACGAACGAAAAAGAAGCACCAAGGGGAATTTTATGAAGTCTAACAATGACGTTCATTTTACCTTTTTTATAAACTAAACATCCATTTAATTGCAAAGTATCAAAGATTAAAAAAATTAGATCGATAATCGGTCATTTGTAGGTGAAATTTCAAAGAACTTTTTGTGGAATTCTAAAGCCCTATAGTAAAAATGATATCTATTACATTAAAATTAAAAAAAAAAATCGATATGAAGAAACAAAATTAATTTAATCTCAACAAATTCTTTTTAACATTTTAAATTCTTCAACTTTATCCATAATTATTTTTTTCAACTCCGCTACAATTATTTTCATCCACGACTAATCAAAAAGCAATTAGTGATATAAATGGTTTTAAAGTAAAAATAATAATAAAATAGTTTTGTTATGCACATATGATTTTATTCATGTTTCTATACATTTTGGCAATCTTGGCACATAGTTTACGTCATATATAGGCATGTACCGATTTTAGGTGCAAGTGGTGACAAATACTATACCTATAAAAGCATTTCGAGTCACGACTATGAGCCTTCAACATGAATACTAAATCACCCGCAAAAGGCATTACTTCTCTAAATTGATAACAAATCTAGACCATAGAAGTCTAGGTTCTTTCTATTGTTTGAATTGAGGCATGTGTTTGTGCAATCTTGACTAAGCTAATTTCGATACAAATCTAGACCACACTAGAGCATGGTACACAGAGGTTGTGTTTAGGAAACAATTAAATTAGCTTGGACTTTCAAAAAAAATATAAAATTGAGTTATACGATGGCCTTGCTACACTTCTTGTTAAAATCTGGAAGGTCGATAATAAATCGGGTGACGTGCTGGGATTTTATATCCATTTTGTATATAAGGTCGGGATCCACCTTCTAACCTAAAAGCTTAATCTTAGAGGTTGAGTTTCCTCTTTCTTTATATAATAGTAGGTTTTCAACCCCATCTTTTGATGCGTGATTCCAACACAACCCCTCAATGGTAACTAGTCTGGCCTAATTAGTACTTTAATCATTTTTTTACGGGTCTAACATCTCAATCTCTTTATAACTAGCCCACAGTTTTTTTAAATTGATAATTAGCGTCTCAATCTCTTCTAACTCTACACCCAAACCATTTTTATAAACAGGTCATTAGCATCTCCATCTTATGATGGCCCATAACCTTCTCATTAATTAGCACCAGCATCTTCAATAATTCCTCGTATATTCTTGCCTAACCGATAAATCTTTTGCCACAATCAAATCCTTATTTGTCAAAGCAGAAAATCAATTCAGAACCTCAATGTTTTTTGCCTTATTCTAAGTTCGCCGTTGGCATTGGCTCACCACCATCCAAGAAACATACCTAGAAGCATCATTCGTCGTCCCAGAATTGCTCACATGTGAAACGAGCTCCTTCACAATAGTGTTTTAGGACAACGACTCTCAACATGCCCATAATGACCACCATGAACGCAAATTAAATGTAAACCTTCATATTCAATAAGAAAGCAACTTCCATTAAATGTGACTGCCCCTTTCAATTACATGTGCAAATCAACATCAGTTAGAGAACATAGTTTTTTTATCAACCCTTATCGGTTTCCCAATTCCCGCAACAAACTTGAGCAACCCTTTCTCCTCATAAAATATCATCGGCAATCCCGTAATAAAAATCCAATCGGTGTCATTATGATGACATTCATATACGAGTTAAAACTTGGCGTCCATTGTTCAATGATCAAATAATGTCCAAACATCATCCAAGGACACCCCCCATAAGAGCTTTCACACAGTCTTCTTCCATTTCAAACTTAACGACATAATAACCATTTGGAAAATCCACAACAAAAAAATTGCCTTTGGTTTCTAAATCTCCTTCAACTTCCTCTCCATGATCATGTGGGGCACGATACTCTACCTAATGGTTTCACACTAAAGATGATCAACAAGCATCCGCTAGCTAGCACTGGCAGCCCCTCTGTTGAGATGTTGAAGACTGGATCACCCTCTACTATTCAGGAATGACACACTCATCTCGCCATCCAAGAACCATTCATCAAGAACCATGATACAAGCTGTAATAGCTAGCTTGCACAAGATACTAGTCAAACTGCAAAGGAACTAGTGAAGGGCCAGCGGCCAGGGGGAGAGAGACAGACGAGAAAGGAGGAGAGAAAAGAGAGAATTAGGGCAAATACTAATTTCCTATTATGAGAAAATAACAACTTAAGAGTATTTATACTAAGTCCTATCGGTTCAATAAAATCAACCTGTGAAAGAACCGAAAAGAAAACCCATGAAGGAGCTTATAAAACTCTATTAAAAAAACTTACATTAATTAAAAGAAATAAATACTTAATAATAGTCCTTCAAATGCATAGGCCTACTCCGCTCCTGGATCGGTCTCGTGGTTGGAGCTGTAGGCTCGGCCCGGACTGTATCAAACCATCCTCCTCTCCCTATTTTCTCTGGCAGCGTGATCTTTCCAAGATCGTTATGTGACAATCCTCGCACCCGATGCATTCAACGTCATACCATCAACCTGCATCTTTACATCCAGCACTAATGACATTGGCACAAGCATTGGAGGCGGCGTCGACGTACTCATCCACCGTGAAAAAGCCAAACCCTAGTTCACAACGAAAAAGTGTGTAGGCACGTTCTTTCACTGAGCATTTTTATTATTCGTGGGAAGATTAGTTGTGAAAGAGAGTGATGACAAGCATCACCATGCACAAATCTTAATTTTAAGAGATACCTTGATATGGTGACAACTAACAAGTGACGGTTGAACCAAAAGTTTTAATTTTATTTTATCTCTTTGCTTGATAAAGGATGGATGACCAAATAATATTGGACAACTATTGGAGATACTTATGCACGAATTTAAGTATGAGAAAATGGAAGAGAGAAAAAGTAGTATTTCATTGATGACAAAAGAGGTTTGGACAGCCAACCACTAAAATAAATAAGTTTGTTTATTTATTTATTACAACGATTTTTCTAAGTGCTTAGAATAAGAGTCCTATTTTAGAAAGAGATTAATAATTTTATATTTAGATTTATTTTAAATCTTTTTAAAAGGGTTCATAATTTCCAAAATAGAGTTTTAGTTTTCAAATCCGGATTTTTATCCTATGGGCATAAGATAGAAAAACCATTATTATAATAATCCAAATATGCTCCTATAGAATATTGAAATGAGCTTTGTATGGGGGCTTATTAATATTATGCATGCGTTTGAAATGAAACTCTTAAAGAGGCCAATTCCAAATATTATTTAATCCATGTATTTCTTAGATTACATGCAACATGCGTGCTATCATAGATCTCCAACGCCTTATTTATGGTTAGGGAACAATTCTCCTCAACTTCCATATATAGATTAACACTAGGATGTTGCATAGATACGGAGTATCAAATAATACTAAATTAAATAACAATCCATTATTAACTAGGTAGCACAAACATAACTAGAAGGTGAGAGCAACTATATATTTTACCTCAAAATATGAAATATTTCCTTAGAAGATCTTAAGATTGGCTTAATTTAGTAAGATGTAAATAATTGATTTATGACTACATAAGTGATAATGCGATTCAATTCAAGCATCTTAAACGATCTACAAAGTCAAACCCTTGCTTGAATTGAAAGGAACCCCCTAAAATTTGAAGAGCAAATAGCTTCTACTATTAAGGTAGTTATTTTTTCGAAAGGTAGGTGGATAATTAGTTTAGAAGAATGTTTTTGGCGGGTCATGCATTTCCTTTGGCATTTAAACAAGTGTGGTTCAAGAATTAAACCATGTCCACCCCCAACATTTTACATTTTTCAAACTTTTTAATGTGTTATCATCCCTTTCTTCCCTTCTGGTTTCTTAAATCCCCATTCAAATCATGTTCTTTCTCATTTATAACTCCCTCATCTCCTATCATATCAATCATATGTGTGGAGAGCATCTTCAATTCAATCAGTATATTAGTTCAAGGTAAAACAAGAGTTGAGAGGGGCATAATATATGGGTTGCGCTATGTTGAGGTTTGCACTGTTGGCAAAAACATTGCTAATGGTGGAGGTAGTCTTTGCACAGTTCATCAGTTGGGATGATATGAGAGTGGATAATGGGATTCTGGTGAGACTTGATTCGGACACACGTCATTGGAACCTGACCGGAGTAATCGTTGTCGATCAGTCTGGCAATGGTGATTCTACCACCATCCAAGGGGCGATCGATTTGGTCCCCCATGACAATCCTACTCGTATTAAGATCCTCGTTCTTCCGGGGATTTACAGGTCGGTCTCTTAATCCTTGTAAAGATAAGATTCCCATATTGTACAAGGTTGATGAGATACTCTTGTTGTCAATTAGTGATGATGAATCCCACTAGGATTATAACACATATGTGTAAATACGGACACCCTCCTTTGATTTGGCCAATCGAACTTTAAAAATTCCTCTTTCACTTTCTTCTTCAGGAGATTTAAAGTCAATCTCCAGATTGCCATAGAGATAAGATTCCCACATTTTAAGTGCAAAAACGTTAATGTTAGTGGGATACTCTATTATTTTCTCCTAGGCTTATTACATATGCATACTGAGTACTGACACCAACACTCTCCTTTGATTATCCCACTAGACTTTAAAAATCCCTTATTCACTTTATTCTTTTGGAAATGGGCTCCAATAGAGTTGTATTTTAACTTTATGGGTGAAGTTGATGAATCATTAAAGTGTAAATTAATGACTTAGATTTAACTTCCTTTTTTATTTCTATTTATATATCTTTTTTACGGTTCATTAATTTTAATAGTAACTCTATGTGATTCAAATTGATTCTTTTGATATGTTGTATTACTTACTACAGGGAGAAAGTGAAGGTGGAGAAATCAAAGCCGTACATTTCTTTGATAGGGAGGGACAAGCAAAGGTCGAACACCATTATCACATGGAACAATAAGGCATCTGATAAATACCCTAACGGAACAGAACTGGGAACTTACAACTCAGCTACAGTATCTATCTTTGCTGATTACTTCTGTGCCACTGAGATCACATTTGAGAACACAATCACAGCGATGCCAGGTGACGTAGGGAGGCAAGCAGTGGCATTGAGAGTGGCGGGAGAGAAGTCGATGTTTTATAGGGTGTCAGTATTGGGATGGCAAGACAGCCTTTTGGACGAATGGGGATGTCACTTGTATAATGAGTGCTTCATCCAAGGGTCAGTGGATTTCATATTTGGGAATGGTAGATCCCTATACAAGAACTCAATTCTACACTCGATTGCTAACCAATCAGGTGATTACCATAGTTCGGTTTAGTTGGTTACTCTCTCAAAAGTTTATTGTGGTTTTTTTTCTCTTAAAAAATGTCAAAAACACATTATTACAATCTTATGTTAAAAATAAAAATGATATCATTTGTCTCATGAGTGAAAAATAATTAAAATGTGGCCATCTAAATGAGGTTGTTTTGGTTTCAAAAATCCCTACAAATGCCTAGCATTAACATCATTAATAAGAATCACACAAGTTTTATGTATTTTCTGTATTGTCTATAACAGGAGCCATAGCAGCCCATGCCAAGAACACGTCTGAAGAGAGGACGGGATTCTCCTTCTATAATTGCACGGTGAGTGGGACAGGGAGGGTGTTCCTGGCCAGAGCATGGGGCGCGTACGCCACAGTGGTGTACTCCTACTGCAACATCCAAGATGACATCATCACTCCCGAGAGATGGAGTGATTGGAACACGCCTTCTAGAAGACTCACTTGTGTGTTTGGGGAGTTCCAATCTAGAGGAAGGGGAGCTTTCTCCTACGAGGAGGGTTCCTCATGGACCAATGCCACGTCCTTTACTTATGAACGAGCAAGGCCTTACTTGGACATTAGCTTCATTGATGGAGACAAGTGGCTCCACCTTTGAGTCTCAACAATACGTGCAAGATCTATGTACACATAACGCATTCATTTACGTGACTGCTTAACCAAGTTTCATTTGCATCTATGATATATTTGTGTACATATTACGCCATTACTAATGCAACTTAGCTTTGACAGTTCCATCGCTACTGATGAGAAGCCATTAAGTGTTGAGATTTTACTATATATATTCATTGATATCTATAGTCTGTGTTACCCTGAAACGTGAAACGGTGAATCGCGAAATGGCGAAATGGCGATTCTAAAATTACTAAGAAACGAAATGATGAGGAAACGACAACATAAAAATGTATTATGTTAAAGATCTAGATGATAATAGCATTAATATCACCAAAAATAGCAAATAATAATCCAAAGAAACAAGATACATGAGCTAAAAGTTTAAAACAACATTGCATAGGTTCAAAAGTGAAAATAACAACATCATCATCAAGTCCAAAACAATAACATCACCAAGCTCAAAACACCGTAATAAGTTCAAAGCAACAACATCATCAAGTTCCACAAATTAATAATAGTCAAAGCAATCCATAAAAGTTAACAAAAGCATCCCCATTGCCATCATCCTTCTATTACGAGGTCTTCTTCTAACTCTGGCTCATCAAGAGTAAAGGCAATAACGTCAAGATCGAATTCCAATCTCTTCCTTTGATCCAAACTTATCTCCTCCAATACCCCAAATTTTTGAGTTTGGATTCTTGTATTCTTCATCATTTATCAATAAAAAGTGCAAGTTGCTATGAATAAAAACAAGATCTTTAGCATGCCTTGGAGCTAATCTATTCCTCTTCATAGAATGGATAAAAGAATATGTACGCTAATTGCTCTCATAACATGAAGAAGAAGTTGGTTGTCCAGATAATTTGAGAGCTACTCCTTAAAGTAATGAAAGTAAAGAACAATAACAAGTCCACTAATCTTTAGGATCCTTAGATTCCAAGGTAGTAATATATACCTCATCTTGAAATTCAGCATTTGCTTGCCTACATTTCTCCACACCATGGAAAAGTCTTCGAAAATATTTCGTTCTTTCAATTGAGATTTCTAGATCCATGTGGGGCAACACTCTGATAAAATCCTCTTCGAGCCATGACTTAGAGTAGAATCTGAAAAAATAGAAACACTAGTTAGTATACCAAAAATCTATCAAGTAAAGTAGTAAACTAGTAAAATCTATTTAATATTAAATATAATGAGAGTCTAATTACCTTAGGTTTAAAGAATGATCTACAAAATGAAGAGGCTTGTTGCTTTTTTCCCAACGACTAACAAGAATATCATACATAAGTTCATAAAAATCAGAAAACTCATCCAATCTCTTGCCTTGATTTTTGTATATCACGTTCTTCACTTTTTCAATCATAGAATCTCACATCTCATAAACAAGATATAAACCTGATTTATTGGGGTCACGAACTCTAATCATATCATAGAAAGGGGCTGTAAAATCCAGAATATAAGTCATCTTCTCCCACCAAACATCATTCACAATGGTGTCTTTTTCAAATTGTGCTTTAACTGGATCATCATTCTTATATGAAGATCAATCATCACTCATAACCATAGACTCCAAACTCGCCTAATCAACTTAAATCTCTTCATCATAATGCCATAGATGCAAATTGTATCTAAGCAGCAAAAAGCAACTTAAGCAGACTGAACTTAAGAAACTTGGTCAATCTCATGTTATGGTTCATGATGAAGTTCTTTATATGTATAACTATAGTATGAACATATGTAATCTAGTGACATAGTTCATATGTTTCTTGATTTCTCTCTAGATTTTTTGCATCACAAACAATGCAAGACTGAATGTGTGAACTACAAAAGGTGTCCAATAGATATGAGGATATATGCCTTCAATTAAGTCCCCATCACCTTTGCAATTGCTAGCATTATCAATTATAATTTGAATCATATTTTGATGGCCAATTTCATCAATCCCCTCTTTCATCAAATCCTTTATGAAGTATTTATCCTTCGCTATACTAGCATAATTTACATATTTAATAAACATTGACCCACCTCCAACTGCAGCCATGAAATTGATCAATGGCCTTTTTTGTGGATCACTCTAGCCACCAAACGTAATGATTGCTCCTCTTTGGCCAAGCTTTCTTAATAGAAGTCAATAATGTTTCAACATGCTCCTTCTCTTGATCCAAAAATGCAGTTCTCAACTTATTAAACCCATGTACCAAATATCCAATTAAATTATGCTTAGCAACAAAGGAAAGGCAGCTATGAAATAATGATTTCTTATAAGATGAAATGGTAATCTAGTAGTATAGAACATCCTAGCAATCAAATAGTCCAAATGATCTCTATCTTGCATAATAAATAATTCAGAAATAACACTATTACCTCTCTTTCTATTCAATATAGTGGAAGGGAAAGGACTTTGATTTGCACTTGCACTGACATACCCAACCTCTTATGGTTTGGAAGCAAAAGAAACCTCTTTAGAAGATGTACACCTAGCCTCAAACTCCTCTAATACTTTCATTGCACTAGCTTGAATAATTGTCACCTTCTCATAAGATTTAACACCCTTCCCCTTAATTTTCAAAAAATGAGCCATTATATGATCCTTTCAAATCTGTCTTGTATAATTTACATGTACAATTATAAGAACCACCTCCTTGATTAACTTAGTCACCTTTATCACAAAAACACCCCTTGAAAAGCTTCATTTCTTTATATTGTGGTCAGCGAAATGATGAACATTTCACCCTTATTTGAAACGTGTTTCAGATGTGTTTCACTGTTTCACACATTTCAAAAGTGCCTATCCCGTCCAAAAAGACGTTTTAAGGTATTTTAAATACTCCATCCGCTCAAAAATACATGTCGTTCTAGTTTGATTTTTTTTTCAATAACATTTGTCATTTGGCAATTGGCATATTTTAGCATACTTTTTCCAATATTATTCTCATTAATTATAAAATAATTGTGTAAATATATAATTAATAGAAGGTAAAAAAAATCTTCATAAGATTGTGAGTTTTTAAGTAAAATTACAACAACAACAACATCAATTACCCAGTGGAACTTCCCTTGCGGGAAATCTGGGAGGTCAAGATAGGGGCCCCATGGCTTGGCGCAGAGGGGGAGCGCCCAACCGACCCGACGAACCGCAGAGCATAGGAAGTAAACGAGGGAACCCAAAACCAGTGACACTGATGAGACAACACAAAAGCAAAAGCAAAGCTAGGCATAGAACATAAAACAAAAACAAAAACATAAGCCGAAACATATCACCGAAATCCTTGAGGCCCCAGTGAACCGGTTTGTACAGGCAACTAGCTGTCCACCACTCGAATTTTCTCCCTCCACTTATCTATGCATACTGCTAGATCTGCCGAAATCCCCAACTGTTCGATATCTTGCCTTATACTATCCTTCCAACATTTCTTCAGTCTACCCCTCCCTCTACGTACTTCTCCCAAGGATGGGATCTCACACCTACGAATTGGCTCCTCAGGCCCTCGTCGCTGAACATGGCAAACCAACGCAATCTTGATTCTCGCAGCTTGTCTCCTATACTGGCTACTCCCACTCTGCTTCTGATCACTTCATTTCTGATTTTGTCTAGAATTGTGTGCCCTCTCACCCACCTCAACATTCTCATCTCAGCAACAAACAGCCTTTGTTCCTGAGCTTTTGTGGTTGGCCAACACTCTGCCCCATAGAGAATGGGTGGTCTGACCATTGTTCTGTAGAAGTTTCCTTTTACCTTTAGCGGTACCTTCTTGTCACGCAAAATCCTTGACGTTGCCCTCCACTTCTGTCAACCCCTCTGGATCCGATGTGAGATGTCTTCATCTATACCCCCATCGTTCTGCAAAACCGACCCCAAATACCTGAAACTCTCCTTCCTCATTACGACTTCCCCTCCTAATAGCACTTCCTCACTAGAAGTTGCACCTTGCCCAAACCTGAACTCTACATATTCCGTCTTGGTTCTGCTCAGTCTAAAACCCTTTGACTCTAGCTTTTCTCTTCAAGTTTCAAGCTTGCTGCTGAAGTCGGCTCTGGACTCGTCCACCAGAACAATATCGTCTACAAATAGCATGCACCACGGGATCCCCCCTGAATCTCCCCCGTCAGAACGTCCATCACCACCGTGAAGAGGAAGGGGCTTAGGGCCGAACCCTGGTGTAGACCTGTGTCCACCTTAAAAATCTCTGTATCCCCACCTAAGGTGCTCACTTTAAGTAAAATTATATAAATTTTTCAATTTTAAGACAAACCCAAAAACAACATGTATTTTTAGCGGAGGTAGCATGAGATAGTATCCGCCAACTTTTTTTTAGTAGGAAAAAAACCGATTGACCAAACATGTTTGGTGCAACCGAGAGACCAGAAAATCGGTGACTGGACAGGCCGGTGCAGGACGAAATTGTAAAACAAACTAGCAACATGAGGAAGAGACTCCACATCGCCACGATCCAGCTCAAAAGAGGGTTGAAATTCCAAAGTTTACTTTACAAAGGAAGGAGTAGGCATGCCAAACTAACGAGTCTGGGCCACACATGCACAAACACAAACCCAAGGGCCTACCCCAAAGGCATTCCGAGCAAATTGAACCAAAGAAAAAACATTGTGGGATGCAAACAGTCTTAGGAAAAGAAAAGTAAAAGTAAAAGCCCAACAGAACAAATGGGCCAAAATCCATTACCATCACCTACGAGGCAAAACAAAATCACTAAAATAGAGTCCCACAAACAGCCACGTCAACGGCAGAAGAGAAGTGGGTCGTAGATCCCGCGGCGACCAAGAACCACCAAGGGCCAAAACCTAACGGAGGTCCATGATCATGAATCGCCAAGTGTCCAGAGCATAAAAAAAGGCGGTGTACGAGAGCAATCAATGCCAAATCGACACGGCCTAAATAAGTAAATAATATAAATACAAGTATTACTTTTATCATAATTTTAAAATGGTTAATTCAATAGCTAAATATTATTGACATGCATCATATTTAAACCATATTATCAAGAAAAGTGTTTATTTACATATGTTTCAATAGTATATTGAATGGATAAAAGTCAACATCTTCATATGTTTTATTTATGATATTACGTGCTCGTTTTAGCGGAAAGTAAAAATTCCTAGAAAATTTAATTCTTATGAAATGCAATTCTCGAATATTTAATATCATTGGATTTATTAAAATGTGTTTGGTTATATTTAATTGGACAATAATTAAATCATTGTAATTTGGTTGGTAGAAATTAAAAAATCATAGGAATTTATTTAAAATTGCTATAATAACCCTTATTTCTATAAAAAATAATATAACTTATGGATAAATAAGAAATTTATAATTCATGAAAAAATTATGTAAAGTAAATCTTGATCACCCCACCTGCCCACCATGATAATTGCCCACCTGCCCACCATGATAATTGCATGATAAGTTTTATCCATAAAAACATTACAATCAAACGCATATATTGAAGACTACTCCCTGGATTTTGCAAATTCATGTGACTTTAAATTGTAACCAAACAAGCACAATGTCATGCAAAGCTCTAGCTAATAATAATAGATAGAAATAAATAGCATTTATAGTAAATAAAATGGTATTTTGATATTATAAAATAGAAAAATGATATCAAATTATTTATCAAATAAGTTTGATATTTTATGAAATCCAAAAGATCACGTTTACTTGTACAAATATACAAACGGTTCTCATGAGAAGCTGCGCTCAAGAGAGGAATAAGAATGTGTGGACTATCATATCTCGAAAAAAAAATTAAAGACCCAAATTGATACATCATTCAATGAGAAATAAAATGATCATGCCTAATATTATTTGAAAAGAAACTCAGAATTTTATAACTTACTCACTTTTATCCAAGGCACAAGCTTAAGCGCATTCATCCACAACAGAATCCAAGACACTGTTTATAGGATTGGGTTCAGGATCTTCCTCTTCCTAAGCTCGTCTATATCATGCACCATGAACCCAACTTCTCGGTGAAAATAACTTGGCGCCAAGGATGTGGAGCTTGGTCAGCTTCCTCCCAGGTGGGGCCCACATCATCGAACACCGAGTCTTCCAAGAATGCTATGTAGGTGGCGCCCGTGCCACTCGGTCAGTGGGAAGGCCTTTAGGTTGGAAGCAACGACTGCGACACTAGTGCCTAACTTTAGGCACATTAGGATTTGGGGGGAGGTGGCATATTTACAGATAGTTTAGACAGGGAGACATGCAGGCATTGTCCCTAAGAGAGGCATGCCCCTACAACCGGACATCCCATGGGCCCAGGTGACCGTTGACGGAAGAGGAAGCTGGCAAGGAAGTAGAGAGCAGCTGCAAAGAGGAGCGTTTGGATCAATCTTATTCAATCGGCTACCTTCTTCAATATGCCACTTAATTTGCTATCATCGTCTATAGAGGATGTCAACCTCATCTCATGATCACAACCAGTGTCTAATAACGATTTTTGCTCTAGTAACAAATTGAATTTGGAGTCATGTTTAGCTATAGCGAGATAGCGATTATATTGGTTCTATTTGTATTCTCTGCCCTCGTATGATGTCTTGCCTAATGCCTAGTACAATCCTTCTCCAATATATTGCAATCAAAAAAAATGGGGTGGGTTCAGATTAAATACATGGTATCTTCATCAGCTAGGTTAATATTTGACAAGTATCTGATTATTTCTCCATAATCGCCTCTTGCTACCAAGTTAGGCTTTCAAAAGCACTGAAGAGCCTGATTATGATAAGACGAGAACATGGTAAAGGTGTATGGATGTGTGGAGGAAACAATTGGAATAGATTGGGTTCTCAAACAGTGTGACCACAAGTCGATCTTCAAAAATCCCCACCACATTAAGAGAATGATCATTCAAATGGCAGTAATCCTCATTCTAGTAGAAATTGGCAGCCTTAACACAAACAAAACTTTGTCTAAACAGTACCAACAACAGATACAGAATGTAGATAGCGATCATCAAGGATCTTACACCTTGATGGCATACTTCCTCATGGGGAAGTAGACCTCTCTCTTCTTCTCGCGTTCTGTTTTCAAAGAAGCCTACAGGACAAGTAACAAATGGGTATTTTTAGATGAATGACAATATGCAAGTTTTAAACAAGTCATCTTGATCAGAAGTTTACATCAACATCAAGGAAAATGCCATATCTAACCCTTCACAAGTAATAACTCTTTCACAAAGCTTATCAACCAAACTACAAGTCATAATCCTTCTAATACACAGTTATTAGCTAGAATATAGTTCCTTGAAGGCATATACAATGCAAGATCAAAAGTGCATTGAACGCATCAGAAACCATGCTATGCTAATTTGAGATTTAGTGGCTGCATTATGTATACACATTTCAATGTTAGTAGTGTAGATTAGTGCATCATTTTATAAAACAAATGGTAATTGCATTAGCTGAATCATATACCTAGTGAATGTATCAGCTTTTAGCTAAAGAATAAAAAGGCTAAGAATCCCCATTCCCCAACTTGACCATACACCAAGGAAATTACAACTGTAAATTTCCAACTTTATTCAGGCAAAGTAATCATATAAATAACAGATTCCATGAGGCTTTTACCTGATGTTTGGTTAAACGACGTCGAATAGCCCTGGTCTTCTTAGGACGAAGGTCGAGTGGCAAGTACTTCTTGTTCTTGTAGGCCTCTCTCAATGCCGACTTCTGCTTCTGTGAAATCACTGTCAAAACTTGTGCGATCTGCAATCTCACCACCTTACTGAAAAAGAAACATATATTCAGAATTCACATTTGTATGATTAGAATTCACATTTGTATGATTATGTGGAAAAATAAGAGATAGTAGAGAAATTTACATCTTGGAGAGCTTGTTGGGGGCACCGCCGGTGACTTTAGCAACGCGAAGGAGAGCGAGCTCGGCCTTGAGATCCTTCAACTGAGCGAGAAGATCGACCTTAGCCTTCTGTCTGAGTTCGTGAACCTTAATCCTCGCTGTTCACCATTATAATACCAAAATGAGAGCAATCAAATAAACAGAAAACTCCAATCACACACAGATTTAGCCGAGATCTATAAAATTTGATTCCGCGTAAATAAAGATAACAGTTTGTACCCATTGCTGGAATCTGCTGTTGTCTGCGTCCGCTACCTCCTCTGGAAATTCCAACAAGCAAGAACCCTAGCTAGCGTCCGTGTCCTTTAACACACGGCAATCCGAAAAGAAAAGAAAATAAACCCTAAATCTAAAGCATTCAGGTATGGGCCTTGTGGATCAAGTATTGTGGGCTTCCGAAGCCCATTATGAAACCCAAAACATATATCTCTGTATTATAATTACGTTAATAATAATTTGTTAAATGAGATAGTTTTACTCTGCACATGAATTTTTTTACATAAAATGTGTTGAATATAAATTTTATGTAATTTAAACTTTGTTACATAAAATTTTATGTAAAATATTCTATTTAAGTTTTAAAAAAAAATGAAAGGAAAATGGTATATATTATTATAAAAGTAATTCCACAAAGGCAAATATGCCAGGCGGAGTACAGAGACTAAATAGATGCTTGTGTTCCATCTCTGACCATAAACGAGCTGCATAATAAAACATAATAGTCCCAAGTATAAGGACAACAAGCCTAGAACGAGCAAACACATAAGAAACTACAACAAGACGAACAAAAGCGCCAAAATAAAGATTTGTAGGTGAACTAGAAGCTCCTAACTACCAAAGTAACAGGATCCCGCATAACTAATAAGTTACGCTTTAAACAAACTTCTGAATTTGCCATATGACTTTTCCGACCAGATACTCGTTTAAATTTACTAAGAAAATCAATTAATGTAGAGCATTCGTGCAAGTTTGTCGTAGGTGAAAGTAACATATCAACAACGGAAAAAAGATGTGGAACTAGAGCTATTATTACACCTTCTTTATCTCGGTTTGGAATCATAATATCCAGCATACGAGTGCCTTCCTTATCCGCCATTTGGTGAGTAAAGTCACTTACTGTCACTTGTGCAATCTCAGATTTGTTACTTGCTACATAAAATTTTTATGTAGGCTACTTTGTGTAGATTAGTTTGTTACACAAATTTTGACACGTGAAATTTTTTCATATTATATTTCATGTCTGTTAATTTTGTTAATAAAAAATTTCTACATAAAATATAAAATTTTATAACTATATTTCGTATATGTTCATTTTGTGACATAAAATTTGTGTATGGTAATTTGTATAGGTCAATTTATGTATGGTAATTTTTCCAATATTAACCCTTTGCAAACAATGAGACTAGAATACCCGGTCAATTCTCCAAAAATTTATGAGATCGAATACTCCTTTTTTGGATAATCTTTGAAAGAACTAATAAGAAATGTTACTCCCTACGGTCCTAAAGCATGTCTTTTTAACCCAATGTAAACATATTAAGGAATAAATTTTTTAACTAAAATACCTTTACATCTAAAAAAGTGTATAGATTATTAAGACTAATTATTAGTCCTATAAAGTGACAAAATTGAAAAGGAATGGGAAAAAATACTAAAATGACAAATTTTATAAAAAAAGAAAAAAGACTATATTAAAAAGACAAGATTTACTTATAGTGTTGCAAAAATTTATTATTTACCTTTTAGTCTCGTAATAAATAAATATATTTGTGTCAAACTAGGTAAAAAACAATTTAATTGTATCCCATAAATGATATTCTTACTTTTAAACCAAATTTTCTTGGATGAATTAAATTATGTTAATTTAACTAATTTACTACTACTTCTCAAAAAATACTAATTTACTACTAAATTTATCATTTTTTTATTTTTTATTAAATTTACCCTATTTCAGGGCCTACCCCGGCCCACCTGTTCATGCAACAAATCATCTCTCCTTTGGTTCAAGATTTATTTTCCAAGATATAACTTTCCCGCAAAATAGTTGTAATTCTATATTTTGGTCATAGATGAAAACGGAATAAACACTTTTTTTAAGAAATTTGCATTTTCATGGAATTGCAATTAGTGTTATAATTCAAGATTTATTTTTATGGAATTTGCATTCTTGTATTTGAAATGGTAAATCAAAAGAATTTCTCTCGAATAAAATAGCATAAGAGGATTCGACATGTTTGGATTTATGCGCATATCCGAGTAATAAATCCTCACAAATCGTGAGCCTTTTTGTCGAAAATTATTGTACAGTGATATTTGTATGTATGAAGAACACATATGGTATGGCTATTCATTATTCAAAAAACTCAAAGAACTAGCTAACATGTGTTATTTAATAAAACTCGAAGAACTAACATTACTATTTAGCCTATATTTAACTATTCTTTATTTCAATACTACTTAGCCATTTTCAAATAACTTTTAAACTAAACATATTTGTAAAGATGTTGTTAGGGTATTTTTTATAATTTTCAATTTCAACATTTCACCAAAAAAACTAACATGCGATCATTAATTTACATTCCTTTCGCCGACTCGTGGAGTGCACATTTATGAATCTTGTTTAGGACTACAAAGAGTTGTCACCGATTTGATTTGTCTCAGGGCCGCATAACACTTTATTCTTTCACCTTCTTGGTTTGTTATTATTGATTTAAACCCTTGATAGTTTCTTTGACTTCCCAAACTATGTTCTTTAGAACGTCACTTTCAAAGTCATTGACATGTTAATGGTAGTGTTTAAGTAGCCTTAGGAGAAGAAGAAACTTAAAGAAAAACCACTTCCTAAATCCTAATGATTATGTAAGCACGACTTTAAGAACGGAACTTGGAGAGTCAAAGAAATAATACAGGGTTTTAATCAGTAACACTAGGAAAATTGATATAATGTATAAATCCACGAGTAAAATAAGGCCAATCTTCGAATAAGTTGTGCGGGAGCAAAACTCCGTTACAACGTAAAATTGGCTTTCGTAGGCATCCAAGGGGCTTAAATCCAATATATATAAACTCAAGTCTTAGGTGTTACTTGACGTCGAAGCCAAACAGATTTGAGTAAAATCTCAAGTTTGTTATTAATTTTAGTATTTTTTTGGTCGAAATAATCCAATATATGTTTTCATGGAGCCGGAGGTGATGAAACCCGATTTAATATGCACTATAAACAGGATTTTATTAAATACTAACTCTCGGGATTTCGTACAACCAAACGGTTTTCGTACGTAGATTTTTCCTCCTCTCCACCCTTCAGCTGGTTGTTTTTGTACTCTTTACAAATAAAGCTTTTGGACTTTATACTGTAAATAGCACGTTCTCACTTAGAGTTTAAACACGTCGAACTTTGACAAGCGAGATAGTTCTCGATTCAGAGAGGTTTTTCGACCCTTTAATCGGTTCTAACTCTTTCTATTTATAAGCTTGGCCACCTGATAGCTTGTATCTTAATTATCGATGTGGGATAGCTTGATTTTTGAAGCCATGATCGACCACCTCATGCTCCTTGTGGGGATGATGTGTTTTTGACAATTATTCCAAAAGAATGCTTAGCCTTTAAGGCTATGCCATGTCATGTTCCCATTGGACCTAAACGAATGCACGCTTCTGGTGTGAAGCCGGTTTTGTTGACTCAAAGATTGCTTTTGAGCAAAGCGATGACAAGGCATAGGTTTGCATGTAGATGGAAATACGTGGAGAGTATACATGCATGGAAAAGGCCTTGTTCGCATTTAGAAACAAGCAGCATGCTTTGTACATATATGTTGTGATCGTGAAATTCGGTTGAAACGCGCATGTGGGCTACTGATCCATCTCAATGTATTGTTATTGATTTACTTAATGGGTTATTTTTGGGTCCATCACTTTTTATTGGGCCAAAGAACAAAAGCCCACTTGTGTATTTAATTTAGACCAAGCACATGCCCTTATATTTTAATTGCCATGTAATTCGAATTTGACCATGCTTGATCAAATTATATATATATATATGGCATGTTTGGTTGCGTATATACAATGCGGCGCACCATCCCTCTTCCTTCTTATATTAGTAACTTTTCGCCCTTAATTACTTAGCGATTATTTCACGCACCATCAGGAAGAAGGGCGGGGAAGGAGGCGGCCAAGGTTGTGGGTTTTAGCGGCTGGGGATGGGGCAGTGGAAGGGGCAAGGAAAAGGAGGAGGAGGAGGAGGATGACACCAAGAAGAAGAAGAAGAAGAAGAAGAAGGGATCTCCCGCCAAGAAGAGTGGCAAGAAGAGCGGCTCCTCTCTGGTTGGGCTATCGACCGAGGTGAAGTTCAACCACCACTCCAAGGATGAGATCGACACCGATGGTGTTGATGACGACGACGGGGACGCCGTCCAACTCCACGGCGTTTGGGAGTCTTGGTACTTTTAGGCACCTCCCTCACTCTCACGAACCTAAAGATCTATCTTTTATTAGTTAGATAAATCAATCATCTAGTTAGTTAGCAGTTTCTGTTTTTTTTTTATTAGTGAGAGATTATCATGTAGTTTGTGAGAGATTGTCATCTAGTTTGTTAGTGCATTCATACGTTTGTGTTCTTAGAATCATATGATTCCGATTTGGAGTGGGCCTTTGAGTTTGGTTTAAGAGTTTTTTAATCCATTCATATACTATATATATGGAAGTTGTTAGTTGTTATGATCGATATCTTATATTTTATTTAGTTGTTTGTCATTTTTTTTCATTTCTTGTTTTATATCTAATTTTCCTTATTCGATCGTTCAATTTGTGTTTTTATAATACAATTTTCTTTTTCTTTTCATATGTGATCTTGATCGACTTAATAACCCACATCCACACCACTTTGTTTTATTAAAGCATTTGAATGTACTACTAAGAAATTGTATGAATAGTCAACCAAGGAAAATTTCATGAATATTGTATCTCTTGCTTTTAATCGACAAGGCTACGAAATATATTTATGTGGTGATAATGAATCTAATAAAGAACTTGGACCAAAAAACTTATAATAAATCTACTTTGGTTTTGCATGGGTGAATATGGGGTTAACACCCTCAAGTATATGGTGGTACTAAGCACTAAGAAGATTGATATCGCTACCATTGAGGGCAAGTTCGTAATGGATATTAGAGTTATTTGGCCTGAATTAAGCATATAGAACGGAAAATGGGATTCCCCTTGATTTCTTATTGAAGATAAAAACTGAAGTGTAGTGTAAGTTAGCTTGATTTTTTTTTTCCAGAAATGTATTAAAGATGTATTTTAATGGTTAATTTGATGTTACTAATCCACTTTGGTGTTAGCAATTCACTTTGGTGGTTAACTTGATGTTAATAGTTGGTGGCTATGTAAACTACTATATTTCATGTTTTTTTGGGAAATGCACTCTTTCAAATGTAATTACGGGTTCATGATATTTTGGTAATTGAAATTAAGAATCGTGTTTTAGTCCTAACTTAATAGCAATATTTGTTGTCAAATTCAATGATAGACAAATTAAATATAGCAATAAATCCATATTGTACTCTCTAATAGGATGACAAGATATAGCTACAATTATGACAAGATATAGATAATATGATGACAATATTGTGTTGGTAATGTCCCCATTGTTTGCACTTTCCACACAATCTAAGTTTAAATAAATTCCTCTCCCAATGTGCACGAAAACTACTTCAATTGGAGATTGTACCTTTCATAATCAAGGGACATCTTATCAGCTATTTTATTCACGAGGGAATCCAATTGTATACTTTAAGATACCACTAGTGATCGTGGCTTATTATCCCATTTATCTCACAACATCTTCCATTCACCATTAGTAATTAATGCGAGTAAGTAGTTGTTTCGACCTGAAAATACAAATAACGGATTAAAGAGAAGCATGGAAGGATAATCTAACAAGTCGACAATTTACAACTTACCCATGGTAGACTTCAATGAAAATCAGAATACGTGACTTCGAGGATGAAAAGATGAAGCAACATACACTACCAATTCTTGGACTTTTTATAATTGATGAAACCCGAAATAAACCGAGCGCTAGAAGACAAGAAATGAGATTACTTTTATTCGATTGTGCAAACGCTTGCTCTTTTATTTATGTCTTATAATGCGAGGTTACAAGTTGCGAGATTACAGATAACGAGATTACAATCGGTGAATGCCCTAGATCTTTCTTAAAGCGTTCGAGATCTCGATCTAACAAGGTTCGAGATCTCCTAGTTACAACGAGATTCTATCACCCGCAGGTTGTATGTGAGCTCTAGTGGCGAGGTTGAGGGGTTGATTCAGCACGCGGTGATTGTGACTTGCGAGGTGATATAGCGAGATCTTTGATTGAGGCGGGGATTCTTTCGGGTGACTTGAAGTCATTTTGTAGACCTTCACTTGTCTACAGCGTGGTTTTTAACAATGTTTCAACACGTCGATCTTCAACGAGCAAGATAGTTCTTGAGTTCAAGAGGTTTTCGACCCTCGTTACCTAAGTGGTTCTCCTCTATTTATAGAGACTTGTGGAGTTGCGTTTTGGTGCTTGCTCGATGTGGGACGCCCGAGATCAAGTCTTCTGATTGGTCGAGTGTGAGGTGGTTGATCATTGGTTGGAGGAGTGGTGACCGTTGAGTGGTTTAGACGGGGCGGGGTTGTCAGCTTTTGAGCAACGAGATTTAGACCTCGTTGCCGAGGTGTTGAGGCCTCGCAGAGGTAGGGATTTGTTTGTTTTAATTAGGGATGGGTATGGCAATGGGCCCCGGTTTTAACCTTGGGAGTCCCGCCGGATCCGTTATTCCTCGTACCCCGATCCCACCTCTTATTTCGCCATTTTGAGCACCATCAATAATAGCATAAAACTATTACATTATCACAAAAATTCATTACAATAGGTCTAGTGTAATAATTTTTTGGGGATTTATTTCCAAAGACTTAGCAATCACAAAAATTCACATGATTATTAAGGAGTAAGGGTTTTCAAGAGAGGCAACCTATATAAGCTTTACAAAAAAGAGGAAAACAAGGATGTACTAGAGTTCACAAGAGATATATATATATCAAGGAAATGGATAGTTGCACACCTATGTGAGCTTTACAAAGTGTTTGAATCCACCTTCTCTCGAGGGTTGATCTCAATTTAGTTTGCCTCTAGATTGAGTTCGGATAAGATTGATGGCTTCATTTGCACAAGCCAATGAGTCCATAGTTGTTCCCTTGAAGATGTGGAGGTTTCCTGATTTGCAAATTGAATACATACTTAGGTGAAGGCATAGCGTCACCCTTTGAATAAGACTGATGACTTTGACTTGCTATTGGAGAAGCCTTGAAGCTAGATGCTGATGGAGTCAATGTTGAGTTGGCTACTTGCCCAAATCATTACCATTAATTGCTTTCACTAACCTTTTGATGAGGTTAGAACGAGGAAGTACGGAAAAATGCGAAGATGAGCTTATTGAAAGAGTAATCTATACTACCCTAAATAGGTAGGAGATGTTTTAAGCGTTGCACTATGGGCCGTTGATGGCACTTATATATGTTTTCATCTATGGCCCTCGTTTAAAGCTTTTTATTACCTTTTTCTTTCCACTTCTTACCATATAGGTTTCTTCACGGATTGTTTATTTTCATTCTGCTACTTCGTTGCTCTTCTTCTTCATTTGCCTCTTTAGACTGCCCTTCTTGTTCCTCCCTTGTCACCTTCAATTGCTATTGGCGGCCAGATTCAGGTTCTTCTTCGGTCGTTTCCTTCTGTCCTTGCTTTGTTTGTACCCTCCTTTTCTTTTTACGGTTATTGCGGTGTGATTTAGGTCGACAATTGTGTAGGACCTTGGCCTTTGAGATTTTGCTTGCTTTGTTGCTTCTTCATTCGATGGAGTTGATTTTTGTTATTCTATCATATTGTTGTTAGATTGAGAGATGGATTTCTAATTGCTGCTTCTCTTCCCTCAGTTCTGCAATACTATTGGATTTCTAATTGTGTAGGGTTTTAGGATTTCGTAAGATTTGTGTTTTTTTGGGTTTGTATATCTTTGCACATGAGGTGTTTGACTAAATGCCTCATAGAAACAATTTTGCTTACTTTGTTGCTTCTTCACATATATATTTGGGATTTGGAGTTACACTAGGATAATCGATCATACAACAAATCTTAGCAGGTATAAGCTACTTTCTTCTCTAATTCCATTGGTTTGTTTTATTTTAGCACTTTTTGGTTTGTTTGAGAGAAGGTTTTCAAATTTGAAAGTTGTTGTTATTGATCTTTTCTTTTTCTTTATAAAATTTCCCATTTTTGTTCATTTCAAGTTTCTAGATTTAAGTAATTAGACCTCAGCAAAAGTGCATTCTTAAAATTATTTTTTCTATCCATGTGGCATAGTATAAGAACAACATATGAAATTATTTTATAAGGCCAGCTTCTAGGAAGAACATATATTTTGACTAAAAGAAGTCATATTTTTAGTCTTCCTCTGATCTTGTATAATCTACTTTTGTTTTGATTGGCATTTCTTGTTTTAGAGTCATCTAGATTTGTCTTGGATTGTTGTAGGTTCCATTCAAGTTCAGTTATATATGCACAATACTTTTATTGTAGGCAAAAAGTTTACTCTATTTCATCAAACATTCTTTTAATTTCAATTTTCAATTTCATCTCTTTATGATACAAGAAGCAATCTTTTTTATGCTTTCGGCTGTGAATGATGAATTTTCTTTGAAGATCTAATTTATATGTGTAAAAAGTATGAATAGTAGAATTTATAGTTTGGAAAATTTATATTCGGTGTTTTAATTGTTTCTCTGAGGATTAGGATTTAGAATCAGCCTTATGTTGTTTTTTTACTGTTCATATTGTGCATATCTGGAATTGGTTCCCTTGCCACTTTTCTGAAGAGTATCCAACAAGTCTTTAACAACCCTTTGTGTCCTATTGTAATTGAATACTTTTGTTTTTTTCATTTTGCCCGTGCAAGTTTTAATTTTGTCTTCGTAATTTCTTTTGTGTTTTTTTAGAAATTACTTCTTGTTCACATTTTTCATATGTTCGCTTCTATGTTTGCAGCTTGGATCGCTCCATATTGACAAGATAGACTTTAGTGACCATCAACTTTTCTGATCCAAGGTATAATTTTCTTTCAATACATCTTACTTTACTCTATGAATCTCATTGTTTCCTTTTACTTACATTTTTTGGGGGGAATATTGTTGTTTCAGCCCATATTTTATGCATGTTTCCTTTATCTTTATTCCCATGTTTGTTTGGTGCCAAATGCAGGATATTGTAGGCATTAAATTGAATGATGTTTTTGCGGACGAACAATGCTTTCAGAAGCAAGCTGGTTGACTAGAGCCTTTGATTTAATGTGTTCTAATTTTCAGAGGTATGCAATCCTTAAATAGGTTTCTTGTTGTCTGTTCTACATGTAGTAATCAAATATAACTGATCCATATTGAGCATATCAAATTTTTTCTTGTTCAAAGGATAAAAAAAAATAGCAGTGCAACTGTATAACAAAACTACAAACAATATGTATAGAATCAAACACTGTCTACTAATTTAATTTGTTCAAACACACTTGACATTGAAGACCTGCTATGAACATCATATGAACAAGTTAGGGATTATGTGTGTTTATTTAACATATGCATGTTCAATGTGAGATTTCCTTTGACCAAAAACAAATGAGGCAATATGTGGATTCAGGCCGTTAGTACATCGACATGATATGAGAGTTCACGAAACAGCAAGTGGTAAATGAACCATATGGAATCATAAATGATAGAACTCAATCACAAAACTGCCCACTGAGAAGGTGAAGGAGCATAATAAAAATCAACAGCTAACATGAGTGCCATAAGAGGATTCCTAAATCATTGCATTCATATATAATGTATTGTATTTATTTACCTTGCGCACTCTCATTTACTGTCTGCTATATTTATAGGGAAAACTTTCAAGGACAAGATAACCAACGATTGAAAGCATACTGTTGTTGAATTAATAGTCATGACAGAAATTTTGGGACATCGTCTTTCTTTTGGGTACTGTTTGTCGTGAGATCGATCAACCTTCTAGATATTCAGCGCATCCTATCTACCTTCCTAGCCAGTTGCTTTATTATGAGATTTCTAGGATAAGATAGATTTCATTTTGATCTTTTAGCTTTGTTGTTTTCATTGTGTATTGCTTACAATTAGTGGACTGCTCATATTTTAGAGCAATTATCTGTAGTAATCATGTCTAGATCATCACTAACTAGGGATTTTTAACTCTATTTAATGTTGTCTTATGTTTTAGTTTTTTCACATGCATGTTTAAAATTTAGCCGTTATTGCTTTTGTTGTTTCGTATGGTGGAGTTCCAACATGAGAGGGTTTGAGCCAGCAAGACATCCCAATTTCCATTCATAATTTATAATATTTGTTTTGTAATATTTTAGACTTTAGTAGAAAATTTAAAAAAACATCAATACTACTACACCTATTTTAACTACTACTTAACAGCTAATTTCAACATATAATTTAAATACAATTAAGTCCCCGTCCATGGGACGGGGCACTCACCTAGTATTCTTAAATGTTTATGTTAAGGGGAACTTTTTGCAAAACTTGATTAGTACGAAATTTTATTGTTCTATTAAGAGGTGGGAGTGCGGGGGGGGGGGGGGGGGGAGAGTTAGGATTGTTGAAAATTAGACTAAATGTTCAATGATGTGAATCTATATTTTATATGTTCCTCTTTGTCGATCAGTCTTGTATTTTTCTTGTGTAAACTAACAATGGTTTGTCATCATCCAAAAGGAAAAAATTATATAGAAACCCCTTATCTCGTAGTTTTTTATGATGAAAAATCATGTTAGATTATATGGTTTGGTCCTTAAGAATTTTAGATAAGACAAATATTAAGAGGAGTCTAAGTTGTTACATTTTGACTCATAAGAATGCAAGAAAGTCATGCGGAGGGCAATGAAAACCAAATGAATCTTCAAAAAATAGGCAATATAAATAGCTAGCAAAAGTCTCCTAGCTAGAAGTGCAACCAAGAAAGGTTCAACCAAAGAAAGCTAATAAAGAGGAGGGAAGAGATCAAGTACGAGAGTGATAGTAATGTGGACTCACCAAGGAGCAACAAGCAAATCTTATATCCCTTCTTCTCCCTTAATTGATTTATTATAATAAAAATTGAAATATCTAATTAATTATTTCATTTGTTTATTTGTTTTTGTAGATGGTGGCCTATCGATCCAATGGGAATGTTCCCAAGGGGTGGGGCTGTGTTTGGAGCCGGAGGAAAGGCGGGGAAGGAGGCGGCCTCTAAGGCAACCAATGTTATGGATTCTAGTAGCTGGGGAAGGGGGAAGGAAAAGCAGGAGGAGGAGGAGGAGGAGGAGGAGGAGGAGGAGGAGGATGACACCAAGAAGAAGAAGAAGGAGGAGGAGGAGGAGGAGGAGGAGGAGGAGGGGTCTCTAAGGCTACCAAGGTTGTGGGTTCTAGCGGCTAGTCTCTAAGGCAATCAAGGAAAATTGATATAAAGTATAAATACACAAGTAGAATAAGGTTGATCTTCGAACAATTTGTGCGTGAGCAAAACTCCGTTGAAACGTGAAATCGGCTTTCGGAGGCGTCCAAGGAGCTTAAATCCAAAAAATATAAACCCAAGTATTAGGAGTTACTTGACGTCGAAGCCAAACCTATTTGAGTAAATTTTCAAGTTTGTTATTAATTTTAGTGTTTTTTTTGTCGAAATAATCCAATATATGTTTTTTTTTTGGAGCCGAAGGAAGGGCGGGGAAGGGGGGATTGTTGAAACTTAGACTAAATGTTCAATGTTGTGAGTATTTTATATATTCCTCATTGTCGATCAGTCTTGTATTTTTCTTGTGTAAACTAACAATGGTTTATCATCATCCAAAAGGAAAAAATTATAGGAAAACCCCTTATTTCTTAGTTTTCTATGATGAAAAATCATGTTAGATTGTATGGTTTGGTCCTTAAGAATTTTAGATAAGATAAATATTAATAGCTTAGTTTTTTATGATGAAAAATCATGTTAGATTGTATGATTTGGTCCTTAAGAATTTTAGATAAGACAAATATTAAGAGGAGTCTAAGTTGTTACATTTTGACTCATAAGAATGTAAGAAAGTCATGTGGAGGGCAATGAAAATCAAATGAATCTTCAAAAAAAATAGGCAATATAAATAACTAGCAAAAGTCACTAGAAGTGCAACAAAGAAAGCCAATAAAGAGGAGGGAAGAGATCGAGTACGAGAGTGATAGTGATGTGGACTCACCAAGGAGCAACAAGCAAATCTCTTATCTCTTCTTCTCCCTTAATTGATTTATTATAATAAAAATTGAAATATCTAATTAATTATTTCATTTGTTTATTTGTTTTTGTAGATGGTGGCCTATGGATCCAATGAGAATGTTCCTAGGGGGTGGGGGGGTGATTGGAGCCGGAGTAAAGGCGGCCTCTAAGGCAACCAAGGTTATGGGTTCTAGCGGCTGGGGAAGGGGCGGTGGAAGGGGCAAGGAAAAGCAGGAGGAGGAGGAGGAGGAGGACACCAAGAAGAAGAAGAAAAAGGGGTCTCTAAGCCAACCAAGGTTGTGGGTTCCAATGGATGGTCTCTAAGGCAACCAAGGAACATTGATATAAAGTATAAATCCACGAGTAGAATAAGGCCGATCTTCAAACAAGTTGTGCTAGAGCAAAACTTCGTTGCAATGTGAAATCGGCTTTCGGAGGCGGCCAGGGGCTTAAATCCAAAAATATAAACCCAAGTCTTAGGAGTTACTTGATGTCGAAGCCAAACATATTTGAGTAAATTTTCAAGTTTGTTATTAATTTTAGTATTTTTTTGTCGAAATAATCCAATATATGTTTTTTTGGAGCCGGAGGAAGGGCGGGGAAGGAGGCGGCCTCTAAGACAACCAAGGTTGTGGGTTCTAGCGGTTGGGGAAGGGGCAAGGAAAAGGAGGAGGAGGAGGAGGAGGGGGAGGAGGAGGAAGAGGAGGATGACACCAAGAGGAAGACGAAGAAGAAGGGGTCTCCCGCCAATAAGAGTGGCAAGAAGAGTGACTCCTCTCTGGTTAGGCTATCGGCCGGGGTGAAGTTCGATCAACACTCCAAGGAGGATGAGACCGACACCGATGGTGATGGTGATGGCAGCCAACTCCACGGCGTTTGGGAGTCCTGGTACTATTAGGCACCTCCCTCACTCTCACCACCATAAAGGCCTATCTTTTATCTAGTTAGATAAATCAATCATCTAGTTAGTTAGTAGCTTTTGTTTTTTTATTAGTGAGAGATTATCTCTAGTTTGTGAGAGATTGTCATCTAGTTTGTTAGTGCTTTCGTACGTTTGTGTTCTTAGAATCATATGGTTCCAATTTGATGCGGGCCTTTGGGTTTGGTTTAAGAGTTTGTTTATCCATCCATATACTATATATATGGAAGTTGTTAGTTGTTTTGATCGATATCTAATAATTTATTTAGTTGTTTGTCATTTTTTCCTTTCTTGTTTTATGTCTAATCTTTCTTATTCGATTGTTCAATTTGTGTTTTTATAATACAATTTTCTTTTCCCTTTCGTATGTGAACTTGATCGACTTAATAACCCACATCCACACCACTTTATTTTATTAAAGCATTTGAACGTACTACTAAGAAATTGCATGAATATTCAACCAAAAAAAATTGCATGAATATTGTATCTCTTGCTTTTAACCGACAAGGCTATAAAATATATTTATGTGGTGATAACGAATCTAATAAAGAACTTGGACCAAAAAACTTTTGAAAGGTACAAATGGACTATCATATCTTCTCAAAATTTTGAAAGGTGCAACTTGGACCCACACGACACTTCCTTACAAGCACATATTTTCCTAGAATGCTTCATGCTACAATTGCACTTATACTTACAATAGGCTGAGACTATAGTTTTGTCATTGTGCAAGTAATAGTAATCACCCCCATTCTCCATGCAATATTGCCAAAGAGCCATTTTGAAAATTTCATCGGAACCAAAGAGCATGCCTTTCTTAAAATGAATTCTTTTACTAAAGTCTACAAGGGAGTTGAATTCAGGATACCTTTTATGCCTAGGGGCATCGGAGTCACTCAAACTCTTGAACTCACCAGAATCATCAACCACTACATCATCATTTAAAGCAACATCATGTTCATTCTTCAACACATAATTTGTAGCCCCAAACTCACCAACATCTTCATCTACATATTTATGAAACAAGTAATCCTCTTCATCTTCACTCTCCTGGAAGTCCTCTGATGCATTGTTTGATGAAGTTTCTGAATCTAGGACAACATCATCTCCATTATCATCTTCCAGTTCATCTTCACTCTCTTCTAGATCTAGATTTACGGTAGGAGTATTTAGGGTTTTGTCTTTACCTTTCCCAGGATTGGTGTTTTGATAGGATGGTTTGGCATATTGAGTAGGTGTACTAATGGATTGAGATGTATTTTGGCCCTGACTTCTTAAAACATGTGGACTAGGCTCGTCATTTTGCACAAGGTACAAATGGACTATCATATCTTGTCCAATTGCACTAACCATGTCCATGACATTAATATCTCCACCTATGTATTTCAGTCTATCTTGAAGAGTCCTTCCAAGTTGTGGATACCACATCTCTTTCAAGCCCACTAAGCCTAATTATTCTTTTATCATAGTCTCCAACACAACCTTTGATATCATATCTAGATCGACATCATCATACATGTGCACCTTGGATTTTCTATAGCATAAATTGCCTAATTTGGACATGTAAAAACTACCCCCATGCAAGAATCTAAAGGTGAACATCATTACCTAAAAAACAACAAAAACTAAATGAAATAGAGCATATAACACTTATTAATTCACTACCTATGTGGGCCATACACAAATTGCCGAGATTAGAAATATGCCAACATCATTCAATGTAACATGGAAATGTTGAAACAACGTTGAAAGTCCATCCTTATCAATAAAAGCAATTGAACATGGAAATGCCTAAACTAGCCCCGTAAAAGGTAAAAATGGAGATGAAACGAGTGCAATTGTCGAGGTAGAAATGGAGATAAAAGCAACTCATCTTTGTTGTTGATACTCCTTTGCTTTTGCAGTTGTTGAGGCAGCAAGTTTCAATTCTTAAATGGTTCTTACAACCGAGAAATGTAGAACATCGCAAAACCCAAATCAAAACCCTAAACTCAGTAATGAAGAATACCTAATTCGAAACCCTAGTCTGCTTAATCTACATAATCGCCACCGAAAACCCACTCAATCACTCATATTTGTGCTTTGCCCTAATTCAAAACCCTCGAATTTTGTGGATTTGATGAAGAACAGTCGCAAACCAACGATGAATGTGAATCGATCACCTACTCAATCACCCATAGTGGTGATTATAAATGCTTTTCCCTAATTCAAAACCCACTCAATCACCCTAATTCGAAACCCACTCAATCACTTAGTGGTGAATGTAAATCGATTGCAACCCATGGGAAGTGGTTTGGTGTGGGATAAGTGTAGGTGATTGAGGAGATCAATCGGTTAATAGGAAAAAGGTTACTGACGGGGTTTTAAAATTTTGAGGGCAATTTAGTAATTTCAACGATTTTAACGAGAGTTTGGACGGTTGGTGGTGTTTGGCTAAATGAACGGGTTGCGTGGGTTGTTTGCAATAATGCGAAAAAAGGGGTGGTTTTCGGTAAATACCCCTATCTTATGGATGGTTTTCGTTTTTTTCACCCTTTTTATAAACACATCTATATATATTTAAGTTCAAGTAAAACCACTCTTATTGTGAAACCGTGTGCCCATTTTATATTCATGATTGTGAATTGCATATGCATGATTTTGTATGACTATATTCATGTTTTTGAGTTGCATATTCATTCTGCTGAGTTACTCATTTTTATGAATATGCAACTTAAAAATATGATTGTGTAACTCTATAAGCATGATAAAGAGATGAAATATTAAGAAAGCTTCAAAAATACAATAGAATAAAAATATGAATATGCGACTTATAAACATGAATACATTGTCATAGGGAAAGAATGAATATACAACTCAAAAATATGAATACAATCATACAATACAATGAATATGCAACTCAAAATCATGAATATAAACTAGGCGCACGGTCTCACTATAAGAATGGTTTTAACTAAACTCACATCATATATTTTGAATCTAAAAAGACAAGTAGAACTAAACAGAGGGAGTATTTCAATTTTGTTGGGGAATTTCGTTCTACTTGTGAGGACATTAAATTGAAATCATTGGTTCAACGTGAAAATTCAATTCCGGAAAACTTACTTCCATAGGAAGTGATTTCCCAATTCAGAGGAAGTTGAAAATCATGTTTCGCTTAATATAAATTGATTTTCTATAATGTTGAAATTTAGAAAAATTACCATTTAAAATCCTAGGAGGTGGATCTTATCCATCCTACTATCATGGTAAGTCTACTTTTTGTGATTTGATGTTAGTAAATCTTCCTAGAAAGATTTATTTCTTACATTTTAAAATTATAGAAATGAACCAAAGACATGAATTAGTACTGCTTTCTGGGAAAAGTTGTACTTCATGAGAAAGTTGTACTTCTTAGAAAATAGTACACAAACAAAACGAGGGATAATGCATAAATTATCACCATCTAGTAAATTCAAATTACTTAGCCAATATTAGTTCTTGCCTATGTCCTTTTGAGTTACCTTTTGTTGATGAGCCAATTTAAAAATCTTTAATTTTATATTATTATAGAAAATATAACAAAATTTAGAGGTTTATGGAAATAGTTGAAGATTATAATAACCAAATCACCTTGCCCCATATAATTAAGAGATTTCAAGTTGAAAACAAGGGATGAAACCTTACATATTGCGTTCATTTTTAATTCTCATGATGGGAAAGTTATTTCTCTATCTTGACAAGTGTGTCAGGCTAGAACTGTAGAGATATATAGTAGTTTGTTACAAGTTAGCTAGTTAAGGTTTTAGCTGAGCTAAGCTAGCTTTATTACAGTGTGAGCTGGTGCATCAATCTTTAATAGACTCGAGGTGTAATAGATATAAATAGCTCCTCTGTATACATATTTTGTAAGTGAGAAAAGACAGAGAATAACAGAATCATGAGAAAGTTTGTTACGCTTCTTCCAGAATAATACTTTCTTCTTGCTTTCTCTTGTTTGCTTGATTGTGTGTGTGTGTGATGGAGAATTGATGCAATTAGATCAATTCTGCATGGTATCAGAGCATCATGTGAGGGCTCGTTTCGTTCTTTCTGAGTTTTGAAGAGTTGGAGCTTGAAGAAGACAAGAATGGCGGCGTAGAACAATGGACAGAATCATGGTGATCCGTATTCGTTGAACAATTCGGATAATCCTGGGCTTGGATTGACTCAAACACAGTTCAATGGGAGTAATTACGTGATTTGGAGTCGTCAGGTGACGATGGCTCTCGGAGCAAAGCTAAAGCTAGGGTTCGTGGATGGAACCTTGCCAAAACCTACGAGTGGGAACCGAGATGAAGGCCGATGGATCAGATGCGACAACATGATTAAGTGTTGGCTATTGAATTCGATCAGTCCTGAGCTTTCAACTGCCTTTGTGTTTGCTCCCACGGCTCGCGATATTTGGAAGGATATAGCAGAACGGTATAATCAAAGTACAGCTCCTTTGATTTATCGTCTTCAACAGGAATTGGCCTCGGTCGTGCAAGGTGATTTGTCTATCACAACATACTACAACAAATTGAAGCAATGTAGGGACGAATTGGAGAATCTCCAAGGAATTCCAAGCTGCGAGTGTGGAGGAAGTAGGAATTGTATTTGTGATCTGTGTGGGAAGTTTCAAGACATGCTGAATCAGAATCATTTGATGCTTCTTATTGAAATTAAATGGTCAGTTTGATGCGGTTAAGAGTCATATTTTGTCTATGGATCCTTTGCCGAAGGTAAACAAAGCATATTATACTGTGTTATCAGTTGAAACACAGAACAATGTGGGGATGAAGCAGGTTGAACCAGCAGCTGGTTTCTCAGTGAATTCTTTCCATGGGAAAGGACATCAAGAACAAGGAAATTCTGGTACCAAGAATGGTTCAGACGACAAAAAAGATGTAAAACAATGGAAGACTGGAGAAAAGAAAGTTTGTTTCCATTGTAAAGAACCAGGTCATGTAAAGAGTAATTGTTTCGAATTAATAGGATATCCTGACTGGTATAAAGGAAAACGCAACAGAGGAGGATATAGGGGAGCTGCGCAAGTGAGTTCAGAGCAAGATGAAGGTGTGAAACAAGATACACCTCTTGATTCAAATGCAGGCATTAGTCAAGAGTTAGTTCAAGCTGTATGTCAGGAAATGATTAAGGCATTCAAGGGAAAAGCTGTGATGAATGCTGAAGTTTGCAGATCTTAGTTTGGAGGAGCTGGAAGCAGTTTTTCAAGTATGTCTTGCATTTCTTTTACTGGTTTATCTCAAAGCAAAGGGGAGTGGATATTAGATACAGGGGCTACGGATCACATGACACCTTTTGCTGAGATATTAACTGATGTTAAGATGCTAAAGTATCCCATTTATGTTCGAACTCCTGATGATTCTGTTAAAACTGTGTGGAAAATTGGAAAGGTTAGACTGAACAGAGATTGTGTTTTGGAGGATGTTTTGCTAGTACCAGAATTTAGATACAACTTGTTGTCTATAGGAAAGTTGGTGAGTAATGGGAAGATTGGTGCAACATTTTATTCACACAGTTGTGTGTTGCAGGACCGTATGACTAAAGAGAATATGGTTGTTGGACAGCAGCAAGGAGGTTGTATAAATTGGAAACTGGAAGAGAACAGATAGAGGCAAATAAGGCAGGAAAGGAGCCTAAAGTGTGTTTAGCGTTTGATGCACCTTATGATTGTAAGACTTTGCATTTTAGACTTGGTCACATGTCAATGTCTAAATTGACACATTTACCTTGTTCTAAAGGGAAAACTGCTAGTTTTGTTTGTGATGTATGTGAACAAGCAAAGTTTCATAGATTGCCTTTTAAATACAGTGATAGTGCTTCAGAAAATTGTTTTGATATTGTGCACACAGATTTATGGGGGCCTTATAGAGTAGCTACACTGAGCGGTGGGAGATATTTTTTTACCTTAGTAGATGAAAAGAGTAGAGCTACTTGGATTTTCTTGTTTCATAGCAAAACTCAAGTTTGTGAGACTTTGAGGGATTTCATTAGTATGACAAGGACTCAGTTTGGGAAGACACCTAAGGTTTTTAGGTCAGATAATGGGTCAGAAATAGTGAACCGTGATTGTCAGAGGTTGTTTGCCGAGTTTGGTATCCCACATCAGAAATCTATGATCTATACTCCACAACAAAATGGGGTAGTGGAGCGTAAACATCGACATCTGTTAGATACAACACGAAGTATTATGCATCATGCTGGATTCCCAAAAAGGTTATGGGGAGAAAGTGTTATGGCAGCAGCTTACTTGATTAATAAGATGCATATGGCTCATTTAGGATGGAAAACTCCTTATGAGGTGTTGTGGAACAAAGAAGCATCTTATGGTCATTTGAGAGTGATAGAATGTTTGTGTTATGCTAAGGTTGCTCATGTACATCTTGACAAGTTAGAAGCTAGAGGGAGAAGATGTGTTTTGTTAGTATATCCCTCTCAACAAAAGGGATATAGATTGCTGGATTTACAGACTGATGAGGTGTTTTGCAACAGGGATGTTAAATTCTTTGAAGATGTGTTTCCTTACAAAGATTGTTCTAAGGTAGCTCCCTCAATCTTGCCACCAACACAAATTTTCTGTGATTCAGTGGGGGATGCTGGTGACACTGAAATTCAGGAGTCTGGAGAGGAAGTTTTGGATGTTGTGCCTCATGCACCAAAAGTACCAGTATTAGAGCAGCCAGTGTTAAGATGTTCTAATAGAGAGAGAGAGAGCTCCACCATCTTGGTTAAAGGAATATTCTGTGCACACAGCTTCATCTGATTTGGCACTTATTCAACACAGGACCTTCATGACACATGTTTTATATGTGCAAGAACCAGGAAGTTATCAACAAGCAAAGAAAGATGGGAAGTGGATTGAAGCAATGCATAAAGAAATAGAAGCTCTTGAGAAAAATGGTACTTGGGTTTTGACATCTTTACCACATGGACATAAGGCAATATCTTCTAAATGGGTGTATAAGGTAAAGTATAAGAGTGATGGTACTTTGGACAGATATAAGTCAAGATTGGTGGTTAAAGGTTATAATCAGAAAATAGGAAAAGATTATAAACATACTTGTAGCCCAGTTGCCAAACTTCCTACTGTGAGAGTTGTGATAGCACTTGCTACAGCTAGAAATTGGCCTATACATCAAATGGATGTAAATAATGCATTTTTGCATGGGTTTCTGGATGAAGAAATTTACATGTTGCCTCCTGAAGGATATGATAAGGCAAAATATGGGGAAGTTTGTAAGTTGCAAAGATCCTTGTATGGATTGAAGCAAGCTGCTCGGTAGTGGAACATTGAATTAACATGGTTTTTGGTTAGTCTGGGATATACACAGTCTTATTCTGATTATAGTTTATTTGTTAAGAAGAATGCACAAGGATTTACAGCTTTGCTAGTATATGTTGATGACATTTTAGTGACAGGTTCTGATTCACAAGAGATTGATTCTGTGAAAGTTGCTTTGCATCAAAAGTTTACCATTAAAGATATTGGTTTGGCTAAGTATTTCCTGGGCATGGATATTCTGCGGACTGAAACAGGGACATACTTGTGTCAAAGGAAGTATTTGCATGATATTATCCTTGATTGTGGTATTGAAGATGCTAAGGGAGTCAGTTTTCCTTTACCTACTAGTTTAAAACTCACTATTGATGAGGGAGAGAAACTGCATGATGAAGAGCAGTATAGGAGGTTGATTGGAAGATTGTTGTATCTTTCTCTCACAAGACCAGATATTTCCTATGCTTGCCAACATCTAAGTCAGTTTGTTTCTTCTCCCCGGCTACCTCACTGGAATGCAACTATTCATGTGTTGAAATATCTTAAAAATACACCTTGTTTAGGGTTGTTTTATCCAGTGCAAACTCAGCTAAAGCTTACTGGATTTACAGATGCAGACTGGGGTGCTTGTCTCCATACTAGGAGATCTTTGACAGGATATTGCATATTTCTTGGTCATTCATTGGTTGCTTGGAAAACTAAGAAGCAGGCAACAATATCCAGATCTTCCACTGAAGTTGAGTACAGGAGTATGGCTGCTACAACATCTGAGTTGGTATGGATGGATTTTTTGCTTCAAGATTTGCATTTACATGTGCCTCGACCTATCACTTTGTTTTGTGATAACAAGGCAGCCCAGCAAATCGCTGCTAATCCTTGTTTTAATGAAAGAACAAAACATTTAGAAATTGATTGTCATTTCACTAGGCAAAAGGTACAACAAGGGTTTCTTTCTACATCCTACATTCCCTCTGCTTTACAGCTTGCTGATTTCATGACCAAGGCGTTTGGACAAGCTCGGCATCAGTTTTTATGTGACAAATTGGACCTCACAGAGGTTCCAATTTGAGGGGGGGGGGGGGGGTATAGAGATATATAGTAGTTTGTTACAAGTTAGCTAGTTAAGGTTTTAGCTGAGCTAAGCTAGGTTTATTACAGTGTGAGCTGGTGCATCAGTCTTTAATAGACTCGAGGTGTAATAGATATAAATAGCTCCTCTGTATACATATTTTGTAAGTGAGAAAAGACAGAGAATAACAGAATCATGAGAAAGTTTGTTACGCTTCTTCTAGAATAATCCTTTCTTCTTGCTTTCTCTTGTTTGCTTGATTGTGTGTGTGTGTGATGGAGAATTGATGCAATTAGATCAATTCTACAAGAACAACCTTTGAAGTTGAAGCCCTTGCCCTTTTAGAAACTGTTCGGAAAGCCAATGTGCTCAAGCTAGATAAAATAGTTATAGAAGGTGATAATTTGGTGGTGGTCAACAACATCAAATGAATCTGGAATGTCCTATGGGAAATTCTGCCAATTATTCATGACATTACCAATCTTCTATGCGTGTTTCAAGAAGTCAAAATCTTCCATTGGTTTAGAGAATGCAATCAAGTAGCAAACTTCTTAGCTACGTGTGATATGTCTCTTGCAGTTGTAGAATGTTTTTTGCAACAGAATTACTACTTTGACAAGGCAGCTTTGAATATTGCCCACCTTGACCCCCTTTAGGTCAAACATCTTCTGTCTCTTGAATGAGTTTTGTACAATCATCTAAAAGGATGATCTATGTTGGTCATACATCACAAAGGATGCTTAATGTTTTTCTATTTGTTTCCAAAAATACAATTAAAAAGAAAATGGTGAGTGCACAATCATTTATATCATAGTACTAGTATCGCCTTGGTAATCACAATGAAAGATCATGACTATGTGGATCCTCCTCAATATTCATTAAAGAGTTGCTTCATTGAAGAGATGCAAGGGCTGAGAGCCTAAGACAATACTACCTCTATTTTATAATATAGGGGCATTTTTTATTTTTTATAAACTTTAATAGAATCTTAAAAAAGAAATTAATGGTGTATTTACGGAGATAAATATTAGTTTTCTCATGGGTACTTTCAGTAAATGAATGTTTAAATAAATAAATGGGTTATTTTAAGAAAGTTTAGCATTAATTAACTGCAATATCGTCTTATATTGTGAGATGAGCACCCTAAAAATTATAAAAGTTCATAGAAAATTGAGATAACCATCTTAAACTTCAAAAACTAGATTTGTTAAGCTTCTCAAAAATAAATATAAGACGTGGTTAATAGGTTAGAGCTCTTAGTCTTATGTCATGTAGTTCATTTTGTTGGTATATCCAATGACCATGTTTGTAATAGCCACTATTTTTATAAATAAATATTTTTAAAGACCTTATAAATAAATTATCTTGGAAATGTAATTTAATTCTCGAAATAAGCTATAAAAATGGAAATGTAATAAGACGACAACAACAACAACAACAGCGACAACAGCGACAACAACGACAACAACGACAACAACGACAACAACAACAACAACAACAACAACAACATCTACACAGGTGGAACTCGGTACAATCATTTGTCTTGAACCCATGAGAAGCCCATTAATATCGGTCCAATGATTTTCGGCCCATATCACTCAAGTGAGGTGAAAAAAATGATGGATGTGGGTTTTGAACCCATGACCTCCACACTCAACACTCACACTCCCACCACTAAGTCAAGTTGTTTTTTCTAACAATTAAGAGATTTACAACTCCTTCATTCCTTCTTCCATAGAAGTTTCTAAGGACATGTAATGGATGCATGTCCCATCAACGAGATGGTTGGGTGGTAGTCTCTTCCACCTTTTTCCCAAGATCACCACCACTCCACCCAATCCCCGTTTATCTCTTCTTACAAGCCACCTCCACTCTCACCAATGGCCTCATTTCTCTCCTTTTCTTCAAGCTTCTCCTTCCCCTAATTAAAGGGCACTTGGGCAAGGTTTAAGAGCACCCAAAACACCTCTTCACCTTCTCCATTTTTGTCCCTATAATCACAAAAATCAGATTTAGTCTTCCCCAAAAATCAAATTTTTTTCCTCAAGTTAAGAGCTGTTTTTTTTTCATTTTTGGGTTAATTTTGGGTTGTTTTTGGGCACCAACTCCGGCCACCAATTGCACCGCCAACCACCACCACTACCTGCTCCCGCCGCCCAAGACCGCCACCAAAGACTTGTTGTTGTTGTCGGTCGTCCATCCATACACAAGGAAGAAGAAGACAATGTCCTTTTACCAAGTAATGGGCTAGTCTTCTAATTTCAGTTGTGGACATTATTAAAAAATTAGGCCCATTTGTCTAAAAAAAGCCCATCAGAATAATATTAATAGGATTTGGAATGTTCTAGCCCAATATTTAGGCCACATTGTTTTTCGTGCCCAAATCGAGCCCGTCTCATATCGATATTATCTCCCGACCCATATTTAGCTAATATCTATTTTAAATTTTATTTTGAATACAAATAATGTTTATTTAAGATAAATTAAATAAATATTATGAAAGGGCTACACGCCTACACTTATGATTTTATGAAATTATTTAAATGCATGTCCATTTAAATAAGTTATAATTTTTTATAAAATTATAAAGAACCTTATCATGAAATAGTAATATAGGAAATATTATGATTGAAAATTCTAGACTAAATTATTATCCTAATAATTTAGATTAATCCTTTTTCATATAAAGTGGAATTATATGAATTTAAAACTAAGAAATGAAATAAAGAGAATTGATATATTTTATTTTATTGAATTATCCATGCTTAGATATTTAGGTCGTTTTCTCAAGAGCTTAAGTCGCCCATAACTTCGCGCTATTCCGAAAGCCAAGTCCAGTTAAGGCAAGTGGATATTCTCTCTTGTAACCATTTTAATATTTCGATTTCGTTAAGGATATTCTTCTATGTTGGGAACTACTTTTTTGTTAAATAAATGAACTTAGGTTTATTTATTTGCTTAGAAATAACGACATATTGTCATTATTATTCCTACTTGTAAAAGAATGTTTATCCCACATCGGGAATTCTGATATAACTTGCCCAACATATATACCCTTGGGCTACTCCTCCTATTGCCAATTGGTTTTAGGATGGAACCCCACAGGCTTATGTGTTGGACCTGACGCGCATAAGCGCATGAACCGACATGTGTACCCCCCACGTCATATTGGCCCGTCGGAATTTAACAGTACTACACTAGTACTAAACATTGGGACCGATGATTTTTGGCCTTATGTGTTTAAGTGTCTTGTTTGAGACCATGCATGGATTAGCACAAGCGATAGTGTGCATTAGCTCGATGTCTATTTATTCAGGATGAAAGAGGCCTGAATACTCAGGATGAAAGAGACATGTATACTCGGGATGAATGAGGCCTGAACACTCGGGATGAAAGAGACTTGTATACTCGGGATGAAAGAGGCTTGAAATTCCTTCGGTTCTTTTAAGTGGACCATTCATAGCCCCCACACCTATTAATTATCAATTATATGTAATATTTTATAACCTAAGAAAGATAGGTGCTAGTGCACAATAATAAATCAATCAGGATGGATCGAGTACAACTTGGAAAGTCCATTCTTGATCCCAACTTTTGACAATCGTCTTTCTAATCTGAATGCTTATTCGGGCTTGTCAAGGTGGGCTTGGTACTTAAGCGCCTTCGCGGCCACCTCCCTATCTGGAGCTTTGAATCTGATAATGTTGGTTGAAATCCAATAAAGTCGATGGAGGCTTTTTGAAACTTGAAAGTTCCCAACAATCAACAATATTCATACTCTATAAAGATACTACAATTTCATGGTATCTTTCTTCTCATAAAATGGTTTATCTCTCTTCAAGATAAACTACTTTTTGTTCATATTAAACTCCACATAATGTTGTTACACTCATAATAAGATCCTATATTACCTTGCTGATAATTATTGATATTACCAACCCTTACCCGTGAGAATTATCCATTCTCCCTTGCTTAGTCTCCTTAGACTAATTCCATTTGTTTTTGCACTTTTGCTTGGTATTTCTCGCCATTTGCAAAAATATCATACTCTAGGAGAGTTGCCATAAGGTTGAAGATGAAGGATGGAAGGTTTGAGAAGAGTTATTCAAGGATAGAAGATCAAGGCAAGACGACATTGAAGAAAGGAAGGAATTTTCCTAGAGTAAAGCATTCAGAAGGTGGTGCACCAACTCTTCTATTTTAAGCCAAGCAAGTCATCCTCATATGAGTTGTATTGGGAAATATATTTGTATTTTCAAATACGTCTTTTGAACAACCTTTTTATAATATAGGCTTTATTTTCCGCTACTACATCCTTTGTAAAACAACTACCATTGTAATGAACGAATGTTCTTATTAATGATTATAAATTCCGCTTTTAGTTCATTCTCCTTTAATTATGTTTAATTATATAATTTAAAAGCATTGGGTGACTTTGGACGGGAAAAATCCAAGGTCACTAGCGGTAATACCCATTGTTGCAAAATAGGGATATTACAATATTTTGCTTTGGCTCATCCTACTTTATGTTCTAGGGTGGACTAGTATCTGAATCATGGCAATTAGTCATCCTAATTACGTATCTTTTCAAAATAAAAAAACTATATATTGAGTTCTCAAGGTTAATTTTATGTAATTGATAATATTAGTAATAGTTAGATTTTGCATACACAAGTTATTTAAAAGAAAATTCTACATGGTAGCCCCAAAGTATTGCGTATTTCTTGTGGTGCTCAAGATTTTTCAAAAACTTAATATTTTGCGAATTACATGTGGTAAGCTTAAATATTATAAAACCCAAAAAAGTATTTTAATTTACTCACATTTTAAATTTAATTGCATAAAGTCACCATATTTTTACATATTTCTAAAAGTACCTTTTATATTATAAAACCGCCTAATTATATATTTTTTTAGGAAAATCATTAAAAAATCTTATTTTTACTCATTTTTCATGACACTATATTTTATTATAAAAAAATCATCCTATTTTTTATTCTTATAATCAAACACCACCTTTTTTAGATTTATATTATCAAAGACACCAATTTAAAATTGTCAAAAAGGACATGCAATTTTGAAAAAAAAATCTACCATTATCTTATTTCTTAAAAAATAAACTTCAAATTTTTACAAAAGTTAACCTTATGGAGGAATATTTTTTAAAAAAGTGGCATATTAAATAAATTAGAATATAAAATTAGATTTTTTTAAAAATATTTTTAAAAAATAAAAAATAAAATAGATTTTCAAAAAAAAGTAATAATATATAGAGTCATAAAAAATGTGTAAATAAGAGACGTTTTTTTACAAAATTTCCTAAAACGGTTATAAATGGTTTTCTAACGCATTAGTTTTTAGTATAAATCATAATATAATTCTATGTAATTAAGTAAAAGATAAGGTCAATTTACAAAACAATTTTGCTCCTTATAATACTTCGAGATTACTGAGCGAAATTTGTAGAACCTCAAGGTTACCAAATAGAATTTTGGAAGACCTTGGGCACCACCAGAATATTCAATACCTCGAGTCTATACTTTTATATGTGTTCTAATGGCATCAGTTAATATTCAAATATGGTTTGGGAAATCCAGGCTATTGTTAATGATATTCGACATTTTGTTGCTTTTATTTCCCATGCGTGTTTCTTTCATTGTTTCGAAGAATGCAATTCGGCGACAGGTTTCCTTGCCAAAGGGCGTTTTAATTTTTCACAACTTAGGCTTATTATGTCTATTTTTTCCCGGGATCTTTGTTTGATCCTTTGCCTGTTTCTCAATTTAGTTTGTGGTTTCGTGATCATCCTTTGTTATTTGATTTTTATAAGATCATTCGATGTGATGATTTAGACTGACCTTGTAATATTCGGACAACTTCATGTTGGCCTTGTAATGAGCTAGTAGCTCGTTTTTCCAAAAAAAAAAAAAACATTCAAATATGGTAACAAAATTAGTTGAACCTTGATGTCATGTACAAAATTGTTTAATGTTTTTATCTTATTCAACTATAATGATTTTGAACACCGAAGGTACAATTCTTCTAACTTATTGCAATTTGTGGTGAACTACATTGTTGGATCGTTTTGTCATGTCTCCTTTGTCCCACTTGCAGTTAATTCGGATTAAAAGGAACCTCATTCGTTAGGATGCCCTAGTATAATCCCCTGTTTATTAGGGGACACCCCTAATCTCTTTTATTAATTATAACAAAATTTTGGGTTACTAAAATGTCATACGAGTTCAGGTCGGGGATCCAATCATCGATTTGACTACTTAGTCCAGTTGATTTTCATGTTTAAGATAATGTCGAGTAAAAATATACGACTTGCATGTATTTTAATATGTTTTTCCATAATAACCTAGTTAGGGTTTGTTTGTTTCATTTTTTTTTCCACAAATTGCAAGATATGAAAATGTCTTTAAACCCAAAAATGTCTTTATATTGACATTGCCCTAAACAAGAGTATTAAACTCTGATTTGGTCTAATGTTAGACGTGTATTAATCATGTAGCCCAAGTGAGGTTGAGTTGGATACCCCAAGACTTCATTGACCGACTTTACGCATTGTCCGTCTCCGTTGTCACGCATGTCCACCATCATGACATTTCAGCCAAGGCCCATCCATGATCCATCCCACCGAATTTCCCTTTTCTAAGTTGCAGAACCCAAAAAGTTGTTCTCTTTCTTCTACACCACCCACAGAGCCAAAAAAGAAAAGAGAGAGAAATAAATAAATAAAGGCTTTTATTTACCTTCGACCATACTTCTCTATTCACACACATCTCTCCATCTATCTTCTCAAATTCCCCCCTTTCTCTCTATCCCTGCTCCTCACCTCTCCTCTAGTGCCATCTCCGATCGCCTCTTGCAGCCATGGTATCGATCTGCATCTATCTTGCTCTGTTGATGTGCTCGTGCTAGGTTTTATTGTCTGCTAGTTGAAAGCTTGAATTCTATATGATTTTTTTTGAGTTCCGGTTTCTGGATCTCGATCTGGTTGCTTTATGGAGTTGGAATCTCTACTTTATTCTGTGAGAAGTTGTTTTGTGTGCTGAGCTTGCAGATCTGGTTTAGCTTTGCTTGCTATGCTGATCCCGCCGGGTTTCTTGTCAAAATTGATAGTGATATTTGATTTGCTTGCTTCGGGGATTAGATGTTTGCTTGCTGTAGTGTACAAATACTTTTTATTGATCTGGCGATTAATTGGATCCTCTGGTTTTTCTGCTGCTTTCTGCTTGAACTTTGAGGGAATCAGTAAATTGGAACTTGATAACCTAGTTTTTACCTCTGATTTTGTGAGTTCGGTAGGTGAAGAACTATATTTTAGACGAGAGCTTGCGGTTTTCCTTAATCGTGGCTGTGTTGGCATGCCTTATATGAATCATGTGATACCTGGTTTAAGTTTGCTTCGAGTTAATGTGATGGGATGCTGACCTGTTTTGCTTGAGCTTTGGGAACTCTTTCTTTCAGTGGCTGCGATGAGAAAGGGGATTGTTTGTTTGACCAAATCTTAACTTAATCTTCTATGTCATGTGAAGAAAAGGTCATTTACCTATTTTTATATCCAATGGATTTGATTAGGCTAATTTTATTAGGGTTGTTTGACTAATTATTCTGTATGCAAACTGTCTTCTGGCATCTGGTGTGCTATCAGTGTAGTGTTCATTTGTTGCTTGAATTCACCTGTCAATGTTACGAGTTCATCTCAAAACTTCGAACTATTAGTTGTTTGTCATTTCTTTACGGTTTACTGCTCCTAAACTAATCCATGAACTATGATGTTGCTTATTGTTTAATGTCTTTGCGTCAAATTGTCAATGATGGTTGGTTCATTTGTTGCTTGAACTCACCTGTCGATGTTACGAGTTCATCTCAAAACTTCGAACTAGTAGTTGTTTGTCATTTCTTCACGGTTTACTGCTCCTAAATTAAACCATGAACTATGCTGTTGCTTATTGTTTAATGTCTTTGCGTCAAATCGTGAATGATGTTTGGTAAACATTAAGTTGATTAAGTGTCTTGCTTCAAACTTTAATACAAAGTTGAGATTATTTACGTGAACGGTTGAGGAGGTTGTATTTTAATATTCCATGATGTGTGGCCTTGTATTATGCTTGTTTGTTGTGATATATGTTCTTGCATGTGGGACTTACTTCTGTTAAAGAACACTTAACTGAATTTGACTGCATTCCCCTTTTGTAAATTCTAGGCCAATGCAGCATCTGGGATGGCTGTAGATGATGACTGTAAGCTGAAATTCATGGAGCTGAAAACAAAGCGGAGTTACCGCTTCATAGTTTTCAAGATTGAAGAGGTGCAAAAGCAGGTTATTGTTGAAAAGGTTGGAGAGCCTGCCCAAAGCTATGAAGACTTCACTGCTTGCCTTCCAGAAAACGAATGCCGCTATGCTGTTTTTGATTTCGACTTCATGACTGAGGAGAATGTCCCCAAGAGCAGGATCTTTTTCATCGCATGGTAAACACTTCTTGACAGCTAGGCTTTGTTTGGTAATTCATTTTATAATGACATTTCCACTTCAATGTGGTTTTACAGTAAATAGTACTTTTAACACTCTGGATTTCATAATGACTTCGAATTTTGTATGTCCTCTGTTTTCATTGAAGGTCACCTGACACATCGAGGGTGAGGAGCAAGATGATCTATGCAAGTTCCAAGGATAGGTTCAAGAGGGAGCTTGACGGTATTCAGGTGGAGCTACAGGCTACTGATCCTACTGAGATGGGTCTTGATGTTTTCAATAGCCGAGTTCGCTGAAGTTGGTAAACTATGGAAATTTGATGTGCCGAGGAGATTCGATCTTGTGTGCTTGTTACTTTTCGATATTTGATGTTAATAGCTTTGCTTGGATGCTCAGGTTGTCTTGCCCCCTTTTATTTTGTTCAACTATGACCTTGCAATCTCTGTTTTTATATGGTTTCTTATGGATGGCATTTGGTTAAATGACCACTTGAAATTGTAATGGGGAATTTCTTTCTCGTGGATTTGGCACAAATAGATGCGATTTGTGCTAATTTGTATTTCCAGATTATGGAGCTCGAGTTGTTATGGCTATATGAGTTGTTACCTATTGCCTATTGGGGTGTTAGCATTGGCAATTTAGACTTAAACAGTATCCTCTCTTTTTTAAATGTGTTTTGAGTGATTTCAACACCTTGCTCGTAAAAAGAATGTTTGCTCCTCCAACCACATTTAGAGACTAAAGTGGCCTTTGTTGGGATTGAACATTTAAAGCACGTCGTACGGTTAAGTGTCTAAGAAATTCTCAAGAACAATTGATTTGTTGATTTTTTATTTTGACAAGGAAAGGAGTTTGGGAGTTGGGACCTTGGGTGGTCACTAGCAATTGATTTGTTGATTTTTTTTTTTTGATAAGGAAAGGAGTTTGGGACCTTGGGTGGTCACTAACAGGCTAGTGACCGATTATCTTTTGTTGCATCAACTTGTCCAATTATCAATCTTGTCCAATTATCTTCTATTGAATCAAATTTGCTTCGCAATGGGAGTAAATCCCGGTATTTTTCATTTTCATTGATCATGGTGATTAAGGGAGAAATCACTAGTGAACAAGACCGAAGATCGAAGCAAAGGGTCTTTGTTGTTTCATTTGAAGCGCGGTCCTAGCTTGATTTCGCAAGGTGATAATTTCGTTGTTGGTTACTTGGCAAGCTCTAGCTTGATTTCGCAAGGTGATAATTTCGTTGTTGGTTACTTGGCAAGCTCAAACGAATCTGGGTTGAATCTCTTCATTGGAGGGAATTCCAGAATGTTTTTATAGGGGTTTAAGTAATTTTTCTTGTGAAATACTAAAGAAGTGTGTATATATTGTAGGGAAATAAAGAACCGTATAAGAATTCATTACAAAGCAAATAACAAGGTGGAGACAAGTACAAGATATACATACTATTGAAAATAATGCCAAGAAAATACAAACTGTATCCAGGAGGAAGAATAAGAAGTGGCATAAACCAGACAGTGGATTTGTAAAGCTTAATTTTGACGGATCAAAAAAACAGAATGGTCTATCAACGGCAGGATATATTATTAGGGATCATCAATGACAAACTATTGCGCTAAATGCTTTTGCAAATGATCAATGGAGCGTAATCCAAGCAGAAGCTATAGGAATGTATGAGGCAGTATGTGAGGCCAAGAAAAGGATTTGACTAAGGTTACGATTGAAGGAGACAGTCTAATTGTCATAAACGCACTAAAAAGAAGTAAATCATGTCCTTGGCAAATTGAAATGCTCATTTCGGACACACTAGGTTTGCTGCAGTCGTTCGAGGTTGTTAGAATCAAACATGTACCTCGTGAGTCGTGTTTGCAATAATGTTGCTGATTTGATTACGGGACTGCGCTATAATTGTAGTGCTCGTCAAATTCAGACACACTTAGGACTTTAAGTCCTCATCCGTAAGGATGCTATAGGTTGACAAATGTCAGCCTAATTCTTTCCTACTCTAAAAAAAGAATGTATATATTCTAGGGATGAGCAATCGTATATATCTGATCCGGTCTGATATACCAGATATCTGGTAATTTTTCCCCTTAAAGTCTGATCTGTATCCGATTGAATAATGGTCGGATATCTGGTAAGAAGATATAATTAGGGATGAGCAATCATATATATTTGGTCCAGTTCGATATACTGGATATCTAGTATTTCCCCCTTAAAAGTTTGATCTGTATCCAATCCGTTAATGGTTGGATATCCGGTAAGAAGTTTATGTCTTGATCGGATATTCGGTAGTGCATATCCGAACTATCCATTTGGAAAAAAATATTTCTATTATTTTTTTTATTTAGGCACCATTAATATAAATGATTGACAGATATCGAAAACGGATATACGTCGATCCGGTTAAATTTTAAGAGAAAGTTTACATGGTTAAAGAGAATTGAACCCTTGCTGAGTTGAAATTTTACAAAATATTCATTAAAACGTCTATGCTACTTAGTATTAATGTGCACTTTCCAAAAATAAGTATATAGTACAAGATATATCGGATATCCGGTACAAGTCTTTTTATGTGTCTGGCTCTAATACCATGTAGAATATTTGTAAGCCATTAGAGTAGACATGGACCCAGGCTCGAGATGAGAAAACGGGATTCGGGCCCGCACAGGGGGTACCCGGGCTGGGAACGGGCTGGGCCAACCCCAAGGAACGCGGCCCACACGGGTTGGGACGGGCTGAGGGTTTGGCGGGCCGGTTGCATGTGGGCCTGTCGGGTCGGACCAGGCGGGCCGATCAGAATGTGTTAAAAAAAACAAAAAAAAGGAAGGAATAAGGGGGCGAGCTTGCTTGAAAGTATTAAAACTTTGATAAATAATTATCAAAGTTTGAATAATTAAGATGCCTACGTATCTTAAAAGAATCAAAGCCCACGTAGTTCTTTACTTACCTTAACTAACCTTGTTATTGCTCATTCGTCAAGGTCTTCGGGGGATTCTTCGTCATTTGCATCGTTCCCACCACTTCCGACGTTGGAAGAGTAGTTAGTGGTCATCCCTTCTACACCGTCCTCGGTCTCGAATTTTATTGCACGCATCTCGTACTCTTCTTGCGTCCTTTCCTCCACACGATCCCAATCCTTCTTGCATATCAATGTCTTGACGGTTTGTGGATCAAGCCGGCATCTCTTCTCCGAAATTACTCTTCGACCTGCGCTAAAAATAGATTCGGACGCAATGATAGATGCAGGTATAGCTAATAGATCCCTAGCTATTTTAGCAAGTACATGATATTGGTCGCAATGGTTTCTCCACCACTGAAGGACATCACATCCATCGGGGAATTGATGTTCAGTGGTCAAGAAATCCATAATAATAGATTTTGTAGGTGCAATAGAACCCGAACTAGAAGATGTTCGGGGTTTTTTGAAAATTAAAGATATGCAATTTTGCTAGTAGAAGAAGTAGAAGATGAAGAGGGTCGAGTAGTAGATGTAGGTGGAATATTTAGTTTTTCTGCATATTTATCATATAACTTGATTAATGTTGCAATGGCGAAGTCAATATTAACATGCCAATCATAATCAACAATTGTAAGGCCCAAAGTGCCATAATAAAAATCTAACATATTTTTCAAACCTAGCTTCTTCACAGTAGGATCTAATAATGCAACAATACAATATATAACAGAAAACTTTTTAAAATAAGATAACCATTTTGTTCACATGTTTTCAATTACGTTACCTAATGATGGTTGGTTTACTTGCATATCTTGCATAGCATATATGATATTAGAGAGATCAACGGGCCTAACACATAAGGCTAATGTGGTTTTATCCTAAAACTAATTAACAATATGAGGAGTAGCTCAAGTGATTATATACTAGCGTTTAATTCATTAAATTCTCGGTGTGGAGAACACCCTCACATTTCTCTTGATCCACTACTAACAATCAATTGATCATAATATTTGGCACAACAACACTGAAAAGCAAAAACATGTTATTGGCTTAAGGCAAGGTGACCAAGAACTTAGTGCTTTACATGTTGGTAGATCTTGTAGATCGAATTCTCAAGATTCCAATTATAGGATAGGAAATTCTTCACAAGATTTAAGATATTGGACGAATAATGATAAGCAATGTGATGAATAAGGCTTGGAGGATTGATGAAAGGCATGCTAAGTAAGACAGTAAGTGTACTAATTGCAGCAAGAAGGGTCACACTAGAGATCAAAATTTTCGTTTGATCGAATATCCAAAATGGTATAATGTCCCAAAAATGATGATTTTGGTAGATTGGATGCTACTATTGTGAACCTCGGGTCTTGCACACCTCTAAGCACTCATCCCCAACCTCATCCGTTCATGAGAAAGAGCCTACACTATTTGCTACGACGAAAAAGAATCCATCATGGCAACACGCCATGAAACAGGAAATTGCAGCCCTCACGTCTAACCACACTTGGACACTCATTCCTCGACTTCAGAATGTAATGTCGTCGACAACAAATGGGTTTACTGGATCAATAAAAAGGTGGATGGCTCTATTGAACACTATAAAGCGTGTTTAGTTGCAAAAGATTTTCATCATAAGGAAGGAGTGGATTACTTTAACACATTCAGTCTTGTTGTCAACCCCACTACTATCGGACTTATTCTTGCTATTGTTGTTTCAAAAGGTTGGTCTCTTAGACAACTATATATTAATAATGCATTCTTGAAAGGTGACTTACAGTAGGTTTATATGGAACAACCAAGAGGGTTCATTCAAAGTTCCTAACCTAATCATGTCCGCAAACTTCAAAAAGCTATATATGGCCTCAATCAAGCACCTCGGGCCTGGTTTAACAAGCTAAAACAATATATTTTGTTCGATGTTGTGGGTCGTCCATGACCTATGTACGTATTAGTATACGTTGACAATATAATTGTGACAGGGTCTGATTATAGCTATATCACTCGGTTCATAAGTCAACTTCACAACATGTTTTCTCTTAAGGATTTTGGCAAGCTCACTTATTTCCTTGGCATAGAGGTCACACACTCCTCACCTTTATCTATTCATTTGTCTCAAAACAAGTACTTACGAGATTTGATAGAACATCGTGACATTCTTGAAGCCAAAGCAATCTCCTCGCCTGCCGATCCCAGCTACTCTCGGTCTTCTTTGACATCTAATCTGCCCTTTTTGGATCCAACAACTTATAGACGGGTTGTTGCAGCCTTCAATATGCAATCATCACTCTTCCTGAACTCAATTTTGTTGTCAACCATGCGTGCCAGTATATGCATCGTCCATTGCAATCTCATTGGCGAGACGTTAAAAGAGTCTTAAGGTATTTAAAAAGGCTCGCTAGATCATGGCTTAGTCATCTCAACTTCAATGTCTTCTCACATTGTTGCCCATTGAGACTCGGGTTGGGCTTCAGATCCTCTTGATCTAAGATCACAACATGGCTTTGCCATCTTTTATGGCAGAAATCTAATCAGTCAGTCCAGCCAAAAATAGAAAGTTGTGGCTCGTTCTAGTACCGAGGCGGAGTATCGGGCACTATATTTTACCATTGTGGAATTAGTTTGGTTGTCCCAACTGCTTCAAGAAATCTGGCAACCTATTCAACCCACTCAATTCTTTTGTGTAACAACTTATCATCCACTTTTCTAGCCAACAATCCAGCTATTACAAAGAAATCAAAATATATTCAGCTTGACTTTCATTATGTTCGGGAAAAACTCGAGTCGAAGGAACTTGTGGTTCGACATGTCTCAATTGCAAATCAGCTCGTCGGCGTCTTCACGAAGGCCTTAACTGGTCGTGCATTCACCTCTAATCACTCCAAGTTGCTGGTCGTACCTCGCCCATCATCTTGCGCGGGGGGGGGGGGGGGGGGGGGGGATAGTCAAAGATATCAGATAGGATTAGTTGTGTAAAGATAGAAGATCTTTGGTGAGTGTTAATATGTTACCTTGGAGAGCAAGACATATTCTCTCATATATGTAAACATTCTCTCATTCAATGAATTCAATCAAGTCGTTCTTTAAGACAAATCTAGTTCTAGTGGAGTTGAGAAAAAAACTCATGGATAGAGTTGAGAAGATCTTGAACGTTAAATAAAAATTCAACGTTTAAGATTGGATTTTTCTCTCTTCATAAAAATTCAACGTTTAAGATTGAATTCTTCTCTCTTCATATCAACTTATAATTTTTTTTCTTCTTGAAAAAATTAAAAAGGAAAAAACATTTATTTGTAGAATTAGAATATGCATCGTAACCAAACTACATTTGCAGCCTAATCATGATTAATCTCTGAATCTTTGCTATGCTTCTCAAATATAAAGGCCTATTACTTTTTTAAATACTTAAAAACTTAAACAATGGTTGACCTTGAAAAAACTCGTGATAAACTAAATTGGCCTTCATTGGGGATCTCATATTGTAAGTTTTCCTTCATATATCCACTATCTGTTATGAAATGCTTACAATTTAGAAATGCTAGATTTTTCCCAAGTGATCAAATCCTATTAAGCTTACAATTCTAAAGGGGGGATGATGAAACAAGGTGATTAATGTGTTCTTATAATTAATATTCGTGTTTTATTTCCCGCCTAGGCGCCTAATAAATTTCCCACCCAAAATTTGTATTTGCGTTTGCCAGGTCATCAATCCATCCCTGCACAAATGACGCTCTTTCATTTGCAGCCATCGGTTCTCTTTTTTTTTTTTTCTCATCATCCAACGTCCCAAAACACGCCATGTCATCAATCCGGACCTCTAGTTTTCGTCCAATAATAGCAAACTTTATTCGCGTATATAATGGAAACCCGCATCCATCCATTCACTCACAGCAATCGAAAACTCAATACTCCTCTCTCAAATCTCCCTCACGCAAATTTCTCCCCCCTTAACCTCGTCCAACGAATTCAATGGCACCGAAGGCCGAGAAGAAGCCAGCGGAGAAGAAGCCCGCAGAGGAGAAGAAGGCCGAGAAGGCTCCAGCGGAGAAGAAGCCAAAGGCCGGGAAGAAGCTTCCCAAGGAAGGAGGCGCCGCCGGCGACAAGAAGAAGAAGAGGTCGAAGAAGAGCGTCGAGACCTACAAGATCTACATCTTCAAGGTCCTGAAGCAAGTCCATCCTGACATCGGAATCTCCAGCAAGGCCATGGGGATCATGAACAGCTTCATCAATGACATCTTCGAGAAGCTTGCTCAGGAATCCTCCAGACTCGCTCGCTACAACAAGAAGCCGACGATCACCTCTCGCGAGATCCAGACTGCTGTGCGCCTCGTGCTTCCCGGTGAGCTCGCCAAGCACGCCGTCTCTGAGGGGACCAAGGCTGTTACCAAGTTTACTAGTGCTTAGGTTTTCATGTTTCTCTGTTAGTTTTTGCTGCTAGAAATCAATGGCTTCTAATTCGGTGTAGTTGCAATGTTCTAATTCGGTGTAAGGTGATTTGTCTGTTTATAGTTTAATCGGAGCTTTTGGAAGTGTTATCAACTTGAATTTTGATTCTGTCGTTCTTGTTCCGACGGTTTAGATCCAGTTACCAGTTTCTTCAATTCCAGTCATAAACCGAATTAATCGCGATTACGCCCAATCGTGTAATTTTACAAAACGAAAACAAACGAAAATGAATTGTGTGACCAATCCCCTCCATTTCGCCGCGGAATTGTCGATGCAGCGAGCTTATTCAGCGTGATTTGCAAATCACGTTCTAAACACTCGTTGAGGAATCTCACATCTCAGATCCAGATTTTCCAAAATCAGTTTCCTCTAAGCCTTCAAACCTGAAGACTGATCTTTCCTGTAATGTCTCTGTCACTGATAAAGTCATTCTACATCCAATTTGCGACGAGGCGACCGGGGCTGACCTACGCCGGGAAGTGGATGCTGCTGCTCTCGCTCACGGTGGCTCTGGCGTCGTTATCGCCGGAAATGGCGTTCGTTAGGGCGATTTCGCCGTCATCAGCCTACTCGAGTCCATGTGGGGACGGCTACGTGAGAATACCGATGGAGGTTCCAAGGGAGAGGCTATGCTTTCCGGTGTACATGGTGAGGAGATCGTCGGTGGATCTCTTCATTCCAACTTTGTTTTCCGGTCTGATGGTTGCCGGTTGTGCGTTCCTTCTTAGAGCCACAGGTCTATGGACAAATTAGCTGTGTTATTTTCACTATGTTCTGAACATTTGTAGTCATCAACAGATTGGATTTATCCTTTGGTTATTGTATTGTATACAGGTTTTATAGAATTAATTTCTTTGCGTTTTCTTCTATTTTGCATATTCTGTTTGGAGTTTGGTAGAGAACAGAGATCAAACATGAAAATTATGAGTTCCATCTGATGAGATGAAATGGTCATTTCTTTTGCGTTCTTGCGAAAATTGTCCTTGGTTATAAAATTGATATGATGATCAAAGCTAATGTCAGTTGTCTTTTTTGTTTCTTAATCAGAATATTCCAGGTTGAATGTATAACGCGTTTATCCTTGCATCATCAACATAAAATTGTAAGCTAATTGACTGCGAACGATTCACAATTTGATCTACAGATGCAGTCATCTATCTACCAGCAAACATTCTTTAAAACTCTACTTGATCAGTTTGATTCAGTTTGATGCCTAAATGGGTATATTATAGATACGGGCAAGATAGCTCAAAAAGTGTTTGTAAATAGTCACTTTTTTGCTCAGATTGTGAGACGCTGATTTCAGTAGCCTGGAGTATATACATAACAAGATGCTGAAGATGAAAGTAGCAGCTGTGTCCATTATGGGATTTTTCAGGAATCTTCTTGTAGCTAGAAGAGCATTCCATTCCTGTTAATTACAGACCAGACCAGTTGCCACCATTTCATTTCATTGACATTCTTCATCGAAAAAACTCAATCAGTCTTCATTCATTTGAGAATCATTTCATTAACATTCTTCATCGAAAAAACTCAATCAGTCTTCATTCATTTGAGAAATCGAAAATATAATTTCAGAAGGCATTTTATAAAGTAAAACAGCGCTAAGTTCCACAACACAATAGTAATATCTAGAGAACAAAACAAGAAGTTCACAGACCAAAATTATGCATAATAGCATCTGCTGGAAAGCAAATAAAACAGATAGATGTAGACTAAGTGCCTAGTAACCACCCTTGAGGTCATTAACGACATCATACGGAATGGGAGTGACTGTTTCAATGGTGGCACCATCGACCATAAACCCGGGCTTTGGTCCTTCTGGCTGCCTCTTGGTGCTGATGACCTCACCACGTGTCTTGGCCTCGGCCTTCAGTTGATCGTTCTTCTTCACCCTCAGCTTGAAATCCTCAGTGCATCGAGAAGGCAGGACATGCTCAACACGCACATGGATCCTCTTTCTGATGATCCTGTTTCCCACCTGCAAAGTTACAATCCCATTCATTCATTTAGATCATATGCAAGCCAAATGACAAAGATGAAATGTTTGTACATTATACATAAACCAGCAATCTCATGATATTTAGGTAGATGGCACTTTCCATTTTATCTAGTACTGACCCAATAATGAATAAATAAATGGAATTGAGTTCATCTTGTGTTTAGATTCAAAAGCCTAATTCAATTACGAATTCATTAATATACTAAATAATGAATATACTAAATACAATCTAAATACAATTCAAATAATTATATAAGATTTCATAAAAAAAAATAATAATGAATATTAATACAAAAAGCAGGAGGAACTTCGGATACGTACATCTTTCATCTCACTCTTCCTTCGAGTGCCATTATTCGTTCTAGTACAATTAATAGAATGCTTCAGGGGATTTCGCTTCATTTATCATTTAGCTCAGTTTTAATTTATTAAAAAAAATGAAATATCAATAACAATAAATAAGGAGTCTTTATGTCACGTTACCGAGGGCCTCGTTTCAAAAAAATACGACGTCTGGGGGTTTTAACAGGACTAACTAATAAAAAGCCTAGAGATATTAAAAACCCATCACGTTCCGGGAAAAGATCTCAATATCGTATTCGTCTAGAAGAAAAACAAAAATTACGTTTCCATTATGGTAAAGCTAAAATGCAAATATTTTGACAACATGGAAGGTAGATGCATATAACAAAATCAGTCTTTCTAAGCAAAATTTTGCATTTATGCAATAGATTGAACTTCAAGCTGTTAATTGATCGCCACATTTTCCTAAATCAACATAATAAAATTACCACAATAAAAACCTAATCTTGCACTGGCGCTTCTCCAAAACTGGAGACGGCCAAACGAATACTTAATGCTTATCAATCCATGAATCCGCATCAAAACATTAACAAATCCAACATTATAAACACAGAAAATGAACAACAATCTCGAATTACAGAGACGAATTAAGCAATGGAACAATTAAACATCGCAACTTGATAGAGCACCGAAATGCAGATATGAAAAGTGAGAAGAGAGAAGAAGCAGACCTGCTTGTTGATCTCGACACCAACAGCACGCTTGGTGACATTCCAGACTTGGCCAGTGCGGCCATGGTAGAACTTGTGGGGCATACCCTTGTGGACGGCGCCGTTAACCTTGACGTCGACATAGTCGCCGATCCTGAAAGTCCTGAGGTAGGTGGTGAGATTGATGTAACCCTTCTTCCTGAAAGGCCTTGAGAAGGAATCTCTGGTTCTCGATCGGAGTCCGTGACCGGCCGGCATCTTCGCTCTTGCTCTGCTTCTCTACGCCTCAGTCACGCTCCGCAGCAAATACAAAACCCTAGCTATCTCAACGCAGCTGCTATTGCAACTTATAAAAACAGGCAGTAGGTTTTACTCTCCAGCGCGATTCAATTGGATCCGCTTTGGGCTATGCCATTTTGGGCCTAGATATCACGGTCCAGTTATATTGCCACCTTTCATCCAAACCGGCCCAATATGAAGTAAGGTTCGGCCTTTTTTCTATTTAGTAAGATGGGATGTGAATAAAGATTCATTCGTGAATTGGTGTTCGACTTGGTTAAGTGTTATTCGTATTTAGTTCGATTTGCAAACGAGATAACTTGAACCTAATTTTAAGGCTTAAAAGATAAATGAGTTGAGTTTGAATATAAGAAAATCTGGCTCGTTTGTTCATGATTAGAGCTGTAAATAAATAGTCATTCAAGAGCAACTCAGTGTCCGACTCGGTTAGGTCTTGTCGTATTTGGCTCGATTTGTAAACGGGTCGAGCTTGAGCACAATTTTAATGCTCGAAATATAAATGAGCTCAATAAAACTCGACTCGTTTGTTCATAAGCAAGCTCTATTATATGCTCATGAACAAATATGAAATACACTCATAACAAACTAGTTTATACCTTCATAAATAAGATCCACTATATATTATATAATAAATAGTTTAAGTAACACTACATGGTTTTGGTGGTCTCTCTCAAACTCCGTATTTTAATTTTTAGTTTCATTTGGTTGGATAAATAATCAGATAAATAAGTTGTTTACGATTTTGTCTCACGAAGATAAATGTGAGGCTCGCAAGCTAATCTCGAGATCGGTGAATATTTAAATAAACCAAGCTCAAACAAGATCTTGAGCTCAAACCAAAGCTCGCATATTTTTAACCGAAACCAAGATTAGGAAATTCAAAGCATGGTTCGATTACAACCTTATTAAGTAAAACTTTGTAGTTTAAGATACTCTCAATCTGCGTAATTTAATTTTTAGTTTTACTCGCTTTTATAGATGATCAGATCACTGAGTTGTTTGCTAGCTTGTCTCACGAAAAAACTAAATGAGTGACTCGTGAGTTGAGCTTGAGCTCGATGAACCATAAATGAACCAAAGTAAAACAAGATTTCGAGCTCGAACCAAACTCGTGTTCCAACTCGGACTAGCCTATTTTTAATTGAGCTGAGCTTGAGCAACACAAAGTTTGATTTAGTTTGATTACATCCCTAATAGTATCATCCTCCATTTATAATTAATATGTGTTAGTGCACAAAAATTCCGCCTTTAATGCACTAATTGAATGCTCCTCTTCCTCTTCCAGTCAAAAGAGCAGTTATCGATTGAGCGTCGAGGAATAAACAAGAAAGCTAGAGATTCAACGAATATGAATCCCCTTGAACAATCGAGCTAAGCGAATATTAGCCTGTCCAATGCTAGAATGGGTGTTTTCAATAGCCGAGCGATTATCAGTCTATGAATCAGTATGCTTTCTCTACACGGCGAAGACGTGTATTTATAATGGAAGAAGAAGAGCTAGGGGCCGAAAATTCTATCTTTTGGGTTGGCCAAATGCCTTAAAGCCCAAGGAAGCAATATCTTACCCCTTTCTCCAAGTAAAATTCTATCTTTCATTAAAGATAGAATCTTCCATTAAGTTGTATAACCACCATATTTAATTTAATAAGGAAAATGGATAAAAGATAATAAATACATAATAAATAAAAATACCTTTATGACGATAGAGAAAATAATAATATGGTAGCTATTTTTTACCCGCTCACAATATGCATAACCCGATAGAATTAATAACGAAATAATAAATATATTTAATTTGTATTTTGGTGTTCGAACAAAATTCGCATATTGTTTTTGACATTATGCAAGATTGAATGAGCATCGGTGCCAATGAATTGAATTGTTTGGGGCAACATTTGTTTTGTAGGGTTTATATGAATTTTTAGGGTAAAATCATGGTAAAAAAGTATTGCATTCAATCAAAATCATGGGTATTGATTGAGATTAATTTGTACAAACTTCAACAATATATGAAGTAGGGATGAATTCAGGGTATAAGGATTGATCCTCTATGACAAACATGTCCCGTTTGCATGGTGGTTCTAAAGTTGCAGACTTGTTTCTAAAGTTTAGTCAAAACATGCGAGCTCATTAATAGAGCTCGATGACACTAATTAAGCGGCATGACTATATCTAACACCTTCCTAGCTACGAGCATATTTCAATAATCCGACCAATGTCGATGAGCAATTAAATTATTATCGATATACAATAGTGAGCTTGCGCATTCGGCATATTTTAACTCTAAGAGCGAACATGAAGCCCATGGTAGTTCGTTGGATTTATGTAATTATTTTGTTCCATTATCTATTTTTAATTTATATAGATTTTACTCAACCCTATTTCGATTAGTGATTCATTATATAATAACTTTACATATCAAGTTACATTATTCTTTTTTAAAAAACCCTAATCAACAACTTATGGAGAAATCAAATACTAAGAAGTCATAACATCTTCTTGTGTCATGGTGACAAAATATCAAAAGATAAACAAAGCAACACCACCCTTGAGGTAAATTCTTTATTGATGTTTTGGATATTCGTTGCAATGTTAATTTATAATGACAAGCTTTTTTTTTTATCATGCATATGAATACATTTGGGACTTTTGGGAAAGGATTCTTCGATCTCCATGGGGGAATTTCTATCATGAGTGTGGGGATAGGGTACGTAAATGAGGATAATGAATGAGATGGGGCGAAAAATAAATCCTTGCGCGGGAATTGGGACAAGGATGAGGTTACTAGTCCCCGCCCCACACCCATATTCGACTGGGAATCCCACGGGGATCCCCGACGAGGAAAATAAATGGGTAATCTATAACATTATTTGTATAATTTTTAATGAGTTTAAAGTTTTTTAATTTAATATTAAAATTTTTACTTCTTCATTATTTTATTTTACCAAATAAGATCAATATTTTTCTAGATTTAAGGTAAATATATTTTACATGGACATATGTATATATAATAAACTTACATGAATCGGTAAATGGAAAATCTAAATTGACATTTTTTTTTATAAATTCGAAGAAGATTGTAAATGGGGAAAATTAGTTGGAGATGTGAATTTCCCGAGGAGAGGAAAACCCGATGGAGATGGGAACGAGGAGGAATTTAAATCTTCGAACGAGAATATGGATAAAGACGGGAATGATTTTGTTAAAAGGGGACATAGACAAAGAGGGTACTCCCCACCTTGAATCCAGCCCGTTGTCATACCTACACTTGGTTGCTAAAGACGTGACTTTTGCTTTCGTTCGGCCGTTTACTGCAAGCGGCAAGCATATTGAGAAATCATGGTTGTAAGTCATAAACATCAATCCTTTTCATAGAATTACACTTGTAGTGATATTCATTTTGTTGTGAGGATCAATATTGAAGATTAAATTAATCTTGAAGATATTGGCGATGACATAGAATTAGGTATCGATGTCGATGAATACGAGCCCCCCTGTGAGTAAAATTTTGTAGACTATAAATAAAATATTTAAGATCGAAGACGATGTCATTAAATGGATTTGAGAAGTTGGTAGAGGGCACAATATGGTGTTGGTGATAATTGGATTTGTAAAACCTTTTATCACTTCGTCAACGTGGCAAAATTTGGATAGCATGTGAAAAGAATGGTGTTGGCGATATGTTAGAATACAAACATTATCTCTTTGGGATTAGTGAATTGGGCAACGAAATAAACTTGAAGCATAACAATAAAGACAAGTACTTTCAATCAAATTCACTAATCTTTATTAAGTAGAAATGAAAATACAAATACGAATTGAGGTTTCTAGAAGCACATAACTTGCTAGTGAATGACCCTCATCTTTCAGCCTCGAATGCGCCTACTTGTTTGATCTAGAGAACTCAACTGCACTATCACAACTCGTACGCAAATCGTTGTGACGAGAGTGATCTATCTCTTCTTTGATTGCACAAAGCTATCAAATTTCTCGATATTAAACATGTAAATTTAACTTAGACCTATTCCCCCTTATATAATCATGGATATCATGGTTCTATCCATAAATACAAAATAGAAGAATAATCACATAGACCTTATTTAATAGGGAATTTCTAATGTGTGCCCCATGGGCACATAATAACACTAATTTTGGTAAATCTGATTATTGTTTGTTAATTGTAATTTGTTTTAAAAGGGTTCATTAATTCCAATTTAGGGAATATTTTTTAAATAATTTCCAAAATTAACATAGTTATTGTGTGCCCATGGGCACACATTAGCCGGACCGTATTTAATAACATGATCTATCTATAAATGAAATCTATTTTAAACACGAGATTGCTTGGGTGCCAAGACAAGCTAAGCAACCGCCAATAAAAATTGGAAACCCTATTCGCACTTCGTCGTTGCCGCCTTCCGTAATTAGCATTCTACGCCTTTGCATTTTTCTCATAAAACTATGTTGTATACGGGTGTGGGTAGTGAGTTATCCGAATTATAAGAATCCGGATAGTCAAGTACCCGGGTGTTTGAACCGGTATAAAGGGGCAAAGGCTCTTGTAACCAACTCATCCAAAGAATAACAAAGACTCTGTATTACAAGGGGTTTACTTGGAAAAGGGGTTGATAATAAAATAGCAGATGCTCTGTAGAGAAAGGATGTCCATGAAGAAAATCATATGAAGGCTATATCAGTTGTGCAACCAAGGTGGATGTTGGATATTTTGGATAGCTATGAAAATGATTTGGAAGTTAAGAAACTCATAGCTGTTGCTTCAGTAAGTGCTAACGAAGATTATAAGATGGTGAATGGAATTCTGAAATTCAGAAACAGAATTTATATTGGGAATAAAGAAGAGTTTCAGAAAAAATTGATTCGGGTATTACATGAGACACCAGTAAGGGGTCATTCCGGGATTCAAGACACATATCAAAGGGTCAAAATGTTTTTCTATTGGCCTAAGATGAAGCAAATGGTTGGAGACTGTGTTAAAACATGTGATAATTGTCAACGAAATAAGAGTGAGCATGTGAAGAATCCGGGTTTATTACAACCGCTACAGATTCCTGAAACAGCTTGGAGCCATATTTGCATGGATTTTGTGGAGGGGCTGCCCAGATCTGAAGGTAAAAATGATATCATGGTTATAGTTGATCGTCTGACAAAGTATGCTCATTTCATTGCACTTGCTCATCCTTTTTCTGCTGCCAAAGTAGCTCAAGAGTTTTCGAGTTGTGTTTTCAAGTTACATGGCATGCTGGTGAGCATCGTGAGTGATAGGGATAAAAATTTCACAAGTCATTTGTGGAAGGAGTTATTTGCTGTTGTGGGAACTGAGTTGCATATGTCAACGGCATATCATCCTTAATCTGATGGGCAGACTGAAAGAGTAAATCAATGTTTAGAAAATTATTTGAGAGCAATGGTTTATGATAGGCCAAATCAATGGGTTAGATGGATGTGTTTGTGTGAGTGGTGGTATAATACAAATTATTATACAGCTCTTAAAGCCACTCCTTTCCAAGCTTTATATGGTTACAAACCTCCTCAATTGTGAATAGACGCATCAACCATTACTATTGCTTCAGTTGAGGACTGGTTGAAGGACAGAAAAGTTTCTTTGAAGGAATTTAAGTACAATTTGCAGTAAGCACAGGCCCGGATGAAATTGTTGGCCGGTAAGAACATGACATAACGGGAATTTGAGGGAGGTGATTGGGTTTTCCTGAAATTGCAGCCCTATAGACAAGCTTCAGTTGTGGTGAGAAAAGGATTGAAGTTATGTTCAAAATTTTATGGGCCTTATCAGATTTTAGCTCGAATTGGTAAAGTTGCTTATCAATTAAACCTGCCTGCTCATTCAAAAGTCCATCCAGTTTTTCATGTATCTAAACTACAGAAGAAGATTGGGGCAATGAAGGCACCTTTAGTTGATTTGCCAAAATGAGATGAAATGGTGAATGTACAGTTGCTCCATCTGCTATACTGGATATAAGGGTTCGTTATTCAGCTATAGGTGAACCCATTACTAAGTGGTTGATTTGGTGGAAGAATTTGGAGCAATATGAGGCAACCTTGGAGTCTGCAGGTCACATGTTGCAACAATTTCCTGATGTTTTTGTTCAGTCTTGAAGACAAGACTTTATGGGGAAGGGAATGTTTTATACATGTTTGGGTAGTGAGTTATCCGAATTATAAGAATCCGGATAGTCAAGTACCCGGGTGTTTGAACCGGTATAAAGGGGCGAAAGGCTCTTGTAACCAACTCATCCAAATAATAACAAACACTCTATATTACTCTCAACTGAATTCTCTCTCTCTTCTCCTTCTATCTTGCTATTCTCGTTCTTTCTTTACCTCTCAACCTAAATTCTTCCCGGTTTCTATGTGAATCGCCAAGGATATCACAAACTAATTATCATCCTATGGTAACTACGAACACTGACTTGCACCACTCTCGTTTTCATTTGTTTCTTTGGACTTGACGATTCTTTTAAGCATTCTTCTCCTTTGTTTTACACCTTGAAATTTCTCCAAATACAAACCATAAAATCCATGGAGTTTTTCTTGATAAAAAACCCAAGAGAACAATCAATTTTCCAACTCATGAAAAATTTATTCCTACTCAAGAGATGAAAGTGGCTAAGAAATCAAGTAAGTCGCAATCGAAAAGTGTTTGTACCCTTTTCCTCTTAAGATTTACAAAGTTGCACCTAATTAATATAAAATAACTTAATCTCAATAAGACAATAAACTCATTAGAATTGAATGAGGAAAATGAGATAAACCGCAAAAATAATCCCACTAAATGATATAGCTACCAAATCTAATGCAACATACAATTAAATTTAGGCCAAATGGTGGTAAATAACACAAACTTTCACTTTGTAGTGTTTAATAACACCAACTTAAAAAAATCAAATATAATCACCAACTTTAAGGGTGGTAGTGTTCATTGACACCAAATTTGAAAAAATAATAAAATACTCACCAATTTTAAAAAATGGTGGCGTTTAGCAGTATAAAATATTCTTAGACTCGGTTCAAACTTGACTCGGGTCATGTCCCGATCTCATTTCAACGTCAATCACCCTTGACCGACTTTACTTGGCCCTTGGGTTTCATCTCGATATCGAAATTAGTCGCCTTGATTGGGTTAAAGCTGTTGGCTTTCGTTCCAACTTGGTCTTTCTCTAAAAATATTTTATCGCTTCGATCAAATATGTTTTCATCACATTCTTATTACCGTATAGAAATTCTCCCAGCAGTCTCGTTAAACACCACCACCTTTAGGGTTGTCCAACCGATCAACCCGACGACTTGTAAAAAAATGATATTGACCCGTGACCCGACCCGTAACCGTAAAATGGGTTACGGGTTTACGGGCCGAGTCATGGGTCAACTCATGTGACCCGTTTGACTGGGTCAAATGGGTCACCCGTTTGACCCTTTAACGACCCGTTTGACCCGCAACCCGACTCGACCCGTAATAATCACCCTTTAACTACCCGATCCATAACCACTTGTTGGTGAATATTTAAAAAAAAAAACGGTGTCACTAAACACCAATATCTTTAAAGTTGGTGATTATATTTGTTTTTTTTTTCAAAGTTGGTGCTATTGAACACCACAAAGTGAAAGTTTGTGTTATTTATCACCATTTGACCTTAAATTTAAATTTAGTCAACTAATTACAATATTGGTGTTTATAAAAGATAAAAATATTATGAATTATGGTAATTTTTTTAATGTGTAACAAATGGGCAATTTAATTGGCCCAGGCGCCACACGTCACTCGCTAAGCGAGATGCGCTCTCCTAATGCGAGTGTGACACGTGTCGATCTCGTTCTATATATTTTTGCTCAAAAAGTGGCAAAACATGATGCTTTGGATATATTAGCAACGAAACGTGGCATTTTGAGTGATGGCACGCGCGCCGACGACTCTTGCACCGGTTCATGAGTTTTGTCCTATTTTTTGGTAGAAGTTTTGTCCTTCATATCATTGGGTTGTACCATTTTTTGGGTACAAGTGAGAGTCTTATTTTTTAATGTTACTTTTGACTGACCGACTCTATGTATACACCGATGTGGCTGCTCTTAAAACACATGCAATTCCTTACTTTTTTTTTACATTCTAATGACCTAGTTATATATATTTTCATTATTTTATATATATATATATATATATATATATTCTTCACATCTAAAGTGAGATTTCATGAGACAAACTATGATCAATGTCGAAATATCAGCTTAGAAATGAAAATCATATCACCTTTTTTATTTTTCAATTCTAATTAAAAACGTAATTTCATTACAGCATTTAGAGATAGGCTAAATTATACAAACACCAAAATCACAAATTATTTGAGTGATTTTTGAAAATAATTTTAAAAGTTAATTTCACTCCATTAAATTAAAAAATGGTTAAAAAAATACTAATAAATTGTGAATAGTAAGAAAAATTTCGCACAACACTAGAAAAGCATTTCGAGCGCCAAAACAACAAAACCCAAAATTTCAAGAAAAAGAAACAAAAACCAAGCGATCCGCATCTCAAACATCAAGTAAATCTGCACCGTCGATCTTAAAAAACGAACGGACAATATCATAACATTACCACCGCACACGGATCGCTCTTTTCCTCCGTTGGATCAAATCTCACCCCAACAAAGCTCAACGCGTCTATAAATGACCTGACGATCATCACCCCTCTCAATCATTCACTCATCTCCATCAAATCACTCTCTCACATTCACATTTCATCCTAGCGAAAAATGTCAGGCCGTGGAAAGGGAGGCAAGGGGCTCGGAAAGGGAGGAGCCAAGCGTCACAGGAAGGTTCTCAGGGACAACATCCAGGGAATCACCAAGCCTGCGATTCGTCGTCTCGCTAGGAGAGGAGGCGTCAAGCGTATCAGCGGCTTGATCTACGAGGAGACCAGAGGAGTTCTCAAGATCTTTTTGGAGAACGTGATCCGCGATGCTGTTACCTACACTGAGCACGCTAGGAGGAAGACGGTGACCGCCATGGATGTCGTCTATGCTCTCAAGAGGCAAGGAAGAACGCTCTACGGTTTCGGCGGTTGAAGTTTGCTTGTTTTTATTTGTGTTTCTGCTGGATTTGTAGGATTTGTCTGTGGTAGTTATGAATTAGGGTTTCTGGATGCATATGAGGGGATTTCTGTGATGATCCTTGCTTTTACTTGTAGCTCGCGAGTAATGAAAAGTTTGAATCTAAATGTTTGTTGAACAGTTCCGATCTCACTTCTTATTTTTATTGTGCTCTGTACGATTGCAATTTTCTTTTAGCTAAATGGAATGTAGAATGCGAACTGAAACTCAAGGAATTTGTGAATTGGTACGGTGGTAAACATAAGTTGGAGACTAATGCTTGAAAATGTCTTGAGAAAAAGAATCATGGCTCTTCATTTATGTAAGATAAAAATATGTAGAACAAAGTTTGATGACAACACAAATCAAAACAAAAAATGAGAAAAGAAAAGCTGGCTTATGGAGGAACAAAATCTGAATATTGTATTTTTGGTATATTAAGCTCTTGAAAGAAAAATTCAATTTGGTGTAAATTCCGTCATTGGAATGAATTCCTTTGAGTTTGTTTCATTCAGTTCTTCTTGGGAACTCCCAGCCTGAGTCTGAAGTTCTCTTCCATGAGAGGAAGCCCTTCTCTCAACGTGATCTTTGGTTCCCATCCGAGGAGCTCTTTTGCCTTTGTGTTGTCTGGTTTCCTCTGTCTTGGATCATCAGGAGTGTTCTCTACTGTCACTATTTTTATATTGGGATTGATAAGCTGCAAAAAAACACATCATCCCAAACAAATCAGGGAAGAGTTGATATTGGCATTCAACAACAAAATGCATTGTTAATGGAAGATAGTCACAGACCTCTTTGACGGTCTCAGCAAGCTCAATCATGGTGAATTCACCTGATGCAGGTTAACATATTGATGAAATCAGTAATTGCAAATTCAATAGAATGATTTCAAGGCTTTTATGCTAATTTGTAAACAATGAAACCTCACCTGGGTTGCCAAGGTTGATAGGACCAGTGTGCTCTCCTTCCATCAGCCTGATGAGGCCATCAACCTGAACACATGCAAATTTAGCTCAAGGCTCAAGAGGATCATCATTTTTCTTCAGAAATTTTCAGGTTTTAGGTTTCAAATCTTCAAAGGAATATACAAGTGTTCTAGTTTGCAAGTCATTAAATGTAGAAAAAAAAAACTGACATACCATGTCAGAAACATAACAGAAACTGCGAGTCTGTGTTCCAGGAGCTTGGACTGTCAAGGGTTCATCCCTATAGTAAGCAATATACCAACAAAAACAGATCAGCAACTATCAGCTTTTATCCCCTCGAATATTAAAACTAGTGGATTAATGGGTATGTTTCTCACAGTTTTCTGTAATTTTGCAGGATTTGAGAATTTAGTGCAAAACAAACTGATATAAGAGCATCAAACATTAAGACTTACCTAAGTGCTTGAGCAATGAAATTGCTGACAACACGACCATCATCAATATTCATTCGAGGCCCATAGGTATTGAAAATCCGTGCTACCCTTATCTCTGCACCAGAGAGATTGTAAAAATGAAACTTTTGATCTTGAATGAAAAAGGTTCAAAAAAGAGAGCAAGCTAGTACCGATGCCGTGCTGCCTGTGGTAATCAAACATTAATGTCTCAGCAACACGCTTCCCTTCATCATAGCAGCTCCTCACACCTATGGGTAAAGAAACAAGGAATTGATTAGCTAAAAGTGAAAGTTTCATACTTCAAATGAAAAGATTTGAGCCAAACGATCTTTGAACACATCCATGATATTCAGAAATTCAGAATGCCATCACAGATAGGCGTTGATTATTGGTTAAATCATAAACAAGAAATTCAAAGAGAGAATACCAATTGGATTAACATTTCCCCAGTAGGTTTCTGGCTGTGGATGCACAAGGGGATCACCATACACCTCAGATGTTGAGGTCAGCAAAATCCTGTTCAACATTCAGAAGAAAGAAAATTAAAATGATGAAATGCAATCTACAATCCCTGCTGGAAAAAGAGTTGCGTGGCAATCTACCTTGCTCCAACTCGCTTGGCAAGACCGAGCATGTTCAAGGTGCCCATCACATTTGTCTTGATAGTCTATTTTTTTGCAACCAAATAAATGAAGATTAGATCATAACAAGCTTGATGGTTTAAAAATATAGAGCCAAATCTTGATTTTGAGGTATTCTTGATTATGTTCAGCATTTGCATCATGCTATGATCCGAATTTCAATGTAGGGGCATTAGGCTATAGCTCAATTACCTTCTGATTCTATTTTTATGGGAATAAACAGATAACAACTCAAAAGTAAGGTATACTCAATTACCTTGACAGGATTGTGCTTGTAGAAAATTGGAGATGCGGGGCATGCAAGGTGATAAATCTGGTCAACCTCAACCAATAGAGGCTCTGTGACATCTGTAATAACATATTCACTGTTAATTCCATAGCTGAAAATTCACTATAGTGACAAAGCTCCAGCTTTGAAGATTTGAAGATATAAAGATACTTCAAAAAGAATGAGAAAAAAGACAAGGGTTTGCTGCAAAATTGACAAAATAAACAATTTGAGCAGTTGATACAAATCATAATAGCAATGCGTATCGTAAGTAAATTGCTCCCGCTTGTTCAAACATTTGATTTCATTAAATTGGTGATTTGTCTTGTTATATCCAGAAATATATATTTTGAAGAATCAGACACATGCACAGTAGGACTTCATTTTTTGCTTATCAGATGCTTATTTACAAACTACAAGATACAGAGCTGATGTATTTCACACACAGTAATCCAGGCTAAATTAATGAAATGTACCATGGCGAATAAGTTCGAATCTTGGATGGCCTATCCATTTCTTAAGGTTGTCCTTCGAACCAGTGAAGTAGTTGTCTGCAACAATCACCTGTGTTGAGCAAGGCCACATAAATTTATCGATTGCATGTGTTATCTTGTGATAAGGTCAGTAGATGAGTGCATAGCATGATGTCTAAAATATTCTCACCTCATTCTTTTCATTTGCCATCAACCTGTCAACTAGGTGAGAGCCAATAAATCCAGCCCCTCCGGTGACCAAAATTCTCATGTTTGACTGTTACATTTAATCACAGAAAAGAAAAAAAAGTCTTATACAGCCAACAACTAAAATTTATCTTCTCAACGCTTATCCTAACATAAAAACATTTTTGTGTCGCAATTCAAATTCAGCCTCTGTTACAAAGAGTTTAGTCAATGTTTGAGGGATGAGTGCGTATGATTAATCAGGAACATAAAGAATGGTTTTTTACTTTTTAGATTTAAAGAATGGTTTTGAACAGATCACTACAGAAACATTAAGGAAATGCTTCATCTCACTATAGATTTATTCGCAATTCACATAAGAACATGAACTCAATCGACCATTGCATCTGCTAAATTTCAATACGGTGATCAAAACAAGCACATCCAATTTGATCCAATGCAACCAGGTCTAAAACCAATGTGGTAGCAATTACAAGCAGCAAAATTGAGCTATTACCAGGATCTGTACAAAAAGGAGAGATTTTTAACCTGAAAATACTTGGAGTTGCGCAAGGGTGATGGAGCGGGAGGTGATTTTGTGGTCGAGTGCTGCTCTCCGTTAGCCGCCATTGCTCAAGATCTCTTGCAAATCGCAAACACCTGTAAAAGAGAGATTTTCAAACTTAACACAAAATCAACTAAAATTACCCCCTTGTGTTTGGAGGAGGATCAGGATTCAGGATTAGCCGAAATCAAACTGCAATAAATGAATTACGGGATCAATAATACATTTCCAAAGATGAAAACTTTGATCCACAAATCAAAACAAGTGAAACTATTTTATTACCGAAACAAAGTGAAAACCCTAATTCGCGACGAATGCACGAGTTTGGAGATCAAAGAGCAGAAGTATATATAGAGTCCTCAAATAAAAATACAGGAATTAAAAATCATAAACGAGGGATCAGGAGCAGTAACTTACTCCACCAAACGACAGCAACAAGAAAGAATAAGAAATTTACGCTACCAATAAACAAATCGATGGCTTAGACATTAAGGAAAGAATTGAGTGATATGATACCAGAAATCAGAATTTGCTACAGCATCAAACTCACCACTCCCCAACGACTACGACTATTTAGTACGGAGTATTGAATTTTTTTAGATGTGTTCATTTTTTTTATAGAGTTGATTTTTTTTTTGAAATTACGGTTGGTACCCTCGAGTTTTTGGCTTTTCTGAATAGTATCCTGAAATTTTTTATTTTGAATGGTACTCCCGAACTCTTGCAAAAGTTCGACTGGTGCCCTTACTTTTTAATTTTTGCAATATATTTATTTTAATATAAATATTATAATATTTTTGATTTTAACTCAATTTTTTTATTTATACAACATAAAATCTACTTGACAAATATATATATATATATATACACATAATTTAACATTTTTATATAATTTTTTTAAAATTTATTTTGAATGCTATTAAATTAAAATTTTGTTTTAATTTAATTATATATAAAAATATTTCTTTCATAAGCCGAACTTTTTGCAGGGCACCATCCGAAAAAACTAAAAACTCGAGGTACCAACCGAAAATTTTCATTTTCTTTTCTCTGTTTTTTAGATTTTTTTATACATAGTTGAATTCGTTTTATGTGTTTCTATAATTTCTTTTAAATAGTTGATTTAGATACTGTATTAGTTGTACTAGTCATGCCGTGCACGACTATGATTTAGTAGTTTTTTAGATATATTATAAAAAGATATTAATAAGGAAAATATGATATAAAATTTAATGTAAATAATTTATTGACTATAATATGTATAAAAATTATTTTGTTTTTGAAATCAAATAAAACAAATTAAATCTTGATTATTAAGTTTTAAATTGAAGATAAATATATATTATTAAGATAAAATAATCTACATTGCTTTTTTTCCTTGACAATATTTCATAAACAGGTTTATCTCATTATACCCGTTGTGCCATGCATGATTATATGGATTTAATAATTAATTTTTTTAATGAATAGTATTTTAATTTAACATAAATAAAAATAACGTATTTATTAGAAAAATCATTAAGGTGAGCCAATGTAATGTGAGGCACAACCAAAGTTGTTAAGGTGAGTCCAATATAGTTTGATAGCTTAATGTACATTTATTTATGAAAAAGTATACATAAAAATTATTTTAATTAGAATCATTAAATTTTATAAATGTTTTACAAAAACAACTAAAAAGCCAAAAATAATGTAAATTCTTATAATTTTTTTTAATAAAATTCAATTCTTTAAAAATATTTTCAATAAAAATTTAAAAAGATAATTAATAAGAAATTTTAAAAAATGAATGAATATAGACTTTTTTAAAGATAAAAATCTTTTATATTAACATAAATAATCTAAAAAGGAAATTAATGAAAGATAATCTCATTTTTTTTATCAAAATTTAATTTAGGCAAGTAGTATACATATTTAAATTTTTTGATTTTTGTTACCTAAATTTGATTTAAGATAAATCTTTTACATAAATAGATAAAAGAAAAATAAAATAATTTTTTATTTTTAATTAAAATTCGAATTAATTCCAAATATAAAATATAGTTTAATTTTAGTTTAGATAGAAAAAAAATAGTAAAAATATTTTCCTACCTTATTATAATAACAATCTATCATAATATATTAAAAAAATCTTAAGTTTTATTTTTCCTTTCGTTTAATTTTTTATTAAATATATTAGAATATTAGTTTTTATAAAAATTAGATAGATTTTTAGAAAATATAAGGAGAAATATGTACATGTGATCACATATATTTGACCACATGTACATATTTTTTCTTATATTTTTTAAATTATCTTTTTATGGCTATTTTTATTTCAAAGATATATATATGTGTGTGTGTGTGTGTGTGACCACATGTAGAGATTTTTTTTCTTATATTTTTTTAATTTATCTCTTACAAATATGATAAATATAATGTCCTTTTTATCTATATTGGTAAAATATACTAATATTATTTTATCTTTATGTTTATTTGAAGATAAATTTTTACAAACTTTATTTTATCTTTATGTTTACTTGGAGATAATTTTTTATATACTTAACTATAAAAAAACTATTATTTTAATAAAGGGGTGATGTGGCGTAATGTTGTGGCAGAAATTGCTTCGGCTTTAGTTATTAGTAATAGTTGTTTTGTTGATTTCGATTAATGAATTTGAAAAATAATTCCAAACCCAAGCTCTAAGTATTCTAACTCCTAAATTAAATTAAAATCCTCGTACACATAGTGTGCTATGGTAAAATTTTGAATCTAATCCCCTAGTTATTTTTTTTTTATCAAGAAACAAGGCAAAGCCCTTGCGAGATTTATTAAAAGCTAAGCATGACCGCTATAGGCTAGGGATGCACAAAAACTCTGTGGAGATGGGAATCCACGAGGACTCGTCTCTAATGGGGTGGGGATTCCCTGACTTGGTGGGGAACGGGGATCAATTTCGTATCCCTGATTTAAAACGAGGCGGGGACGGGGAATGTACTATCCGCCCCGAATCCTCGCTATATATACCAATATGTTTTTTTTTTACATAGAATAAAAACAGATATTAAATATAATTGTAGTTTTTAATTTAAAAGCTTATATATATATCTACAAATTATATAATGAAATTTAAAATTTATGTTATTAAATTTGATATTTGCCATTTTTTTAAAGTTTAAATATTTTGTTATAATAAATGGGTCCCCGTTAACAAACCGATACCCGACGGGGATTTCCCGCCCCGTTTCCCGCGGAGATTAGACGGGGATGAGGCGGATATGGGGGCATAATAGTATGTCCGGGATGGGGCCGGGGAATGCATTTCCCGCCCTATCCCCATGTGCATCCCTAGAGCCTACAATATCATAATGAATCAGCATAGAAATGTCATTAGGAGGATCATTTAAATAAAGAAAAGGGGTGGAAAGTGCAACAACAAAATTAGCTAAGCGATCAGCTACATGGTTTGCTAAGTGTCAAATATGAGTTAATCTGACTGTCCAAGAGTTCCGGCACAACAAGGCTTGACATTGCTTGATGAAAGAAAATTGAGAGTGGTTGACCAGAGTTTCATTTTGTAACAAAAGCACTGTTGCCCTCGAATCTGTTTCTACAATAAGCCGAGAGATTCCCATCTCGATCGCCATTTGAAGGCCATAGAATAGCGCTTTGAGCTCAGCCCCACTAACGTAGTACAAACCCCACAAGTAAACATATACCCCTTGTGGAAAATGCCAGCAACATCGTGTATTAAACCTCCACCTCCTGCAAGTCTTGGATTTCCTTTTGAACTGCCATCCACGTTCAGCTTCAGCCATGTCGACGGTGGAGGAGACCACAGACTTGGAGCCTCTATAGGAACAGACGCATTCACATCACCAAAAACCATGTCAAGCATGCCCTTCGATACCCAAAACGCCTCTGCAACAAAGTAGACTATCGATGACAAACAGAGATGCTCATCAACCCCGTTGAAAACAAGCTTATTTCGACATTTCCAAGTATACCACACCATGTTAGCAAACTGAGTTAATTGTTTATCCCGCCCCTTCAAACCTGTCATAATCCAGTCTTGGAGACTATTACAACCAAAGAAAGATGCAGGAGAGGTGTTCCCAAGAAGCGCCAACCAAATCGCTTTGATAGGGCTACAATCTCGAAGAGCATGAAGTTCAGTTTCCTCCTGTTGACAACGAGGACAACCAGTTGAGTCTGTTAAGTGACGACGATGCCGATTTGCATTATACAATACACAATTATGGAGGAGCAAATAAAGATAATTGCGAACCCACTGTTCTACTGGCGAAGTCTAAACCAGCTTACAATTAATGTTTGTTGGAACCAACAAATTACTTTCCTCACGTAGAATTCTCATCACAAATTTTGTTGTAAGCTTTCCCGAAGCCAACATACCCCAAAATGGCACATCAGAAAAGTCTTCATTAAGCGTAACAACCAACAAACTAAGACGAACAGAATTTGGAAGATAGGCCAAGATTAAATCCCAATCCCAAGACATGCCATTCCGACATTCAGCAACCGTGAACCCTTGAAGACTCTCCGGAACCGGTTGAACAGTAATGTCAATTAAAGGCGAATCGAGTAGTCACGGATGATACAAAAAAGTGTACTATGCACGTTACCGACTGAAATTCGAAGACCTTTGGAAAGATGTGTTGCACCATGTATTACCCCTTTCCACATGTAAGAAGACCTTGGGACCGAAGCAAACATATCGATATCCGAGCGGCCATGGAAATACTTTCCAGAGAGCACACGACACCATAATGCTTGTGGCTCGTGAAGCATTCTCCACCCAAGTTTAGCCAGTACAATTGTATTGGATGGCGCAGGGAACGGATACCCATGCCACCTTCACTCTTAGGCCGAGAGATCTTATCCCGGGCACGCAGATGGATCTGCTTTTGCTCCGTCGTTGATCCCCACACAAACTCGTAGATTAGGGAATCAAGTTCATCACAAATCGATCATGGAATCAAATTTGTTTGCATGATATAAAGATGCAAACTTGTAAGGACTGAATTGGCTAAAGTTTCCCTCCCAGCCATCGAGAGTGTTTGAACATGCCAACCTCAAAGTCTTAAAGACACACGGTCCAGTAGAAACGGATAACGATCAGAAGAAAGCCGACCACAAACTATTGGTACCCCAAATATGTTCCAAAGTCGATAATCACAAGCACTGGCATACACTGACTAATTTCCTCCTTGACGACCTCTCTTACTTTCTGAGAGAAGAAAATAGAACTCTTACTATAATTAACCTACTCTCTTGATATGGCACAAAAGCGATCAAGACATTGCTTAATAACTTCCGCTTGGCTTTTGGACGCTTCGACAAAGAGGATTAAATCGTCAACGAAAAAAATGCGAGAGGGGCACGCCACCAATATTCACCGGTTTCCACCTGCCTAATAAAACAAACTCTTGTATAATATGAGACAACTTTTCCATACATAAGACAAACAAATACGGGGAGAGAGGATCGCCTTGACACACACTCTGGGACGGCCGAAACGAACTAGCCTTCCCCATTCCAAAGAAGCTCCACATTCCCACACGTTTATGTTTTCATGATGACATCAATCAAACGAGGCGGAAACTGGCTTGTAGCAAAATCGATTCAAGAAATCTCCACCTGACCCTTTCATATGCCTTAGCCAAATCAATTTTGATCAACGTCCATCTAGTTGAGCCATTACATACCTTCATTGTATGGATGACCTCCTGTACTATTACCACATTATCCGCAATTTGACGACCGGAAATAAAGCTCGCTTGAGCCGGGTGAATTAATGTTGGCATCACTAATTTAAGCCGATTGACAATAACCTTGGTGGTGAGTTTGTAAACCACATTTAACAAAGAGATTGACCTAAAGTGCAACAAAGCATCACCTAGACCATGTGGTAAAGCCCCAGTATTCAGGATTTGTAACACCAAACCCGTCGTCCGAGCTCCGACAAGGTGCCACTGTTTTTGATAAAATAAGGCCGAGAAACCATCAAGACCGGGCACCTTATAAGGACCCATGGATTTAAGGGCGACATCTACTTCTTGCGAGCCAAAAACTGAGTTCAAAAGAACCAAATCAGAATCAGAGAGGGTTGGAAAAGTCACTTGCGTATGTTACATCCTTATTTTATCCTAATGGATATTAATGTCAGTGATCCCAGATTAACCTACCCAGAATCACACAAGACTTTAAAATATATAACTTAAATGAAAACTGAGTTGAAGGCGAGAGTTTTATTTATTAAGAGAAACCATAGTTCATTACAAGAATTTTGTTTTACATATGATGTGACATCGAAAGTAAAACTCATATTTTAAATGTCTTACTGAAAATACAAGAATACTTCAAGGATACTCATGTGATGATGAGTTCCTTTGTTTAAGATGGGAGAGCCTGTGCACCACCTTTTGGATGCTTTTGCTCTTGGAGAAAATTCTTCCTTCCTTCAACCTTGTCTTACCTTGATCATCAAATCTTAAATCTACTCTTTTGAACGCGTACCTCATCTTGAATACTTACACTTAGGGATTTGATCCTTCCTCGATATGTCTACTTATTGCGTCTATCTTTGGATCCTTGGTCTTTGAGAAACACACATTTGCATCCTGATGTCTGAACATGCAAGAAAAAGAAAGAGAGGGTGAACAGGTTAGCCTAATGAAAGACTAGCAAGTGAATGGAGGCTATGGTATTAACGAAGCATGTTGGTATTGATCTCCAAATGATGGTGATTGGTCGATAATCCAACAGTTAATACTTCTATCGAAAGAGAAAGGCTAGGAAATTCCGAGATAAGTTTGATATTAGGAGGATGTGATTCCATTAGGAAGCAAGTCAAACTCTTGCCCAAGAGAAAAGAAATACGATATTTCCTTGGAGATAAGACACCACTAGCGTAGGGTTCCATGAAAAGAAATAATATTTATGAGGGCTTTGATGTGTCATAATATTAGTACGAGAAATCTTCATTGATCAGTCAAATAACTACTTATCTTAGTTGATGACTCGTAACTGGGACAACCCAGGGAGACTAGGTCAATGGAGAAGAGGAATTTGAATTCCCGAGTTCCTATCTTATGTTATACTATTCAACAATGATTTGTTTTCATTTTATGCTACTCTTTCCTTGGGTAACATTTAATTCGATATTACGAAGGTGTAAACCGAAAGGATTTCAGGCCTCTTTCATCTTGGGTATATAGGTCTCTTTCATCTTGAGTGTTCAAGCCTTTTTCATCCTGAGTGTGCAGACCTCTTTCATCCGGAGGATACCAGACCTCTTCCATCCCGAGTATATAGGTCTATTTCATCCTAGAATAAATATTTATCGAGCTAGTTTTTCGATATCCCTATGCTATTCCATGCATGGTCTCAAATGAGACACTTAAACACATAAGGTCAAAAATCATCGGTCCTAAAATCCAGTGCTAGCGTAGTACGAAATAGCAATAAGAATAAAGAGGTAATTATTTCTAAGCAATAAATAAACCTAAGTTTCTTTATTTGAACAAACAAGTCATTCTCAAACAAGCATGAATATTAAACGGAGCATAAATCCATGTTTAATAAAAGAGAAGGGCAAGAGGTCTATCCACTTGCCTTAAGATTCGAATCGAACTCCTATGAAGGCGCAAAGTCGCGAACGAAAGACTTCTCAAGAATTTGACCTAATCTGAGGTCGGATATCACACAATAAAAATAGAATATATTATAATTTATTATTTTTATTTCTATCCTTTATTCCCAAAATAACTCCTTTTATTCTAAGAGAAATATTAGTCTAAATTATTATCCTTAAATAATTTAGTCTAAACATACTTGTCAATAATATTCCCAGGGATATTATTAGTTAAGTCATTTATAATTATATAAAAATTATAAACTTCTAAGTGACAATGCTTGAGATTGTATTTAATAAAATCTTTAATAAAGCCTACTTATAATATGGATCAAAAATCCCTCAATAATAATTCTTTATAACAAAAATTTATTTAAAAAATAATAATTGAATATAGGTCGGGAATTTATACCACACGAGATGAGAGCGGAAAATCGACACGGAAAACGAGGTCAGAAAAGGGGAGAACTCGGATCTATCTTAACTCTTCTATTTTTCCAAATGTTGATGGGCTTCTGTTTTAAAGGAACCAGACCTTATTCCTTTAATGAAAGATATCGGCCCATTCCTTGTCTTGTTCTAGACCACCAATACAACTAGCCCACTCCACTATTTCTTCATCCTTCCTCTCCTCTGTTGGAAGAACACGGGCACGAGCAACAACACATGAGCACGCAAACTCGACGACGAGGTGCAACGGTGCGACGATGACGACAGTCACATTGGCGGCGATCTGGCGAGCGACAACAACCTCGAAGAAGGAGAGGGGGTGGAATTGATGAGGTATTTTTCAGTTGTTTTATCTATCAAAGAAACCTTGATTTTACCAAACTCAGTTGAGCGGTAGCAAAGGGTCGATCCCGTAGAGACACGTGTAAATGTGTTTTACTTAGATGCTAAGTAACTAAAGATGGGGGGTTTTGTGAATGATTTTCTAATTCTAAGATGCAAACTAAAAACTAACTATGAATGCTAAGGTGTTTAAATCAATGAGAGACAAGTGTGTTCAACTAGTTAAATCCATCATGACATTGCTTTGTTGATCATCGATTCTCTTGATTCTCTCTTCACTTGAATAATCTATTGTGGATTATGACCATACTAAAGATTATGACCCGAACTTCAAATTTGGTTGATAGAACTATCAGTCTAACAACCCTAATCATCTAACAACCTAGAAGACCTTCTAGATTCAATTAGACAACATCATAACGATTCAAGTTATCAATAGAAACAAGAAATTAGAGCAACGAGACATCTAACTGACTTGTGAATTTATTCCCTTCTTTAACCAACTAGGCCAACCGGTCATAAGTTGATTAAAGTTCTACTCTTGATCAAATTAACTCCGACCGATAATTAATAAGATTCAGTTATAACTAGAAATTCAATTAGGTGATCAATCTAACAAAAACCTAGTTTAGATACAATTAAGCATATGGAATAAAATCTATTCAAGTTTGTTGAGAATCAATCAAACCTCACAATAATATGCAATCTATGACTTCAATAACTAGTCAAACACAATGGATTTAATGATGCATGATTAGATTATATAAGAACTTAAAAATTGGTTCAAAGTTTGCTCCTTGAGAAAAGCTCTCTATAATTAACCCTAGCCTCCAAAATTGTCTTCTAGGTTATCCAAAAGAGAGAGAGACTAACAAGAGTTTTAAAGTATCTCTTAAAACTACTAAAGATATCCAAGGAAACAAATCTCAATAACCCATACAAGGAATACTCGGAAATACATAAAACCAAGCCCAACTTGAAGTCCAAAAATGCGGCCAAACATCTCCGTTGAAAGGCATACGGCGCAGTCTTCAACATTAAGTGGCGCGGTCGCACCACCTCTTCCTCTAGCCTACGTCACTCTCGGTTCAGCATTTAGGTGACACTTCATAGGCATTTTTGACCCCCTTCGAGTTGGTATTTGGACTCGGAGTAAAAACATCACTTGTAGATCTTTGAATTAGCTTTCCAATGATTACAAATTCAGCTCCATCAGATCACTATAGCTCCAAATACAAGCATTGAACAATAGAGGTGTCGAAACAACAACTTCAATGTATAGCCCAAGTTTAAGCGTTTTTATACCACAAGCTCTTGGGCCTTAGATCTTATCTTCATTTGCACCTCTTCTAAGCTACATCAAACTCCACCATAGTCTTCTAAGCTCCACCCCGTCCACACTTGTTTACCTAAAGATCTGCAAAACCGAACAAAATAAGCGCAACTACCCGAAAACACTAGAACCTAGAAACTACACTAAAACTAAGCTAAACCTATGCAAAACAAACATAAAAAATGAATCTAAACTACACCTATACTATATGCAAGCTATCAGGAAACTTCAAAATTCAGATTTTGGGATTTCTTTGAAAAATGTTGAAAAACAAGGCTCTTGCTAGAAGGTTTCTTGTAGAACGAAAATCAGGGAAAAAAAATTAGTGTCCCAATCTCATTGTCAATCCATCTTTAAATAGGCCAAGAGAGGGATTTTGAAATCAATATTCATGATTACATCTATGGGTAGGCCAATGGCCTAAGGTTATGGGGAAGAGAAGGATTAAAGTTATGGAAGCGATTGGTGAGGGTGACAGGACAAGGACTCGACACCGATCAGAGGACCTTCGTAGATCCGGCGGGCAAGAACCCTCGTGCTAGACTAAAGTTGCAATGTGGGTTCTTGGAGGGAGGCCAAAGGGGAAGCGTTTAAAATTTAATTGCTTCCCTTATGAAGCAGAGAAAATGCTTGACATAGTGGCATAATGGGTCTCGTGGGTACACATGGGCAGTTTGAAACCTCCAAACTGCCGTTCTCCTTTTTATTTCTTCCATTACTAGATGGGTTGTTAAGTGGGGCGAGTTTAACGCCCAATTGGAAAGACTTAAGGAAATCATGGGATTTGAGAGGTTTAGGTTTTTTTAGCTTGGTCCATTCAATTTATTTTGTTAAAAAATCGATTTTTATTAAAGTTTTAAAATTTGCTAAATTTTTTACAAATTTTATTTATTTCTCTTTTAAAGACGAATCTCAAAATTCTAAGCATAGCAGAATGAATGACATCCTTATTTATAGAAAAAAAATTCTACGAATATTCTTCTATAAAATATCGAGATATTACAGCATCATAATCCCTGGGATGGCCGGTTGATCTGATTCAACCGCAAATAAGTCAGCAAAATAATCCAAGACCAACTGTTTCAAAACCGGCAACTCAGTCACCCAATTCCCCAAATCATCTTTGAGCGTAGTCACCCGGGACTTTCTTTGGCAGATGGGAGTAGAAAGATGGTAATACCTTGTATTCCGATCACCTTCGATCAGAAAATTGGCCCGGGATATTTGAAACCAATAAATTTGTTCCTACTGTAAAACGCTATCAAGCTCTTTGCACAACCAAACTTCCAGGTCTATTAACCGATGGGATGGCCGAGAGGCTAAGGCAGTCCGAACAACATTTAGTCGGGTCCACAACTTACATTTCCGATGAAAAAGATTGCCAAAAACCTCCTTGTTCCAGCTAGCCAAATCAGACGATAGAGAGGACAAAGACGTTTGTAAATCAGAAGCTGTCTGGAAGCTATTTCATACTTTACTTCCTAATAAGTACTCCCTCCGTCCCCTTTTGTTTGTCCAGTATTCCATTTTGGGCGTCCCGAAATGTTTGTCGTACTTTCCCTCCTTTCCTTTTTTATCCATACATTTCTTACAAAAATACCCTCAACCAATATCACTTTTTACCCACTTTTTAACTTTACATCCCATCAACTATTCATCTTATCCTACCTAATATCATATTTTATCCATTTTCTCAATTACCAATACTACTTTACACTTTTTATCCCTATAAAATTACAAATATACCCCCAATCAATTTCACCTTTTACTCACTTTCCCAATTACCAATACTACTTTACATCCTCCTTAATAACCGCAGAAATCGTCCTTTAGGACAAACAAAAGGGGACGGAGGGAGTATAATAGAAGCATAAGTTTAGTTCATGCCTAGCTTCATAATAAATATGAAAATATAATTTTTTTCATGAAATAGTCACACTTTCTATATTACATTCATAAAAAATTGTGGGAAGTTGCACTTACCTTTGTAATGGTAGGTATATAAGTTTCACTTGCGTTTTTAAACAATAAAATGCTTATTTTTTCATATTAATATATAGTACAATAATTTTAACCAAACATTATTTCCTATTTCCTATGAAAACATTCCTATGAAATAACCATGTTGAACCAAACAAAGGGAAAGAGTTTATTACTCGTATTAATAAAAAATTTCATATACAAACTTTTTAGTACATTCTTTTAGAATGTGATTTCAAGATAATAAATACTTGAAATAGATTTCTTATATTTTGAATTAGAATCATAGTCCGACTCGTCACTCGTAAATGAGTTTAATTCAAGGTACACTAGAGAAATGCATTTATATACTTGATAATGATCTACATTATTGAATGCCTATGATATTGATCTTATGTTTTTCTATTAAAACATAGTAAAATGGTAAATTAGGATGATCTCAGTGGTGAAATTAGTGTGATTACTGAAACAACTAGAAAAAGTATGAAATTTCTTAAACAATGAGCAAGAATTAATTAATATATAATGGTAATACGTTTTTCAAGTGCACAAAGAAAACATTTGCCACGGAAGTTAATGGATTATAATTAACTAATAAATCTAAAAAGTATTAAAGTGGCTGTAGTTTAGTGGTAAGAATTCCACGTTGTGGCCGTGGAGACCTGGGCTCGAATCCCAGCAGCCACATTTTATTGTTTTTGCTCTGTGCTTGGAGGTTGGACCTTTTTTATTTTTTTTGCTCTGTGCTTGGATGTTGGACCTTTGTTCATGATGTCCAGTATTGAATGCACACTTCGGCTCCACTCTTCTTCATCCCACTAGAACAAGGTGGTTGTGTTAACCAACTGAATGAAGGGCGATTTTGATTCTTTGCATGCACTAATACACATTCCATGTCAAAAAAGAGCAAAAAATAGAAAACCTGATGGACCCTAATCCTTTTCTGGAGTAGATGCAACAACCAAAACAACACACACTTCACACTGAAACACACAAATTCCAATCCATATCAATTTAGTATTAACTACTCATTCAACAGCATTGCAACACACACACGAGATTACTACCGGGACACCTTCATCTAACCCTCTAGTGTTAGTACTGGGATTAACTTCTCCAGCTGATCTTGGACCTACTTGAAGACGAGGAGGAGCAATTTGCCCGTTCATGAACAACGAAGTAGACACTGAATTCAAGTGCTGTGCCAGAGACATTTCATCCGGCACTATATAAGAATCCGGGTTTCGGGTTCTTCCATACAAGCTGCTAGCATTTGTAGTTGTAATTGTTGAAGATCTTCTCTCCACAGCAAGAAATTGCCCCAGAGATGGAGGGTTTTCCGGGTTCCTTACGTTTGTGCTGTCCTTTGAGCACAGGGAGAAAAGCCAAGTTCTAGACTTGTTTTTGGATTTTAAAGGCTCAGCAGGCCTTCTTCTCCTTGAGAGCTCTAAATTGCTTGAAGCTCTAATCAGGCTTCCTAGTGTCATTGTTCTGTCATGGAAAAAGGAACCTGTAGACTGAAACAATTCATACAAGTTCAGGAAGAAAATTTAGGTTCAGATATGTAAATATGAAGTATGGCATTTTGACATTCTTGATTTATTCCAGTTCAATTTTATTTCATCTCCTTTTTATGCTGTGAAACTAGTAAGTTACACATGCATCATTTGAGAATTCATTAAAGTTTGTCCATATATTCTGGAAAAAAAACATGATACAATTTTATATGATTCACTGAAAATTCATAATTAACCACCAAACAACAAGGTTTACCCAGGAACATTCCAAACACACACTCAAAACATCAAAAGATTCTGCTTTCAATTACCTGTGTGTCTAAATCTGAGGAAGAATCCGTGTAGGAAGTGGAAGAACTAGTAAGCGTTGTATTGAAAGAAATTGACCCAAAATAATCCCTTGCTCTTCTTCCTCCCAATCCAACTCTCACATTCAGAAGCTGCAAACCCAGAGGCCACCCTTCTTCCTGTAATAATCAAATAAATGACCCACCAGACAAGAAGCATTACAAGAGCATAAGAGCTTACAATTCTCTAACCTGAATACCAAAATAAGAGCATGAATTTTGTTTAGCAAATTAACTCTGCTAATATGAAATGGTGGGGGTGAAATATGAACCTAACAAGCTAACTTTACTGTTGGAAAGATGATTTTTTTTGTTCAGACCAAAACCTCATGAAAGTTGGAAGGAGAATATTCGAAATCTTGGAAGAGACAATTTAACGAACACCTGGTGAGCCATGTAGCTATAATAGCTCCTGATGTAACCAGAGTTTCCTTGCTGTTGGTGTTGAATTGTTGATCAGGTAATAATGCTGTTGATTAGAGATATCCTAAGAGCTGTAAAAAAACCTTTTTTCACTAACTGTTTTCACCTGTCATTGGAAGATCTAAAGAGGCATAACCACATAGCCCTCTTCAAGAACAAGGGAAGAGGAGTACAAAAAAAAGAAAAAGGGTGAGCTGAACCAATGGGGCCATCACTTTTTGACTGGAAAAGGGAAAACACAATGGCAATAAGAATTTGCAAAATTGCTAGGGGTGCACAAAAAAGCTGTCAAAAGTGTGTTGTGTTGTCATTGTTGTGTGTGAGAGACAAAAGATGCCTTGCTACCTTCGCTACTTACTAAGCAGAGTAGTAAAATAAGCCATTAAAGAAAACAAAAGAGCGGTTTCTTTGTCAGTTGGCATGGTTCCGGATGGAGCAGCCGGCGTATGTTTTGGGATCCATTTTGCTACAAGTGTAAGGTTTTACTACAGGGCTTAGAAGGATTACAAAATGGGCTTATGGAGACCGGCCCAAAAGAGGAAGCTTCGACAATCGGGAATTTGTCATGAAGTCTCCCGAAGGTGCGCTTGATGGAAATATCTAATTTTTTTTTATTCAGGAGTAGATTAATCTTCCTTAATAATCAACATTGAAAATAGCATAACTCATTTAGATATCATAGTGACCGATACTAGTTATGTGTCCGGTTCCCCGGTTCGGTTCCTCCTTCCTTAGAATTGGAGAAACCGTCGGTTCTCGGAAAAATAGTTGTTGGAACCGCGATAGCGGTTTCCAGACCGCGGTCTTGAGTTCTATGAACTTCTATCACATTCTGTTTTAAATTGTGACTGCGGTTTTGCAAACTGCGATCACGGTTAACTAGCCGTTGGGGGTCGTGGTCGCGATTTTAACTAGCCGTTGGAACCGCGACCGTGGTTTATTACATCGGCCGCAGTTGTTTTTCCAACGACTATATATTTAACGGTCAAATGAATTCCAATTACTATTTTTCTCCTAATTCCTATCCACTTACCCATATAAGTACAATATCTCACCTTTAATTTCATTCACACCAATCTCATATCCTCTTATCTCTCGCTCGCTACTACTCTCATAATCCTACAAGCTTCCAAGTTGCAAATCTCTTCTTAAATTTCTTATCTACTTTCTTATCTCCCTTTACTACTCTCATTCCTAATCTTTTTCAAAAATGGAAAACCAAGACCATAGATATGTTGATTCAAAAGATGACGAGGAACAACACCACTTGGTTGTTAGTATGGTAAAGTCCTATTAAGAGGGAACATTTGTTTGTTTCATTCATATGGTGTGTGTGATTATCAAATTCATAGATGGTAGATGATATGGCAATTTTATTTTATGAGTTTGTCATCATCAAAAAGGGCAAATTGTTGGATACTAGTACCATGAGAAAAATATCGATCGTTCCCTTGAGTTTTGATGATGACAAACTTTATGAAAATTGATGGGTTGTATGTTTCTATAGTAATTTCAAGTAATACAAGTCAAATGAGAAGTATGGAAGAAGAAATGAGTTGACACTGATGTGAAGGAACAACAACGTCTGCGCTTGGACAAATTCTATATTTGGAAACCGCGTCAATCCTTTGCGGAAAGATTTGATTATCAAAGATTTGACCCAAGTCTATTATTATGTAGAATATATTTTTGTGTGGAACAATATTATTTCGTGGAAAGGAAATAATATTATATCAGACCCAAGTCTCTTCTATAAATAAGAAAAGACTTTAGATTTTCTATCGACTGATCTCCATTTATATCGAGTGAGCATGTAACACCCCTATTTTATCCTAAGGGATATTACCGCCAGTGATACCAGGCTAATCTACCCAAAACCACCCAAGGCTTTAAAATACATAACTTAAATGAAATTGTCTCAAAAGCGGAAATCTTATTCATTACAATAAAATTTTATTTACAATAGATGTAACAGCGGAAAGAAACATATTTTCTAAAAAGGAATTATTGAAAATGCGAGAGTGCCTCAAGGGTGACTCATATGATGATGAGTTCTTTGGCTTAAAGAGAGAGCTGGCGCACCACCTTTCGGATGCGTTGCTCTTGGAGAAAATTCATCCTTCCTTCAACCTTGTCTTGCCTTGATCTTCAAGTCGTGAGACTACTCCTCTGAATGCATACCTTCTCTTGACTTCTTCAACGTGGATCCTTGGTCTTTGAGAAACACACCTTTGCATCCTGATGTCCGAACATGCAAGGAAAAAGAAAAGAGGGTGGATGGGTTAGTCTAATGAAAGACTAGCAAGTTAATGGCGGCTAAGGTATTAACGAAACATGTTGGTATCGATCTCCAATGATGGAGATTGGTCGATAATCCAACAGTTAATACCTCCATCGAAAAGAAGAAGACTACAAAATTTCAAGGTAGCTATGATAATACGAAAGTGTGATTTCACGAAGAACAGATTCAACACTCTTGACCAAGAGGAAAAGAATCGAACTTTCTTTGGAGATAGGACACCAAAGGATGGGGTCCTATCAAAGCGTACGTTGACACTATTATCGAACGAAAGGAAATACGAGATTTCTTTTGAACGTAGAATACCACATGAGTGTGGTTCACTACAAAATAGATTGAGAACTTTATTATCTCGAAAAGTATACAATAGTATACCTTGACTAGTGAATTGAATAGGCATAGCGAGAACTCTAGCCTAATTCATGATTTCGGAAAAATTTCGGCATAGCAGGAGACTTTAGCCTAATTTGAGAAGTTGAAATGCGACATAGCGTAAGACTTTAGCCGACATTTCTATTTTATGTGGTATTGCTTAAGACTTTAGACGAACATCCTATTTCGACATTGCTTTAAGACTTTAACCAACATTTATTTTCCGTGTGACATTGCTTTAGACTTTAGACGAAACCTTTCTATTTCGTCATTGCTTAGACTTTAGTCAACGGGGTAAGAGTAGAGTCATGACTTATATATAAAGATGTTATAAAAAGGTGTTCGTAGACTTATGTCTAACACCTTATTCTATACTATTCCAAGGAAGGTCTCTAAACGAGACACTTTAAACAAGCAAGGCCGCAAACATCGATCCTAAAGTCCAGTACTAGCGTGACGGATAATAATAAGATTAACGAGGTCGTTATCTCCAAGCAATAAATAACCTAAGTTTATTTATTGCAAACAAGTTGTTCTCAAACAAGCATGAATATTAAACGGAGCATAAATCCACGTTTAATAAAAGAGAAGGGCAAGAGGTCCATCCACTTGCCTTACGATTCGGGTAGAACTCCTACGAGGTCGTAAGATCGTGAACGAAGAGCTTCTCGAGGGTTAGACCTAATCTGAGGTTCACATTGTAGAAACGAAATATTAAACTTCGTTATTTCATTTCTATCTTAACTTATTAGAACAAACCCTCTTTAGCAAAGGGAGTTAACTCAAACTATTATTTTTGTATAAAATAATCCAAACATGCCTAATAATATTATTCCATTAATATTATCATGTTAAAAGATTATTTATAATTTATTTAAAAATTATAAATACCTTAAGTGGGCATACTAGAATTATTTTTCATAAAACTCTTTATAAAATTCTAATAATATCCTTTATGTAAATTCCCAAATTAATTATGATTTATAATAAAATAATTTTTAATAAAGTATTAAATAAATAAGTAAGAGTCGGAATTATACCAACACGACGGAACGGGACCTGGGTTGGAGTAAAAATGGGCTGGACGAAACAAATGGGCTGAAAGTCCTTATCTCCCAATTAAAAAGACTGATGGTTTCAAAAGAGAAGGAATGGGCCGCTGCTACTTGTCTTCTTGCTCGGCCCACCAGCATAACAACCCAGAAGAATCAACCCAAGGTAAACAGTCCAACTCTACTCTTCTTCTGTCTTCCTGCCTTCGTTCTTTGGTCGACAACCCAGAGGAGCAACAACAACAAGCACAACAGCAATGATCGGCGACGAACGACGACGAGGCGCTGGGGTGGTGGCGCGCAGCTTCCCGAGTTGTGGACGGCGGACGTGATGGCCAGAAAGGAAGAAAGGAAGAAGAAGAAGAGGTTTTTGGAAGAGAAAGGAATCAGATTTGGGAAGGGAAAGAATTCTGGAAGATTTTTGTAGCTCTTGGAATGAAATTGAACGTAAGAGATCAAAGGAGATTTGTGCCTCTTTCCTTCTCATATCTCCTCCCTTTAAATAGCCCCAAGGAGGCCCTTCCCATGGTAGGTTATGATGACCTATAAGGGAGGCCAATGGCCTAGTTGGCTGGGAAGAGGAGAAAAAGTATGGGGAAAGGAGAAAGGTGAGTGATGGCTGAGCAAAACCGGCGGTGCAGAGGTCTCCGCGCGGAAATTTCCATCGGGCAAGGGTCGATTATGGGCAATGGAGTTGTCCGGCAGTTTTTGGGTGAAATCCCAAAGGAGGGTGGGTTTAAAAATCAAGTAAAATGGCTTAGGTGGTAGAAAGCAAGCTTGGCGAAGTGGTTGGGGTAAGTAGCAATGGGAACCTTAGAGCAAGGAGGTCTGAAGTTCGATTCCGGCCTTTTTGCACTTCCCCATGTGTAATTTTTGCTCAAACCTATTCCCCAAATTTCCATCATTTTAACTCAAGCGAGACTCTAGGAAATTTTATTAAAATTCTAATAATCAAAATTATCCTTTCAAAAAAAAAACTTCTTTATTTTTTTTTGACTATGTCTTTGAGAATATAGTATGAAAAAATGAATTTATCATTTTTAAAGAAAAAAAATATTAATTTTCATAAATCATTAAAATACATAGCAAAATTAGCGGTTATTACAGAGCAGAGCTATCAAGTCCATTAAAGCTTCGTCAAGGTTTTAAGTAAGTTGTTACTAGGGGGTTTCATTCTTCTTAACTTATTATCTTTACGTGCTTAGGTTGAAAAGTTAAGGCTTGATAAATCTAGGACCTAGAGATTAGACTAGATTATCTTGGAGTCCCTGCTTGCCTTTGTAACTCGTGAAAGAATTAATAATAAAAGAAGACGTTTGAAATCCTCTAAGGAGGTAGTGGTTTTTTTAATCAAAAAATGGGTATTACCCCTGCGAAAATTTATTAATCGAAATTAAGCAATCCCATGAAGGGCATTAACATCAGCCTTATAAAGGTCCATAGCTTGGCTAGGTAAAACATCAAATTAAGGAATGTAAATCAGCATTGAGGCTAATATTAAGGTTTGCTAGAGCATCGGCCACCGTGTTCGAGTTGCGACGTATATGGGTAATCTTGATCTCCTAGTTGTGTCTTGCCATTAGACGACGACATTGCCTGATTAATGAAAGGTCAGGATGTGTGGCCACCTCAGGACCAACCAGTAGCTCCACAACATGCAATGAATCACTTTCAATCATGACCCGATCAAGGCCATTATCAATTAAGTGTTGCATGCCATGAAGACAGGCCTTCATTTCAGTAGTGAGAGTTGAGAAAACTCCGCAACTGAACATAAAGCCATGAAGAAAAGCACCAGCTTCGTCACGAACACCCCCCCCCCCCCCCCCCCCACACCCACCCAACGGCCAACCCGGGGTTGCCTTTGAAGCAACCATCAATGTTCAATTTGAGCCATCAACCAGGTGGACAAGTCCACAAAGCAGTAGAACCAACAACATGATTAGGAGAGATAGCAGCAAGCAAAGAAGGCGATTTGGCCTCCGAGTAGGCCTTCGACATGGCGCAAACCATGGACGAAATTCTGAGATGTCCATCAACCCCATCAAATACGAGATTATTTCGGGTTTTTCAGACATACCATAACATGTTAGCAAATTGAGTTTCATTCCGAGTTCCTCCCCTGATGTTAGGCAAAATCCATTCAGCAAGCGATTCACAAGCAAAGAAATTCGAAGGAATCACATTACCATAAAGGGCCAGCCATACATTCCGTATGACTTGACAATCCCGCAATATATGAAACTCAGTCTCCTCAAGATTGCATCGAGGACATGCCGCCGAAAGCGCCAGATGACGACGCAAACGATTAGCGTTACATAACACACAACCATGCAACAACAAATAAATGAAATTTTGCACCCTTTGTTGGACATGCACCTTCCAGATAATCTTCCAATCAAGGGCCGGGATAGAAGGTAAATCAGTCGCTTCCTTGATCAACCTCATTGCTGATTTTGTAGAGAAAATACCAGCCGGAGTGTAGCTCCAATAAGGGGTATCAATTGCTTCAAGGACGGAGTCCAAGTGAAGCGCTTGTAAGCTAGAACAAACAGAGCTTGGGAGGAAAACAGAGATCAAATCCTAATCCCAATTTGAACCAGTCCAACACTCTGCAACAGTCATGGCTTGGAGAGATTCCGGCACCGACTGAATTGCGACATCAATCAAAGGTTGTCCAATCACCCATCGGTGAAACCAAAACAATGTTCGATGACCGTTGCCTACAGAAACTTGCAAACCTTTCACAAGGATTTCCGCTCCATGGATAATGCCTCTCCAAACATGAGAAGCACCTTGTTTCGGAACAAACATGTCGATATTAACCCGATCCTAGCAATATTTGCCACGGATAAGCTGACTCCACAAGGCAGTTGGCTCTTGGATAAGCCGCCAACCTAGTTTTGCCAAAATCGCCGAATTAGAATGACACATCGAACGTAAGCCCATACCTCCTTTACTTTTTGGCCTTGAAATTTTCTCTCTAGCTAACAGATGAATTTTCCACTGGTTCCCTGATGAACCCCAGACAAAACCGCAGACATGAGCATCGATTTTATCACAGAAATTACGAGGGACGAGAGTGGTTTGCATAACATACAAAGGTAGACTCGTAAGAACCGAGTTATTAGCCAATGTATTCCGCCCCGCCATAGAACGTATTCTTGTATGCCAACCACTAAGTCTTGTGGTGACGCGATCGAGCAGAAAGTTGTAACGATCAGACGTAAGAACCGAGGTAGTGGTTTTACCAGTAACTTGTTGGTTGATAGGGGCTTCCACTCTAAGAGATCATGTCAAACTGTTACCTGCATGCATAACTGTCTAAATTCCGCTGCCCAATTCACTAGAACAATGTTTGTATTCTTACACACTCATTCCAATATTATAATCCTACGAAGCATATTTTTTATTTTTTATATTTTTGATATCTATATTGTCCAAGTCCTCACAATACAAATAAAAATATTTCTGATATATTTTTATTATCATTATTTTAAATAACTATTTTAATACGATGTGACGTGGCACAATAAGGTGGCAGAATTTTCTACCGTTTTAGTTATTAGTAATAGATACTTTACAAAATTCCATTTTCAGTATATAGTAATTGTAATTAACTTGGTCAAGAGAGCATATTGAATTTGGAGATTTCGCCTTTGTTGTTACTAATTGCTGTTAAGATTTCAGATGTCAAAGGTCTTGAGGGACTGGAAGAATTTTTCTCTTGTGCTTGGGTTTCATGGACATCACGAAATCTCCATGTATTTCTAGGGCGTCAGAATCAGGGAGTACACACTCTTTTGGGTTTCAGTAACTATGTCAAGAGTTAAAAAGAGAACCCAAATTGTCAAATTCATCTGGCTAGGGTTCATAAAGCACCAACAACTTGGAATCCTCCGCCACCGGGTTCTTTGAAGATCAATACAGATGCTGCAATGCTTGGATCAGATGACATTGGTCTTGGTGTGGTTATACGTGACTCTTCCGGACTCGTGCTCAATTTTGTTGTTAAGCGCTGTCCACATTCTTTTCCAATGGTGATTGTTGAAGTGAAGGCTCTACTCTATGGAGTATGGAGCTCAATTGGCACGCAATATGGGAGTATCTTTGGTGATCTTTGAATCAGATTCCCTCTCTTTAGTTCAGGGTATCAATATGACACATCCTAATCTATCTTATTTAGGTTCTATTGTTGATGATATCCATTTCTATTTACAGTTCTTTATGCAAGCAAGTGTAAAACATGTCTCTAGACATGGTAATGTTGAGCTCATTTCGTTGCTCGTTTATGGCCAGACTTGAGTCATGAACAAGTATTTGGAACGAATTCTCTGCAAGGCATTTTTTATTAGCAGAATTGAATATTTAATAAAAGCTACTTATTTTATGTCAAAAAAAAAAAAACTAATTGTGGTTGTGGCACAGAATTCTAAAGTTCAAAGCAGCAAATTAAAAATAAAAACATATAAGCACGTACAATAGCAAGCCCAACTTCAAATATTTTATGCTTCTCTCAACTCCATAATCATATAAAGGATATAGATTCATAATCACCTCCATCTAGATGTTGTTTCGTAATTACCTTTCAGTTTGTCCCACAGCCACAAACATGTAGACGGTTTCGCAGGCATAACTCGTTTACTACAAAGGTTTTGACTTTTTTTTTTAATCAGAAAAAAAGGGGTGATCTTTGCGATTATATTAGAAAAAATCAGTTATCCTACCAAAAAAAAAAAGGAAAAATCAGTTATGCCCGCAAGAAGCTACAAAATCAGCATAGAAAAAAAAACTTAAAATATAACTAGGAGGATGATTGAAAAACTCAAAACTGAAAATGAATATGATAGGCATGATTTACAAGACAATCAGCTCGTCAGACTATTGATCTGGATTTCCCAACCTTCTGCCTGTATTATATTATGGCACTGTCGAATTAAAGCAAAATCCGGGTGGGTCGCTATAGAAGTACTCTTCAACAGGCGTGCTTCCTCAGCTTATAACATTCCCAGTTCATATTAAAACAATACCCAAATAACAAATACAAATAGCGGACAACAAATCTGATCCAGTCAACAACCCAAAAAAACGAGGACGAAAATAACAACTTCTCCGTTATTCTTCCCCAAAACAGAAGCATCTCTTTTGCGTAGTTGTTTGTATATCAGGAAATTAAAAAAAAACGCTTAATTAATTAGTTCCCTGAAAAAAAGAGATAAGCCGGAATCTTGATCGACAAATCTTCAGGCGGCATCAGCAATCTTGAATTCTTAATCGATTCTTTTTTCTCCATTAGAGGCCAAAATCTCCGGAAACTCAAACTCGATCATCTTGAACAGCATCGCGGACTCACGCCGGTGCATCCAAGATCGCCTACGGGCGATGTTTTTCGCAGATCGCGAATCATCTCTCTTAACAACCGATAGCCGCTTCTTAGGCGCCGGCGGGCATCTCCGATACTCCGGAGCCGGAATCCTGAACTCCTCCGATGTCGGCGTCGTGTATCCGTCGTTCTCATCGGAATCCTCGCTCTGGCCTGCGATTGGCGTCATCGGCGTGTAATTTTGCAATTGATTGGCCGCCTCGATCTCTTCTTGAAACCGAGTTTTCTCGTTCAGGAATTGGAAGTCCATAGGTTTAGGACAGATCGATCTGAATTCCGATTTGAGAAGAAAAAAGAGAATTAATTTGGAAGTAACTTTCTTGATCGGTTGGAGAAGCTAGCTTAATGGCCGGGTCTATTTATACAAGGATTCCATGCACCGTCTTATTCATTAATTTTCTTTTATTTATTTTCCTCGATAAAATTATTTTGCGCGCCAAATTAGCCTAGTTATATGGTAAAGTATTGTGATATGGCCAAGAAAAGAAATAAAATTGGAGGGAAAAATATTTTGCTGCAAGAACTTTAATTTGTTTGCTTATGGTAAGTGATTATTATAATATATATTGATGGATCAATCTTTACCAGTTAATGCTAATTTTCTAATTTATGTGGAAAGATGTTTTTGTGTATTCATCATGGAGAGCAAAGTTGTATTTCTATGTTAGTTCTCGTGTTCTATATATAGTACGGTTGAGCATAATATGAAAATATTGTTTGATGATGATTTTGAACAATCACGATCGGTTATGGACCGAAATAGATGGATGCTATAAAAGGTAAGTACATTTACCAATTTTTTTTTATTACAAAACCCTTACCATAATAGTATAATCCAACTTATTATTAAATTAACGATTTTTCTAACCTATGCCCTTTGGGCATAGGTTAGCAGACTAAAAATGGTAATATATTTAAAATTTGTATTTATTTGTATTTAATTATTTTTTCAATAGGGTTTATTAGTTTCCTATTAGGGTTTTAGTTTCCACATTTAGTACTCTTAACTTATGCCCTTAGGGCATAGGATAGAGAAACCGTTAAATTAAAATCGAACGACTAACCTGAATTCATGCTTGAACTTTCACAACAACAACAACATCAACCCAGTTGGAACCCGGTATGAACGAAATCTGGGGGTCTAGATGTATGCACCCTTACCCCGACTCGACGTCGGGAGGGTATTTAAGGAGGGCCCAAAGTAAAAAAGGGGGGGGGGAGGGGGGGGAACAAACGATAGAAGGAGAAAGAACACCCGGAAAAACGATAAAGTACGCTAGAGCACCCGGAAAAAGGATAACAGAGAAACTAAAACAAAGAGAAGGAAAGAGCAGGAAACTCCCTCCAGGTCCTCCATACTATCGCTCTGTCACTGAAATCTTCTGACGCCATTGGTCCCTACATAAGGCCATGTCTGCTGAGACCGCCAGCAAGGTAAGGTCTTGTTTTATCACTTCTTTTCAATTCTTCTTCGGCCTGCCCCTTTCCCTACGAAATCCGGTATCGATCAAACTCTCAATTCTCCGAACTGGAGCTTCTAGAGGTCTCCTCTGTATATGCCCGAACCATCCGAGTCTTGACTCTCTAAGCTTTTCACCTAGACTGACCACTCCCACCTTGCTTCTAATCTCGTCATTTCTGATCCTGTCCAGTCTCGTATGCCCGCACATCCACCTCAACATCCTCATCTCTGCAACCATCAGCCTTTGTTCCTGCGCCTTAGTGGTCGGCCAACACTCTGCCCCGTACAGTATAGCTGGTCTAACCACTGATTTGTAGAACTTTCCCTTGAGCTTGAGTGGGATCTTTCTGTCACATAGCACTCCAGAAGCACCTCTCCACTTCTGCCAACCTCTTTGGATTCGGTGTTTAATGTCCTTCTCGATGCTCCCATCACTCTGCACAACTGAGCCCAAATATCTGAACATCTCCTTCTTTGCTATGACATCCCCTCCCAAACGGACTTCCTCATCTGGCTCCACTTCCTGACTGAACTTAAATTCTACATACTCAGTCTTGGTCCGACTCAGCTTGAAACCCTTTGTCTCAAGCTTCTCTCTCCACGATTCTAGCTTTCTGCAAACTCCCTCCCTAGACTCATCGACCAACACTATGTCATCGGTGAAAAGCATGCACCACGGTACTTCTTCTTGTATCTCCCTCGTCAACACATCTAGAAGGATAACAAACAGAAAGGGGCTCAGAGCCGACCCCTAATGCAAGCCTACCCCAACTTGGAAAAACTCTGTACTTCCCCCGAGAGTGCACACACTTGTCAGCGAGCCTTTATACATGTCTTTTAGAATTCTGATATAAGTCCCTGAAACCTCTCTCGATTCCAAACACCTCCAGATTAACTCCCTAGGCACTCTATCGTACGCCTTTTCCAAATCAATGAAAACCATGTGTAGGTTTTTCCTCCTTTCTCTGTAAGCTTCTACCAACCTTCTGATCAGATGAATAGCCTCAATAGATGACCGACCTGGCATGGATTGAACTTTATCAAAGAAAAAACAACTATGTACTATAACATAATTTTTCTTTTCCTTTGCCTTGTATGGACTATATATGTTTCATGGATTGAAATAAAACAGGTCTCTTTTAAATACACCTTAATGTGAAAGTTTCAATTTTCTTTAATCTTCTCATTAAAAAAGTCCATAAGTAACTTTTATAAGCATTTGCTTCTCTTCTAATAATACGTTTCCTGTTTGTTTATATACAAGAGATATAGGCAACTGGTTTGTGGAAGAAAGACTTCCTACATCGAAAAATTAAACGATACTTATTTAGTATATATACTAGGGGTGCTCACGGGTCCGGGTCGACCCCGACCCGACCCGACCTGACCCGAAAAAATGTGGGTAGGGCGCCCGACTCGCAATAATCGGGTCGGGCTGCGGGTCACGTTTTAAAAAAATTCGTGTCGCGGGTCGGGTCGGGCCAAACCCGACGGGTTGCGGGTCGACCCGCAGACACGTGCCCTTTTTAAAAAAAAAATAAAAAATACGTTAGTGTGACTGAAATAGTGGTAAAGTCGAAAAATGAAACCCGTGCACTGCCTCATATTTCCCTCGCGCCTCCCTCTCCAAAAACCCTAGGGCGAATCTCCGCCAGATCTCCGCCTCCCTCTCCGCGCCTCCCTCGCCCAGATCTCCGCCGGCGCCGCTGAAGCCCAGACTCGCCCAGATCTCCGCCCAGATCTGTCGTTCCAGACTTCCAGATCTCCGAACAGGTGAAGCCTGTCGTTGAAGCCCGACGGCTGCGAGCCCAGATCTCCGAACAGGGGTCAACTCGCCCAGATCTGTCGTTTCAGACGGTTGCGAGCCTGCGAGAGGTGAAGCCTGTCGTTGAAGCCCGACTTCGAACAGGCGAACACTAGGGGTCAACCATTAAAAGCTCAAGTGCGTAAAACCCTAAGCCCAGATCTGTCGATTGAAATCTGATTTCTGTTGGTTTCAATGGACTGTTTTTTTTGGCTTGAATTAGGATGAGCGCCGAGGAGAAGTTTCGGATCGTAAGGAGTATCGGGGAAGAGTGCATCCAAGAGGATGAATTGCGGAATTTGCTTGCCAAGAATTGGATTGCAGATTGGTTTGCCCAGCTAAATGGGAAAATGGGAAAATGGGGGGGGGGGGGGGGGGGGGGGGGAGGGCGATCTGAAGAAAATTGAGGTGGTTGGTCAGTACTTCATTGAGATATGGAAATGTGTAGGAATGGATATTGATTCTGGAAATCTACGGGTCAAAAGGCAAAAAAAAACATATTTTTTCAGTTTTTTAAAATGCATGCGGGTCAACCCGCGACCCGACCCGCGGGTGTTTGAAAAATTTGAGGGTCATCAACCCGACCCGCGACCCGCACTTGCGGGTCGCGGGCCGACCCGACCCGACCCGTGAGCACCCCTAATATATACCCTTGAGTTACTCCTCCTATTGTCAATTGGTTTTAGGATGGAACCATGTGGGCTTATGCTCTAGGCCCATAACGTGTTTATGCGCACAGACAGGCGTGTGAACCCCCATGTACGTCATATTGGCCCACCGAAATTTAACATGGTATCAGAGCCTAACCTGTTCGGTCTGGGTCCGGATTCCCGGTCTAATGGGCTAGCCGGCCTTAAGGCATGAACGTCAAGTTGCAACTGACATTATTGCTGGGCCAAGCAGTTGCACTTGAGGGTGTGTGTGGAAGAAAGACTTCCTACATCGAAAAATTAAAAGATACATGCCTCGTATATATACCCTTGAGTTACTCCTCCTATTGCCAATTGGTTTTACGATGGAACCCCGTGGGCTTATGTGCTAGGCCCATAACGCGCTTATGCGCACATACATGCGTGTGAACCCCCCACGTCATATTGGCCCACCAGAATTTAACATGTTTTTTGTATAACCTATTGATATGTTATAATATATATATTTTAGGAATTATTGTTAGTATTTTAATTAATGTATTTTTATACAGAGTTGTTGTCTTTACGGTTCTTTTCCGGGACGCTTTATTTAAACCGTTAGGGTTTGGTGCTAGGGCTTATTATTATATATACTCCTATATTGTATTCTAGGGAGACAATGAATGAAAAATCAGAAAGTAATTATTCCGAAACCCTAATTCTCTATCTATCAAACCTCTCTTCTGACTTCTCTGCCTCGTCTTTCTATATCGTCTTTCAGCTCCAATTCTCAATCTCCCCTCTTGCTTCATTCATTGATCTGTTGAATTATTTGGTACCGCCTAATATTAACTTATCACCTATCCCACTTTTGATGTTTGGTAAACTAGTTAGGCATGGCTTATACCCCCAAATTTCATTTCTTTAATTCCCGAACTTCCACCAAAGTATCAACGAAGAAACCTAACTTTATGAAGCCATGTCTCCTCTTCCCTCACCATCTGTGGGCAATGGATGGTCGCCATTCTCCATTTCTGGTAGTTGTCATCCTCCTATAATATCATAATCTTCCCGTGCCTTTTCTATCACTATTCGTCTCTCAATTTTTCGATGTGGTGCTCTCTTTGTTGTCGATTTAGGGATTTTGATTATGGTGCTTGTAAACTTGTCATCCTCTTCAATGTATGTTGGCTCTTTTCAATGGCTTTCTATAATCTTCAATTAATCATTTTTTTATGGGAATGAAAATTGATAGATGGAGTTGAGTTGTGGTGCAAGGTGGTGGGATTGAGATGGAGGAGTTGTGTGCATGGTTGGGATGGTTTGTGGCATAAATGTTAAAACCTTAATATTATCCCTAAGGTATACCAAGCACTAAATTTAAAGAATCACTAAACTCAATTTCAGATCTCAAATTCATCCCAAATTCATTCCTGATTTCAATCCCCTTCTAGGAATCATGCCAAACGGACTCTTATATACTTTAATGTCTCTAATCTATATAAATTCAACGAAATTTATTTGTTTGCAAGTAGCGAGATTGGAGAAGAGCGATTTAACTCAAAATAAAACTCAATGATTTTAATATCCTTTACTAATACCAATCTATTATTGTATTGACTTTTCATGAATTACAATTGATCAAATCATGGTTGTTTCAAGTCATTAAGCGACATGTTTCATTCCATGTATCACAGATTAATCTTACTTTCAAATTGAGATATACCATACTTCTCAAAGAATTTAATTAAACTCTGACAGCACGTGTAGCAAAGCAAAAACAAAACTATTAGGGAAGCTCAACGGGTCGACCCGCAACCCGCAAAAAAAATATTTTTGACCCGCGGGTCTAACGGGTCGGATCGCAGGTCAACCCATTTGACTTCTTTGACTTTTTTGATAATCATATACTTAAATAATGCCAAATAGCCACTAAATAATTAATTAGTACTAGTTGTTCACTTGTTCTATAATGTGATAATCATATAATTAATTAGTACTAGTTGCTCAGGCAATCAGGTGAATCAGGCATCGGAAGTTTCGATGAACACAAATAGCTTAGAAAATAAAAGTTTGTATCTCTAATTACTGGTAAACACTAATAGTAAACAATACTAAATCACTAAATTTGTATCTCTAATTACTAGTAAACACTAATAGAGAATAAAATTTTGTATCTCTGGCTCTCTGCTGAACACAACTGCAGTGAAGAGGACGGAGTCTCAAGCAGTGAAAGACTGAAAGTGGCAAAATGAAGAGGACAAAGTCTCAAGCAGTGAAAGCTTAAAAAAATAAAAAATTGCGGGTCTCAAGCAGTGAAGAGGACAGAGTCGTAAAAGTGGCAAGAAGAGGACGGAGTCGCCGAGTCGGGGAAGGAGCGGAGAGGAAGAGGACGAACCGCGAGCGAAGGAGCGAACGCCGGAAGGAGTCTGGACTTTGGAGTGAGCGCGCAGTCGAGCACGGAGCCTTTAGAGGAAGAGGACGGAGTCCGGCGATGGGAGAGGACGAAATCTGGCCGCGAGAGAGGATGAGCGGCAGTAGTAGATCTAGGGTTTCTGAGTGGAGGCATGGTACTGGAGAAGTAGTGGAGTCGGGGGTTGAAAATTGAAATGAATTCTTTCTAGTAATAAAATCCTAGAAGCAGCTGAAGTATAAAATAAAACTGAAAGTGTAAAACTGATTTTTTTTTAAAATGGTGCGGGTCGACCCGTGACCCGACCCGCACCCAAATTTTTTGGAAAAATAGACCCGCGACTCTCAAATTGTTGGTCGGGTTAGTGCGGGTCTCGGGCAACCTGACCCGTTGAGCATCCCTAAAAACTATAGTGAACTAAAAGGGTCACAAACTTGATGAATAGACTATAACTAGAAATTAAAATAGCAAGGCTTCATTTATAACAGCCATGCATCCTACATGGATAATGAATGCCTTAGGCGAGTCGTTTATTCACGAATTTTCTACCATCATATTTGTACTAAAATGTTAAAAACACTATGTTTTCCACTTCCTCTAAAACTAACTATTACAGTTGTGTTTAGATATCATAGTTTATAAACCGATTTTGCTTTATGGCTATTTATTATGCAAAATGATTTATTGGAGTGGAATATATTTTTTATAATATATTTATTGTACAAAAATCTTGTTTGGAGTACCCTTTTTTATTTTTCTTTATTCATTCCTCTATTCGATCTTCTCTCGTCAGGTGAACATTCTTCATCTCCAACCTCCATCCGTTTATGGACTGTCGCGTTTCACGAGCATATTCCCCGTCTCCAACTACCAGCCACGAGGAATTGTCCTTCGCCTTCCATGAGCAGCAACTTCCTCGTCTCCACCTATTAGATATATATATATAAATAAATGTATATTTATATGATCTTTTTATATCTTCTTATATCCTTAATTGTATTATGTATATCTTGTCAATATCTTTTTTTATATCTTTTATGTAAAGTCTCCTATATTAATACGGTAACCTCAGTCTGATAAGATCAATTGATTTCTCAATCTTTTATGGTATCAGAACGGTAAGGTCCTGTGTCCAGTTACCTGGTTGTTTGGGTTTGGCCAGTGGCCCACCCGTTATTTGGGGTTGAGTTGGCTAAAAAAGATACCGAGATGTCACCACCCGTTATTTGGGCCAGCCCGCCATTATGGCGCGATTTGGGCAACTCTTGATGTTGTCAAGTGCCAATTGGGCCAGACCAATTGGCAATTGCCACTTGAGGGGGCGTGTTGGGAATATATCCCACATCTGAAATCTAGAGAGAAATTAGCCTAGTATATATACTCTTGGGTTACTCCTCTTATTGCCAATTGGTCTTAGAATGCACCCGTTGCCACAAAAGGCCACCAGATCCATTCGGCCGCCGCCCCACCAACCGGACCAAAATCTTGGCTTCGCTTGGCCGTCGACGCCGGATTTCAACAAATCTACCAAGAAATTGATCCAAAACCCGATCATTACCCGCAATCAAAAGTCAAATCACCTCATGAACGTTTCTCAGTTCAAACTCGGAACCCGAAAGGTCCTCCACCATGGTCTGAAACTGGAACGATCTCTACGATCGAGTCATGTTTGGTTTCTCCTTTTCCTTTATCTTATAAGAGCTCAAGTTCCCTCAAAAGAGCAGGCCAAAAATCTTCAAAATCACCAAATCTGCCCCCCAAAAGCTCAATTTGGGACGCTTTCTCACCCTCGGATCCCTCGTTATGCGTCCGTGGGACCTCTTGTGATCTCCTTGGGTCAAGATCCAACTAAGCAACAAGTTTTCCATTGATGTTCATGTTTTTAGTATAGTTTTTAGGTGTTTCTCTTAGTTGTTTGGTTTAGTTTAGTTAAGTTTTAGTGCTTGTTTTGTGTATTTTAGGATAAGTTTACATATTTTGTGAAAAGTATGAAAGCTACTCCGTTTTTGTGTGTTTTGTAAGTTTTCGAGGCAGAAAGGAGCATTCTGAGGGAGTTGAGATCGAGAGGTTGATGGTGATAAATGTGGAAGAGAAGAGAAGAAAGAATACACTTTGAAGATCCCGTCAAATCCAAGAGAAGCTATGCGAAGTGTACAAAAGAATCAAAGACAAAAACCTCGATACCGACTTGTGAGGGTCGGTACCGAGGTGGCCTGTCTCGGTAGGCGGCGCCGACTTTCAATTTTTCTATCTTTTGTCTCGCAATCTTTTTAGTTAGGAAAGTTCTATCTTTTAGGAATCTTGTTAGATAGTTTCTCTTAGTATAAATACCTTGTTTTAAGTCAAGTTTGGGAGAGAATTTTTCGGTGGAACGAATTGGAACAAATCGAGTCGAGAGAGAAAGGAACGAGCTTATCTTTCTCTGTTTTCAAGTTTGTGTTTAAAGACGAGTTTTGATTTTTAATTCAAGTAAGCTTCTGTTTAGTTCTTATTCAATGTTCTCCTTTAATTTAATTGCTTGGTCTGTTTCGATCATGAGTGAGTAGTTAGCTTTTCAAGGATCGGGGTTGAAAACTCGACATAGTTATGCATGATTGAATGTGTGTGATGAATGTTTGATTGTCTTCTATCCTTTATCTACTTATTTTGTGCTTATACTTAGATGAAATTCGAAGTAATTCGAGTTTATTGCTTGATTGAAAGAGAAAGTTGTAACCTTGAATGTTGATATTGTTCGATAACGAAAGTTTCGAGCTTTGGATTCAAAAAAATAAGTAGAGAGTGAATTGCTTTGTGAAAATTGATTGATTTGCTTGCTTAAATAAACGAAAGTTGATAGCTTTATCTTTAAGGCATGTTATTTATCCTTCACACTATTTCGTATGCATGATTATGTCGTGGTAAACCCTTGTCCTAGATTTTTCTCCATTTAAATTACCTTCGTTTTCACTCTGTTCAAACTCGGTACCGAGGGTTACAGGTCGGTACCGAGCTTGCTGTTTGTCTGTGTTTAATTGCTTTGTTCGTGTCGAAACCCAGCATCATTACTGACCTTGACAAGGTCGGTACCGAGGATGTCATAGCCTTCTTTTCTCTGTTGTTTCTGTTTTACTTTGTTTCCGTGTTTTCTTGTTTCATAGTTTAGAAATCAAACAAAACTTGCTTCCCATGGGCGATCCTGACCTCCTTATACTCAGCGGGGTTTTGACTACAAATTTATTTATTGTTAAGTAAATCCCTACCAACAAATTGGCACCGTTGCCGGGGAAGCGACAGTGCTTGTTTGTTTACTCGTGGGTTTGGGAATAGCCCGACCCCGTTTTTATTTCTAATTTTTTTCTTTTGTTTGTTTTCTCAGCTTATGCCAGCAGGACGACGTCGACTTGAATTTGATCACACCGATTATTATTCTGACCCCGAACGCGTTCTTCATAGCAGAAGACGAGGAAATCAAGCCATGGCCATGACACCTAAAGAGATGGCACAACAGATGGCTGCGCTCCAGAGGCAGCTTGATGCCTCACAAATTGAAAAAGCCGCTCTATAGGAACAACTCAATGCCTATCCGAGGAATGCTAAACAATATATGCATCCAGATCTGAGGGTGCCAGAGTCTGCAATTGTGCTTCCGGAGATAGAGAAGAATTTTGAGATTAAGTCTCAATTCATATCCTTAATAAAACGGGCTTAGTTTGAAGGGAAACCTACTGAGTGCCCTATGGAACATATTGACGAGCACTTTTACATCGCTATAAAAACACTGTCAAAGAAAATTCCTAACTTCCTAACCTTAGCAAAGTGGAAGTAAGGGTCGAACCCACAGAGACTCGGATTATTCGGATTAAATAATGTTACTAAGTTAAGAGGGAGATTTTATGACTGTGAACTAAAAACCTAAGTAATTAAAACTAATTAAAACAAAGAAAGTAAAATGATTTAAGATTCAAATATGGAGAAAAGCGTCAAACTAGTTTCGTATCCATTGCATACATGAGTTTTGATCCTCGATTATCCTTATTTCAATTTCCCTTGACTAATCTATTGTGAATTTATGAATTCAAGCTTAAAGTGGTTATTAATATACACCGTCTTTAACAACCTTTTAATCGATTAACCTAGAACACCTTCTATGTCAAGTTGATCATGCAATTAAGTTCAAAGCATTCAATAGAAACAATAATCATGAATTCCACTGTCTATTCATGAAGTCTTGTGATTAAATTCTCGGCCTTTGATTAACCTTATTTCACTGCCTATAAGTTTAATCAATGGATTCATCCATGAATAATCAAATTCCATCGTCTATTTAATTATTCTAGTTGTAATTCAACCTAGAAGTAGAGTATGTGATCAAGCTATTATAATCCTAAGTGAATTTAATCGATTAAGCAAGGAGAGATTCAATCTAGTCAAGGCAAACTAAAATAATTCAAATCTCACAAACAATCATGCATACAACTTCAACTAACTAGTTGGACATGAGAAAATTAGGTAGAAATTGTCATTGAAGAAAAATAAAACTTACAAGAGTCAAATTGATCTTCAATTGCAAAACTAGGGTTTTTGTCTCCCACAAATCTCCAAACTCAATCAAACTTAGAACACAAGAATAATAGATAGCATAATCCTCAAATAAAACCTAAAGAAAGTATTTATATTATGTCTAAAAAATATCCAAAAGCAATACTAGAGTCGGCCCACAAGATCTCGCGTAACCCAAGTCAACGCCGCACCAACGCGCCGGAGCGCGGTTTGGTACCCCTGAGAGCGCGACCGCGCTCTGCCAGCTTTGCCCGCGCTGCCGCCGCAGAAGCTTTACTCCTTCAGCGCGGTCTAGTCTTCAATCCGCGGTTTGCCACTTCGCTCTTGTCTTGTAATTCTTGCCTCGGGTCTTCACTTCAACGCTCCCAATGCATCCCAAGGTCCCGTCCTAAGCCTTTCTGTTGGATCGTAATCGGTTAGCAGTGAGCTTGGGAACTGGCAATTAAGCTGTTCCCAAGGCAGCGGAAGTAAATAATCGCAAGTAATAAAAACAGTTAAGGGGACAGTTCCTTTATAGAGGAACCCCCCCACTACAACCAACTAGTTGTATGGGTAAACCTCTACCTCCGCTTGGAGGATTTTGAATGACTTACTTATATTGATTGCTTTGTTCCTTAGTTACACAGCCGGATTTACACTTCTCTGTTCCTACAAGTTCTTCCTAACTCTAGCAACACTAGTAAATCCTCTCAACTGAGTTCCTAAGCTCACAACAGCAAAACACAAGTAACTCAAACCTTACGCTGACTTCTCAGTTCCCTTGCTCCAGGGAACTTCAGCTTCACCGTCGTCGAGATCACACACTCGCCGGCGGGGACTTCTCTTCCTTTTCTTTCTTTTCTCAGATGTGGGTGTTTTGTAAGTTCTGGGATAAGTACTCAACCGAGTACTATTCATTTGGCTTTATAGTCCATTTGTCTTGGGCAGTAGCATCTTTCGTTTGTGTCCAAAATGCCCTTTGCTTGATGCCCAAGTTGTACTTTCTTCACATGTGACTTTGGTTTGAACTAGGTCAACTTCTTGAATCAATCGGACCGTTGGATGAAGCGTGACAGTCTGATCCTCAGACTGTTCCCTCTGGCTGTCTGAGACAGGATCCCGCGATCTGCGCTGAACGGTCGTTGTCTTCACATGTGAGTTCCCATTTCATGGGAACTGACTTCTTCAGAGTTCCCTTGATGGAAACTCTTCATCGTTGTAAGCTTGTGTTTTCTTGTTTGTTTCTGGGAGTTCCCACTTCATGGGAACTTTCCTCTTCAGAGTTCCCTTGATGGAAACTCTTCATTGTGGCTAGCAGTGGCTTTGTCATTCATAGGAGTTCTTTGCTGTACCTGTGTTCCTTAGAAATACTTGAACAAACCACATTAGTTCCCTATGGTGTTTGTCATTATCAAAACTTAAAGAGGAGTGAATCGTTGATCCGTTGCTTAGAACCAGAGGTCCCAACAACGTCCCAACAATTTCCCCCTTTTTGATGATGACAAACCCATCACAAAAATGCAAGTATTTCAATGAATGATATGCTGATGAGTTCCTAAGTATGATTTTGGGAAGTCACTCTTAGTGAGACATTTAGATTTAGGGAGCCACTTCTGGTGAGACACATAGTTCCTATTAGGCTTTTTATGCAATTGTTCCCCCTTAGCTTATGCGTGGTCTGTGATGACTTAAACTTTGAACTCATCTCACATTTTTTATCTTTCCCCCTTTTGACATCATCGAAAATCAAGCAAAGCAATATTAGGAAAGAATGGAACACGCAATCAAAATAAAGACCATTTCATTACTTAAGATAATATGTACAATGGGAACCCAAGTACAATTTTGTGGTCATTTTTAGATTAAGGGAACAAGAAGGGAGAGATCATGGGCTCTGAGGAAACAAGGCGTCACAAAGGCGCGTAAGGACTTGGGTAAGCTTTTCTTGTCCTCTGGCCAAAACTGCCTGGTCCCTAGCAATCTGATCGAGGGTGTTGGCGATGCGGAGCAACACTGGAGAGTTCCCCTCTTGTGTACCAGACTCTAGGGGAGCCGCCTCCTCTACAGGCTCCGAGTGCCTCATTTTCTGGGCAACTTGAATGTCCAGTTCCCTTCCAAGCTCGATTTCTTCTTTAGAGGCATCGTAGAGACCCACTTTTTGTAGGAGCTTTTTGATCAGCCCGGAGTAGGGAAGGGAATGGGACTTTGAGGCCATGCACTTTTCCATGTGCCCAAGGATAATGCGGGGAAGATTTATGGGCTTCTTGAGGAGGAAGTGGTAGAGGATGATGGCATCGGGGATGTTGACAACCAGGCGCTTTTCTTGACGTGGGACCACCACGTTGATAATGAATTGGTGAGCGAGCTTGGCAACCAAGGATAGATGATGCGTCGAATGGACCTTAGAGGGAACCCGTCCCTCAAAGATTGTGTTGTACACCTCGGCGCTGTTGAAGTCGCCCCAGAGCTTGCTGGGCAACTCGCTAAGCCCTTGACCAGGGACCTGGAGTTGAAGGCGAATCGTAGACGTTGTAAAAATGAACTCGTCGCCTTCGTGGGAGAGAGTTCCCTGAGTGCCGTCGTTGGTGATAGTGAAGTTGTTGTAGAATTGACGCACTTGTGAGGGATCTACGCTCACAGTTTCTTGGCAGAGTCTCTCCCAGCCCTGGGCCTTGATCAGTTCCCATAGTTCCTCCAGACCATTTTCAGTCAGCGCCTCTTGGGAAACTATGAGGTGATGGAGAAGCTTGTGGCGCTCACTGACATGATGCTTGGTGGTCCCCTTTCCCTTTCTGGACTTGCTTTTGGATTTGTTCCCCCTAGAGACCGTGCGAGGTCCTTTCTGCTGAGGGGGTGCAGCCGCTTCGATCATGAGCACGCGGTCCCTTGGTTGTGGGGAACTCGCGGACACCACCATTTGGTGTCCAGGTGTAGGGATGCGTGCTGGCTCCTTTGAAGCTGGAGCTTCTTCTTCTTCTTCGACCTCATCATGGGAGGTCCCTTCTTCCTCGGAGGAGCTCGAACCCGAGCCCTCCGCGTCATCTCCAGGATGACTTGTTGTTGCCTCAGCACCTCCAGCTGGTGCGAGGTCCCTTGTCTCTGTTGGCTCTTGAGGAGCAACCTTTTCTGGGGACTTTGTCCCTTGGGAGACTGTGTGCTCAGAGGGACCCCTGTTGAGTTCTTCCTCGATGTCCTTGAGCTGGGCTTCCTCCTCCAAAGTTCCCATGATGATCGGAGTAGGGTCCTTGGTCATTTTGCCGATGACCACAGAAAGAGGAAGATCGTCGTCGTCTGAGGAGAGGGCGACGGTACTTTTGGATGGTGAGGGAGAGGGGAGTTTGGTGGTGGTGGGAGACGTGATGGAAGAGGGGAGAGGAGAAGAAGGAATAGGGGTTGTGAGTTGAGTGGAGATGTGTTTTGGGGAGGAAGAAGAAGGCGTTTTGTGAGGTGAAGGTGGAGTTGGAGATCCCGTAGTGATGGGAACGGGAGGAAGTGAAGGAGGTTGGGATGTTGGAGTTCCCATTGTGGCGGGAACTGGAGGAGGTGGCGGAGGAGGTCCCTTGATTTGAGGAGGAGGGATGGAGGAGGAAGAGGGAAGTAGACTCTGGGGTTCGGAGTTCCCATCGTCGGAAGGAAAAAGGTAGGGAGGTTTGGGAGCACAAGAACTCTCCTTGGAGCAGTTCAGGTAGTCCTCAAAGCGGAAGAAAGCCTTCTTTCTGGGCTCCGAGAATTCAGAGGCCTCAGAGTGTTTACGCTTTTTGGATTTGGAGGGGTCGTGGGAGTGTTTGGATTTTTTGGATTTTGAGGGATCTTTTGATGAGTGGCGATGTTTGGATGAGTGGCGATGTTTGGATGAGTGGCGATGTTTGGATTTATGGGGTTTTTCATTGATGGAGGGGCGAGCATCTCCGAAGTTGTCAACGATGACAACTCCGGAGGAGGTGTTGGTGGTTGGAGGTGGAAGAGGAAGAGATTCGGAGGAGGAAGAGGTCCAGGAGACAGTTTCATCAACCTGAGGAGGAGGAGGGGGCAAGAAAGGGCTTACTTGATTGTATAGTCCTTGAATGAGGACATCCTTCATGGTTGGGTCCTGTTCTTGCTCGATCTCGTTCAGTTGAGTGATGAAGAGAGTGCGAGGATTGGCAAGTACCCACTCTTTGATTTGTGCGAATGTGTGTTGAGGGGCCATTTTTGTAAGAATTTGGGAGGTTTTGGAGGTTTCTTGAAAAGAGAGTGAAAGGGATTTGGGGAAGACGAATGACAGGGATGAAAGATGGAGTAAAGGACCTAAAAATGGCAAAGAGGGGTTTTAAAGGAGAGAGGAGGTGAAGGGTAGAAGGGGAAGTGGAATAACCTCGATAACCGTTGCCCAATGAACGTGGGGCGCCGTTTCAACTTCTCAAGCACGCTTCTGGACACGCGTCACAATCTCTTGGGAAGTCCTTTTCAAATTTTGAATACTTGGCCTGTAACGCTTCAGAGCTTCTGACACGAAAGTCCGCTTCCCAAGTGACGGATTTTCTTTGAAGATTAGTCAGTGTTCCCTTTGTAGATGCAACAGTTCCCATGATCCTTTCAAGGTCAGGGAGAGTGAAGTGGTTGAGAGAACTTCACAATCATCTTTTTGTGGGGCTAGGGAACTCAAAGGGAACCAGACGATTTGCAACTCGATAAAGGAAATGTTTTGGCTCATGAGAAGCATTTGTCTGGTCCCTAGCTTAAGGTGGGTCATATGATCAACCGTCATGGTAGCTTGTAATGAGGGATAAAGGGAACTCTGGTTGATCATTTTGGGCCAAAAGAAATAGAGTTCCTTTGTACACATTTTTTTTTCTCTAGACTAGTAATCATGGCATAGTGAAAGCAATGAATCCAAGTTCCTTATCATGCAATTTTAGATAAACTAGTCAGGCATTGGGAGAGAGATAAACAGGGACTTGTTTAGTTTAGAGTTATCATCCCTAGAAGCATTCGAAAACGATGGTAGGGACGTCTGTCTAAAGCTTTGGTAAGAATATCCGCAATTTGCTCTTCAGTTCTACAGTGTTCCATCGAAATGTTCCCATTCTCAACATTGTCACGTAGAAAGTGATGTCTTATATCAATATGCTTAGTTCTAGAATGATGCACATGATTTTTGAAAATGTTTATGGCACTAGTGTTATCACAGAGTATGGGAACTGGGCCAAAAGACATACCGTAATCCTGGAGTTGTGACTTAAGCCATAGAACCTGGGAACAGCATGATGCGGCAGCCACATATTCAACTTCAGCTGTGGAGAGTGCAACTGAGTTTTGCTTTTTAGATCCCCACGAGACTAAGCAGGATCCTAAGAACTGGGCCATTCCTGAAGTGCTCTTTCTGTCAACCAAGTGCCCTGCAAAGTCAGCATCTGTGTATGCAATGAGCTCAAGGGAACTGTTCCTTGGATACCAAAGGCACAAGTTATTGTTCCCTTTGAGATACCTGAAAATTCTCTTCACCTCTTTCAGGTGTGATTCCTTAGGGTTAGCTTGAAAACGAGCACAAAGACATACGGAGAACATGATATCAGGTCTACTAGCGGTTAAGTAGAGAAGGGACCCGATCATACCTCGATAGTTCCTTTGGTCCACACTGATACCTGTTTCATCTGCATTTAGCCTTGAATTTGGTGAGATGGGAGTGTCAATGGGCTTTGAATGTTCCATCCCATACTTCACGAGCATTTCCTTGATGTATTTCTGTTGATGGATCTTTGTTCCCTCCTTTGTTTGGGATATTTGAAGTCCCAAGAAGAACGTGAGTTCCCCAATGAGACTCATTTCAAACTCACTGCTCATGAGGTCCTTAAATTTTTCTACAAGAGTTTCGTTAGTTGCTCCAAAAACAATGTCATCAACATATACTTGCACAATCAAAATGTCTTTAGACTCTTTCTTTAAAAACAAAGTCTTGTCTATGGAACCTCGAAGATATCCATGGGACAAGAGGAATTGAGCAAACCTGTCATACCAGGCTCGGGGAGCTTGTTTGAGTCCGTAAAGGGCCCTTTCCAGGAAATAGACATGGTTGGGCATTTTCTCATCTTCGAATCCTGGAGGTTGGGCCACATACACTTCTTCCTTGAGATGTCCGTTTAGGAAGGCTGTTTTCACATCCATTTGATAAAGTTTGAATCCCTTGTGAGCAGCATAGGCGATGAGAAGTCTGATTGCCTCTATCCTGGCAACTGGTGCGAAGGTCTCATCGTAGTCAATCCCTTCCTCTTGTCTGTATCCTTGTGCTACTAACCTAGCCTTGTTCCTTGATACAACTCCAGTATCATCGAGCTTGTTCCTAAAAACCCATCGGGTTCCTATGATGTTCTTGTTTTTGGGCCTAGGAACTAGCTTCCAAACTTTGTTTCTCTCGAATTGGTGGAGTTCCTCTTGCATGGCTTGAATCCAGTCCGGGTCCTTTAATGCTTCTTTGATATTTTTGGGTTCCACCATTGAAACAAACGCGTTAAAAGCACAAAAATTATTGAGAGAGGAGCGAGTTAGAACACCTTTATCAAGAGGGGAGATGATGTTCTCAAGGGGGTGGTCCTTCCTTTGTTGAAAGGTTCTTGCATGAGTGAGTTCCTTTGCATGTGTATTATCCTCATGGGAACTCTCATCTTCAGCTTCTTCATTTGATGTTTCTTCAGAGATTTCTGGCAGGTTCCCTCTTTGTTCCCCTTGAATACTTGATTCTGGCAGTGTATTGTCTTGGGGGACAACAGAGTTGTTCCCTGAAGAGGGGACCTCGAGAGAGTTGGAGGTTTCTTGTAGTTCTTCTGAGGAGGGAGCCTCAAGGGAGGTTTGATCAGTGAGGGTTGGACCTTCGTCGTTGTTCCCTGGTTGTGGGATATGGATTGCACTTGGATAGTCTTCATCCCTTTTCCTTGGCTCATCCTCGTCATCATCATCATCTTCATGTCTGACTAGCTTGAACAGAGTTCCCTTCCCTTGGGACTCGGTTCCCATCTTTATAGACTTTTCATTGAAGACGACATGAATGCTTTCCTCTATCTTCTTGGTTCTTTTATTGTAGACTCTGTAAGCCTTGCTTTGTGATGAGTATCCCAGGAAGATCCCTTCGTCGCTTCTGGGGTCGAATTTGCCAAGATTGTCTTTTCCGTTGTTGTGAACAAAGCATGTGCAACCAAATGTTCTCAAGTGTGAGATGTTTGGTTTTCTCCCTTTGATGAGCTCATAGGAAGTCTTGTTGATCAGGGGCCTTGTCATGGCTCGATTCAGGATATATGCAGCTGTGGAGATTGCTTCAGTCCAGAAGTACTCGGGAACTCCACTTTCGATCATCATGGTTCTAGCCATATCTTCCAGAGTTCTGTTCTTTCTCTCGACCACTCCATTTTGCTGAGGGGTGCGAGGAGCTGAAAAGTTGTGAGAGATCCCATTTTGCTCACAGAAGTTTAGGAACTCCGAGTTTTGAAACTCAGTTCCGTGATCAGATCTGATTGCTTTCAGTTTCAGCCCCAAGCTTACTTCAGTTCTTTTGATGAAGGGCTCAAATTCTTCAAACGCTTGTGATTTTGCCTTTAAGAAAACAACCCAGGTGAATCTTGAAAAGTCATCAATTAAGACATACATGTACCTTTTTCCACCGTAGCTGGCTGTTCTCATGGGACCACAGAGATCCATGTGAATCAACTCCAGGGACCTGGTTGTGCTTACCACCTTCTTCGGTTTGAAGGAGGTCCTGGTCTGTTTCCCTCGAACACATGCTTCACACATTTTGACTCCTTCGAGATTGATCCGTGGAAGACCAATGACCAGATCCTGTAGATAAAGCTTCAGGATTTGATTTACACCAGCATGTCCCAGTCTTCAATGCCAGAGTTCCGTGTCATCTTGGGAACTCGCAAGGCACAGCTTCATTGGTGGTTCAAAGTTGGTGTCCACCACATACACATTGTTGTATCTTCTTCCTCTCAGAATTACTTTGTTGGTCTTCTTGTTGATGACGAGACATTCATCTGAGTCGAAAGTGACGATGTTGTTCCCTTGATCACACATCTGGGAGACACTCAGCAGATTGTATCCCAGATCCTTTACCAGATTTACGTTGCTAACTTTAATAGATCTATTGAGCAACACTTCTCCTTTTCCAATAACTTCTCCCTTGTTCTTGTTGCCAAATGAGACGTGGCCTCCTTCGGCATGAGTGTGGAGTGAGATGAGGATATCCTTGTTCCCTGTCATATGGTTCGAGCATCCACTATCTATGAACCATGTACTGTTCCCTCTCACAGCCACCTACAAGGAAAAGTTAGTGTTTTGAGACCCAGGCAAGATGACTCTTGCCAGGTCCCTTGCAAGGGAAAACATTTTCATTTAAGATATAGTCAGAAATGTTGATGTCTTTGGAATTTTGAGAGTTGGAGTTCCTTTGGTGATGAGCATGACGTTTTTGTCTGTTTGGGAACTCATGGCTTCTAGGGATTTGGGCTCTCTTCTTGGGACATGCATCCTTGTAGTGCCCATGAGCACCACAGTGCCAACATGTCTTGTAGTATTCTCCCAGGTAGTATTTTGGGTGTGGTCTCTGGATACGGTTCCTATCCATGGTTTCTTTGTTGTAAACTCGAGACCCATTTCCCTTAGCAATTTTGACATAGATTCTATGTCCAGAGTTCCCAGTATAGTAGTCTTTCTCACCATTGTTTCCACTCTCTAGGACCCTGATTTTTTCTTCGAGATGAGCATTTTTCTGTTTCTCGCACTGGAGTTCTAAGGCTCTACACTCATGGATCTCATGTTCGCTCAGGGGTGACTTTCTGTTCTTGGAGCACTCACCTTTGTATCCTATGCCATGTCTGGCTGGGACGAACTTGATTTGGGAACTAGAGGCTTCAGGGTGTTCGGGAGTCTTACTCAGGTTTTGCAGGAGGGTATTCTCATCTTTCTCTAAAGTTTTGATTTCTCTTTCTAGATCTCTGATGTGAGACACATGGGACTTGAGTTTTTCTAGAAGGGATATGCAGTTGGGACAGGGCTCAAGACCAACCATTTGAGAATTTATGTGTTCCTGTTTTTCCAACTTGTTTTGCAATTTTATGTTATCTTTAACAAGACTTGAAAGGATTTTCAACAGTTCAGGTTTTTCATAATTACTCAAGGAATCAAGAACAGTTTCAGTGGTTACCTCACTGGGTTGTTCCCCAGTGGTTTCTCCTATGGCCATGCCACACATGTCCGGGAGTGCCCATGCTTCAGGATCTTCGTCTTCATCATCGCTCCAAGTAGCGATGTAGGCCTTCTTTCCTTGCTTTCTGCCTTCAGTTCCTTGTGGACATTCCTTCGCAAAATGTCCTTTCCTGTTGCATTTGTAGCAAGTCACTTCTGAGAGATCCTTCTCTGTGGGCTTTCTTTGGGAACTCTGTCCCTTTCCCCAGTTCCCACTGTTCCGTTGAGACTTTCCTTTGTAGAAATTTCGAAGAGCCTTTGTTACAAGAACTAGCTCTTCATCCTCTTCTTCTTCAGAGTCTTCATGTTGTTCTTGGGTTGATTTGAGCATCTTTTCGATCTTGAGTGCGATCCCTCGATGAGCTCGAGTTTGTTCCTTATCATCGATCTTCCTCTTCTCATGTCCCACTAGCTTTCCAAACACTTGATGAAGCATAAGTGTTCGATTTTCTGGGTTTTCCTTGAACATCGTTCTCTCGTTTGCCCATTCTCCAGTCAATCCATTGAAGAGCTGTTGGACCTTCATTTTGTGGGTGATTTCTTCTTTTGTGATCCCCAATCCTTCCATCTTAGTGCAAAGTCCTTCAAACCGGGATTGGTAGCTATCGACGGACTCTCCCATCTCCATTTGGAAGTTGTAGAACTCCCTCTTTGCGTTCATTTGAAGATCTTCTCTGAGATCTGAGTTCCCAACGTGCATTTGTTGGATGGCTTCCCACATTTCCTTGGCTGTGTCAAGGTTTGCAACCCTGTCACAATCTTGTACGCACATAGACCTCTTTAGGTACTGTTTGGCTTTGTAGTTTGCCTCCATGCACTTGTACTCGTTGGGACCCCACTTTGAGAGGTCGTTGACAATAGCTGGATCGATTTCGAAGTTCCCCCTTTCGATGACGCACCAGGCTTGGTAGTCTTGGCCACGCATCCAATCTTTCATGTCTCGTTGCCAGCTTTCAAATCTTCCTGTTATAAGCCTTGGCGGCTTGCTGGTATTGTTCCCCACCTGAGTAAGTTCCTGAGCCATTTTGACACCTGCGATGCTAACACAAATCTAGAGCGCTCGCTCTGATACCAATTGTTGGATCGTAATCGGTTAGCAGTGAGCTTGGGAACTGGCAATTAAGCTGTTCCCAAGGCAGCGGAAGTAAATAATCGCAAGTAATAAAAACAGTTAAGGGGACAGTTCCTTTATAGAGGAACCCCACTACAACCAACTAGTTGTATGGGTAAACCTCTACCTCCGCTTGGAGGATTTTGAATGACTTACTTATATTGATTGCTTTGTTCCTTAGTTACACAGCCGGATTTACACTTCTCTGTTCCTACAAGTTCTTCCTAACTCTAGCAACACTAGTAAATCCTCTCAACTGAGTTCCTAAGCTCACAACAGCAAAACACAAGTAACTCAAACCTTACGCTGACTTCTCAGTTCCCTTGCTCCAGGGAACTTCAGCTTCACCGTCGTCGAGATCACACACTCGCCGGCGGGGACTTCTCTTCCTTTTCTTTCTTTTCTCAGATGTGGGTGTTTTGTAAGTTCTGGGATAAGTACTCAACCGAGTACTATTCATTTGGCTTTATAGTCCATTTGTCTTGGGCAGTAGCATCTTTCGTTTGTGTCCAAAATGCCCTTTGCTTGATGCCCAAGTTGTACTTTCTTCACATGTGACTTTGGTTTGAACTAGGTCAACTTCTTGAATCAATCGGACCGTTGGATGAAGCGTGACAGTCTGATCCTCAGACTGTTCCCTCTGGCTGTCTGAGACAGGATCCCGCGATCTGCGCTGAACGGTCGTTGTCTTCACATGTGAGTTCCCATTTCATGGGAACTGACTTCTTCAGAGTTCCCTTGATGGAAACTCTTCATCGTTGTAAGCTTGTGTTTTCTTGTTTGTTTCTGGGAGTTCCCACTTCATGGGAACTTTCCTCTTCAGAGTTCCCTTGATGGAAACTCTTCATTGTGGCTAGCAGTGGCTTTGTCATTCATAGGAGTTCTTTGCTGTACCTGTGTTCCTTAGAAATACTTGAACAAACCACATTAGTTCCCTATGGTGTTTGTCATTATCAAAACTTAAAGAGGAGTGAATCGTTGATCCGTTGCTTAGAACCAGAGGTCCCAACAACGTCCCAACACTTTCATCCACCGTCTTCCACCTTCCGACCTACAATTATGCACAAAGACGCGTAGATTCCGAACTAAACGAAAATAAAGCCTAAACTAAAACTTAGAACGAAATCCTAGCTAAAAATGCATAAAACGGAAATAAAAACATGCTCTAAGACCTATACCTATATGCTCTATCAAATTCCCCCATGCTTGAACCTTGCTTGTTCTCAAGAAAGACATACAAATCAATCACACCACAAACAAGCAAGCCATGACTTCCATCCATTTTCAAGAAACTCAAACTTAACTATGAAATCTTTGCATACATTTATCGAAAGTTTCAAACCAAGCTATTAATCCATTCTAACCCTCACCAAGGTATATGTGTTTGCACTCAACACTCAAGTGTTTAAGGTTATGTGTTTTCGCTCAAAAATCATCTTTGAAAGCCAACTACCATATGCTTGCATCAGTGCACTAAATCTCCACCACGAATGTTCAAATGCACAATGTAAATCATGAGGTCTTTTTCAAGGTTGTAATGGGGCCAAGGTATAGACAAGTAGGTAAGGATCATTATATGGCCATGTGGTGCTAAATCCGGGAACTAGAACCAACTAAAAACACGAATTACATCAACACTCACTCTCAACACTTTTTCCCAACTTGTACTTCCTTTTCTTCCATTACTTTCTTTTAAGCACTTCTTTCTTTTGCTCAACTTTTGACTTTCTTTCCACAAACCCAATTGAGATTCATTCTTTCTTTTCATTCTTCTCTCACAAGACCAACTTTGCAATTTATACAAAACTCATCTCAATCAACCTTTCATACCAACTTTTCTCAAAAGAATTTCAATAAACATTCCCAACATCCTTAAACTTTTTATTTTCAATTCACACCTTCCCTTCTATTACACCTTTTCAACTTTCATCACAAATCCCCCAAAGTACAACTTATAGCCCACAAAATTCCCCTAGTCAAATCCTAATTCCCGGATAAGGGTCAAGCTTATTCGGCTAGGAACAATTTTTGTGGAGCTAATAAACAAGGCTAAGGCTCAAAACAATGGGGCTACAAAACAAAGGTTTAATGTAGGGTGGATAAGGATATAATTGAGCTAAAGAAAATTTACCTCAATCACTTTTACATCATGCATTCAAATCATATAATGTGGCCTCGAAAAAAAATCTAAACGCAAGTTCTAGAGTGTAAACAATCAAAGAGATACACTCAAGAATTTCATGCAAAATTGGCATGTAAAGGCTCAAAAGAATTCTCACAAGGCAATTTTTTGGTTAGAACTTCATAACTAACTCGAGTTCTCACTTTCATGCATACTGCTTCATAATTAAGCAATTCTTATTTAAAACTTTCATCATTAACTTAACAAATCATGGGATATGAAATCATGCTCACTATTTAAACAAGTTGTTCCAAGGGGAAAATGAATCCTAAATGCAAACAAATCATTTTTTTTTTCAAATTTTCTGAATTTTCCAAATTTTTATTGGATTTTTAAACTTTTAATCAATGCATAACAATAAAATAAACATGCACATGCAACTACATGATCTAACTATAATCAAGTACTCATGACAAAATAAATAATCCCCTTCCCCCATGCTTAAACATTACTTTGTCCCCAGAGTAAAAGAAAACATAAGTGAAAAAGAAAACTGACCTTATCACAAGAACTTGTCAAACTCGGGAATCTACTCCTCTGGCAGCGGCGGTGGTGGGTATCCCGGGTATGGATACTCAGGAGCTGGATATCCGGGATAAGGATGATAGGCAAAAGGCTGATAACCCTGCTCTGATGTGTATGTATCCATCCTCTGATGCAAATACCGGGTCTGCTCATCAACATAATCAAAACGGCTCGTCGTATAGCCCCGGAAATGGTTGAAATCAGCCGTCATGCCATCCATACGAGTGTGCAACCCACTCACCTGAGTAGACAAGCCTCCCATCAACTCCACCAAATGGTTGTATACATGTTACCACCTTGGCCTTGTTGCTCAAAGTTGTGTTGAAAACCAGGAACCTCTTCTCTATCCTCATGACCACCCTCTTCTTCTTCTTCATACTCATCTTCATCAACTGTCTCAACATCCTCTGCAGCAACAATAAACTCATCATCCTCTTCTTCTTCATCCTCCACATCCATAGAAGCACTAGTCTCCTCAACCTGCCTCCTAGATTGCCTTCTCCTCTTTGTCCCTCCAATCACTTCTTGAACCGGTATATCACCATCTTGAGGGTGAATGAGCCATGTGTCAGCATTTTCCAGACCAGTGTCCAACTTCACCCTTTCTGGATTAGGCAACCTCATAGCAAAAGAGCTATTGCCAATCACCCAATAGAACCGGTTGTTCTTCACATATAACACTTTCATCTTGTTGAAGAAAGACAAGTTCATCGGAAGGGGATCAATCCGACCCACACACTGCTCCAAATCAATACCAAAGTGCTGGGCAAACCGGGTGATGATACCACCCACAGTGATCCGACCATTGCTTCTCCTAACCATGAGATGTATATTATGCATCATGGCTGCACCCATGTCAATCTTTTGCCCCTCCAAAATACCCCTAAGTAGAAAGATATCCTTCCTAGGGTAGTTGTTCTCACCCTCTCCTCTACTCGTGATAGAATGGGCAAAGAACCTCTGAACAATCCGAATTATTGGATGAGAAATTCCAGACGCCTTGGTTCTAGATGCCTGGTACACATCAGTCCTAGAAAGTCGGACCCACTGTTCGTTGTTCATCCAAGTGGTCCTAGACTCCCATCTATCAACAGTCTCTTGGTGCCTGGTAAATCTGAAAAACTTGTTGATATCGGTAAGAGTCATGCACCTCATCACCCCTCCTAACTGAAAAATGCACCGTCCTTCGTTAGCAAACCGCCCCTCTAAGATATGAGCCTCCAATGTGCTCAAGAACTCCAATACTAGGCCACGGTACACCGGCAATCTCATACTCAACAACCCAAGCAAATTGTTACGGAACTCAAATTTCCTTAATTCAACCGCCAAACCCAAGTCCTCCATCAAATCCCAATCAATATATCTCATGGCTTGGATTCACTGCTGGAAAACGCGTCTGTGGCCAGAAAATATTTAGCCACGAATTTTGGCGAGGGTAAATTGGGTGGCAACGACCATAAGTTTAACCACAAATATTTCAATTTGCGGTAATATGGCCATGAAATATAGCGTTGTGGCTAGTATTGGGGCCGAATAGCCCCGAAAAGTGAGCGCGGCTAGATTTGGTTGTAGATTTCTGGCAATATTGTCATGAAAACAAGCTCATGGCTAACGCTAAGGCCCAATGGACGCGAATTTCTTGCGCAACTAGATTCATTTCTAGAGTAGTAGCTAATTAGCCATGAAAAAATATTCGTGTGTATATTCAAGACAAAGTCTGGAGCTAAGTACCCACATATTAGTCGTGGTTAGGTTTGTGGATATTTGTGCGGGTAATTTGAATCATTGACTCATAAATGGTCCTTCATTTCGTTAGAATTTTTAGAAATAACCACAAAACTAGCCACGAGTTCTTATTTTCGTGTCTAACTTAGTTTGTTTGGAAAAATTTGCGATAACTGTCACGAGATTAGCCATGAGTTCTTTATTTCGTGAGAAATCTGCATAAATAACCACGAGACTAGTCACAAGTTCTTCATTTCATGTCTAACTTTGTTTGTTTGGAAAAATTTGCAGAAACAGTCACGAGATTAGCCACGAGTTCTTCATTTCGTGAGAAATCTGCAGAAATAACCACGAGACTAGTGACGAGTTCTTCATTTCGTGTCTAACTTTGTTTGTTTGGAAACATTTGCAGAAACAGTCACGAGATTAGGCACGAGTTCTTCATTTCGTGGTAAATCTTCAGAAGTAACCACAAGATTTCAACGAAGGAAGAGGAGAAGAGTTTGGATTGGGCTGCTCCTCCATATGGGCCGAGTAGGGTGATCAATAAACGGGCCCATTTCTTTTGACTCCCAAGCCCATCAGATTTTCTATTACCTCACAAGCCCATTCCTAATTAATTTTTATCATTTGTAAAATTATTTCCACTATAAATGAAAATTATTTTAAAATTTTAATAAATATTACCCATAGGCCTTTATAAAAAAATATTTATTAAAATAAAATATCAATCATGCTCACCTAGGAAATTAATAATTTTTAATAAATTATAAATGACTTCCTAGAATAATAATATTTATGAGAATAATATTATTATGCATGTTTAAGACTAAATTATTCGAGAATAATAATTTAAAAGAATTTCCTTTAGAAATAATTCATTCTTATAAGAAATCGTTATATTCCTTTAAAATCGTTCATTCTTATAAGAAATCGTTATATTCATTTAGAATCGTTCATTTTTATGAGAAATCGTTATATTCCTTTAGAATCGTTCAATCTTATGAGAAATCGTTATATTCCTTTAGCATCGTTCATTCCTATAAGAAATCGTTATATTCATTTCGAATCATTCATTCTGATGAGAAATCATTATATTCCTTTAGCATCGTTCATTCTTATAAGAATTCGTTATATTCATTTAGAATCATTCATTTTTATGAGAAATCGTTATATTCATTTAGAATCATTCATTCTTATGAGAAATCGTTATATTCATTTAGATTCGTTCATTGTAATGAGAAATCGTTATATTCCTTTAGAATCGTTCATTCTTATGAGAAATCGTTATATTCCTTTAGCATCGTTCATTCCTATAAGAAATCATTATAGTCCTTTAGATTCGTTCATTCTTGTGAGAAATCGTTATATTCATTGCGAATCGTTCATTCTTATAAGATATTGTCATATTCCTTTAGAATCGTTTATTCTTATAACAAATCATTATATTCATTTAGAACCGTTCATTCTTGTAAAAAATCTTTATAGTCCTTTAGAGTCGTTCATTCTTATAAGAAATCGTTATATTCCTTTAAAATCGTTCATTCTTATAAGAAATCGTTATATTCATTTAGAATCGTTCATTTTTATGAGAAATCGTTATATTCCTTTAGAATCGTTCAATCTTATGAGAAATCGTTATATTCCTTTAGCATCGTTCATTCCTATAAGAAATCGTTATATTCATTTAGAATCATTCATTCTGATGAGAAATCGTTATATTCCTTTAGCATCGTTCATTCTTATAAGAATTCGTTATATTCATTTAGAATCATTCATTTTTATGAGAAATCGTTATATTCATTTAGAATCGTTCATTCTTATGAGAAATCGTTATATTCATTTAGAATTGTTCATTCTTATGAGAAATCGTTATATTCATTTAGAATCGTTCATTCTTATGAGAAATCATTATATTCATTTAGATTCGTTCATTCTAATGAGAAATCGTTATATTCCTTTAGAATCGTTCATTCTTATGAGAAATCGTTATATTCCTTTAGCATCGTTCATTCCTATAAGAAATCATTATAGTCCTTTAGATTCGTTCATTCTTATGAGAAATCGTTATATTCATTTAGAATCGTTCATTCATATAAGATATTGTCATATTTCTTTAGAATCGTTTATTCTTATAACAAATCATTATATTCATTTAGAACCGTTCATTCTTGTAAAAAATCTTTATAGTCCTTTAGAGTCGTTCATTCTTATAAGAAATCGTTATATTCCTTTAGAATTGTTCATTCTTATAAGAAAATGTTATATTTCTATAGAATCGATCATTCATATAAGAAAGCGTTACGTTCATTTAGAATCGATCACTATTATAAGAAAGCGTTATATTTCTTAGGGTTTAGGGTTTAGGGTCTAGGGTTTAGGGTTTAGGGTTTAGGATGATCATTCTTATAAGAAAGCACTATATTCCTATAGAGTCGTCCATTCTTATAAGAAATCATTATATTCCTTTAGAACCGTTCATTCTTATAAGAAATCGTTATATTCCTTTAGAATCGTTCATTCTTATAAGAAAATGTTATATATCTTTAGAATCGATCCTTCATATAAGAAAGCGTTACATTAATTTAGAATCGATCATTCTTATAAGAAAACGTTATATTTCTTAGGGTTTAGGGTTTAGGATCTAGGGTTTAGGGTTTAGGGTTTAGGGTTTAGGATCGATCATTCTAATAAGAAATCACTATATTCCTATAGAGTCGTTCATTCTTATAAGAAATCATTATATTCCTTTAGAACCGTTCATTCTTACAAGAAGTCGTTATATTCCTTTAGAACCGTTCATTCTTATAAGAAATTATTACATTCCTTTAAAATCATTCATTTTTATAAGAAAATGTTATATTCCTTCATATGATTGATGTTGATAAGTATTCGTCAAGGGTTCGGGAGCTCCGCCCCCGACAACACCACGAGTCCTAGGGACAACGCCCCCCGACGGTGGTCTTTTTATAGTCATATTTTTTATAATCATATTTTGAGTTTATCGTGATCTGTTTTAAAATACATGATCTTTTTATAATCATATTTTTCACTAATTAACATCTTTCATTCAAATATATAATTGTTAGTACTTATAAAGTTATTATAAACATTATGTACATGTGAATTATTTTTAAGCATTTTTTATATTATTTTCTCTTAGAATATGTTAACTTATTTATATATAGAAAAGGTGCATTACATCAATTTTACAAAAATTCGTTCAAAATATGTGAAAAAATATTGGCGGGTTAAATTGGAGGGAAAATTGTTTTAAGAGGAAAAATGAAATTTTGGACCGAATAAAAATTGAGCCCAAAAGCTAAACTCAAACCCTAGTTGCTATTCTCACAATATCATTAGTCACTGATAAACGACTCTATGAAGAAACCCGAGAGAGAAGATGGACTTGGAAGAAAGATTTCAGATTCTTCACCGCCAACATATCTTCTCCGCCTCGTCAAAGTCTACAAAATTCGTCTCCAAATTGATCGGTTTGAGCTTGTCCTTCTCAATATGCCATGTCGGAGAAGAGGGAAGAGATAGAACGACTTCGTCTCCAAATTGATCGAGAGAGAGAATCGAGATTGAAGGACGGACTCGGGGAGAAAGAATTCGGACTATTCACCGCAGGCATATCTTCTCTTTTTTCATTGAAAGCGCCGCTCCTCATTCCTCTCCTTCTCACTTTTCAGATCCAGATCTTCTCTTTGATCTCTCATCCTCTCCTCTTCAGATCTCTCAGAGGTGTCGCCGGGCCGGTCTCTAGTCTCCACCGAACGAGCCACCGTCCACTGGTAACCACACTCTCCTTCTCAGATCTCTTCCGTTCTATAATTTTTTTTGTTCTTTTTCGCTAATCTCGGATCTCTCTTCCTCTCTCTCATAGGTGTTGCTCGGTCTGGCCGTGTCCATTCTCCAGTCTCCACCGAACGAGCTACCGCCGGTGACCACTCTCTCCTCTATTCCTCTGGTGCGTTGTTTTTTAAAAAAATCTGTATTCTTATCTGATCTTACGCATGAATAAAAATAGGGTTCTGATGTTCGTTAGTTTTCAATCTGATCTTAAGATAATTAGATATGTATTCTTATCTTCTCAAATCTCTAATTATCTATACATGAAAAAAATAATAAAAAAATCACTTCTTAATTTGATAGTCATATAGTCTGTACACAATTTATTAGATTCCATTCGTAAGATAATAGATCTGCTGCCATATTGGTATTTTAATAGATTGAATTGAGCATACCTATATTAATTTGCTAACTAAATGATTGAGCACACTTACGAATTGAATTGAGCACACCTATATTAAATTATTAATATTTTCTAACTAGTGTGTAGATGAATGAAGCTGAAACAGTGTTGCTTATACTATTTGCCGTTGATTTTAGATTTTTTTTGAATAATTTGCTAACTAGTGTGTTACTATAATACTCTTCTAGGCACTAAATTACATTCTGTTTTTTTAAGGAACTGCAAGTGTTGATGAAGAGGATTGGAGATGACAAGATGAATGATGATGGTTTTACCATGAAGAATAGAAGGACTTTGCTGAATTTTCATGATATTTTGACATTAAAATTTGTAGCCATTGTGCTCTATGTTGGTTTTAATTTTAAAGTTGTTCATTTGTTTGTGATTTGGGATTTTGGCAGATTTGTGACTATTGTTGTTGGAATTTGGGCAGATCTAGTTGCAATTTTGGGCCATCCACGGGTCGGGCTAGCCTGTGGACGGCCCGACCTGTGTATGTGGGTGGGTATGGACAAAAAAATAGGCCTGAATTACCGAGCTGGGCTTGGCCCGGCCCGTTGATGTGGATAAAAAAAAAATTTGGCCCGGCCCGAACCCGCCCATGTACAGGTCTTGTTTGATGATTTTGAATATTACTTTTTGTAAATATGCAATATTATGGTATAATATTTTTTTTACTTTTTTAAATGCGTAATGATTTAACCACAAAATTTGAAACAAAAAAAATTCATGGCAAATTTCAAGGCTAATGGCCACGAAATAGGGGTTATTATGAGTTCAAATTCGACTCAAATTTAGATACGAAATACATTTGTGGCTAAAATTTGATGGTGATGCACTCAAAACCAACCACGAAATTCAATTCTAGCTAATATGGTTGAACATGACTTTCGTGGCCAATAGCCACACATTTAGCAATGAACTAATTCGTGGCTAATATTTGTAGCTAAATAGCCACAAATTTAGAATTCTCTGGTTCTTTTCCAGAGTGATATTTAGCCTCGCGTGTTTTAGCCCCAGGGCACCTTTCGTAGGGCAATCCGTTGGGGATGTCGTGGCTAACGTGATTTCGTGGTTATTTTTGTGGTGAAAGTCGTGTCTATTTTTCTGGCTACAGACACGTTTTCCAGCAGTGATTTCACGCTCCTTCAAGTCATTAAACCGATCTAGATGCTTCATGTCACATAACTGAATACCTAAAGACGTCGGTGTGATATTGTTTCCCGATGAAGAAGCTCTAGGCGGAGCTCGGGACCTAGATGAAGAGGGCGCTGCAGTTTGAGCCCTAGATGATGCCGTTTGGGTTGCTCTTTGAGGACGACTCGAGCTCGAAGGAGCATTAGCCGGAGCTTTAGTACGACCCATGGTAGAAGTTACCTACACAATCAATCAAAAACACCACAAGAGAACACAATTCGATTGCCCCGGCAAGAGCAATCCACCAAACAAGTAATAATAGACAATAGTAGCTCTCAAAACACTCTCTTCTCCCACTAACCTAGATTAATTAGCATGAAAATTAATTAATTTTGAAATTATGGAATTTTCAAATTCTAAACATGAAACTAACTCATAATCATGCTAATATTGAAGAATCTAAACTCAAATTGAAGAAATTTGACCTAAAAATCCCTTAAATTGAGGTTTTTATGCAAAACCTAATTTAGATAATTATAGGTTGAAATCTTCAATTTTTGGATGAAATTTGAAGAGAAGAGTGAGGAATCTTACTTGTTTGATGCTTAGGAGTGCAAATCCGGCCTTGATTTGTGGGTTAGACTTGAATGGAAGCTTGAAGGTGGTATTTTAATGGAGGAAAAGGGAGAGAAGAGTGTTCGGCGGGCTGGAGAAGGAGAAAGAATGAATGGGAAAGGTTGGAGTTTCGGGGTTTAATGCGCCGAAAAGGCCCAGAGCGCGGTTTGGCACCGTTGAGAGCGTGGTCGCGCTCTCAGGGTTTTGCCCGCGCTCCGCCTGTAGAAACTCGGCCCTCCGCAGCGCGGTTTGGCTTTATGGTGCGAGGGCGGCGCGGCGGGTTTAGCCGCGGAAAATCGGCCTTGACTTATTTGGTCCCGGGCCATGAATGCAAGGGTGTCTTGGCTTCCTCGAACCGCGTGTACCTGTTTTCCGACTTTACCTACAACTAAGAAAAACAAAAACAAACCGAAAACCACACAAAAAAAACAAAACTAAATCTAGAAAACAAATAAAAACTAAAAACAAAGCTTGGGTTGCCTCCCAAGAAGCGCTTGTTTAACGTCATTAGCTTGACGCATTACCGCTCATGTGTTTGGCTCGTTCAAAACCGTTTATTCAAGATTAGCATTGCTAAATTCTTCAAAATACGGCTTCAAACTCTATCCGTTCACTTTCTGCACTGAATGAGTAGCTCCATCATAAATTTCCACCGCTCCATGAGGAAACGTCTTAGCTACTATGAACGGCCCCGTCCATCTCGACCTTAGCTTTCCTGGAAAAAGTTTAAGTCTAGATTGATATAACAAAACCTTATCACCTACCTTAAAACTTTTCCTCCATATTTTCTTGTCATGCCAAGCTTTGGTCTTCTCCTTGTATATGGCCGCGTTGTCATAAGCTTCTAACCGTAACTCCTCAAGCGCTTGCAATTGAAGCTTCCTCAACTCACCGACCTCATCCATCTGAAGACTACAATTCTTCACAGCCCAATAAGCTCGGTGTTGGATCTCCACCGGATGGTGACAAGCTTTACCACACACCAACAGAAACGGTGACATTCCAATCGGTGTTTTGTAAGCCGTCCTGTATGCCCATAGAGCATCGTCTAAGCGAGTACTCCAATCCTTCCGGTTTGGCGACACTGTCTTCTCAAGAATGGCTTTGATCTCTCTGTTAGATACCTCTGCTTGTCCATTCGTTTGTGGGTGGTAGGCCGTAAAAATCCTGTGTGTGACATGATATTTCTTCAAGAGCGCACTGACCGTTTTGTTGTAAAAATGGGATCCCTTGTCACTAATTAAAGCTCTAGGAATCCCAAATCTTGAGAATATATGCCCCTTCAAAAATTCTGCCACAACTCAGGAATCATCAGTCCGGGTGGCCTTTGCTTCCACCCATTTGGAAACGTAGTCCACCGCTAATAAAATATAAATATTCTCGTAAGATCTAGGAAAGGGGCCCATGAAGTCTATACCCCAAACATCAAATACCTCACAAAAGATAATTGAAGTTTGAGGCATTTCATCCTTTCGGGATATATTCCCGACCCTTTGGCATCGGTCACAACATTTGCAAAAAGCATACGCATCCCGAAAGATGGTAGGCCAAAAGAATCCTGCATCCAACACTTTCCTAGCGGTTTTCCTAGCACTAAAGTGCCCCCCACAAGCATAAGAATGACAAAATGACAAAACTGAAGTTACCTCATTATCCGGAAGACAACGTCGGATTACCTGATCGGAACAATGTTTCCAAAGATATGGATCGTCCCACACATAGTACCGAGCCTCACTCTTGAGTTTATCTCTTTGGGCCTTGCTAAAGCTAGAAGGAAACACACTCGAAACGAGAAAGTTAACCAAATGAGCATACCAAGGTTGAAGTACATGTACCGAAAAAAAGTATCATCTAGAAATTCTTCTCGAATAGGTGTGGCTTGAGCACATCGTTCCTCCTCATGGACGAAGCGACTAAGATGATCCGCTACCACGTTTTCCGCCCCCTTTTTATCTTTGATCTCAATGTTGAATTCTCTGAACAACAAGATCCATCTAATTAACCTGGGATTTGCCTCCTTCTCCGTCAACAAGTAACGAAGGGCTGCATGATCCGTGTAGACAATCACCTTTGTACCTAGCAAATAAGACCAAAACTTTTCCAAAGCAAACACTACCACCAAGAGTTCCTTCTCGGTGGTGTAATAATTTTTCTGCGCTTCATTTAGAGTCATAGAAGCATAATGGATAACATGAGAAGCCTTACCAATCTTTTGACCCAAAACTGCTCCTACCGCATAGTCACTTGCATCACACATCATCTCAAAAGGTAGGGACCAATCCGGGGGTTGAATTATTGGTGCAGTGGTGAGGCGAGCCTTCAACTCATCAAAAGCTCTTTTACAAGCTTCATTATAGTCAAAGGTAACATCCTTCTTCAGTACTTCACAAAGGGGTGAAACATTCTTGGAGAAGTCTTTAATGAACATGGGGTAAAAACCTGCATGACCAAGAAAAGAGCGTACTTCTCGAACATTAGTAGGATAAGGCAAGGATTGAATTACTTCAACCTTTGCCTTATCAACCTCAATTGCTTTAGATGACACTATATGACCTAACACTATGCCCTGCTCTACCATAAAATGGCATTTTCAGAATTAAGACAAAGGTTAGTATCCTCACAACGCTTTAGCACAAGTGTCAAGTTCAAGAATCAAAGTCATTGCCATGAACGGTGAAATCATCCATAAAGACTTCAATGAAGTTCTCTATGTATTCAGAGAATATACTGACCATACACCTTTGAAAGGTTGCGGGTGCATTACATAGACCAAATGGCATCCTTCGGTAAGCGAATGTGCCAAATGGGCAAGTAAATGTTGTCTTCTCTTGATCCTCGGGTGCAATTGCTATATGAAAATAACCTGAATACCCATCCAAGAAACAATAGAAGGAACGACCCGCAAGTCGCTCAAGCATTTGCTCAATAAATGGTAAGGGAAAATGGTCTTTACGGGTTACCGTGTTGAGCTTTCGGTAATCGATGCATACACACCACCCGGTTTGAATTCTTGTTGGAATGAGCTCACCATCTTGATTCTCCTTCACCGTGATTCCACCTTTCTTGGGAACGACCTGAGTAGGACTTACCCATTTGCTATCAGATATTGGAAAAATCATACCTGCTTGGAGAAGTTTCAGGACCTCCTTCTTCACAACCTCCATCATAGGCGGGTTCAACCTTCTTTGTGGTTGTCTTGAGGGCTTTGCTTCATCCTCCAATAGGATTCTATGCATACATTTAGAGGGGCTTATTCCTCTAATGTCGGCAATAGTCCATCCTATAGCAGATTTATGCTCCCTTACAACATCCAACAACCAGTTTTCTTGATCTTGAGTCAGCTTGTTTGAGATTATCACCGGTAAGGTATCTCCATCACCTAGGAAAGCGTACTTGAGGTGGCTCGGTAGTTGCTTAAGCTCTACCTTAAGGGCCTGCACAATAGAAGGAACAAGCTTATCGCTTGGCAATGTTAGTGGAATGGGCTTTGAGCCAGGTAGCAAGAGTGGTCGCTCATAGTGAGCGTTCAACTCGGCTACAATTTCTTGCATATCATCATTTAGCATAAATTCCACTTCATCTTTATCAACCACAGAATTTTCAAGAGTAGATTGCAATTCATCATGATCATTAATGTCAAAGAAGTCTTGAACAAGAGTATCTAACACATCAATTGAACATAAAGAATGAACATCATAGGGAAATTTCATAGCATCATAGATATTGTATTCCACTTTTTCCCCATCAAACTCCATGGTTAATGAACCACTACACACATCAATTTTAGTTTTGGCTGTCTTTAAGAATGGTCTACCTCAGAGAATTGGAGTTGCATGCTTGTCATGTTCCATTTCAAGTACGTAAAAATCAACAGGGAAAATCAACTTATCAACCATAACAAGCACATCTTCTATAATCCCCTTTGGATAAACGCTAGACCTATCAGCTAATTGAATGACTACACTTGTTGCATGCAAATATGCAATGCACCCATCCCAAGAGACTCATAAATTGAATAAGGCAAAACATTGATAGAAGCACCTAAGTCTAGCATAGCCTTTTCAAATTTTGTTTCACCTATGATACAAGGGATAGTAAACATACCTGGATCCTCGCATTTTTGTGGCAGTCGTCTTTGGAAGACCGCTGAGATTTGCTCACTAACCTTGATCTTTTGCTTCCCTTTTTGCTTTTGATTCCGCTTGACCGTGCATAACTCCTTCATAAGCTTGAGAAGTGGGATATTCACCTCATACTTGCTAAATTTTTCGAAGATCTCTTTGTTGTTCTCGATCTTACGGGTCTCCTTTAATGCTTCGGGAAAGGGTGGAAGAGGTTTGAGAGCCGAAGTCGAAGGAGTCGAGGGGTCGTCGTTGATCACCGACGGCGCGGTTTGAGACCCCTGGAGCGCGGTCGCGCTCTGGCCGGTTTTGGCCGCGCTTTGGCCGCAGAGAATTGACCCCTGGAGCGCGGTCGTTCTGATATTCCAACTCCGAAATTTCGCCCTCCTTGGTTTCTTCCTCATGCAAGGTTGGTTGCTTATCGGATTTGGTTTCCAACACTTTACCACTACGGAGCGAGATTGCATTCACATTCTGTTTAGGATTGAGTTCCGTCTGAGAGGGTAATCTGTTGGAATCTCTAGCTTCAAGTTTGCTCGTCGCCTTTGCAAGTTGGCTCATCTGATTTTCCAAGTTGGTGATGCTTGACTTGGTGTCTTTCTGAAATTGCCCCACAGATTGATGCATAGTAGTCATATTTTGGGTGAGAGCACGGATCATTTCATCTGTGGATAAGGATGAGCCTTGATTTGATGCTTGAGGCTGAGGTTGAAAGTGAGGTCTAAAACCCGGAGGGCTGTTTGGAGGTACATAATGTTGATTTTGATTTTCATACTTCAAATTGTGATGATCCTTCCAGCCCGGATTGTATGTGGTCGAATAAGGATCATAGGCTGGCCTTTTTGGCCCATAGCCTCCAAGTGCATTGACTTCTTCCTCTTCAGTATGAAGAGTAGGACAAGCATCCGTCTTGTGAGTAATATCGGAGCAGAAACCGCAAGGTTTGACTTGTTGTTGTTGTCCTATAATGATTTGCCTGAACATTGACTTCAACTCATTCACCTCTTCATGTAAAGCCGTAGCATCGATAGAATTCACAGCCTTCATTGTAGCTCTTTTGCTAAATTGACGAGAGCCTTCAGATAATTCATGAAATAGATCAAAAGCTTCAGCAAGAGTCTTGTTCAGGATGTTTCCTCTACAGGCGGCATTAACAAGTCGACGTTCTTCATCCAATAAGCCTTCATGAAGGTACATAACAAGATCCATCTGAGAATAACCATGATAGGGGCAGCTTGAGATTAGCTTCTTGAACCTCTCACAATATTCATAAAGCGACTCATTCAAGATCTGCTCAATGTTGCTAATGCTCTTCTTTAGACTCGAGAGCTTTGTAGCTGGAAAATATTTCTCAAGAAAAGCCTTCTTCAATTGCTCCCAAGTCTCTATACTGCCAAGAGCCAAATAATAGAGCCAGTCACTAGCCCCATCCTTCAAAGAGAAAGGGAAAGCTCTCAGCTTGATTTGATCATCAGTGACGCCTTTTGGCTTCATGCTAGTGCAGACACCATGAAATTCCGCTAGATGTTTGTTGGGATCTTCACCCGCCTTCCCATAGAATTGAGGAAGAAGGTGAATTAACCCAGATTTCAGTTCAAATTGGACACCGTCAGGGAGCTCAGGTAGCCTTACCGCCAATGGTTGTTGGGCTAAATCAGGTGCAGTCAACTGTCTCAGTGTCTGTTGAGCCATCTCTGCTATTTCAGGAACGCTATTAGAATCAGAATCAGAATCAGAAGAAGAAGCCAGGTTGAACGGTAATTCCCGAGAAATCGCACGAGCTTGCCTGCGCAACCTAGAGATTGTCCTTTCGATTTCTGAATCAAACGCAACAAGAGATGGATTAGTAGCACGGGTCTGAACCATGCAAATGGTTCACACCTAAAAGAAATAAGAAGTAACACTAGATAAATACAAATAATTTGCCGAGTTCCTGGCAACGGCGCCAAATTTGACCAGCACTTTTACGTCGCTATAAAAACACTGTCAAAAGAAAATTCCTAACTTCCTAACCTTAGCAAAGTGGAAGTAAGGGTCGAACCCACAGAGACTCGGATTATTCAGATTTAAATAATGTTACTAAGTTAAGGGGGAGATTTTATGATTGTGAACTAAAAACCTAAGCAATTAAAACTAATTAAAACAAAGCAAGTAAAATGATTTAAGATTCAAATATGGAGAAAAGCGTCCAACTAGTTTCGTATCGAAAGTTGATAGCTTGATCGAAAGAGAAAGTTGTATCCTTGAATGTTGATATTGTTCGATAACGAAAGTTTCGATCTTTGGATTCAAAAAATAAGAAGAGAGTGAATTGCTTTGTGAAAATTGATTGATTTGCTTGCTTAAATTAACGAAAGTTGATAGCTTTATCTTTAAGACATGTTATTTGTCCTTCACACTATTTCGTATGCATGATTATGTCGTGGTAAACCCTTGTCCTAGATTTTTCTCCATTTGAATTACCTTCGTTTTCACTCTGTTTAGACTCGGTACCGAGGGTTACAGGTCGGTATCGAGCCTGCTATTTGTCTGTGTTTAATTGCTTTGTTTGTGTTGAAACCCAACATCGTTACCAACCCTGACAAGGTTGGTACCGAGGCTGTCGTAGCCTTGTTTTCTCTATTGTTTCTGTTTTACTTTGTTTCCGTGTTTTCTTGTTTCATACTTTAGTAATCAAACAAAACTTGCTTCCCGTGGACGATCCTGACCTCCTTATACTCAGCGGGGTCTTGACTACAAATTTATTTGTTGTTAAGTAAATCCCTTCCAACATCCATCCGAGTCCTCAGTCCTCGCGACGACTCCTTGTTTCACTGCCTTGGCGTCGGCGTAACCATTGGCTTCCCTTGCTGGGTTGCGGTGGTAGGGGGATCATTCTTGGGCCTAGGATTCGCCAAACCAAAACATTAAAAAAAGGATAGAAAATACCACAAAAAATATCAAGAGAAACACCAAAAATAACTACACCCAAAACCTACCGATGAAGTCGAACAATAGGAAATTACAAAAACGTTGGTGGGATACCCCGCCACCAACGACCAAAAGCCACACCAAATCAAGTTTTTATGAAGATTTGTACTTGGAATTGTCGGGACATCAAACGCAAATCCTTCTGGACTGAGTTCAATGCGTTTTGCCGCCTGGAACATATCAACCTAATTGCACTCGTTGAAACAAAAACTCAAACGCAGCCTGACGACAAATGTTGGTAAAAAGAGGGTTTCAATTCGTTTGAATTTATCTCGGCCACCAGTTTCTCGGGCGGTATCTGCGTCCTTTGGAAGGGTTCAATGCTCACAAACGGAACTATTAAAACCATCCATAAAGACAATCGCTTTATTGCTTTCCACTATGTAAATCTGGAAACTAACAGAGAAATGATTCTGATCTTAGCATATGTGCCGCCAAAAGCTCAAGAAAAAGACACATTCTAGAACAATCTAAAAGAATTCATTCAACTTTGTACCTTACCGTGTCTTCTCATGGGAGACCTTAACGAAATTCAACGCCTAGACGAGAAACTGGGAGGGGCAAATCCGGCCCCTTCATGGATTGAACGACTCATTAAGTTTAAAACCGAGTGTAACATGTGCGACATCCCCACAATTGGAAATAAATTTACATGGAGAAAATCCAAAAACTTAGACAACAATACCTTCGAAAAACTGGATCGAACCCTCGTCAACAATCAAATCATCAAATGGTACCCATCCCTTGCTACGAAAAACCATGCTTTCGCATCCTCATACCACTGCCCTATTTCATGTGATCTCCCTACAAGGACCCCTTTCAAAGCGCAACCATTCAACTTTGAAACGATGTGGAATACTAGAAAGGACTTCCAAAACATCATCAAACAAGCTTGGAGGCTCAACGCCGGTGGATCGCACATGTACAACCTCACCAAAAAGACCCAACTCCTAAAAAGCAAAGCAAAAGCATGGAATAAACAAACATTTGGAAATATCTTTGAACAAACCAAAAAGTTGGGATGAGCTCATCAAAATCCAAAAGGAAATAATCGAAAACTCAAACCAACAACTAATCCAAAAACAAGAACGACTGTTGAGGAAGTGTTCCTGCCTCCTGAACTTCCACTGCTCCTACTAGACACAAAGAGCAAAAAACACCCTTATTAAACTCAATGACAAAAATACCAAATACTTCCACCGAATTGCCACCGGCAGAAGAAACAGAACCAACATCAAAGAGATCTGCATTGTTGAAGGTACACAAGTCACTGGGATAGAAAACATAAGAACAGAAAGCCAAAGAGACTTCCAAAACGGTTTAGAGCCTTGGAAATAAACCGTAGGAAAGTGCAATCCATGACACAAACAATCCACCAAGAAGTGACTGAAGCACACAACGTCAAACTCACTAAACCAGTGACGAACTCGGAAATTAAGATGGCATTGTTCGACATTGGGGATGATAAATCCCCTGGCCCGGATGGCATGCCGGCATGCTTCTATAAAAAATATTGGCATATCGTTGGACCGGATGTCACCAAAGCTGTTAAGATCTTCTTTCACTATGGTAAAATATTAAAACAAGTAAACCACACCTTCATCACCCTGCTACCCAAATGCGAAAACCCCAACTCTACCAACCACTATAGGTCGATCAGCTTGTGCAATACAATATACAAAGTAATATCGAAAATTATTACAAACCGCCTAAAAACGTATTAAACAAATTAATTCAACCAATGCAAGGGGATTTTATCCAAAATCGAAGTATCCAAGATAACACTCTTATAGCACATGAAGTTTTCCACTCCTTCCGCAATAAACGTGGTCGTGAGGGGTGGATCGCTGTAAAACTCGACATGGAAAAAGCCTATGATCGTATAAACTGGGAATTCCTAACCACAATCCTACACAAATTCGGTTTCCACGAGAAATTCATTTGTTGGATTCGCGAATGTGAGGAAACAGTCTCATTCTCTGTCTTGGTCAATAACGGACCAACAAAACAATTCTACCCCCAGCGGGGACTTAGACAGGGGGACCCCATTTCACCAGACTTATTCATCCTCGCCGCTGAAATCTTGTCTAGACAACTTCACCACGAGAGCATCAACTCAAAAAATGAAATTGGGATCCAAATCTCGAGAAATGGTACAAAAATCCCATTCCTAGCTTTCGCAGATGACATCATCATTTTTGCCAAAGCCAATGGCCAAACATGTAAGAAAATCAAAGACATCATTGATGACTACTGCCAAATCTCTGGCCAAAAAGTCGGTTTCCACAAATCCGCATTCCAAGTAACCAAAAACACAAACAATAATACCAAAGAACAAATAAAATAGATCCTCTAGATAGAGAATACAACAGCGCTAGACAAATACCTTGGATGTCCAATCATCAATGAGAGAGTTACACAAAACACTTTCAAACCCCTCACTATGCCTACCAGATCACAACTATCAAAATGGAAAGTGAACGCCCTTTTCCAAGAAGGACAAAAAACGCTAATTAAAGCCAACCTCTCCGCACAACCGAATAATCTCATGCAATCGTTCATGTTACCCCAGGCAACGCTAAAAGAACTTGACCAAATCAACAAGAATTTCTATTAGAACAAAGAAAATAACTATAAACCACTTATAAGTTGGAACTCCATCTGTCGCCCTCTCACCCACGACGGGGTGGGAATCACTAAAGCGGAAGAAATGAACAAAGCACTCTAAATGAAACTGCTATTGAAAATTCTAGCGAAACCACATAACCTGTGGGTTAAAATAGTTTCAGAAAAATACCTCAAAACGGAAAACATCCTAAACTACAAGAAAAAACACAACACTTCCTGGCAATGGTCCAAACTCTTAATCCTTCGAGACCTGTTCATTAAGGGGCTTATTTGGCAAGTGGGGGACGGAAAAACGATTCACATCTGGAAAGACAAGTGGACCAGAAATGGTCCTATTCAACCAAAGACTGAAGTCGAAACCATCATCAACTGGAACGAACCTATAGAAAACTACGTACGCGAAGACAATTCCTGGAACATAGAGAAACTGGTAAAAGTTGTCAAGGATGAAGACCTAAGCAAGATATCCAAAATAATCAATCCTATTAACAAAATCCCGAACAGGCTGTATTGGCAACCCAACAAAAATGGCTGGTACTCTACCCACTCAACAATACAATGGATGCACCAATCCAAAGGAGAACCCAAAATCAACCTGGAAGGGATAAACAAACTCAACATACCACCCAAAATGAAAAACTTTCTTTGGAAGGTGGCACGCAACGGCCTACCAACCAAGGCACGACTAGCCGGCAACCACATACCGGTACCACAAGGTTGCACTGCTTGCTAAATTCAGGTTTTAGACACGAATCACATTCTACTTTCATGCCCTCTCACTAGGGAAATCCTTAACGTCGTTAGCCCCAAACTACGGCGGATCACCAACCAAATTACCCCCAATGACAAAAAAACGCACCAGGTATTAGAGGAAATTAGGACCCAAACGTCACAAGAGGAAATAGAACTCCTCACGATCACATGGTGGAGCCTATGGTACTCTAGAAACAAGTGTGTGTTTGAAGGCACCAATGAAATAAACTTGAACAATGCCAACAACATCAACGAATTTACCCAAAATCAGGTTAAAGAGTGTAAACTGGCTAATGATCTCGATTCCCTTAGCCCCCGTAATCGCTGTGCAAAGGCTAATGGAGCCCAGAGACCCAATAAATGGGTAAAACCCAAAAAGGACTTTATAAAATTGAATTTTGATGGTGCAATTAATGCAAATGGCGTGGCTTCGTTCGGATTCATCCTCAGGGACTCTAAGGGTCGCCCCATTTTCTACGACAGAGGACTGATAGGTTGGCAGTTCGTTTTGACATCCGAGACCATCACCTTGTGCAAGGGACTTCTTGAGGCCATCCGACATGGCATTCCCCGGATCCAAATCGAAGGAGATAATTTGTAACTGGTCAAGGCCGTACTTGGTGACTGACGTTGCCCGTGGGAAATTGAGCTTCTGCGTTCGGACATCCACTGCCTCTTGGCTCAGTTTCAGGATTGGAGTATCTCTCATGCTGGTCGGGACTGCAATTCTGTGGTGGACTTCTTCGCGGGATCCTTCCAACACGTCTCTTCCACCCCGCTCGCATTAGACCCATGGTTCCTCACCACCATCCGTCAAGATGCTCTACGGTGATCACTAGCCTGTTAGTGGTCACCCTAATTTCTTTTCGTATCAAAAAAAATTGGTCTTAGGATGGAACCTCATGGACTTATTTGCAAGTCCTATCCGCGCATGTGTGCTCAGGACGGACACCCTCTCCTTCAACATTGGCCCATAGACTTTAATATCGGAGCAAGATCCAATTTTCTCAAAACCTTAATTTTCTCCATCACCACCTCACCTAGGCCACCATGTCTCTGACGACCAACAACGACAACGCTCATGAGGTCGTAACCCCGAATCTGGTCGTCTTAGTCAATGGACACCAGATCCTCGTCCCATTTCGGGGCGTCCCTTCTAGACGCCGCTCTAGGTGCAAATTCAACAAGAACCTTGCACTTTTTGACCTTCTCTTTTATGTTGGATCGTAAAAACTATTCAATCTGGTGCTCCAATGTCTTGGATGCCTTAGATGCTTATGAGTTGAAGGAATACGTTATTTCTGGTGTTGCTCCACCGACAACGATCGCTACCCCGATGACCACTACGTCACAACCACCAATTTTCTCTCCTAATCCGTACTTCCTCACATGGAAATATCGGGACAAGTTCATAATCCTATGGCTCCGTACAATAATTACTCAACCTCTCCTTGGATACCTAACCAAGTCAGAATCCTCTCATCATGCTTGGGTCACAATCGAGTAGACCTGGGTCCGGTTTGGAAACCGGCGGTTCCGGTTCCCCCTAAACATGGAACCGGAATCGGAATCGGGCATGGGCCGGTTCCCCGGTTCCGGTTTCCACCGGTTCCGGCGCCGGTTCCCCCGGTTCCGGTTCGGAACCGACAATTTTTAAATTAAAAAAAATTTAAAAAATAAATCCGGTTTAAATTATCCCAGGTATACCGCGATCGCGGGTTACCCTTGTTTTTTCAACAATGTCGGGACCACGATTGCGGACCCCAAACCGCGATCGCGGTTCTTCACCCCGCGGTCGCGGTTCGGGTAACCCGTGATCGCGGCGTGGAGATCGGATCAAGGCGATTAAGGCAATTGTTCTTCAAAACAAAAAAAGTAGGATAATTAAAGGGCTTGGACTTAAAATTAAGTTGCCCACGTATCCTCTTGGGGTTATAGAGGAATCAAAACCCACGTAGTTCTCTTACCTTTCGATATGAAACCCCGCTTTGCTTACCATCTACGTCGATCCATCGGAACCGGCGGAAGTGCTTTGGGATTGGGAGTCATCGTCTTGGCCGTCCGAGTCGGAAGTTTCGGATAACTCCGCCTTTTGTTGACGAATTTCCGCCCTCTTCCAATCACATACCCACACTTGGGCTTCCAAGACACCGAGATTTAAACTAGACCGTTTTGCGTCTAGGACGTGTCCTCCTTCGCTAAATGTTTGCTCTACCGATACGGTCGAGGCGGGAACAACAAGCACTTGAGCTGCGATCTTGACCAAGGTTGGGAAAGTCTTCTAGTGGGTCTTTCACCAAGCTAAAATATCAAATTCTCCTTCACCAAACTCAAAGGGGGTTGTTAGATATGTTTCAAACTTCGCATTCGAGCTCGAATGTCTCGGTTTCTTGGTAAGGGTATGCAAAAGATTAGCCCCCACCTTTTAGTAGCACCAAGGGTACTCGAGCTCGAAGAGAAGGATGATTGTGGAGGTAATGGAGAAGAACTAACACTAGATGAATATTCGGCAATCAATTCCTCAATTGATCTTCTAACTTTACTAAGTATATACCCAACACTAGCAATATCATCATTAACATCCAACTCTAATGCATCATAATAACCATTCAAAAATATTTATAAACCACTCATCTTAAACCTAGGATCAAACACACAAGCAAAAAGATAAATATCGGGGATAACTTTATAATAGGTCAACCATTTCACTTTCATAGCATCAATAGCACCACAAAGTTCGAGGAATTTACACCCCTCACAAAAACCGCCTGCCACATTCAATACTTCAAAACAAAACAAATGAGCACAAGGTTTATAAACATGACTAAAAGTTAATGTTGCATCATGAAATATTCTCAAAACTTCTAAGATTTTATAACAATAATCCCAACATTGAGAAATAATGGCATTGTCGGGAAAATATATGGACGCAAAAGAAGTCAAAAGTTCTTTGTAAGGCTGATAACATGATTTTTCATCATATCTTAACTCATATTTCCCCCACATTGGTGCATAAATGGCATAGTCCTTAGCTATTTTGTATGAGTTTTGTTGCTTTGTGCGGAAGTTTGCCCTCTTGTCGTCTTTTGTCTTGTAGGAGCACTTTTGGGAGCATAACGGAAGCAATTTGGATTTGGCTCAAGCTTTGACAAGATTTGAAGGACATTTTGTTAATGTTTTAGTGAAGAAAAATCAACTTTAAGAAGACTTACATATCATTGGCGTCCAACAACCCATCTACACTTCATTGTCTTCAACGTGGTCAAACCGTGGTGACCAACATGGTCGTGGTGCTTCACTTTAATATTCTGATTTCACCACGGGCGGGTCGCGGTGACCAATGTGGTCGCGGTGAAACAACCCATTTTCTAGAAAGCAAATAAAACCCTACTCCCTTTTGGTGGCTCAAATAAATAGCTTTTGTAGAGACTTTTGCAAGATTGATGCCTCATTTTAGACTCTCTTCCTAGGGTTTTAGCTCTCTCTCATTTCACCTTTTAATTTCTCTGGATTTACATTTCTAATTAGGTTTTTAGTTAGCTTAGAACTTAGATCTAGATTTAAATTCCCACTTTTGGTTGCTTGAGCTTTTTTTCTATTTGGAGGAATTGGAAGAGAAACTCAACCCCAACTTATTTCCCATGGATGAATGAAGAATCAAGATTTGATTTGAATGATAAGTGTCTCTTATCCATTATTCTTATTTCTTGCCTTGTCTTTCATTATTTCTATGTGTGTGATGGTTGGATTGATTTCTTATGCCATGTTTTTGCCAATTATGAGTGAGTAGTTGCTTGTGTTAGGATTGGGGGTAGCCCAATGGTGATTATGTGATGTTTTGGTGAAGATTTCTCTTTGGTTGAATGAGTTTTGGTTTACTACTCAATTCTTGCACACCAATTGTTTGTGAAAATGCCTAGCTAGTATTTTCTCATATTTTGGATGTTGAGTATGCATTGAAAGATGATATTTGACATTGGATCTTCAAGAATTGAGCTAGGGATTTTAGAACCACGAAAGTAGGCCTAAATTCCTAGTGGTTAATTATAATTGTCTTTGTGTTTAATGCACTCAATCTAAGATTAATTACCATGAAAGTAGAAATTAAGCTAGATTAGAGTTGTTCTCCCTTGCCTTGAAAGAGGATTGGAGATATTTTAGGACAATTGACCATGGTAGACCATTGCTTGCAAACCTTAGAGAGATTTTTGCTTAACATTGCATAGTTCCATTGTGGTAAACCCAATCCTAGCCTCCCATCATTCAAACAACTCAAAACCCTTTTCTAGCCTTTCCTAGTTTTAGATCTTGTTCTTGTGTTTGTTTTAATTATAAAAATTCCAAATCCCAATCAATTGTTTGTGGTCTAGATTACTTGTTTGTGTGAAATTGGTGATCAACGAGTGCTCCCTTAGATTCGATATCTTTTATATTACATCGATAGTACCGTGCACTTGCGGGCCTATCAAAGGCATGCATGCATGAAGTAGTTTAAAAGTGGAGTTCCAACGGTGGTAAAAATCTTTTGTAAATGTTCGGGGTGGAACACCTTTTTGATTACAAAACGTCGTCCAATCTTGGGCGGTTCGGGGGCTAGCCCACATAGAACTAACAACATATCTAATAGGAGCGATTAAACCCGACATAACATTTAAACCATCTTTGACACAAAGGTTTAAAATATGGCAAACACATCTTACATGAAAATACTTCGCTCCAAGAATTGGTTGACAATGCGGAATCAATTCTCGGATTGAAGCGGTGTTGTTAGATGCATTGTCAAACGAGATAGAAAAAACTCGATAAAGCAGTCTATACTCTTCCAAAATAGTACGAATAATGTTACTAATCATTAAAGCGGTATTAGAAAAATCAAATACTCTATAAGCCAAAACACGTTTTTGCACATTAAAATGACATGTTAAGTCCATGTATGAATGATTTTGCCAATGATCACTCCAAATATCACTACAAATTGAAACTTTAATATCATTTTGAGCAAAAAATTCACCAATGCCATCTTACGGGTTTTATATGCTTTCATCACATTTTTTTTACCAACTTCCTAGTAGTCGATTTATAAGTGGGTTGTACATGATTAGTCATCCAATTGTTAAATCCTAACCTTTCGGCAAAACTAAATGATAAGTGATCAACACAAATAGACTCAGATAAGGCATATATGCTATCATTATGGTTATAAGTAAATAAATGAGGGTTATGATGAGGATTAAGGGAGGAAGAAGTTGCAAACCCGAAGAGTTGGGATTGTCCTCGCATCATGCCTATCTTGTCGGGGTATTTATTCTTCACGTGACCGGATAATGTTCCATAGCCCGATCCCGACAACCATGTGTAAACACTAGGACAATAGTTACAATGAATTTTAAATTTCTTGGTAGAGGCTTTATAAACTCCCTTCCGAAAATGTTTTGTAAAAATGTCGGATTTAAGGGATGGAGCCTCGCTCGCCTCGGAAGGCTCAGATCCACGATCCACACCCACTCCCTCATTTTCATCGAGAGTGGACGATCCCGGTTGTACCACATTGGGGTTCGAAAAGTCCGACAATTTAATAGGGGGTACAAATTCTACATTTGCACCACTCTCTTGTGAGCCAAAAATTTAATCAATGTTAAAAAATCCTTCCATTTTCTTAAAATGTAACTAAACAAGTAAGAAAAAAGAGTAAAGTATGGTAAAGAAATATGTAATTAAGAAGATATTGAACCTTAAAATTACAAAGCAATAAGATGTAAGAGACAATTGTGCTAATTTTTTAAAAGAACAATTAGGAAAGCAATTGTAAAAACTAGTAAAGATTGAGAATTGAGAGAGCTTTGTAAACTTGAGAGATTGAGAGATTGAGAGATATTGGTAGTGTGGGTGGGAATGAGATCATTTAGTGGATATTTATAGGTAAATTTATCAACTAGCCGTTGGAATTATGAATTAGCCATTGGCATTTTAACCAAAACCACGGCAGCGGCCTAAGGGTCGCGATCGTGGTTTCCCATTCCGCGACCGCGGTCTGAGACCCGCGATCGCGGTTTTGATTTTGGCCCAAAAAAGAGCTTTTATGTTGAAAAAACCGCGACCGCGGGTCTCAAGTCGCGGTCGCGGTTTCGGAAATCATTCAAAAAATATAGTCGTTAATCCGGGAACCGACGGTTTGAACCGGTGGAACTGGAACCGGCGGTTCCAAACCGTCGGTTTCTGGTTTTGGAACCGTCGGTTCACCGGTTCCCGGGGGGAAGAATCGGAACCGAAACCGTAGCGGGAATTGGACCCGCCGGTTCCGGTTCCTGTCGGTTTGCCCAAACCGTGACCCATGTCTACAATCGAGCGGACGTTCCAAGCCTAGACGAGAGCTCGATCCATGCACTTGAAGCAATAACCTAATGCTCTTAAAAAAGGTAACCTACATATGATTGAGTATTTTGAGAAAAAGTGAAGTTTTGTTGATACCCTTGTTGATTGCTCTCATCCTGTCTCCGACGATGACTTTATTTCTGTTGTGCTACTTGGACTGGACTTGTCCTATGGTCCCCTATGATATGTTTGGGTATCCTATGGATGAAAAAGGCTTGAACACTCAGGATGAAAGAGGCTTGCATACTCAGGATGAAAGAGGCCTGAATACTTAAGATGAAAGAGGTGTGAATACTCAGGATGAAAGAGACCTGTATACCCAGGATGAAAGAGGCTTGAAATTCTTTCGGTTTACCCATTCGTAATACCGAATTAAACATTTATCCAATGTAAGTGTAACGTAAAATGAAAATATTCCATTATGGAATAGTTTAACATAAGATAGAAACTCGGTAATTCAAAATTCCTCTTTTCCGTGGACCTAGTCTCTCTAGGGGTTGCCCCAGTTACGAGTCAACAAATTGAAGTAGTTGTTTGACTGATCAATAAAGATTTTCTCGAACTAATCTTATGACACATCAAAGCCCTCACAAATATTATTTCTTTTCATGAAACCCTACTCTAGTGATGTCTTATCTCCAAAGAAATCTCGTATTTCTTTTCTCTTGGGCAAGAGTTTGACTTGCTTCCTAATGGAAGCACATCCTCATAATATCATACTTATCTCGGAATTTTCTAGCCTTTTCTCTTTCGATGGAAGTATTAACTATGGGATTATCAACCAATCACCATCATTTCGAGATCGATACCAACAAGCTCCATTAACACTATAACCGCCATTCACTTGCTAGTCTTTCATTAGACTAACCCTTCACTCTCTCTTTCTTTTTCTTGAATGTTCAAACATCAAGAGGCAAGGGCGGGTTTCTCAAAGACCAAGAATCCAAAGATAGATGCAATAAGTAGACATATCGAGGGATGATCAAACCCATAAGTGGAAGTATTCAAGAGGGGGTACACATTCAAAAGAGTAGGTTCAAGATTTGACGATCGATCAAGGCAAGACAAGGTTGAAGGAAGGAAGAATTTTCTCCATAAGCAAAAGCATCCAAAAGGTGGTGCATCGACTCTCCCATCTTAAAACAAGAAACTCATCATCACATGAGCACCCTTGAAGTATTCTTGTATTTTCAGTAAGCCATTTAAAATACGAGTTTTACTTTCCGCTGTCACATCATATGTAAAACAAATATTCTTGTAATGAGCTATGGTTTCTTTTAAGGAATAAAACTCCCGCCTTTAACTCAGTTTTCATTCAAGTTATATCTTTTAAAGCCTTGGGTGGTTCTGGGTAGGTTAATCTGGGATCATTGACAATAATATCACTTAGGACTAAATAGGACGGCTAGCTAGGCGGAGGAGTCCATCTCCGTGCACTCTGACAGATCCATCACTCGAGCCAGGACCCGCGCCATCTCTCAATCCACGATGTCCATCGTCGCACGTACACTCGCCAGCCACGGCGTGCCCACCACCGAGCCAGGCTTCGTGTGTTTATATGCCATCGACACCGCACCACCGTCACCCTTCGGCGTCGATGACCTCACCTCGGATGCCCCTTCCATGTCCGCACCGAGCCACCCCAACATTATGACATGAGGTTCATGCAACGCGCCTTCGGTCGTGTCACGCTGCGTGCCGCAACACCCCTTGCGCGTGCTTTGGCGCGCCGACACCCTTGTTGTGCCGCGCCGGCCCATGTCACGACCTTGTCACGACACTCGCGACATGGTCACCGTGACCTCTATCATTTCTTGCCCTTTTTAGTACTATTTCCTTTCTAAACATTGCTTAATAAGGGTGTTGCTATGTTTGACATGGCATTTTTGGGCTTGGGCCTAACGTTGGGCCGCTTGCATGCCCCACGCCTCCTTAGGGTTTTCTAGGAGCTCCTCTATATAATGGAGCTTCCTCTCTTGTTTTTGCTTACGCTTGATTTTAATGAACGAAGTGCTGTCAGATTATTCCCACACATCATTGTTAGGCGTCACCAATACCTCTCCAAATCTCTTCCTCTCTGATTTCTTTCTTGATTCTAGGCTTAATTGCCTCGCCTATCCATTGATTGGTTCGAGAGACCCAATACTAGTTCAAGACTTCGTGGATCCAAGACGGGTTCACATCACTCCGCCACTGCATACTCTTTGTTTGCATATCTAAGTGTATATCTTGGTGGATACCTATCACGTTTTTTTAATTTGTCTCTATCATCCATTGTTTTGATATGCGAGCATAGAGTATGATAAATTATGAGTTTGAGGAATAGAAACTCGATACCTACTGTTTAGTTTACTACGGTACTGAAACTGATACCTCAAATTGGATAGGTATGAATTTCTCATACCCATCCTTAAGGTTACTTTGGATGTCATTCCCACTCACGTTCATTTTTATCTTAGACTAATCTCCCTCCCTCATCTCACTCTCTCTCAGTGGCGGAGGGAGGGGGGAGTGGGCGGGGGCGGCCGCCCCCGCCGGCGGAGGGAGGAGCGGGAGTTTTCAGAGGGCCGCCCCTAGGGCTGGGCGAGAGTGGGGGCGAGAAGAAGAATGGTGGGACGCTGGGCGGGGCAGAATGAAGTGGTTGAAGGGGGAGGTGCAGAGTCGGACATCGGTGACGACGGGGAGTGTCGGTGGCTATCTCTCGTAACCAAAAGCTGAGATATAGAGATTGGAATTTGGAGGAGAAAGGGGAATTTAGACCTTTCATTTTAATTGGGCTATTCATTTTACAATAAATGAATTTAATTCAAAAAAAAATGAAATCAGATTCTCTATTTTTCTTAGGTCAAAATTGAGAGTTTACTTTTTCGAGTAGGTAAGAAAATGGGTAAAATCTGTATAATCTAATCTAAGTTTCTAATTTTTTTTTTCACTCAACCCTTTTTTTTTCTAGTAAATAGTGGCTTAATTTTAATTTCTTATTAAATTTTTACTATTGTGAATGATTTAGTGATTTATTTTGTGAAATGTGAATGGTGAATTGCTGATGATATTGATGAATTTATAATTATAGAATTCTTATAGATTACTATTTTGAATTTTGATATATAGATTTGATAATTATTATTTAAATTGATAGGTTATTGTTGATTTATATGCTATAAATGTAGTTTGATTTGTACATTTTTTATTTTAAACTATCTTGAATTTATATTTTATTTAGTTCATATATTTAATATATCTTATATATATGGTTATGTTAAACTAGCTAGCTTGATTTGTTCAAGGATCGATATATCTTCGATACTAAGTTCCGTCCCCCCTTCCAGACAGTTCTGACTCCGCCAGTGCTCTCTCTCAATTATTCCAAACTCCTTCTACTAAACACCATTTTTCAGAGTTGGCTATCCAATCTTATACTCGTTCAACACAACACCTCATCTGGTGACGAATACAGGAAGGCATCAGGGAGCTCGTGCCCCTACTTCGGCCAAATATTTTAATGGTCTGGCCGTGTGGGCTTTGAAATATAGAAATAAAAAATAAATATATTGAATTAAGTTGTATTATATAACAAGAAAACAACCTAATCTAGACGATAGAGTACTAGACACTACATAACTTTAAAAATTACAATATAACAATTAAATATAAAATATTATAAATATTAGTGAATGGTATCTCTTACTTACTATCCGTTACTTGCTCCTAAATATTTTAGACCTGACTTATGAAACATCTCAACTTGTCGGTCATTCTCATCCTAGTATATACCTTTACCTCACAGTTGTGCCCTCGTTTATTTCATTTTGAATCCTTCCTCGACCTTATCCATTCCCCTACCTAAATTTTTACAAACGTCCAGTGCAAGTTGGCCACACCAATATATGCAATTTAATACAACGCGTACGTTTTTCATTCACATGACGTATACTATAGTGCGAAGTTTAATACGTCTGCTCACATGACCTAGTGATAAGAGGCATGAAGAGATATTAGAATGTCTTAAGTTTAACCTTTGTCTCCATTCTTTCAGTTGGGTAAAAAATTAAGTCTCACCATTCTCCGTACAATTATGTCGAGTCGGTCGGTGTAAGCCGGTTTACTTGGTATGTACACTTTGCCGATTAGTTTATGGACCCGGGGTTTACCACCAAAGGTGAGTTCCACGTTAAAAAAAGAGTATAATACGTTTGATTAATGCTTTCATCTACCGCTAGCTATAAGAGCATTTTATCAATAGAAATTCTGACACCCTATTTTCTCCACTTTTTCAGTGTTTTTCTCCCCCATATTATTCTAGAATAGTAGCATCTCATACCTATTTGACCAACTCATTTCCAAGCATCCAAAAAAATTACATTTTTTTATATCAATCAAATTACAAACAAAACCCTTCATTTCATTTGAAATTATAAGTATAACTTTTATTATCAATTACAAAAATACTTATTCACATATATTATAAATTTAAATATTGATTAATTTGATGATTCAAAGCAAAAATAAAATTATACATTTTTTGGATTTTCAAAGCAAAAAAATATAACACAATACATAATTTGATAATTCAATTCAAGCCAACAAATTACAAGAAATGCAAGAACATTACAAGAAACACAATTAAAAGCGACATTTAGATCTAGTACATGAAAAATGAACTAACTAAGTTTTTCTCCATTATCACAAACCATAAAATTTCATCACAATTATTTTAGAAAAAACAAACACATTTTTTAAAAATTATTAACACAATTATTTTAGAAAAAAAAAGCACACAATTTTTTTTAAAATTATTACAAATTCCAAACAATAAAATTTCATTAAAAAATAACAAGATTTAATTATTTTTAGAGGTAAAGATATTTAAAATACACAAATTTTTTATAAATATATTAGATATAGTCAAATTAGATATCTTTTTTTGGTAGAAAGTCAAATTAGATGTCTAAATGTAGAGAAATGACGCAATTTTAAAATAGGCTCCTTCTCAGCGCCCCGCTGACAGATTCCCACTTACTTTAGTTTATTTCAGTATTTGCACTCAATTTAGGTTAAATTACCAAATCTGCCTAAAAGTTTTAAACTTACACAATTTGTGTAAGTTTAAAACTTTTAGGCAGATTTGGTAATTTAACACAAGAGCCTCCCTTGCGCTTTCATATTATCCAAATTATTATGGATAAATCCCAATATTCCTTTACAATCAGTTCTCACTGTAAAGGGTTTTGGAGCAAGAAAAATTATGAATTTATTAATTCCTTTTAAGATAGCAAGAATCCCCTTCTCCATTACAGTGTAATTACATTCGGCTTTGTTGAAACTTCCACTGCTGCACCTGCAAATCTTGTTATCTTTCTTTAATTTCAAAACAGCACCCCAATGATAATTACTAGCATCAGTTTCAAGAACAAGTTCATCCTCCTCATTGGGTAGAGTTAATACTGGATGATTCATGCAACATTTTTTAAGTTCTTGGACTACCTTCGTATCCTGATTAGTCAATTCCAAACTTCTTCTTTTTTCAACTTGACTTGTAAAGGCTTTCTTAATTTAGCTATTTTTTTTTATAAAATCAGAGGCATAAGTAAGACATCCTAAAAATATCTCTAATTGATTCCTATCCTCTATTTTATCAGGAAATTTTTCTACCTTTTCTAGGATATGATCTTGTAATACTATTTGTCCAACTTTAATCTTCAACCAAAGAAATTCAATCTCTAGCATGGCATAAATACATTTTTTCTGTCCTAAGATGATGCCATGATTAACACATTTTTGAGTTATAGCCCTAAGGTCGTGCATATGCTATTCTAATGTTTTGGAAAACATTAAGATATCATCAATGTAGACAAGGCAACAATGCTTAAGATTTTTAAAGATTTTATCCATTCTCCTTTGAAATATTTGTGGTGCATTTTTTAGAACAAATGGCATAACTACCCATTCATAATGACCTTGTGGTGCACTAAAAGTCGTTAATGGTATACTGTCTTCTTCCATTTTAATTTACCAATATCCACTTTTACAGTCCATTTTTGAGAACCATGTGGCTCCTTGTATTCTATTAAATAGAACTATTTTATTAGGGATATAATATCCATCAAAGACAGTATTATCATTTAATTTTTTTTTAATTTATAAACATCCTAGCCTTTCCTCTCTTTTCTTCAGCATGATTTCTAACCATAAAAGCAGGACTAGAATGAGGGCTTTTACTTTCTCTAATTAAACCCTTTTTTAGTAAATCATCAATTTGCTCCTTAAATTCTTGTTGGTCTTTAAAGGTGTAAACCATTTGCTTTACTCTAATAACAGTCTTAGGATCTCTTAATTCTATCCTAGCAAATGACTTATCTTTATCCCAAAACTCTAAAGGGTCTTCAGAGTATAACTCCTTACAGAAATCCTTTTGTTGATTAATAATTTGTTCATTTATAGTTATCTCATCTATTAGTAGTGCAAATTCTCTTTGTGTAGGAACAATATGCTCCTCACCACGCTTACTGCGCGTGAATTCAATCTTTTGATGTGTATAGGCCTCTTTCATTTTTCTTACCCAAGCTAATTCTCCATTAACAGTAAATATCATTTTATCTAAACTTTGGGTACATGGAGAATATAACCTTTGAAAATTATTTCCTAATATCATGTCATGAGATGTTTGTTTAGTAGCCCACAATATAGGAATTATACATGGGTAACCCCCTAGCATAATTGTTAGATCTAGAATGACTTCTGAGTGAGTCATGATACTATTATCAACTATTCTGACCTGAATAGGTTTGGATGCTGATTTCCACATAAATTCTGGAAATAAAGATTTCTTTCCAAAACACACAGAACATCCACTATCTACGAAAGCACATTATTCATAATCATTAAATCCTTCAATGCATATAGTTATAGGGATGTAGATGCTATTTGGGTTAGTGACTCTCATGAACGTTTCTATCTGCATATTTGATTCCTCGTCACCTTCATAGACAGGTTAACTAATAGTTTTTGTTTTAAACCCTATTAACCTTTTATCAGCTCTAGAAGTAGACGCTTCTCCTGGTGTTGCTGAAAGAAATGTGGGGTTTGAGCTAGTGCTAGAACTAGAACTAGAAACTGATGTTGATCCTAGATCTATACTATGTCTAGTTGGTTCATGAAGTGTTCTTCCAAGGCTGTTAAGTTCTAACTTCCTATTTAATGCTGCTAGAAGACTAGAAATATCTTCATATACTCGGAATGGACTCTCTTCATTAACACTTCTAATTGAAGGGGATAACTGGTTCCTCTGAGCAAGATTAAGACTAGGATTGAACCTAGAACTTTGACTTCTAGAAAGACTCCTGTTTCTTATTAAACTTGCTGGAGGTTGTGAGTTTGTATGGATTTTTCCTTCCTCGTCAATTGTAAAAACCTTTTCATGCTTAGTGGTTGAAGGGTTTTCAAAGGCATTTACCCAAACTGTTTTTAAATTAATTTGCTCCGGCTTTACTTTAACGGGTACTGCTAATTGTCCTGGCCCACTAATCTCATATTTATCGGCTTCTACCATTTGGGTTCTAAGTGGAGGATTGGTGGTATTTTCTAACTTATATACTACCTTCCACTTTAACTGTAAAGGACAAGTTCCCTTATGCATATTAATCCCTTCAGTTAACAGTTTTAACGATAAAAACTTAGATGCAAATTGGTCTTCTAAACTAACATAATAGTTTGGCCTACATATCCAAGACACTGGTCCTTGACTCAAGTTACACACTACTCCACTAATGGTTTGGTCACTAAATTTCTTGTGCCTAGCACAAACAAAGTTAATGCAATGCACATTTTTACCAAAATCTTGTAGAGGAGTGATAAATATTTGGATTCCACACACATAAATATATTTGTACCTTTTATCCTTGTTGTGTTTTTGAATATTTTTCCAATTAATTAGGTTGATTTCAGTAGCTTGATTTTCGTTATTTTTTATTGCTATTTCTCCTAGCATTTCTTCGCACACGAATTTAGAGAATGTTGGGAAGAAATGTCTCTTGAAGAACTGTTCTTTAGCGATAATCGGGAATTCGACCCCTGATTTTCGCATGCTTTCTATTTGTTCTTCATCTATGAATGATTCTGCTTCTTGGAGTTGAGCTAGAGTGGCCATTTCTCCACCCGAATCGAAGGCTTCTTCGGTGAAATTTGAAGAATCTATTTCCTCTCCTTGTATCATCTCATTGACTTCCTCATAATCTGACTCCTCACCTTCTTCTTCCCCAACTACTTCAACAACTCCTTTGTTGTTGCTTAAAGCTAATTCAATAGCTTCGTCCTCGGATATTTCAATGTAATCCATACTTCCTAGTGCTTCTGGTAACTTATTGTTTTTCCTAGATTTGCATTCATTAGCATAATGCCCCGTTTATCCACATGCCCAACACTTGCAATTTCTTTTCTTTTCAGGGCAGTAAGAAGCTTTCCTAAAAAACCTTCTTTTCTTAATAAACGGTTTCTTATAATAGTTCTTATGATCTTTCTCTCCTCTTTGTTTGTTGAAGCTTTTCTTTCTATAATTCTTTTTTCTTTGATTATCTCTTCTATCACACCCCCATTCATTTGGTAAATCCTAGCATGGTAGAAATTGTCTTTTCATTTGTTGTGTTCCTTTTACTTCTCGACATTTCTTTTCTACCCATCTTTTTATAAATTTCGTTCTATTACCCAAAGTATCTCTAGAATTATACCTATTTTTCCATTCATGATATCCATCACCAATTTCTTCATTAATAGGTTTTGGGAGTTTGTCAAAGAGCATTTGAAGATTAGTTTGGTTCTCTCCTATCTTATAATATTAATGTTCAAATTCAGAGAGATAGTTATCCAAATATCTCATATTACAGATTTCAAGAGTGTTTAACTTTCTTTGCCACTCAATAAATTTTTTGTCAATTTCATCTCTTTCTCCAACAAACTCTTCGTCTATAGCTTCACATAATGTGGTAAACATTTTTGCTGGAGACTCTTTTGTTCTAAGATTTTCTATATATTCTTTAGGTATTCCTTCATACCAGTCAACTACTATCCCATACAGACTGTGTTCTATGTAATTTAAAAAATTTGAGGATCTCCAATTTGTATTTAGGTTTAAGACACTCATCATGCTTTTCTTCCAGAAATCTAATACTTCTTCTCGTCTTCTTACACCATCTAGATTTAGCTTATATCCGGTTTCACTTATTGGTTCTAAAGTGAGTTCTTTTTTATTAGGTTGATGATTGGGAATAATCCTTACTCCAAATCTAGCCGTTTTTTCTAGAAACTCCTTAGGCTTAACATTGGGCCTTTGATAGCTACATGATCCTTCTTCATATTTTTTATAGTAGGATCTATTTTCCTCATTTGTCTCTTCTAACATTATAGGTGTTATCTCTTCTTCGACTTCATTACAGTCTAACACCTTTTTACCAATAATTTTATCTACTCTTCTTTTGACTTCGTTAATGGGTATTGTTTCCATATCTTTTAATTTTATTAATCCCATTTGTTGATACCTTTCTTCTTCTTTAGTACCATATTCAGATTCTTCGCTACTCACTGCTGGAAAACGCGTCTATAGCCAGGACCGTTGGCACGCGAAAAGCCACAAAGTTAGCCAGGAAAAAGGCTTCGCCACAAAGATAGCCACCAGTGTTCCCAGGACGAAAAGTTTGTGGTTAAAACGCTCGTGGGTATAGCATAACGTGAAAACTAGCCACAAACTTTTGATTCGTGCCTATTTAACCACAATATTGGGTACGAAAATCATGTTCTGCTAAATACATGGTATAGCCAGAGCCACTTCGTGGTAAAGTTGGAGTCTATTTCACCAGAAAGTTAGCATCGAAGTATTGTTCTGGCTAAATTCGAGAGAAATAAATGATGTTCATCATCCACATGTCGTGGCCATTTAGTATCAAAGTTTGTCTCGAATACATTTGGTGGATAAAGTTGTGGCCTTTAGCATGAAATTTGGCTACGAATTGGCTATATACATTTAATGGCCAAAGTCGTGGCCCTTTTAGCATGAAAATTGGCTTCGAAAACATTTAGTGTGAAAATTTGTGTTTATACTATTACGCATTTAGAATATTAAAAATCATAATATTATAATCCACCATTATATATTCAATACCAAATATATATAATAATAATAACCTATTTTCAAACTATATGCATATATTGAACAAAATGCAAATATAATTACAACTTAAATAAATCATCTTACAACCAATTTCAATAGTACCAAATTATTCATAAGAATACAACTACCTTCATCCATCAACACCCTAATACTAACTATCCAAAAACCACCTTCTATCACATCCAACAATACAAAAAGATATCATGGTCTCTTTGGGGTTGAGACTCCTCCAACAAGGTAGTCCAACTCTTCCTTGTAAAACCTCACATTCTCAAGAATTGACTCTGCAAATTAGTTGATTTCTTCAATTTGGGCACCTGGAAGATAGAGGAGATTAGTTCTTAGAAGTCAAGAACACCAATAAGTAGAAGTGAAAGTCAACGAACCATCTAAAACACGATTTGAACTTGGGTTGCACATTGTAAAAAGCCAAGAATTATCGAACAAAATAGACTGAAGCAGACATCCTGACATATTTGCAACAACTAGTTAGATGATTTAGCTAAGAAAAGAAAGCAATAAGATCATAAAAGAAGAGTGTGATTCATAGGAAGGTACATACAAGATGATATCATGCAAATGATCAAGAATAACAAGGAAGCAACTGGCTAGCTATGCAAATTCAGGCATTGCTGATCCAGCAAGGTAAATTGTGTTAAAAATTCCGTTTTCTTCAACTTTCTATCACAAAGAAAGCAATAGTTCTTAAAATTTATCACAAAGAAAGCAATAGTTCTTAAAACATGGCCAGTTCTAAAATTCATCCAAAAAAATGAAAAAATGAAAATAGAGAACATACTTTCATTCTTACTCATGTAACAACTTCAAATTATACAAAGCAACTTCAAATTACATAACTAATTCTAAAAAAATGATCAAAGCAAAATTTTTATAGTAACATTGTGGATCTAAATCCATCAGATAGTGCTTACAAATAATAGAAACTGGTTCCAAAAAACCTATTTTGCACAATATAAACAGGAAGTTTTTCAACAGTAAGACAAAGCAAAGGTCATGGTACCTCTCTCACAATCAGAACTGCATAACAAAGTGATCTAACATCAACATACAAACATTTATCTACCTTAATTTTGAAGACTAAAAGGAATTACTAATACACATCATATGAAACCTATTACAAATAAAAGATCAAGGGGCAGTAAACCTCAAAATCACATACCTTCAAAAGAGCTCTATCATCATTGTTCACATAATCATTTTTCCAGTCTTTTGGAGCATCAGTACAATCATCCTCACCTTCATCCTTGTAACAGGATAACCCATGGCTGGTAATGGTCAAAAACAAGAAGCTGGTAACTGAAATATGGATAGAAATGAAGTAGCTAAAATGGAGCATGGCTAAATTAAATGGAAACTTTCCTGATATTTTTTTTTGAGTGTGTGAAAAAGTTTTAAGAGTATGAAGGTAATAGTATCCCAATCCATTAGCAAGCCTGAGGATAGTCTTTTGGTGTTCCAACATCATTCAGCGAGAAAGCAATGAGTAGAAATACTAATTAGAAGAAAACACACCTGTTGATTCAAGAAGCAACAAACCATTAATTAGTGGGAGTAATTTACACAAAGACGAGACTCAGATTCTCAGAACACAGTATAAAGTAAGGAAGAATAAATGTACTATAATATGCACACTTCAGTTCGCAAGAAATTGGCACTTACTCAAAACTTCTCACCGATTAATCGTCCAGCAAATAGCCGAAAGTATGAAGTATTGAGAGCCTCAGTTTGGAGCCTCAGATCTGCTTGAGACAAGACAAGTGCAAGATTGGATCTCAATGAGAAATAAGAACCACGATTGACAAAAAGACATTAGGAAACAAAATTCAATTGAGAAGGACAAGCTCAAACCGATCAATTTGGAGACGAATTTGTAGAGTATGACAAGGCGGAGAAGATATGCCGACGGTGAAGAATCCGAATTCTTAGTCCCCGAGTCCGTCGTCGTTCCTGGTTCTCTCTCTCTCTCGGGTTTCCTTCCCAGAGTTGTTTAATGTACTTGGACTAGAGTTTTGTAGCCTTTGACGAGGCGGAGAAGATATGCCGGCGGTGAAAAGTCCGAATTCTTTCTCACCGAGTCCGCCGTCGTTCCTGATTCTCTCTCGGCTTTCCTTCCTAGGGTAAGAGATGGGGGAATGAGAGGAGCGTCTGACACGTCTCTTAGGGTTTGATAATATGGGCCTTATTTTAGCCCATTACCCAAATTTCCATTTCCCGCCTAATGTATTATATATCCCGCCCAATATTTGATTTTCACCATTTTCAGCCCGCTCAAATTTTCTTTTAACAGAAATTTCCATCCTTGTAATATTAACAGCCCGCCCAACATTATTTTAACCAAACATTTTCCACTTTTTCCCTCCTAAACCAAATGTTCTAAACGATTAAATTAGCAATTATTTTAAAAAAATCTTTAATCAAATACACTTTTTATATACAAATAATCTAAATAATTAAAACACTTTCCTATATATACACTTTCCTATCTAAAAAGTATAATAATTAAAAGTGTGAAATTGAAAATTTTATATATAAACCGATATTAATCTAACATGATAATAAAATAAATCTTCCATACAAAAAACATTGTATACCTTTTTTTGGGGGCGCTGCTCCCAACCGGTCAGCGAGACCACCGTCGTGGGGCGTTGCCCCGAACCCCCTACTAGGGGGCTCCGCCCCCTAGGACCCCTGGTGTTGTCGGGGGCTCCGCCCCCGAACCCCTGTTGGGTACTTATCAACATCAAGCATATGAAGATCATCAAAGAGGTTTAGGTTTTGTTAATCTTAAACATTAACCATAAATATGAACTAATTGGGTTTTGTTAATCTTAAACCAGACTCTAACAATTAAGCTTCAAACCAAACTCTAACGATTTTAACTGAATATAACGACTTCTTATAAGAATGAACGATTCTAAATGAATATAATGAGTTCTTATAAGAATGAATGATTCTAAATGAATGTAATGATTTCTTATAAAAATTAATGATTCTAAAGGAATGTAACGTTTTCTTATAATAACGAACGACTCTAAAGTAATATAATGTTTTCTTATAAGAATGAATGATTCTAAAGGAATATAATGATTTCTTATTGGAATGAATGATTCTAAAGGAATAGAACGTTTTCTTATAAGAATGAACGATTCTAAAGGAATATAATGTTTGCTTATAAGAATGAACAATTCAAAAGGAATATAATGAGTTCTTATAAGAATGAACGATTTAAAGGAATATAAAGATTTCTCATTAGAATGAACGACCCTATAGAAATATAACATTTTCTTATAAGAATGAACGACCTTAAAGTAATAGAACGTTTTCTTATAAGAATGAACGACCTTAAAGGAATATAACGTTTTCGTATATGAATGAACGATTCTAAAGCAATAGAACGTTTTTCTTATAAAAATAAACAATTCTAAATGAATATATTGTTTCTTATAAGAATGAACGACTCTAAAAGAATACATTATTTTCTTATAAGAATGAACGACCCTAAACCCTAAACCCTAAACCCTAAACCAGAAACTCGAAACCCTAAAGGAAGATAATGTTTACTTATAAGAATGAATGATTCAAAAGGAATATAATGAGTTCTTATAAGGATGAATGATTCTAACTGAATATAACGAGTTCTTATTAGAATGAACGATTCTAAATGAATATAATGAGTCCTTATAAGAATGAATGCTTCTAAACTATAACAATATCTTATAAGAATGAACGTTTTCTTATAAGGAATATAACGATTTCGTATAAGAATTAACGATTCTAAAGAATATAATTATTTCTTATAAGAAGTGAACGACTCTAAAGGAATATAAGGATTTCTTATAAGAATGAACGACTTTAAAGGAAGATAAGGTTTTCTTATAAGAATGAATGACTATAAAGGAATATAATGATTTCTTATAAAAAACGAACGATTCTAAAGGAATATAACGTTTTCTTATTAGAATGAACGAATCTAAGAGAATATTACGTTTTCTTATTAGAATGAACGAATCTAAGAGAATATAACATTTTCTTATAAGAATGAATGACTCTAGAGGAATATAATGATTTCTTATAAGAATGAATGATTATAAAAGAATATAATCATTTCTTATAAGAATGAATGATTATAAAGGAATATAACGTTTTCTTATAAGAATGAATGATTCTAAAGAAATATAACATTTTCTTATAAGAATGAACAACTCGAAATTGATATAACGTTATCTTATAAGAATGAATATTTCTAAAGGAATATAATAATTTCTTATAAGAATGAACGATATTAAAGGAATATAACGTTTTCTTATAAGAATGAATGATTCTAAAGGAATATAACGTTTTCTTATTAGAATGAACGGTTCTAAAGGAATATAACGTTTCTTATAAGAATGAACGATTTTAAAGAAATATAACGTTTTCTTATAAGAATGAAAGATTTTAAAGGAATATAATGATTTTATATTAGAATGAACGATTCTAAAGGAATATAACATTCTCTTATAAGAATGAACGGGATTCTAAAGGAATATAATGATTTCTTATAAGAATTAACGACTCTAAAGGAATATAACGTTTTCTTATAGTAATGAATGATTATAAAGGCTTATAAGTTTTCTGATTAGAATGAACGATTCTAAAGGATTATAACGATTTCTTATAAGAATGTAAGATATAAAGAAACATTATCTTTATTTTCAGAAATTTTTGGATATTTAAATTATCAATATAAACCAAATTTATATACATATATTTTTACCTGTATACGTAACAATAATTTAAAAAACCCATTTAAAGATTTTTTCAACCTACAAAGATCTCTTAGCTTTTATATCTTAAAAAAATTAATTACCAAATTCTAATTATACAAATTGATATATATATATATATATATATCGTATTTATTCTCAACTTTATATTATTCTAAAAATCATATTTCAATTTGACGAAAAAAATAATCATATTTCAACTGATTTTTAGTTTGTTTTGGGCTGAAAAGCCCAACAATTGCTGGAGACCTGAACCCAAACCCGAAAAGCCCAACAATTTTTAGTTTCCTTGCCCTACTTCCGTTTCTATCTTTCTCATCTAATCAAACTGTTTTACGCCGCTTGCTCATCAAACACATTTTAGAGGGGAGATCGAGAGTCACGTTCAATCGCGCCGTTGTCGACCTTCCTTCCAACACCACGTTCAATCGCCCCTTCCACTCACCCGCCGTCGGAAACCTCGGTCCAGGTGTAGACCTCATTCAAAGATCGCGCCACCGCCGTCAGTCTTTTCAGTTTGCACTCTTCGTCTCTCCCACTTCCTCATTCTCGTCGTTCTCCAGCCGCCCCATCTTGACATCTTCCACCGGCTTGAGCACTAGCCATCACCAGCGACTCGTTATCGGTTTGGTGTTGGCGACTGGCGTGTTGGTGTCCAGTGTTGACGCTCTCGTTCCTTCCAATCCTTGGTGCTCCAGCCTCCAGCGAGCCATTATCCAAGGCAACAATGTCGCAGGACTCGCAGCAGGCCAACAACTCTAGTTCTCGGTACTCCGCTCGACGCTCACCCAGGCCATGAATCAATTTTGATAAATTGGTTCCATCAGGTTCAAATTCTTTCGATTCCCACTTGGTTTTGAAAAATTGGTTTTGTCTCTTATTCAATCTTGTTTCCATTTGTATGTGTCTGACAGCAGTATCACAAATTCTTTCAGCAGCATTTAATTTTGTTTCATTTGTATTTGTATGACAACAACAACATGAATCTATTACAGTAGCAGCATGTTCAAGTTTTTTCAATTGTGTTTCAAATTCTTTCACTTATTTTGTGTGTGTGTGCGACAGCAACAACATACATGCTGTCATATTAGTAATTCAATTGTTCTTTAGTTGTTGTTCGAATTCATATCATGTATTAGTTGTTGTTTAGTTGGTGTTGCTTAGTTTAGTTGATTTTGCTTAGTAATTCAGTAATGTGTGTACCAATTTTTGCTTTGTTTAGTTGTTGTTGCTTCATATCATGTTCAAACTCAAGTTGTTCGAATTCAGTTGTTGTTCAATTGTTGTTCGACTCCAACTTCCTCATTTTTGTTTTGTATTTTAGTGAATGTGTGTACCAACAGTAGTACGAAAAGGTTAATTAATACCCGTTTTTTTGTTCAACGGATACCGGTTTTGAATCCGACATTAATTGAGCCGATATCAACATCCTTATACCGGTTTTTAAAAACCGATATAAAAAAATCACACGGATACCGGTTTTTTAAAAAACCGGTATCTGATACATATATTTTTTTATTTTTTTTAAAAAAGGAACGGATATCTGTTTTTTAACCGGTATAAATCATATCTTCAAAAAATCAATGGATACCGGTGATATGAAAACCGGTATTTTTGTTGTTTCACTGTTTCAGTATTAATACGAAATGACGGGTTCTTGTCAATTATTCAAAAAAAAAACCGGTATTGCATCCTTTTTTTTAAAATTAGTTCGGTCACTATTAATTATTAGCTAGCCTACTACAGCCAATACACACAAATTGCACAACCAATACCAGCACTTGTTTGCATCAATTAATTAACACCAAAGAGCATCACGTACATCAATTGCACAAGTACTTAAACCAAACCAACACCTGCTTGAATCAATTAATTAACGCCAAAGAGCTTTCAAATATGGATGCAACAAGCTGATAATCAATATATTTACCTACTCTAAAAATAAGATCACCATTGATCTATAATTTCTATCCAAGTACAAAACTAAACACAGTGTACTCGAGGGACTTTCCACAAACTAATGTTTCCTTCAACAAAGAAGAGCAAAAAAATACCTAACAAAATATCTAAGATGATCAAAATAAATATCCCTCACCATACTTAGCCCGGCCTTTTAAGTCATATGTTGCGGCAAACTCAACTCCAATTGAAGGAAAGGTGGAGATAATGAAAACATTCTTCTATTACTTCAAAGACGTCCTCCTCTTTGTATGATCATGGTGATGGTGGTAAGTACTATAAAAAATATTACAAACAAATTATGTTTAGTTAAACTTTTAAAATAGTAATTGTGCACATAATTTGAAAGTTAGTTGAATGCACATACCCCAGTTGTGATTTCTATGACTCCGGCTTGTACTATGGCTCACATAAATCAACATAAATATAGCCCACATGAAATGCTATCAGGTTGTCCAGGGCACTTGCATAGGGAAAAGAATGCTTATGTTAATTATGATATATAATAAACCTCTAAACTTGAAGTTTTTATATAAGCAAAGACAATATATGAAGAAACCATAAGAGATAATAGGAAAAAACAAGATGCAAGCATTTATCATGAAAACTTTACTGGTACTCTATAGTGTGAATATGGTCAAGGCCTTTATCCACCAAATTTTCAAAATATGAAGTGGATTTAAAAGTTACAACTCAACTCAAAGGTGTTTAATAGCCATTTAAAAAGCAAGAGAAGATCTGGCAGAACATGGACTTACTGGCTAGGAAGTCAATTGCTAGAAGTTCCTAAACATACCCATATAATTGGACTAACAATATAACAATGGGTTACAAAAATGAAGTGATGACGCAAAGCAAGATTCCATTAATTGAATTTCACTGGTAATCATATTAATCAACATATGTCAACAATCCATAAATATAGAGCATCAGAGCTGGAAGAAACATCAAAAGAAGCTCATTCATATTTACACATAAAAGTAACCAAGAAGAGTTTTTAGTTGAGAAGAAATTTAGTCAAGAATGAGAAGAGTTTTTGTTTGGCAGCATTTCCATAAATTTATTTTTAAGTTCAGAAATCACTTAACTCCTGTTAAAACACAACCCAAAGAAGTGGATTCATTATTCATCAATCACTAACAAGATTAGTTATGTAAAATTTAGAGATCATAGATGCCAAGGATCCAGCTTACAAACAACTAGTTAGTACTGCCCTTGATATGTTTCCAAGTTATTTTTGGGTTGTCTACTTTGGAGATCGAGATTTCTATTCTTAGCCTTTAGCATGATCAATGACCTGCGTACAAAATTTATATAATTATCTAATTATATATAATTTTATTTATTGAAAGACAAAATTTATATAATTCCCTCAAAGAAGCAGCCACATATCATACTCAATTATCAAATTTGTGATCATCTGAACTTCCAGCAAGGTAGGCCAACTGTGTAGGGAAAATAAACTTGAATATGGAGGGGTTATACTTATCATATAAGTATCTATCAGTACGCATCAAATTCCACAATTAATTGAATTCAACATTTATACAATAAGTACCTATCAATGGTCAGCTTTTGAATCGACCAGAGCACATATTGCACAACTCAGTTCATCAAAGTATATATAAGCACGAAATTAGATAGATATATAGCAATAATCTTCTTAAAGATGAGAGATCTGGAGAGAGATGTTACCTTCTGCTAAACGGAGGAAGAATCAAGAATGAGGTGATGAGAACCTTTAAAATTATAGCAAGACAAAGTAGATCTCTTGCAAATCCAAACCTAAAATAACCACAATAAAGGTAAAGCATATGTATGCATCGTGCTTGGATGTGAAATTAAAAAGCCTTTCACACTTGTGTATTTGCAGCATCACATGACATATCCCCACACTGATCATATTCTTGAGATAATATTTTATCTAGTTTGTTAATTAATTTCCAGTGAAAACCCGATAAAACTTTCAACAAAAAGAAAACAAGAGGCACATCATAGATAGTGGATGTCTGCACATAGTACAAATAATCAACAGAAACAAAATTATTATGATTTAGAACATGAGATCAGACACTGAAAGTGGGTACAAGTAAGATAAATTCTATTGTTTCAACCAATTCAGTACCTAGGCCAGTGTGTTATATGAGACAATACTAAATCTCCCAACTATATAATGAAAGTATAATTTAGTTACTAGGCACAGTAAAGAACAACTCAAAAGACTCAAACTAGGTCAACAACATTCATGTGTTTACCTTGTGCACCATGTGCACTCCAAGAGCAAAGATGCAACATAAAGATTTAGTTAGCTAAATGCTCATACCCTAGTAGCCCAACACATGACAATAATCCAATAGTAATGAACCAGTAAATCAAGCTAAGGGCATAATAATTTCAACATTCTGGACAAACTAAACCCAAAATTTCTGGATTTTTCTAACATTGCCCCATAATTCCAACTTTATAGATTTCATAACAAGCAAAGATTTGGACAGATTTGGAAAAATAGAGAGAACTTACTGGAAAAGTCCAAGCCACCACCTTTAGCTCATAGCCATGGAAGAAAATTTATGCAGAAAATCCACCGCCTTCCGCATCTTCTTTTATTTCTTCTTTTTTTGCCGAATTTTTGCTGAGCTCGCTTCGGTAAGGAGTAGGGCGGAAGACGAGAGGAACGCAAGAAGGAAAAAGGCGCAAACTATGCAAACTAGTTGGGGCGATATCGCCGGCGCCGGTTCGTAGGCTAGGGCGGAAGACGAGAGGAGGCGCAAATTGGTTTGGACGATATCGTCGGCGCCGGTTCGGAGGCTAGGGTGGAAGACGAGAGGAGGCGCAAACTAGTTGGGGCGATATCATCGGCGCCGATTCGGAGGCTAGGGCGGAAGACGAGAGGAGGCGCAAACTGGTTGGGGCGATATCATCGGCGCCGGTTCGGAGGCTAGGGCGGAAGACGAGAGGAGGCGCGAGAAGGGTTAGGGATTAGGGAACGCGGGAGAATCGATCGAAAAATGCAGGGGATAAAGGCCAGAAAGTAGTATTTTATTTTATGTTTTTTAAGAAAAATATCAGACATACCGGTTTGATAAAAAATCGGTATCCTTCTCAGTTTCATATACCGGTTATTAAAAAACCGGTATATGAGATTATTTTTTGACAAGCATACCGCGTCTCCATGATAACCGGTATATACGCTTTGTTCGGATACCGAATGAAAAACCGGTATATATTTCTTCCGATATTAAAGTGCATTTTTGTACTAGTGCAATTTTGAAACAACCTGAGACATCATCATAAATCTTTAATTCAGTTGCTATAAATTTGTGAATCAGATTTTTGCTTTTGCTTCGTGTGAATCAGTGAATGTGTATATCGATTTTTTGCAGCTCAAATGTATTTATTTCTTAAATGTTGTGTGTTTTGTTTGTTAAATTTTGTAGGGAATTTAATATGTCTTCATCAATAGCTTCTAATTCCGATACACCGAAGATGGGGCAGACGTTGATGAAGAGTTTGAGTTTAAGTCGGACAAGGAGTATAATATTGAAGAGTATGCAAATGAAGAGATGGAAGACTAGTTAATATATGTATTTGATTATTACTTTATTAGACTAAATGAAGTTATGAACTATTTAGTATTTTGAGTTTCGGGGATATTCTAACATATGGATTTAATGGAATATTAATTATTAATTAGCAAATGAGGTTTATGGTATCTTATAGTATCTTATTTGAAACCATGATTTATCATTTATATATATAGATTAGAGAGTTTGAATAATAGAACAGGTGTAAAATACAATGATGTAACTAATATCGTACCGCCTATCTTTTTTAGAACGATGTGTCATATTGGCCACAAACTTAGTACCGAATCACGCTACGTAAGGCGCGCTATCGCGGCAATACGGCCACAAATATACCCGCAAATGATGTTTTCATGACAATTTTCCCACAAATTTAGAACCGAATTTAGCTTCGTAATATATTCGCGTCAATATGACCACAACTATAGCCGCAAACTATATTTTCATGGCTATATGACCACAAACTTAGAATCGAACTTAGCTGTGTGATTATTTCACGACAATTTTCCCACAAATTTAGAACCGAATTTAGCTTCCTAATATATTCGCGTCAATATGGCCACAACTATAGCCGCAACCAATATTTTCATGGCTATATAACCACAAACTTAGAATCGAACTTAGTTGTGTGATTATTTCGCGGCAATTTTCCCACAAATTTAGAACCGAATTTAGCTTCGTAATATATTCGCGTCAATATGGCCACAACTATAGTCGCAACCAATATTTTCATGGCTATATGACCACAAACTTAGAATCGAACTTAGCTGTGTGATTATTTCGCGACAATTTTCCCACAAATTTAGAACCGAATTTAGCTTCGTAATATATTCGCGTCAATATGGCCACAACTATAACCGCAACCAATATTTTCATGGTTATATGGCCACAAACTTAGAATCAAACTTAGCTGTGCGTATATTTCGCGACAATATTCCCGCAAATATAGCCTCAACCATGAATTTCGTGGGTAAACAACCAGAAAATTTGAGATTTGTGGGGGATGTTGTGGCAATTACCCACAAACTTAACCACACCGTGATTTCCTGGCTATGATTTCCTGGCTATATGCGCGTTTTCTAGTAGTGACTCGTTATACCAAATTCTTACATGATATTTTCTAGTAACTTAGAGTTATTATCTATTTCATGATTCTTAATCTTCACGTTCGGTTTTCTTTTCAATTTTTAAGTCGGGGACTGAGAACGTTTTTAATGGGTTTTGATTTTGAAAAGGATACTTATGTGGAAACTGAGTCGATCTTTTACCTACTACTGTTTTTGTAATAGCACCTTGGTGTCTAATTTCGTTAGTAAGTGCAACATCAATTTTTTGGTTTTCTTATAGGTGGATTCGTTGGACTAAAGTAAGTTCTTCTTTAATTTTTTGAATTTTCTCACTTAATCTAAAAATATAACTTTTTAATTCTGCGATGTCGTCGACAATGGTGTTTAGTACAGCTTCATAATATTTTTCGCCAATTTTTAGATGTTTAATATGTGGAGATTCTCGATTAGGACATTTATCAGGAATTTCCAGCTTGTCGACTTGATATTTTTTCGTCTACAATAGTGTTTAGTATGACTCTGATACCAAATTACAAGACCTATATTAAATTAGACGGTACTAAGATAAACTAAGAAGACTAAGAAAAAAGATATTTGATAAAGTTAATATTTTTAAATTTAAGGATATTTTTTATTATTTTTTATAACTTACTGATTAATTTTATAATTATCTAAGAATAACGGGAATGAAATATAGATACTTCAAATAAAAGGAAAAAAAATGTAATTAACGAAAATAAAAATCGGACCGCTGAGCAAAAAGTGCCGGGCAGCTGAGCACACCTCTTAAAATAAGGCAATCTTGTAATAAGGAGGGACCACTATCTCATTGATTTCATTAACCTAATTTAGTAACTAGCTAGGCTGCCTACAATGGCTTTTATGGCTCCTCTCAGCTAGCTCATATTCTCAAACCAGAGGTGGGTTCGGTTCCAGAACCGACGGTTATGGTTCCTTCGGACTCGGGAACCGAGTCCTCAGTTCAGTTCTCGGTTCCGAACCTTCAAAATATAAATATAAATGTTACAAATGCAAAATCGCGATCGCGGTTTTGTGTTTCCATCGATATTTTTTAATTTTTTAAAGGATGGAACAAGCAGTTTCGGCTCCTGAACCACCGATTATTCGGTTCCTAAACCGCCGATTCTTTGGAACCGAGACAGGAAACGACCGACCCCCAATTCCACCGGTTCCGATGTTCTGAACCGCCGTTTTTTTTTTCCGGTTCCTTGGAACCGAACCCACCTCTATTCTCAACCAGTTTCTATGCTTCCGCTTCGATCACAGTAATAGAATTATTTATTTTGGTTGCGAAGTGCGTGGGTAGGTGACGAGGGATCGAATTGAGTGAATATTGCGGACATGCACTATAAATACGTCCACTAGCTCGCATCACGTTATACATGGCCCCATATAGCTTGTGAGAGCAAATTAATATTGAATATGGCCCCATCCAACACCAGCCTAGTGTTCAAAGTGAGGAGGAGTGAGCCTGAGCTTGTGCGGCCGGCGCAACCGACACCCATCGAAGTGAAGCCACTCTCTCATTCCGATGCGAACAAATCTAATCGCTTTCGTGTATCGAACATCCAGTTTTATTCGGCAGCTACAATACCCGAAGGTATGAAGGACAAAGATCCAGCCAAGGTGATAAAGACGGCTTTATCAAAGGCATTGGTGTACTACTACCCGTGGGCGGGCAGACTCAAGGCTGGCCCAGACGACACAACCTTGTTGGTGGATTGCAACGCGGAGGGGGTCGGATTCGTGGAGGCTGACGCGGATGTTAGGCTCGAGGAATTCACGGAGGACTCGCTCCGACCACCCTTCCCTTGTATTCATGAACTTGTCTATAATAACAAGGCCCATCTTACGGAAACCGAGCATCCCATTTTCAGCATGCAAGTAAGTTCAATTAGTAGATATTATATTAATTTAAGGGTAATTTTATGCCCTCACTTTTACTTGTTTAGTTTTCTTTCTTTTGTTTTCCCGTCCTTTTTCACTTTTGCTTTATGCTCACCTTAGATAATACCCTTCCGACGGGTTTCACCTGCGTACGTAGATGTTGTTGTATTATTTTAATTTATGTCTTGCATGTAATAAATAATTGATGGATCGATCAAGCTAGGTCACTCGCTTGTTATGCGGAGGCTTCATCGTTACCTACACCTTCAACCATGTAATGACCGACGGGAAGGGAGTATCCCGGTTCGTGAACGCTATCACAGAGCTGGCGCGTGGGGCGACGACACCCTCTGTCCTCCCAGTTTGGCAACGCGAGCTCTTCAACGCACGCGACCCTCCTCGCGTGACATGTGACGCAGTCCTCGACAAGTTCGGCAGCACACCAAATGGGAACGCAATGCCCCCTATCGCCCAAGTCGACACCCTCACCTACCGATCTTTCTTCTTCGGGCCGCGGGAGCTCGAGGCTCTCCGCAGCCGCATCCCGAGCCGCCTCCAGGGCTCGTGCACGTCCTTTGAGCTCATCACCGCGAGCGTGTGGCACAGCCGTACCGTCGCCCTCAAGCTCCGCCCCGAAGAGCAAGTCCGTCTCCTTTTCCTGGTGGACTCTCGAAAGTCCTTCGTCAACACTCCGATTCCGGACGGCTACTACGGGAACACGTACGTTCCCGCCATCGTCGTCTCCACCGCGGGGGAGGTCTGCGACGCCGGCTCCCTCGGCTTCTTGGTGGAGCAAGTGAAGAAAGCCAAGGAGGAGGTGACGGAGGAGTACACGAGGTCGTTGATTGATTTTGAGGTGATGGGAGGAGGGCGGCCCCGTCTGCCTGCCTCCGGCATCGGCCGCACCTGTCTGGTGGCGGATCTGTCGTCTGTCGGGCTGTCGGCTCTCGATTTCGGGTGGGGGGAGGCGGTGTGTTCCGGGAGCACACGTTCTGCTGTGATTTCTCATATTTTTAGCTACATCGTAGCGTTTCGGAACAAAAAGGGGGAGAACGGGAAGCGAATCACCCTGTGCTTGGACAGTGATGCTATGGAGACATGTTCCACCGCGCTCCGTAGCTTAATCGATGGCCATTAATTCGATCGAGTACAACGTAGGTGCGCTGGCAGCGCTGCTCCATACATGGACGTACATGTGTGTATGGTACATACATGTATGTATATTTATCAATTATAGCCTGCGGTCCGTCATTATCTTTAATAATTATATTGCTTCCTGTGTGAAAATTATATTTCACACCATAGCAACGTACGTTTCTACGCGAGCTTCTTCATATACAATAAGTATGTACTTATGTGCATGCATGTGTTTACTTTGAAATCCCGATGTGGGAGTTATATATCCTAGTGTATTTGTACCTTTTTATGTGATCATGTATTGTCAAGTATAATCTCTCAAATTAAATAATAGATCAGTGCGTGTTGAGTACTGAAATAATATACATATACTCGTTGTCTCTTGTGTGTGTATATATTTATAGCACTGGTCGATCGTCAATACAACCATCCTTTCAGAGGAGTGCAAACCAAATATGATCGATCGTCAATACAACCAGGGGCGGAGCTACACATGGTGCCGGAGATGTCGCCCCCCCACTAGAGTTTTCAAAAAAATTTTAAAAAATATAGTAAAAAAACCTAGATTATTTGATAAAAATCAGTTTATTTGGTCAGAAAAAAGCAGATTAATTTGTTATTATATATAAAATATATTAAAATAGTGTTTTATATAGAAAAATACAAAATTTTATGAAAAATACAAAATATTATATACATTTTTTATGTACAGAAAAACACAATTTTTTTTTCTATATTTTATAAAAAAATACAAAAAAACTTCATAACTTCGCCATAAATTTTTCTGTAGCCAAAAAAATTTACCGAAAAAAATTTAACCCCCCCACTAGCACAAATTTCTAACTACGCCACCGAATACAACCACCCTTTCATAGGCGTACAAACAAAATATGACCGAATTTGTGTTATGTTGGTAAGTTTTCTCACTTTTTTTTTTTACATAACATACGTATGATACTTTTCCCTCATTCACTTTTAGCTGAAAATTATTTCATTACAATTACAAAATAGAAATTATACACGGGGAGCCGTCAGGAGATTGGAGTAGCGCTTGACCTAAAAAGAGAGATTGGAGTAGCAAATTCAACCAAAAAAAAGAAAAGAAATTGGAATAGCAAAATGAATTTTCATATATACGCTGGATCTGATTAACGTTGAATTCGAATTATGAGTGTTAAGCTAGTTTAAATTTGGCCGGTAACAACAAGGCCACGTGATCCTGAACCATCACTCTGGTTAGGTCGAAACTTGGTAAATCCCATCACTCTGGTTAGCTACCCACCTGGTTTTGTAGCTTTTTTTTTTGGTAGAAACCTGGTTTGGTAGCTGACATGCCATTTATATGTCGTACATCGATCATTAATTGTACGTACGCACTACGCAGTAAAAGTTACAATGTACGTCGGTTTTTTAGGATCGTAGATCTTTATTAGTTAAGACAAGTTTAGAACTGGAAGAGTTCCCTTACGCAGTGCAATAAAACAACACAGAAGTAAAATGTAAAACAGAGATAAGGACACGGTTTCTTATAGAGGAACCTCTACAGCCAATTAGCTGGAGAGTAAACATCTACCTCCCTTGGAGGATTTTGAACACACACTATATTACTATTGATAGATCTCAAGATACACAATACAAAGTCGAACTTCTCTATTGTTCGCAATCCCACTCACAAACAATACTAACGACTAAGTCATGGTGATTCTTAGATCTAAACACAATTGAATATAGATGGTGAACCTGACTCGTTCCTGTGCAGTTCCCTTTAGCACAGGAATCAACTCTCCAAGCCGATGGTGATCTTAACGCAGTCTCCATCGCCTGGTCACGGAGCTTCCTTCTTTGACTTCTGGATCGTCGTCTTCACTGGTTCAGCTCGGGCTCTCACTTTCTCACTTTCCTTTTTCAGATCTGGTACTTTGCATTAGAGAGCTTGCTTTGACCTAGTGACGTCGCATACTATATATAGAGGTTTCCACTTTTAGTTTTGACATCTTTACCCTTTTTGTCTTGGGGAGTACGATACTATTCCAAAAGACCAGCGTACCATTTTGTATCTTTCTCTTCTCGGATTTTGGCTTGACGCCCAAGACAATAGTGAAATGACTTCATTATCCTTTAAGACTCTTGCCACGTACTCAGGTGGCGTCATGGGGAATGTTTCCCTTGCTTTTCCCGTGAACCTTTTATCTTTCTTGAGATCACTTGTAAAAGGAATTAGTTCCATATTTGTTTGTCATTATCAAAACTTCGATTTCTCAAATAGAGAAATCATTGTTCCAGTGTTAGTTCCCTAACACTGATCCAACAATTTCCCCCTTTTTGATGATGACAAGCCTTTATAAAATGCAAGTTAGGGATGCAGGAAAGAGAAGAGAGTTTAAACACCAAAATACACAGTTGATACTTTGTAGATACTTAGTTCCCCCTGGAATGGACAAGCAGTTCAATTTTCAAGATTTTTAAGCTTATAGTTCACCCTCAGCTTATGGCTAATTTTTCTGTAATCTCTTAGACACAACGCATCTCTGCATTTTACCACTTTTCCCCCTTTTGACATCATGGAAAAGAATGAAGTATAGACATGCAAGGAAAAGTAGGTAAAGCACAATCATAACTAGAGAATAATAGAAAAACGCATTCATTGAAACGATGTTATCAAAATACAGGAACAAACATGTTTAAAGCATTGAAGGAGGGAGAAAACAGCTAAGGGATTTGTTTTATAGAGGGCTTGTTCATGGATCAGAGGAGGAGGAGGAAGACAACTTCTATTGGATGTCTAGAAGAACATCAAGGATTCGCTCATTGACCCCACACAGACGATTGAGAGCTTGAAGAACTGTATTTGAATCTCCCTGTTCTATGAACACAGTAGAAGGAACTTCATCAGTTGGTTCCTAGGAGTGCTTCATTCTCTAAATATTGGACATTTCCATCTCTTGTCCAAGCTCTTCTTCCTCTTGAGGATGATAGACATCATTCCTCTTCATGATTTCCTTCACAACAGCAACATAAGGAAGGGCGTGAGACTCCTTGGCAACACACTTGCACATATGCATGATCATGATCTTGGGTAGGTTAATCCTTTCCTTTCGTAGGAACATATCGAGGAGAATGGCATCAGTAGAGTTGAGTGTTATGCGCTTCTCCTATCTGGGAATCACTACCCTAGTGATGTACTGGTGTGCCATCTTCCCCAGTTGGCTCAAACCATGAGTTAGGACCTCCTTTCCTTGAGCAGGCACATGACCTAGAAGCCTTTGTAGGATGGCTTTGCTATGGCCGTTGAGGAAGTGTGTCGAAGCCTTCTCCGGGAACGAGGAGTATTTTCTTGATCATGGTAGAGGTGAAGGTGAAATCATCTTCCTCGGTTTTCCATCTTATGACAGGATCGAGCTCAGTTCCCTTTGTTAGGGTGAACTTTGAGTAGAAAAACTTGATCTGAGCTGGATCAACTTTAGCTGGTTCGGAGCAGAGCTTTTCCCACCCTTGGAACTGGATGAGTTTTTGAAGCTCGTTGAATTCATGCTCTTGAAGGAACTCAGTGGTAACAACCAAAAGGATGACCAACTTCCTTTCCCCTGGTGTAGCTGTTCCTTTCTTCTTCTTTTCTTTCTTCTCCTTTTCCTTTTTCTCCTTTTCCTGCTTTTCCTCCACCCTTTGTTTTTTGGAGCCTCTAGTTGAAGGACGCCCAGATGGCAGTTCCTTGTAGCCGATTTGGAGAGCAGGCTCAATATAATCCTCTATCTCTTCATCGGTTCCCTCAACTGTGACTATTTCCGTGGATTGATTGAGGGCTCGGAGTTGCTCGGAGAGAAGAGGGTGGATTTCCTCTTCTTCTTCTTCTTCTTCTTCTTCTTCTTCTTCTTCTTCTTCTTCTTCTTCTTCTTCTTCTTCACCCAACTTTCTATGCTTTCTCTTTTTTGATCTTTGACTAGTGGGCATATTTGAGTGAGAGTCTTTGGAGGGGGTTGTCTTTTTGGAAGAAGAAGAAGGTGGGACAGGTGTAGTTCCCTGTGAGGTGAAGAACTCTTCTCTCTTGAACTGGGAGAGAGTTTGATCAAGATTTGAGAGGGTGAGATCTTTGTGGGGATGAGTAGGAATGATTGGAGCTTTTGTGGAGGAGAAGGGTTCTTTGGAACTTTGGATTTGAGGGTTAGGGTTTTGAGAGGTTGAAGCAAGGGGATCAGTCCTTTTAGGGCTTAGACTGTCATAGATCTGAGTGTGGTGTTTTGGAGAGGAATGGGAAGAATCTTTGAGACGGAGAGTATTTGGGTTTGTTTAAGAGATTGTGGTTTGAACACCCTCAATGTTGAGAGTTAGAGTTGAAGAACCATCCAGTCTCGTTGTGAGAACTGGAATCTCAGATCGAGGAGTTGTGGGAGGAGAGTTTTGAGGAGTGAGAGGGGGTTGACCATCTTTCTTCCGTAGAAGAGAGAAGAGACACTCCTTGACATCGAAGATGTATTCGGGTTCATGATGCTCAACATCAAGATTTGTGAGAAGCATCTTTTGAAGGTACTCAGGATCATTATGGAGAAGATGCTCAATGAGAGGGCTTTTGTGAAGAACAGAGTACCTGATTGTGGGTTGATTTTGGTTGGTCATTTGGAAAATTTTGGGATCTCAGGGTGAAATTGGGAAAAGAGGTTTGAGTTCTAGGGTTTCCAGATGAGGATAGATGAAGATGAAGATGATGAAGTTGAAAGCGAATGTGGAAGACGGGTTAAGTAAGGAAAGGGAAGGAATTTGAAAAGGTGAGAGAGAGAAGCTTTACCAGGGTTCCGTTGAAAGTCGCATGTAGTTACTCCAAGGGTAACTAGAGAGATTTGTTGTCTTCCATTAAGAGACTCTTTCCAAATCAACAGTATCTACGTGGCGGATAACTAGCCAAAGGAGCAAGATAAACGGTGCAGATTCAAATTTCCCCTTTTTATCCTGTCGCTTCAAATACCCAGCTCCCAATGCCTTTTCTCTTTCCAATAATACAGCTATGAGACGCTTGAGTGCAAAGATCCTTGTAGTTCCCTAGCGGCTTGAAGTAGTTCCTTTCCTTTCCAACCTCATTTCCATGAACAAGTAACGAAAGGCCATATTTGGATACTTAAGGTTTTTTGTGAAAAGACAAATAGTAGTATCTAAAAAAAATAAGGGTAAGGAAGTAATTGTTGATATCCAGGTAATTGAATCCCGTGGAAGGGATTATCAATTTAATTGAGGCTCATAGGAAACGTTTACCTGGATTGGCTTTAGGGGACAAGTCTAATGATCAACCATCCTTTCGGCTTGTAAAGAGGATCATTTTGGGCCAAAAGAAACAAAGTGCTTTTAAGAAGTAGTTCCCATACATAGTAATAAACACATTTCATGCAAAGAGCAATTATTAAAATGAAAGTTGCTAAACCATGAAGTTCCCTAGTCATACTAATTGCTTAACTAGTCAATCATTGAGGGAAAAGATGGATCGGGACTTGTTTAATGTAAGAGAATCATCCCTAAGAGCATTCGAAGATGCTCGAAGGGTTGTCTGTCCAAAGCTTTGGTGAAAATATCAGCAACTTGTTCATCTGTCCTGCAATGTACCATCTCAATGGAACCTTTCTCTACGTGATCACGTAGGAAATGGTGCCTAACCTCTATGTGCTTTGTTCTAGAGTGATGCACAGGGTTTTTGGAGATGTTTATTGCAGTAGTACAATCACATTTAATAGGAACAGTTCCGAGAGACATACCGTAATCTTGAAGTTGATACTTGAGCCATAGAACTTGGGAACAACAAGCAGCAACGGCTATGTATTCAGCTTCAGCAGTAGAAAGTGCCACTGAGGATTGCTTCTTCGATCCCCAAGATACAAGGCAATCTCCTAGGAACTGTGCCATGACTGAAGTGCTTTTCCGATCTACTAGATGCCCAACGAAGTCAGCATCGGTGAAGGAGACCAGTTTGAAGGAACTGCTCCTTGGATACCATAAGCACAAGTTGTATCTTCCTTTGAGGTAGCGGAAGATCCTTTTGACTTCCTTCAAATGAGACTCCTTAGGATTTGCTTGGAACCGTGCACAGAGGCAGACGACAAACATAATGTCTGGTCTACTAGCAGTGAGATAGAGGAGGGAACCAATTATTCCTCGAAAGAGTTTTTGATTGACATTGGTTCCATTCTCATCCGCGTCAAGACGTGTGCTAGGTGAGATCGGAGTGTTGATGGGCTTTGCAGTGTCCATCCCATACTTTGACAACATTTCCTTGATGTACTTTTGTTGATGAATCTTGGTTCCTTCCTTTGTTTGAGAAATCTGAAGGCCCAGAAAGAAGTTGAGTTCTCCTACCATACTCATCTCGAACTCACTACTCATTTGTTTCTCAAACTTTTCTGTGAGCACATGGTTAGTGGAACCGAAAACTATATCATCAACATAGACTTGCATAATTAAAATGTCACCTGATTCTTTCTTTAGGAAAAGAGTTTTGTCGATTGATCCTCTTTGATAACCTTTCGATAATAGAAATGAAGCAAATCTATCATACCAGGCTCGAGGTGCTTGTTTGAGGCCATACAAAGCTCTTTCAAGAAAGTAGACATGATCTGGCTTGCTTTCGTCTTCAAATCCTGGTGGTTGTTTGACATAGACTTCTTCTTGGAGATAGCCATTCAGAAAAGTTGTCTTGACATCCATCTGGAACAACTTAAACCCTTTGTATGTAGAAAATGCTATGAGCAAGCGTATTGCTTCAATTCGAGCAACTGGTGCAAATGTTTCTTCATATTCTATCCCTTCCTCTTGATTTTAGCCTTGAGCCACAAGTCTGGCTTTGTTTCGAGACACATTTCCTGACTCATCAAGTTTGTTGCGAAAGACCCATCTAGTTCCAATGACATTCTTGTCTGATGGCCTTGGAACTAGCTTCCACACCTGGTGTCTTTCAAACTGATGGAGCTCTTCCTGCATTGCTTGAATCCAATCTGGATCTTTGAGTGCTTCCTGTATACTTTTGGGTTCAACAAGAGAAACAAATGCATTAAAAGCACAAAAGTTATGGAGAGAAGAGCGAGTTTGTACTCCCTGTTCTAGAGGTGTAAGGATGTTCTCAAGAGGGTGGTCTTTTCTCTGATGATAGTTCCTGGGTTGAAGTTCCCCTTGAGCGCTTGAACTAGCTTCAGGTAGATTTTGTTGAATCTCAGTGTCAGGATTGTTCCCTGAGGTGGATAATGGTGCAGATGGATTGTTCTCTTCTTCAGGGAAGTTGGTGAAGGGATCATCGAAGTTCTCCGTGTTATCATTATCTCCATGATCATCTTCGTTGGTTAGTTCATGTGGTTGAGACACATTTCCATTGAGATAGTCAATGTCATCCTTTTGATGATCTGAGTCATCATCCTCTTCTGTTGGTTCCCTCGTTGTCTCCCTTGGTATGGTGAAGGGCTTCACTCTTGTCTTTGAGAATGGATTAATGGAGGTAGTTCCATGATGAATGGGTTCCTCATCAAAGATGACAAGGACACTTTCTTCAAAAATTTTAGTTTTTTTTGTTGTAGACTCGGTATGCTTTGCTTTGAAGGGAGTACCCAGTGAAGATCCCTTCATAACTTCTTGGTTCAAACTTTCCGAGAGCATCTTTCCCATTGTTATGAATATAACACCTGCAACCAAAAACTCTGAGATGGGAAATATTCAGCTTTCGGCCTTTGATTAGTTCATAGGAAGTTTTAAGTAACAAAGGTCTAATCATAGCCTTGTTAAGGATATAAGTTGAGGTTGAGATAGCTTCTGCTCAGAAGTTTGATGGAACACCACTTTCGAGCATCATAGCTCGAGCCATATTCTCCAAGGTGCGATTCTTTCTTTCTACAACTCCATTTTGTTGTGGAGTTCTTGGAGCAGAGAAATTGTGAGACACTCCATTTTCATTGCAAAAGTTGAGAAAAGCTGAATTATCAAACTCTGTTCCATGGTCTGAGCGTATGGACTTCAGCTTGGTTCCTAGACTGACTTCTGTTCTTTTGGTAAAGACTTCAAACTCCTTGAACACTATTCCTTTGGAAGACAAGAAAATAACCCAAGTGAAATGAGAATAATCATCGATTATAACAAACATGTACCTGTTTCCACCATAGCTACATATGTCCATTGGACCACATAGATCCATGTGTAACATTTCCAAGGGTTTGGAAGTGCTGACAACCTTCTTTGGTTTGAAGGAACTTTGAGTTTGCTTACCTCTGGCACAAGCATCACACAGTTTTGATGTGTCTGGGTGTATCCTAGGTAAACCAATTACAAGATCTTGCAAGAACAATTTCTGAATAAGATTGAAACCCGCATGACCAAGACGTCTATGCCAAAGATCAGTATCACTTGTGGGAACTGTGAGACATAGTTTTCTAGGAGGTTGAAAATCTTGATCAACAATGTAAACATTGTTGGATCGTTTTCCTCTAAGAATAACTTTGTTAGTCTCTTTGTTCACCACCAGACATTCATTTGAATCAAAGGTAACAACATTGTTCCCTTGATCACAGAGTTGTGCCACACATAGTAAGTTATACCCAAGATCTGTCACAAGATTTACATTATTAACTTTGATTGATTTGTTGAGCTTGACTTCCCCTGAGCCTTGAATTGCTCCTTTGTTCCTGTTGCCGAAGGAAACATTTCCTCCTTCGACCTGGGTGTTAAGCGAGGTTAGATTGTTCCTGTCTCCTGTCATGTGGTTGGAGCATGCACTGTCTATGAACCACATACAGTTCCCCCTCGCTTTTACCTACAAAAGAGTTAATGTTTGGTTACCCAGGCAAGGTGTTCCTTGCCTGGTTCCTTACAGGGGTAATAATCAACATAATCTGCAATATTAACATCAACAGAGTTATAGTTCCTATAGAATCTTGAACGTGAAGTTTTGTTGTTGTTCCTGTCTGTGTGACTTCCTAAGAAACTGACTTTAGGACATTGTTCCTTGTAGTGACCAGGACTGCCACATGTCCAACAAGTTTTGTAGTATTCACCTAGATAGTACTTAGGATGAGGTCTCTGAATTCTATTTTTCTCAACAATTTCCTTGTTTGGTCCTCTGGAACCGTTTCTCTTAGCTATCTTGACATATATCCTATGAGAGTTATTCCCAGTGTAGTAGTCCCTTTGCCCTTTAGTTCCACTCTCTAGAACTCTAATCTTTACTTCTAGATGGGAGTTTTTTATTTTTTCAGTTTGTAATTCTAGGGCTCTACTTTCACTTAGTTCCCTTAGAGTAAGGGTCTTTTGATCATTTCCAGAGTCTATTTCAGAGTATCCTATGCCATTTCTAGATGGGACAAATGTGACCTTAGGAATTTCAACAACTTTCTTTCCCTCGTTTATCTCTAGCTTCCTAGTGAGAGTTTCCTTCTCTGAGGTAACGATAGCAAGCACAGAGATAAGCTCATTTTTAGCAGTCATAACAGAGTCAAGTTCCTTTCTCAGGTTATCACACTCAGAACATTCAACAGGCTTCGTATTTTTTAATTCAAGTTCCTTTTCAGCTACATCACTTTCTAGTTTAAGACAATTCTCTTCAGTTTCACTCATTTCCTTTTGAAGTTTCATATTGTCTTTAACAAGTTTAGAAAGTATGCGAATGAGATCAGATTTAGAGTATTTATCAAAGCAACTAGTTAAAATACTTACATCCTCTTGTAGTTCCTTCGGATCTCCTTTAATAGCCATAGCACACATGTTTGGTGTAGCCCAAGCCTCAGGATCTTCATCATCTGAATCATCCCATTTTGCTATGTAAGCTTTGTTCCCAAACTTATTCTCAGCGTTTCCCAGAGGACAAGCTTTAGCGTAGTGACCCTTCTTGAAGCACTTGAAGCATGTAATATCCTTGGAATCCTTTTCTCCGGACTTGTTGTAATCTCTTGAGTGACTGCCTCCTCCATAATTCTTCTGGAACTTTCCCTTTTTGTAGAGATTGCGTAGTGCTTTTGTGATGAGCACTATGTCATCCTCTTCCTCATCTTCAGATTCTTCACACTATTCTTGGACTGACTTAAGCACTTTTTCGAGCTTAAGTGCAATTCCTTTTCCAGGTTTGTTTGAGCCTTGTCAGAGTTCCTTCTTCTCTAATAAGTCTTTAGTTTCCCAAAGATCTCATGAAGCATGAGGTTCCTGTTAGATGGATTTTCCCTGAACGTTGTTCGATCATGGGTCCATTCTCCGGAAAGACCATCTATCACCTTCTTGACCTTCATCCGTTCTGTGACTTCACTCTCGGAGATTCCCAAATTGTCAAGTTTAGTCAGTAATCCCTCGAAGCGGAACTGGTATGATGATACAGTTTCTCCGGGTTCCATCCTGAAGTTGTAGAACTCCTGACGAACATCCATTTGATGATCTTCCTTTAAATCTGAGCTTCCCATGTGCATCTGCTCAATAGCAACCCACATTTCCTTAGCAGTCTTTAGGTTTCCCACCTTGGCTGAGTCGATTTCACTCATGGAATTGTTGAGGTACATTTTTGCTTTGAAATTTGCCTCCATACACTTCCACTCGTTGGGCCCCCATTTTGTGAGATCATTCTCGATTTCTGGGTTGATGACGAAGTTCCCTCTCTCGATTACAGCCCACGCTTGGTAATTGTGACTCCGCATCCAGTCCTTCATCAGTCCCTACCATCTCTCGAATCGCCCTTCAATCAGCCTAGGTGGTTTGTTGTTTCCGTATCCAACAACGCTAAGATCTGAAGACAGTTCCGTAGACATCCTGCAAGTTTTTACAGAAACTCTAGAGACAAGCTCTGATACCAATTGTAGGATCGTAGATCTGTGTTAGTTAAGACAAGTTGGGAACTGTTCCAGTGACAGTTCCCTTACGCAGCGGAATAAAGTAACACAGAAAGTAAAATGTAAAACAGAGACAAGGACACGGTTCCTTATAGAGGAACCTCTACAACCAATTAGCTGGAGAGTAAACCTCTACCTCCCTTGGAGGATTTTGAACACACACTATATTACTATTGATAGATCTCAAGATACACAATACAAAGTCGAACTTCTCTATTGTTCGCAATCCCACTCACAAACAATACTAACGACTAAGTCATGGTGATTCTTAGATCTAAACACAATTGAATATAGATGGTGAACCTGACTCGTTCCTGTGCAGTTCCCTTTAGCACAGGAATCAACTCTCCAAGCCGATGGTGATCTTAACGCAGTCTCCATCGCCTGGTCACGGAGCTTCCTTCTTTGACTTCTGATCGTCGTCTTCACTGGTTCAGCTCGGGCTCTCACTTTCTCACTTTCCTTTTTCAGATCTGGTACTTTGCATTAGAGAGCTTGCTTTGACCTAGTGACGTCGCATACTATTTATAGAGGTTTCCACTTTTCGCTTTGACGCCTTTACCCTTTTTGTCTTGGGGAGTACGATACTATTCCAAAAGACCAGCGTACCATTTTGTATCTTTCTCTTCTCGGATTTTGGCTTGACGCCCAAGACAATAGTGAAATGACTTCATTATCCTTTAAGACTCTTGCCACGTACTCAGGTGGCGTCATGGGGAATGTTTCCCTTGCTTTTCCCGTGAACCTGTTATCTTTCTTGAGATCACTTGTAAAAGGAATTAGTTCCATATTTGTTTGTCATTATCAAAACTTCGATTTCTCGAATAGAGAAACCATTGTTCCAGTGTTAGTTCCCTAACACTGATCCAACAGTTTTTTTAACAGTTCGAATACTCTCTGACTAAATATATATGCTACCAAGGTTGTGTAATGGTCTTATGAACCAATCAAAACACGTTCGGCCTTGGACGCCCAGACTAACACATAGTTGGGATAACCAAGCAGCCTCGCTCAAGGACTAGTCAGATCTAACTCTTGGTCAATATCCTAGCCCGATTAGACACATATTTGCGGAAGATATAAAGGACTCGATTGATGGGTCCGTAGAACCCTAAAAAACAATACAAGTTTGTCAAACCCAAATATATAATCTATCTTGATTTACAAGGCCACTACGACTCTAAGGTCGGGATTGGCCAAGTCGACATGACTTGCCAACTCCCTTAACCTAAGACGGAACGCAATCCGCACATAAGTTGAAAACATTATCAAACGCTACAATTTATAAAAGGAGCAAGATATATAAAACCAGGATTAAATTGTCGCTAACCGAGCATTACGAGTTACGACAAATAAATAATTATTTTAAATATCAAATATTCACATAATGAATATAACGAAACACAACAATAATCACATACAAACTCCACAAAAATGCATAAAATCAAATCTACAAAACACTCCAAACGCTTTAATACTAATACCTGATGCAAAATTTCATACAAAACTAAAAACTGTATTAATAAGGCTAAAATGAAATTTCTAATGGTACAAATATATCCTAATAACTTGCAAATTAACATGGCACCACTCTAAGGCATATCGGACAAGATAAAACAATAAAATTACAAATACTGTACAATCCAAATCCATTAAGTAATAAACCATCATCAATAAACATTTATATAACATCTTAATTTAAACCATCATCATGTACTAATTAATGCATTATCTTAAATTTTTACGCTTAATTTGTTTAGCTTGCTATTTTTGTCTACATGTCTCATCGAATATTTAGGCCACTAATTAAAATAACAGTACATGTTGCATTCTCCTGAATAAAAAGCGGATCTCATCAAGAAAGTTTCCTCCCAATTTTAAACAATTATAAAATGGTCAAAATTCATTTTGTTTGAATTTCCATTTGGTATTATATAACAATTCCAAACCAAAGTTCGTCAACAAAGATTCTCCTTTCTTTATTATCATTCTCCAATCGTTAGAAAAAAAATCAAAGCTTCGTTCTTGATGTAAGCTTGTCAATTTCTACCCTTACTCTCTCATATTTCGATCTAATTGTAAAATTATCGTTTCCTTTTAGTTATTATGGAATTGTAATTGTAGAATTTGACAAATCTTTATGAACTGCCAATTAGGTTGTAAATTAAGTAATTTTGATATCCAATATGATCTGACCATACATTAAAACAACTTTGTTTTTCTCAAAATGCATGCAATTCTAGACAATGTTTTAGCAAATTTTGCCTTTTATATAAAGCTATTGACTTTGCTAAGATTTGTATAGTTTTCAGCAGCTTTTGATTGAAGATGGCCGATGGAGATGATATCCAACCCCTTGTATGTGACAATGGTACCGGAATGGTTAAGGTAAACAAAACAAAAAATACATTTTATTTTTTTGAGTAATTAAAAATTCAAATACACTTCCAAAATCCTCTTTTAGAGTTTATTTTGTTAGAATGCATTATAACGCATATATATGTTGTAGGCTGGATTTGCTGGAGATGATGCTCCGAGGGCAGTCTTCCCTAGCATTGTCGGTCGTCCACGTCACACCGGTGTGATGGTTGGCATGGGCCAGAAAGACGCCTATGTTGGAGATGAGGCTCAATCAAAACGTGGTATTTTGACTCTAAAGTACCCTATTGAACACGGTATTGTGACCAATTGGGATGATATGGAGAAAATTTGGCATCATACGTTCTACAATGAGCTTCGTGTTGTGCCGGAAGAGCATCCGGTTCTGCTCACCGAGGCACCTCTTAATCCAAAGGCGAATCGAGAGAAGATGACTCAAATCATGTTTGAAACGTTTAATGCCCCTGCAATGTATGTGGCCATTCAAGCCGTTCTGTCCTTGTATGCCAGTGGTCGTACTACCGGTAAGCCTATTGTCCTATAATTGAGGCTATTTGCCGCAACAAAAGTGAAAGTTCATGCGATTTTTTGCAACTTCTTTTAAAGGTTAGGTTATTTTCTCCAATATAAAATAGTCAAGTTAAGTTGCAATTTCTATTATATAAATACTTATATTCTTAAAAAGTACTTGTTTCATATGCCAATAAGGCTTTGTTTGGCACTATACAATGTGATGTGATTATAATGTATACGATCAAGTGATTAATTTTTGTGGTGTGCCAGGTATCGTGTTGGACTCTGGAGACGGTGTGAGCCACACGGTTCCAATCTACGAGGGCTACGCTCTCCCTCATGCCATCCTCCGTCTCGATTTAGCTGGCCGTGATCTGACGGACCAGCTCATGAAAATCCTGACCGAACGAGGCTACTCGTTCACAACAAGCGCCGAGCGGGAAATCGTGAGAGACGTCAAGGAGAAGCTTTCTTACATAGCTCTTGACTACGAGCAAGAGCTGGAAACATCAAACACCAGCTCCTCGGTCGACAAGAGCTACGAGTTGCCTGACGGTCAAGTCATTACTATTGGCGCGGAGCGTTTCAGGTGCCCTGAGGTGCTTTTCCAGCCTTCCATGATTGGAATGGAATCTCCTGGCATTCATGAGACTACTTATAACTCCATCATGAAGTGTGATGTGGATATTAGGAAGGATTTGTATGGCAACATTGTTTTGAGTGGAGGAACCACCATGTTTTCCGGCATTGCTGATAGAATGAGCAAGGAGATTACTGCTTTGGCTCCGAGTAGCATGAAGATTAAGGTTGTCGCCCCTCCGGAGAGGAAATATAGTGTCTGGATCGGTGGCTCCATCTTGGCATCTCTCAGCACATTCCAACAGGTACATATATACAATCTAATCATTAAAACTTTTAACTAGTTTGTTTGTATTAGCTCAATGGGATTTCATCCTAAAATCAATGGGTAATAGGATGAGTAATTAAGTGAGTTAAAAATAACTTTTCACCTAAAAACTACTTATAAATGATTTGTTTGATATCACTCTAGTTGATAACTTGATATCGATGTAAATATGTGTTGGTTGACGAAAATGGCTTTTTTATGGATACAGATGTGGATTGCTAAGGCAGAGTATGATGAGGCCGGGCCATCGATTGTGCACAGGAAGTGCTTCTAGATTGAAGTTGGTTGAAGAGGAGTAAACTTATAGAGTTGGGAAAGAGCAAAGAGATTCTATGAAGGATAGATTTGGCAAGAACAAGGGTTGCCATTTATTCCGATTGAGTACTTACATTACATGTTTGGATAAAATTTTCTAGTTCAGTGATATATAATCGTATGGAATACATTCTGCAATTCTTATATTTGGTAATTTTTTCTATGTGTATTTGTATTTTATTTTTAAAACTTGTAAGACTCTCCCTCCAATTATTGGAAGACTATATTCAGTTTTGCTTAGTAATATTCTAATGCTTTCGATATGTTATTGCTCGTCTCCAATCCAACACAGCATATTCAAAAAGTATTATAGAAAAAAGTCAAAGAAATAATTAAAAATCAATCAATAATGATTGACCTTTCAACTGACTTAGTCGTGTAGGCCGCGTTCACGGTTTTGCTCCATAGAAGGAGAAGTGTCTCTTGCGTCGAGGTCCCGGTCAACGAACTCGTGATCACGGTTTTGCCTAAGAGAAGGAGCGAGGCTCTTTGGGCCAGATTCGCTCTCGCGACTATTGAGCCCACAATCACAATTTCCCTCTTGGCCCTCACTTCTGGGCTCATCTTCGATCTTTGAAGGAATTCCGTCTTGAGACGATTTCCTTTCGAGCATATGCGCACGTCTAGTTGAGCAGCCCACATTCGGACTTTGGCGTCTTCATCTCTGAATTGGATCATTTGATGGAGGGTCGATAGTACTGCTCTTATCCCACGAATCCATGGCCTCCCCAAGATCAAGTTGTATGGGGCGGGCAAGTCGACTACTATGAAATTGACTGCCAAGTTCTTCTTTGCTAAACAGACATGCATTCATACATTCCAAGCGGGAATGTCGGATATGCGCCGAGTCCGATGAGTTACATCGTGATTGAGACCAAGTCTTCATTATTCTTTCCTAGGAGTTAAAAGATATAATAATACATGATATCCACCGATCTCCCCGGATCTACCAATGCCCGACGTACCATTGTGAGGATCAAGGGGTCATTTTGCGAGACTTGGACTAACGCAAGGTCCTTGTCCCAAAAGACCAAACCCTTGATCGCGGGCGCGGGTGGCGGTGGCGGTCGCGATTCGGACTATTGAACCCGCATCACCTCGAGCTCGTGATATGCCTTTTAGAAATTGCTCCTAGTTTCCGCATCCTCGTTCTTGTATGTTGTCGAGATTGTTTGAATGGCCTCGATTTGCTTCTTTCTCGACTTTCCCTTGTCCTTTGTTTCTTTCTTCTTAATGTACTCGCGCAAGTATCATTCTTGAACCATTTCTTCTAGAAAATTCTTATAGGACTCGCAATCTTCGGTCATATGCCCCCGCGTCCTATGGTACATGCAATACTTCTGCCTTCGGACATCATCTTTGGGGAACTCATCTTGTACAGGATAGCGGAAGTAGCTCCATGCTTGATGCGCGTTAGAATCCTATATATTGGGATGTTGAAGGTCATTTAGACGGTTCTAGTTTTCTCTCTTTATGGGTGTGTTTTTCACCTAAAGTTCCCGCTTGAGGAACGATGTGACCTTCGAGGTGGAGATGGTGATTTCCCTTTTGGTTTGTAGTTTGCCTCTTCTAATATTTCTGCAAGCATATCACTCCATGAAACGATAGTGAAGCGGCGCAAACTTTCTCTCTTCACTTTTCTAAGGCCGAATAGTGTGTCCAATGACACCGCATCCTGACTATTGGCTATATATGCCTTATGAACTCGGTAGCAAATTGATTCCATGGATTGATCTAGGTATCAAGCTTTGGAACCGCTTTAACACACCCTTGTTGAGGGTCCCCCAGAACATCTTGCACATGGTTGCATCGTCGGACACCCATAATGCCTTCTTATGCGAGAAAGATGCTATGTAGTTCACGGGGTCCGAATGCCCATCATATAGAGCGAATGATGGTGGTGAAATTTTGTTAGAGGCTTGGCACGTTGGATGCTTCTATGGAATGGTGTCGATGTCACCATAGCAATCTTGTTTTTGGGTTGCTTTTAAGCCGATTGCAAGGCTCCACCTTGCAATCTCAATAGATCAAGCAATATCCCTTTGCTACACCTTAGAGATCGATTCTCTCCTTCATGCCTCTCATCACTTTCGCTTCTACTTCGACCACGTCGTCGTTTCTTCTCATTGCCAATCAACTCTCGAGTTGTTTCTCTTGGAGACTGTGAAGTATATCTTGGTGTCTTGGGTTTACTCAGGCTTTGTAAATGGGTCATAGCAATCTTCATTGCGGTCGCGCGAGTGATCACGGTGATTGCTTCGACAGGGACCGCCGAAGGGGCTGCAGTGATCGCCGCCAGGTTTGTCGCGAGCCAGGACGTCCACGACCAAGGCGGTGTCCATGGTCGCGGGAATCCTCTGAGTCATTCGAGGTCGATTCGCTAGACTGGGGATGGTCCGCTGCTCGAGACTTCCTGTGTGGGGGCGATTCCCGTCATTTACCCCTTCGTCGACCCCTACATGCTCTATGATCGCTCTCGTAGTTGACTTGCATCCCTTCGGGTTCTTCATAGTGCTCATCCGTTTGGGACTACGACGGTTATCGACAAGTTCGATAACGCTAGCGAGTCGTCGATTAGTTCTTTCGACCACCGATTCATTGACGGGGCGTTTACCTTGAACTTTATCCAAGGAATACTTCAATCTAGCGATTTTCCCAAGTTTGGTCAAGGAGAGATTCTACTTGGGCATGCTCACTCTGAATTCACTTATTATCTCTCAAGGTGGAGGCTAGTGCGTGTGTAAGTTCAGCCTCGTCTTCATTCTCGACGGTGGTTGATGCCCCATTACCGTCGTTCGGCCCGGATGCCAAAGATATGCGAGCGTCACCACGCAAGGCATTAGACCTGGCGTGGCTCGATTGACCATGCTCGTATTGTGTGCTGGTGGAATAAGAATTTTGCTCTCGGATTAGGGCGGGCTCGGGTTCTGAGATGTGAAGTTGCGATTGCGGTTTCTCGCCCTGGCTTGTGCGATTGTCCACGCCTTTGAAGGTTACGATTGTTTTCGGATTCAGCGATACGCATTGCTGACTCCCAGAGAGGGTCGAACCCATCAGATTCGGACATTGTAGCATTACAACCCTCCATTTCGTCGCTTGATTCGGGCACCTTACGACTCGCGTGAAGAGAAACCACGCTCGCGGGTGAGGCCGAGTCACAGTTCATGTCGTCTTCAAGCATGGTGCCTTGCTCGATGCGCACTAGGGCTTGATCCTTTGAGTGAAGAGATGCATGATCGCCCTGTGGGCACGATTGCAGTTTTTTGGGACGCGGTCGCAGTTTCGATTGTGAGCCTGATCCTTTGAGGGAATATTGGAGTTCGCGTGATCGCTTCGCAAACCGCTATCGCGATTTCGGTCATTGTGAAGACCGCATTCGATTTCGATTTGCGCGCTCGCAAGAAGAAATGCAAGAAGCTTCGCCAGAAGCGACGAAGGGGGCTGGGGAAGGCCGTCCAAAAGCGGTAAATGAAAAAAAAGAGAAAGTTAGCATTTGTTCTTCAGGGATCGATTACAGCACCATAATTGTGTGTATCGATTCCTCGATTCCCACAGACGGCGCCAACTGTTAGTACACGAAAGTTCGCCTTTTATGCGCTAATGAATGCTCCTCTTGATTTGCCATTTCGCCTTCCGTTCCAAACTTCTTCTTCAACCAAGAACTTGCAAAACAATGGACACATGGGGTGAAGTCCTCCTAATCCACCTAAGTCAAAAGAGCAGTTTGTCGATTGAACGTTGAGAAAAAAGGTAAGACTTGGGAGCGAGGTCAGCGGTTTCTGAATATGCTTATTGTACATGGCGAAGACATGCATTTATAATAAAAGAAAGGGAGATAGATGGTTGAAAATCCTATCTCTAGGGTCGATCCATATGCCTTGTCACCTAAGCAAACGATGTCTTGCTCCCCAATCCACATGGAAATTCTGTCTTTCGATTAAGATAGAATCTTCTATTATAGAGATTTAAGAATTGCGATCAGATGGGGGATTGATATACAGTGTTATATGCGAGCAATTTCAAGCCATTGGATCATGCATTATTAATGGTAAGGATTAAAACACGCGTTTAACTAATTTTATAAATGGTGGGGCATTTTTGTCTTTTACCCGTTAAATTAAAACACTTGCTATAGTGTCATCTTCTTCCTCTGAAACGTGGAGCTTTCATTCAATATTTTTTGATCAAATCTTCTCCGTATTTTTTGCCTCTTGCTTTTTCTTATTTGATTCGATTTTTGTTGATTCTAACCCCAATTTATGTTCTCTCTTCATGGATTGTGGTATGGATCTCCTTTGAAACACATTCAAGTTCGCATTTGGGGTCATTTCAAATTTAGGAGCTTGGTACTTTGATTTAGATGTTTTTGTGTTCTTTGGACTGATGTTTGTTGATTTTTAATCAAACATATGAAGATTTGTTTATGTTTTGCATTTAAATCTCAAGTTTCAATTGAAACAAAGGCTAACGGTCAATTCTCTATCAATCGCCCACCATGTGCACCATAAAATACCCAAGTATTCAACTAAGAGTTTAGAGCATTTTTTACCAATTGTTCTTATTATTTTATTTAATTTTATGCCAATGTGGTTTGTTTCCACGTCTATTTTTAAAAAGGACGTGACTTTTGTCATCATATCTTAGTTGGTTAATGTTCGGAATTCATGAACCATAAGGACAAAAAAATGAATATAGCATGCAAAAACTAGTAAATAAATGAACCTATCTTACAAAACCATGAACTAAAAGACATGAAAGAAAATAATAACTAGCATGAACTAAATGAAATGAACCATAAGATGAAATTTGATGAACCTAAGGTTATTCAAACATGAACGAAAAGAACAATTGTTATTAACAAAAAGGCATGGAACAAAATTTATGATCCATAAGAAGAAATATTATGAACCTAGTTTACAAAAACATTGACCAAAAGAACAAGTACCATGAACCAAAAATCACGAAAGTAAATAATAACTAGCCTGAACTAAAAGACATGAACCATAAGATGAACTTTGATGAACCTTTGGTTATTCAAAGATGAACCAAAAGAATAATTGTTATAAACAAAAAAACATGGAACAAAATTTATGAACCATAAGAGAAAATATTATGAACCTTACCTTGAAAAGTCATGAACTAAGAGAACAACCGATATGAACAAAAAGGCATGACCGTATTAAGAATTAGCCTATGTGGGATTTGAACCCACATCTGTGTGCACATGCACATTCCTCTACCATTTGAGCTAATAGGCTACCAAATAACATGATCATTGGAAAAGTTGATGTCCAAATATTTAAAAATCAAACAAAATCACTAAAATGTATAAAGTGTATGATGTTTATTATAGCGACGTCTCCATACCAAGGGGCAAAAAATAACATGTTGAATTTGTATCATTAGGACAAATGCATATCCAAATGAGAACTTCATCCCAAAGTAGACAAACATGATGGCAAAAAAACAACTTGCAATCATAATCACGCAATGAATCAAAATAATATCTATCATGGTCCAAATGTCATGACATAGTAACTACCATACACAAAAACAATGAAGCCTAATAGTGCTTATGTTGAACTTCATCGTATAAAGTTAATAACCAACTGAACAATCAATACATTTCTAGAATAACCAATGGAATAATCAATACAACGATCAATGCACCAGATTTTCTCCTCAAGCTCTATTGAATTTTGTTGTAGATACACATTTTTTAGATTAAATACATTCAAAAACCAACATCCAACATCAGTTCATATTCAATACTAGATCTAGAAATATAAAATGCAAAAATGAAAAGTAACAAAAAAAATCATAAATCAAAAGGCCTAACTACAAAGATCAAATAAAGGAGCGTCCTAAGGTGGAATTGAATATGAAGAATGAGATTAAAATGGATCAAGAAGGATGCAAAGGCTGAATCTAAACCATTCAAAAAAGAAATTACCCTTTATCCGATGAAGAATTGAAAAGTTAGGGTTTCATACTTTGGCTCATTTGAACTACAAACTACTCATGTTCTTCGATCTTACTTTACTTCATTTGTTGATTTCCATAGAATTCAATCCAAAAGCAGCACAAAGATGGCTACAAAAAAATTGGCAAGGGAAAGAGATAGGTTTTTCGCTCGATTGAGTCGAACAATTCGTGAAAGAGGGGAAAGGGATGTGTCATGTGTGTGTCCCAACAAAGAAGGAAATGAGGGATATTTTGGTCTTGCTTGAAAAATATTACTATAATTACACTCCGTGCCACTTTTAGAACCATCTTTATAATCCAACGGTGCATATGTGCTCGCATTATACACTATACGAATAATATGTACCCGAGCGTGACTCAGCGATTTAATTATCAAAATAAAGAAGATAAAAGTTTACCATAATAAATACCTTATTTAAAGAAAAGGATAACAAAATAAATAAAAATACATTTTTTGCGGAAAATAACATAAATAGGTAATAATTAATATTTTATCCACTCACAATTAGAATAAACTGTTCTAAATAATTGTAAGAAAATAAATTCTTATTATTATAATGAGTGGATCATAATCCATACATGCAAACACCCTCCTTGACAGAATTGGTGGTCTACTAGTCTACTACCAATCTTTCTAATTTCATTTTTTTAAAAGCAATATATGAAATTCATGATAATTCTACTTTAAAATATACAATATGTTGGTTAAAATGCGATATTATTTATTTATCCTTTTCTTAGACAATAATTTAGTGTTTTAAAACCTTAGAGTTTGCCTCGTGCTTTTCTTGTATGTTAAGAAATATCTTGTTATCATATCTTTGAATATAGATATGGTAGAAGATATCAAGAATTCCATATCATGATTGTTAGGCTATATATAAGGCTTATATATATAGACATCCCTGAAAACCATACTAAAATTAATAACAAACTTGAGATTTTAAGACTTGGGTTTATATTCGATTTAAGCCCCTTGGACGTACGCCTAGTGATGAAACTCGATATAATACGCGCTATAAACGGAATTATACTAAATATTAATTCTCGGGTTTCGTACAAAAAAACGGTTTTCGTACGTAGATTATTCATCCTCCCCACCCTTCAGCTTTACAAATAAAGCTTTATGGACTTTATACCGTAAATAGTGCAATCTCACTCGAAGATTAAACACATCAAACTTTAACAAGCAAGATAGTTCTTAAGTTAGAGATGTTTTTTGGCCTCTTTTATTATTCCGCACTCCTCCTATTTGTAGCCTTTGCAAGCTTCCAATCCTCCCAAATAGGCGATGTGGGAGAGAGTAGGATGATGACGTGGTGTTTCTCCATAGGACCATTCAATTGTCCTCCTTGCTTGCTTACATGGTTTTGATCAATGTGGGAGGTAACATCCAAATTCATGCACCTGCATTTCTCCCACGTTAACCATACATGCACACATTTGACGGAGTTGTTTTGTTGATTTTGCACTTGGGCCGAGTTTATTTAACTATCCCATGGGCTCGGCCCATTTATATTTTCACTCTCAGCCCATTCATATTTTCACTCTCTACGAAGTGCATGCATTTATCATTCTCGGTCCATGCAAATCACAACCCAACTCATACATGCAACGCGACGTCTTATCGATTTTCTTCTTAATTTTCGTTAATTACCTGATGATTATTGAGCGATTATTTCACGCACCATGACCTACAAAAGGAGATTTCACGTTACAACGCAGTTTTGCTCCCGCACAACTTGTTCGAAGATCAGTCTTATGTTAATGATTAAAAACCTGGATAATGCCTTTTACTCTCCAAGTTCCGTTCTTAAAGTCATGCTTACATAATCATTAGGATTTAGGAGGTGGTTGTTCTTTAAGTTTCTTCTTCCCCTAAGGATACTTACAGACTACCATTAACATGCCAATGGCTTTGAAAGTGACGTTCTAAAGTTACATATAAACGAAATTATACTAAATATTAACTCTCGAGTTTTGTACTACGAAACAGTTTTCATACGTAGATTATTCATCATCCTCACCCTTCAGCTTTACAAATAAAGGTTTGTGGACTTTATACCGTAAATAATGCAATCTCACTCGAAGATTAAACACGTCGAACTTTAACAAGCAAGATAGTTCTTGAGTTAGAGATGTTTTTTGGCCTCTTTTATTATTCCGCACTCCTCCTATTTGTAGCCTTTGCAAGCTTCCAATCCTCCCAAATAGGCGATGTGGGAGAAAGTAGGATGATGGCGTGGTGTTTCTCCATATGACCATTCAATTGTCCTTCTTGCTTGCTTACTTGGTTTTGATCTATGTGGGAGGTAACATGCAAATCCATGCACCTACATTTCTCCCACGTTGACCATACATGCACACATTTGACGGAGTTGTTTTGTTGATTTTGAACTTGGGACGAGTTTATTTAACTAGCCCATGGGCTCGGCCCATTTATATTTTCACTCTCAGCCCATTCATATTTTCACTCTCTACCAAGTGCATGCATTTATCATTCTCGATCCATACAAATCACAACCCAACTGATACATGCAACGCGACGTCTTATCGATTTTTTTTCTTAATGTTCGTTAATGACCTGATGATTATTTAACGATTATTTCACGCACCATGACCTACAAAAGGCGATTTCACGTTACAACGTAGTTTTGCTCCGGCACAACTTGTTCGAAGATCGACCTTATGTTATTGATTAAAAACCTGGATAATGTCTTTTACTCTCCAAGTTCCGTTCTTAAAGTCGTGCTTACATAATTATTAGGATTTAGGAGGTGGTTGTTCTTTAAGTTTCTTCTTCCCCTAAGGCTACTTAAAGACTACCATTAACATGCCAATGGCTTTGAATGTGACATTCTAAAGTTACGGTATAAACGGAATTATATTAAATATTAACTCTCGGGATTCGTACAACGAAACGGTTTTCGTACGTAGATTATTCATCCTCCCCATCCTTCAGCTTTACAAATAAAGCTTTATGGACTTTATACCGTAAATAGTATAATCTCACTCGAAGATTAAACACGTCAAACTTTAACAAGCAAGATAGTTCTTGAGTTAGAGATATTTTTTTGCCTCTTTTATTATTCCGCACTCCTCCTATTTTTAGCCTTTACAAGCTTCCAATCCTCCCAAATAGGCAATGTGGGAGAGAGTAGGATGATGACGTGGAGTTTCTCCAAAGGACCATTTTATTGTCGTTCTTGCTTGCTTACTTGGTTTTGATCGATGTGAGAGGTAACATGCAAATCCATCCACCTGCATTTCTCCCACGTTGACCATACATGCACATATATTGACGGAGTTGTTTTGTTGATTTTTAACTTGGTACGAGTTTATTTAACTAGCCCATGGGCTCAGCCCATTTATATTTTCACTCTTAGCCCATTCATATTTTCACTCTCTACCAAGTGCATGCATTTATCATTCTCGGTCCATACAAATCACAAACCAACGCATACATGCAACGCGGAGTCTTATTGATTTTCTTCTTAATGTTCTTTAATTACCCGATGGTTATTTAGCGATTATTTCATGCACCATCACCTACAAAAGGTGATTTCACGTTAAAACGCAGTTTTGCTCCCGCACAACTTGTTCGAAGATCGGTCTTATGTTATTGATTAAAAACCTGGATAATGCCTTTTACTCTCCAAGTTCCGTTCTTAAAGTCGTGCTTTCATAATCATTAGGATTTAGGAAGTTTCTTCTTCCCCTAAGGCTACTTAAAGACTACCATTAACATGCCAATGACTTTGAAAGTGACGTTCTAAAGAACAGAGTTTGGGAAGTCAAAGGAATTATCCATGGTTTTAATCAATAACAACAAACCAGGAAGGTGAAAGAATAAAGTTGTATGCGGCCCCGAGACAAATCAAATCGGCAAAAACTCTTTGTAGCCCTAAACAAGATTCATATTGTGCATTTTTTGGTGAAATGTTAAAATTAAAAATATAAAATACCCTAATGAAATCTTTACAAATATGTTTAGTTTAAAGGTTTTTGAAAATGGCTAAGTAGTAATGAAATAGAGAATAGTTAAATATAGGCTAAATAGTAATGTTAACTCTTCAAGTTTTATTAAATAACACATGTTAGTTCTTCGATTTTTTTTTTTGAATAATCAAATTGGCTTAAGTTATGAAGTAAAGAATAGCCATAACATATCATATGTGTTCTTCATACATACAAATTTATCACCGTACAATAATTTTCGGATTTGTTACTCGGATATGTGCATAAATCCAAACATGTCAAATCCTCTTAAGCTATTTTATTCAAGAGCAATTCTTGCGATTCACCATTTAAAATACAAGAATGCAAATTCCATAAAAATAAATCTTGAATTATAACACTAATTGCAATTCAATGAAAACGCAAATTTCTTTAAAAAGCATAAATTTCATTTTCATCTATGACCAAAATATAGAATTACAACTATTTTGAGGGAGAGTTATCTCTTGGAAAATAAATCTTGAACCAAAGAAGGGATGATTTGTTATCTTGCAAGGGAGTACGCAGGGACAACACATCGTGGTAGGATGAGGTAGGCTCCAAAAATAGGCTAAATTTAATATTAAAAAGGATAAATTTAGTAGTAAATTAGTTCACCGAAGAAAATTTGGTGAAAATTAGCATCCCTGTGAGTAAGAATATCATTCAAGGGAAATAATTAAATTATTTTTTTCTTTATTGGACACAAATATATTTATTTGTTACGAGACTAAAAAAGCAAATAACAAATTTTTGCATCATTATAAGTATATCTTGTCTTTTTAGTATAGTCTTTTTTTCTTGTTTTATAAAATTTGCCATTTTAGTATTTTTTTCCATTCCTTTTCAATTTTGTTCATTTTATAGGACTAATAATTAGTCTTAATGATCTATACACTTTTCTAGATATAGAGATATTTTAGTTAAAAAATTTATTCCTTAATATGTTTGTATTGGGATAAAAAAGACATGTTTTGGGACCAATGTGAGTAACATTTGTTATTAGTTCTTTCAAAGCTTATCCAAAAAAGGAGTATTCAATAGACATAAACTTTTGGAGAATGGACAAGGTATTCTAGCCTCATTGTTTGCGAAGGATTACAATTGGAAAAATTACCATACATAAATTGACCTATACAAATTATCATACACAAATTTTATGTCACAAAATTAGCGTATACGTGTATAAAATTTTGTATTTTGCTTAACAAAATTAATCTACACGAAATATTCTATGAAAAAATTTCATGTGTCAAAATTGTTGTAATAAACTAATCTACACAAAATAGCCTACATAAAATTTTATGTAACAAAATTTGTGTAACAAATTTAACCTACATGAAATACTCTACACAAACTTATGTAATAAAATTAACCTAAACAAGTTTTATGTAACAGATTTTACATAACAAATTTGACTTAAATGGAATATTTTACATAAATTTTTGGTAGTTTTTACTTAAATAAGTCATATATGCACATATGTATTTATAATTAAATTATATAATTGGTAAAATGGAAAATTCAATGGGGAAACTTGATTGGGATTGTAAACGGGGAAGATTAAGCGAGGATGGGGATTCCCAATGGGGAGGAAAACCCGACGGGGATGGGAACGGGGAGGAATTTAAATCCTCGACGGGTATAGGGATGGGGATAGGGAGTATAATGTTAAACGAGGATGGGGACGGGGATGGTACTCCTCACCCCGAACCCGCCCCATTGTCATCCGTAATTGCAACATAACAAGCAACTAAGATACATCTCAAATTGATAGCTTCATGATAACAACATTCAACACCATAGAAACTAAGATACAACCAAGTATTACAATGAAATTTATATGGTCATGTGCCTTAACTACACAAGCATGGTTTCTGAGTCTAGTTTGTATGCTTGATTTTCCATTTGAAGCCTATCAATCATCGTGTTCCTAGCTGCAATTTTCTCTGTTATCTTCTCCAACTCAGTCTATTGTAGAATTATCGAATTATATATGCATTTTTATGTTGTCCTCTTCTAGCTTTTCTTTCTCTTTTAATAACTTGTTGGTTGGCAACAATTGTTCTTTCTGAGTATTCATCATCTATCCAAGCAAAGAACTTGCATTTCATTGGTGTTGCATATTGTCGACAACCATAGAATTGCCTCATCGAATTCTTATTAGTATGTGCAGTCGATATATACTATTGTCGTATAACCACGAAAACACGTCTTTCGTTCCAAATTATAGCTTGTGAAACTAGATCTAGACATTATCATCTTAAAAGAGTTCAAATATTAACACACCTTATTCCAGTATCATTTGTCAACCAAAGTAAACCCAAAAAAATATTAACACACCTTCAATTCGAATTGCAAGAATGGATAAAAGCCCCTAATTTATGATAGATTGATTTTGTACATTCAATTCAAAGCCCCTAATTTATGACAGATTGAATTTAATAAACCGTTATAGATAAATCGACACTTGAAAAGAGAATGAAGAGAGAGAAAGAAAGAAAATCGAGTGGTGAAATTTTTCCAGAGCCCTAGAACCAAACCCATAAGCCTAATCCTCTGTCTATGCCTTGCTGGCGGCGTTCTTGACCATGGAAGTGGCCACAACACGGAAGAAGAAATGGTGTATTCTAAACCGTCAATGAAGATTTGGCAAAGCCCCATCCAATCCTTATGGAAAGCAAGTACTATTAAGAGCAGCAAGTATCTGGAAAATCAGTGCAAATCTCATATTCAGAGCAAAATACAATCGTGGAAGCGTCTGGAATCAAGAAAAATGATGAAAGCATGGAGGCAACCCAAATCAGTAACAAAGAAGAAGTACGACAATCTCGATTGTGTGGGAAAGGACGGTGACGAGGGCAAAGGCAGAGTGAAGAAGGAACGAGAGTTTGGTGAAATTGGGCCTATCCATGGTACGAGACCACCCCCACCACTCGATTGGTTTCAAAGGTTTGTGTATTTCCTCTTATTTAAACTAGTGATTGTTGATTTCTGCTTTCACGCTCTCTTCTCTTCCAACTTCAGAATCTTCTGCCTAATTCTCCTCTACTGGTGTTTTCTGTTTCTTAAAATGACCAATCTGGAGAGACCTTACAAAGAATTCCTGTTGAATATCAATGCCTCCAGTTCCAACCCACCTCCAAAGACTGAGAAAGTCTACGAGGTGATTGGAGCGTTAGAGTCGTCGGCTGAGGAAGCCAATGAAAATCTCTTGAGTGATGTTGAGGATGAGTCCTCCAATGCTGCAGATGGCCAGAAAGTTGATGAAGATTATGAAAAGTATGTCCAGAAAGCCGATGCACATCTGAATATAATTTTTGTAAATTTAGACGGTGTAGGTGATTATAGACTTTTCTGGATGCACTTAAGGCGCAAGTTCATTGTCTGTATTAAGTGGCAAATAGCTTACTGGGTGTCATGTCTTATAGTTGCATTTGTGAATCTCAAAGACATGAATGATACTATTGGATTAAGAGAATCTGTAGACAACTATGGAATTAGCGACTCAGTGAAAATCCATATAAACTTGAACTTAATTGATGGAGTAAGATGGGTCTGGCATAATTGTTTGATGAATTTGCGGAAATTAAAAAATAATTTTCATCTCTTCGTGTTGGTTATGGATTTGGAAATGTGGATGATGGAAAAGCTTAAGAGTATGGTGAAAATTGACCATTTATTATACATGTTTGATATACTACATAAAAGAAGGAATGTTGCAAGCATGAACGATGAGGCCGAAATTGAGCATGTGTACATCTAGTGTGAAAGTACTAGTCTGGATAAAACACAAATGAATATGGGCTTACATGATGGTACAATATGGGTTTTGACCATTTGGAAGTATTTACATGACAAGAAAATAATAATAGTAGGCACTAATACACGAATTTGTACATATAAGAAATATGGTATAATTTTAGAAATGATCACGATCCAAAAATGGTTGAGTTTATTTTCGTCTAATGAAAAGAATGAGAGGGTCGGCCCTGTAGTCAAAATTCTTAGTTTTACATGAAGATAGATTCTTGGAACATTCGAGTTATGGGTCGGAGAAATTTCTGAACACATATCAAACATTTACTAAATTCTATCACATAAAAATCATGGCAATTATTGAAACAAAAACTGATAGATCACCCCCCGAAGGGTCTTGGAGAAAAGCAGGTTTTGATAATATAATTATGATGCCAGTAAAAGGACGAGTGGGAGGAATTTATATCATGTGGAAAGAATTCCTAGTTCTAATACTTATCTATGCACCGCCCCAAGAAACAGAAAAGGCCGCATTTTGGGAACAAATAACGCAATATATTACTCAGACTTCGTTACCGTGTATCATAATAGGTGATTTCAATGACTTACTGCAATCATAAGATAAACACGATGGTCTTTACCCGGGTCGTTCTCGATTTGTTCGACTTCAAAAATTTATAGAACAATGTGATCTTATGAAATACACAAACTACAGGAAACGAATTATCCTGGAGAAAACGCAAAATAGACATTGACAACACATTCGAAAAATTGGATAGAGTTCTTGTATCACATCAAATTGCACAATGGTTTTCGGATTTAATAACACAGAACCATGTGTTCTCATTCTCGGATCATTGTCCAATATCCATTGAAGTAGGAGATAAGGAACCGTATAAAGAGAAACCATTTAAATTTGAGAAAATTTGGATGCACATGAAAGATTTTGGAAATCTAGTATCTTAGACATGGAGAGTACATAGCCCGGGCTCTCATATGTTTAATCTAGTGCAAAAGACTCGTTTACTTAAATCCAAAATTAAAGTGTGGAACAAGCACACATTTGGGAACATTTTCAGACAACTGAAGGACATAGATACAAAGTTGATAGAATTGCAAGGAAAGTCCACACAAGGAAACAAGACCAAAAACAGTGCACATCAACAAAGATTAATAGAAAAAAAGGAACAATTATTACATTTCCATAAAGTATATTGGGTGCAAAGAGTTAAGACAAAGCACATGAAATATGTAGATACCAATAACGCTTATTTCCATCGATGTGCCACGGGCAGAAGAAATTACAGACGTATAAAATCTATCATATCTACTAATGGTACCCCTGTCTTAGGAGATGACAATGTGAGGAATGAAATTAGGTATGATTTCAAACGGAGATTCCAAAAACAAACGATCAATCAAAGTAAACTCAAGAATCAAATAAATCTGATTAAGGGTGAGATCACCGACACATAGAATGAAATCTTAATCAAAGACGTAACAAATTGTGAAATAAAGAATGCGGTATTTAGCCTAGGTAAAAATAAGTCACCAAAACCAGACGACATGATTGCTGAATTTTACCAAAAATACTGGAATACAGTTGGTCCTTCCATCATCAAAGCAATAAAGGCCTTTTTTACATCAGGACTCATCCTTAAGGAAATTAACCATACATTCATTACGTTACTACCGAAATGTGATAACCCATCCACTATCAACCATTATCGACCGATTAGTTTGTGTTCCTCGATTTATAAGATCATAGCAAAAAATTTAGCCGAAAGACTAAAACAGGTTCTACCTAAAATAATTCATCCGCTGCAAGGAGCCTTTGTTACGAACCGAGCAATCCAGGATAATGTACTTATAGCCCATGAAATTTTCCATGCGTTTCGGAAAAGGAAAGGCAAAACAGGATGGGCCGCGATTAAGCTAGATATTGAAAAAGCGTACGATAGAGTTGACTGGGAATTTTTAGAAAAGGCCCTATTGACGGTAGGTTTCCATGATAAATTCATCACTTGGATTATGCAATGTGTAAGAACATTTAGCTTTTCTGTTCTTGTAAACAATGAACCAACGGATGTATTTGTCCCCGAGCGAGGTTTAAGAGAAGGTGATCCACTGTCGCCACTGCTTTTTATTTTAGGAGCATAAATTTTAGCGCGAAGACTACAAAAAGAATGTATTAGTCAACCTAGACATATTGGATTCCAACTTACAAGAGGTGGTGTTAGAATTCCGTTTCTATCCTTTGCGAACGACATCATAATCTTCTGCCCCGCCACGAATCAGGCCTTCCAAAAAGTTAAGAGAATTCTTGAAGATTATTGCGATATTTCTGGTCAAAAAGTAAATTTCCACAAATCCGCTTTCCAGACCACCAAAGGTGTAGCGTCATCAACGAAAAGACAACTTAAGCAGACAAATGACATACCGCACACAAGCTCATTAGAAAAATATTTGGGATGCCCGATTATTAATTCCAGAGTAACAAGGAAGACTTTTGAACCTATAATACAGTCTACTATACAACAACTTACTAGATGGAAAGCTAATTCTCTGTCTCAGGCTGGGCGAGCCACACTTATCAAATCCGTGTTGGCAACAAAACCATATTATACAATGCAGAATTTTATGCTACCAAAAGGGACATTAGACAAGCTAGACACCATTAATCGTGAATTTTTCTGGAACAAGCCTCATAGACACGTTCCTTTAATAGGTTGGGATAGAATATGCAGACCAAAGAAAAAAGGAGTGCTAGGACTTAGAAAGGCAAAACAAATGAATGAATCCCTACAAATGCGACTACTATGGAAAATTCTAGCGGAATCAGATAATATGTGGATAAGGGTAATAACAGAAAAATACTTAAAAACTACAAAATTGCTGGAATACAGTAACACTAGAAAATTGTTCCTGGCAATGGGGTAAATTAATAAAGTTAAAAGAAATTTTTTTTAAAAGGTTTAATATGGCAAATTGGTGACGGGAAACTGTTCGTTTTTGGAAGGATCATTGGGTCACAAATCGACCATTAATGAAAATGTGTCAGATTCCCCAGCATGTAGATGCCAATGTAACGGTGTCTAGGTATATAGATATAACTGGCCAATGGAAAGAAAATGAGCTTCAAAGTATATTGCCACCTGAATGGGTCGCAAGAATAATGTCAATCACAATTCCGAAGACCCAGATTAGAGATAGATTATACTGGTTCCCGAGTAAAAATGGGTGGTTTACCACACATTCGGCTAATGCACTCGTTTCGAACAAGGAAAGCATGCCTGATTGTACGTTCAACTGGATATGGAAATCAGACGTAAGCCCAAAAATTAAAATGTTTCTATGGAAAATATGTATGGAAGGACTACCAACCAAAGACAAACTTCTTCAGAGACATGCCGCAGTGACTTCTGAATGTCCTCTATGTCAGCATACCATGGAAACATCTAAACATATTCTTCTGCAATTCCCGTATCCTCTAAGAACTCTATATAACATTGATCCAATTATTGTAGACGCAATTGATCGAATTGTAAGAACAGACTCAGACACCCTAGCATGTATACAAATGTTGAAAGATCAAACAATTCCTATGAAATTTAATGAATTGGTCATAGGATGGTGGGGCATTTGGTACTACAGGAATAGAACAATTTTCAACCAAACTAGTGATGGACTGGCTATGACTATTGAGGAATTTATAAAACAACATATTCGAGCTTGGGAAAATGTGAAAAGATTTAACAATGAATATGAATCCGACCCAAAGCCACAAGCGCGTAGGTTACATACAAGAAAGAACAAGAAATAAACCAAACCAGAAGATGGATTCGTAAAGATTAATTTTGATGGATCAAAGAAGAACACTGGGATGGCCACTGCAGGGTACGTTATTAGAGATCATAATGGAAAAATTATTACGATGAATGCGGTTGCAGATAAATTTTGGGACGTTGTCCAAGCAGAAGCAAGAGGTATGTACGAAGGTGTTTGCGAAGCGAGAAAAAGAAACATGTCTAAGATTATACTTAAAGGAGACAGCCTAATAGTGATAAATGCACTAAAAGGTAGTAAGTCCTGCCCATGGAGAATAGAAATGATGATCTCGGACACAATGGTTCTCTTACAGTACTTTGAGGTAGTCTGATTTACACATGTACCTCGTGACTGTAACAAAGTGGCGGATTTGATTTGTGGACTACGTCACTTTAGTAGTCTCTCACAAATTCAGTCACATTCAGGACTACGAGTCCTCGTCCACAAGGATGCGCTAGGTTGACCTCAAGTCAGCCTAATTCTTTCCTACTCAAAAAAAAAAAAGATAAATCGACACTTCAAATTCCGATTCCGGTCCAATTTGGCAGTTCAAACCCGAACTTTGCCATGTACACATACCACCGTATTAATTTTTTTCGTATGTTTGGTTATATACTTGTATTACATACAATAACTCAATCAGGCTATGGCCCTTTTGTTTTTACAACTTAAAAACTCGTACACAGAAAAATACTCAAAAGAACATATGAAACTGACCATTTTGGACTTGATATAGGGTGTAGGAAGTCGCTATAACAATATAGGTCATTGACACAAGACAGCGCCAAGTAGCCAACCCAATTTACTTCACTCCTTTTCCACGAGCTAGATTGCAGCAATTTGAGAGGGAATTTTTATTAGTCAATTAGCCATTACCAACCACACAATTAAAAAATCTACACCGAACATGATAACATAAACAAAGAATGATAAAGACCCAAAAAACAAGGACAACATCAGGAAGCAGACAAATTATTTAAGCATTTTGACAAAAACATTATTCTACATAACTCTATGTACAAAGCTAAATCAGTGCCTTTGGGACAGCATTTTGGCACCACCATACCCCAAGAGCAGAGCTCTGAACCCGATTAGCATTCTCATATACTGCATACTGTTTAAATCCCCCTCTAATTGACGGCCTTTTCGGAGTTTTCAACTTTCCGTACCAAGAGCAATGGAATGAAATGGCGATGATGACATATTCCAAATGTTTGAATTCAGTATTTTCGCTTCAGATTTGGTTTTAGTGAGGTCTCTTGGCGTTTCTTTTTGCTTGCTTTCTACTAGTCTCAGCAGGAAGTCCGTGAATATATGCTCATAGTCTGGCATTTTCCCATAGCCTGTTGCAAATTTGTCACCCAATGTGAAAACAAAATTAAAGAATGTGTCGTCTGAAATTACTTGATCATAATCAGAAATGCAATACAAACCAACAAATGAATAAGATGCACCTACCAGGGAAGTAATTTATGTCAATGACGTAAAAATTGGTTGGGCTCCCATGTTCCCGGATAATATCTAGATTGAATAGACGAAGACCCTGCAAAAGCCCAGAAAAAAAAGAAGCATTTTTAACATCAAAATAATCCAAGAATATTACAATTATGGGCAAATAAAATCAAGAAAAGAAAAGCCTACCAATCGTCGACGAAGTTCTCTTGCCAATTTCTCCAATAGAGGGCGAGGAGGGTGCTCTGCAATTAATGGAAAGAAGGAAATTGAATGATGTAGTTTTGATTCTTCAAATCTCTTAAAAGTAATATCTACAACATCTGTAGTTTTAAGTGCAATGCTTCATTCTCTACAGATGCAAATTGTCTCTCATACACTAGTAGGATTTCCACATCATAGAAGAACAGAATGCACAATATCTAAGGATTTGTTTGGAAAAAACAGCTATCTTCCTTCTAATTTCTGTATCCAAACCGTTTACATTAAAGCATGTTCGCCAAACACACCCTGAGATTATGACATACAATCTGTGTTAAATTATCCCAAGCCAGTGAATGTTTTATGTTAAATTACCTGCAACGTCTGGATCTAGGTCAGCATCATCTGCTGAAGCTGCTGCACAAGATACCCTTGGAAAATTGAACACGCCAGCATTTGCTGAGAGCTCATCTTCAGTAACATTTGGTAACGAGAATCGCCTCACAACCTTTATAGCATCTCCAACAACATAGACTTTGAAGAGCACACCTCCTAATATTAGCAGCATATACCAAAAGAAAAATAAGAGATCAACAGACGTTGCTAGTGCTTTGTATGCAAATGGTAAGATTTACACAGAACAGAAAAAGAGATTACCATGGTTGACAAACTCTTGTAAAACAAGAGGCGGTTTAAGATTTTGCAGGGAATACTGATCATAAGCAAGTGAAAGTTGATGAGATTTTGCACACAACGGCTTTGCAACTGCACAATTACAAGTAGATATAAGAATACTATCAGGAGCAACTTCATGATTATTCAAAGAACTAATTGTAACAGCATTTATAATTAAGTGTTAGTAAGGAAATGCAAAAGCCTGTAGTAAAATAAGCATCTGGTTACAATAGCATACCAATAGGAAGTGATAGTCCAGCTTTAGCAACTGCACTAGGGATTGATGATGCATCATCTTTTATGACCAGTTGTTTTGGAACTCCAATTGTACCTGCAGTAATCATCCTCATTATGATGCAGGAAAAAGAAACTAACTGCAAAAGTCAAATATGCCATTTGTAAGCCAATATTAGATCTCTTTCTACGTGTAAAGAATCTATCAATTCTAAGCCATTTAAAAAGATCAATAAACCCCCCTCCAGTAAGATCAATAAATTAGTTTAGTAAGATTTACCATGTGAGTTGGTCATGTTTAAGTCAACAACATCTTGCAACATTGACTGCCTATTACGAAGGTGTTGAATTGCATATGGTGGATCAAGAACGGTGACTTCAGGATGTGCAAGTCTGTAGTCCTGCAATAATATCATCCAGACGTAAGAAGCAAGAAAATTAAGGAAAGAGCACAATAGTCAGTCTATATCATAACCACATGGATAATATTCTACTACTTTACTCTGATATCTGACATTGTTGCATTACATCATAACATACTTATGCACATTTCGAGACCCCCTTGGCAAGGGAGGCAAACTCTTTGAATGAATCTGATAAATGATAATAGCCAAATTTTCTATTGCATGCCAGCTCCACAATTGATATGAATCTATAATACAGTCTTGAAGAATCTCACTCAAATCACCTCAAGAACAAACCACTCCATATCAAGAGTGTCAAATATAAAATGTGAATCAAGGAGTCTGGTCATCTTTATACATAACATTAAGCTATTTATATCATCATGTAACTACAGAAAAAATAGAATCTCTGTCACAGGAAGTAGAAGTTGACACTTTGACCTCCATATCTAAAATATTCAACTTGAATCGATATGGGAATTATAAAATGTGAATCAAGGAGTGTCAAATATAAAATGTGAATCAAGGAGTCTGGTCATCTTTATACATAACATTAAGCTATTTATATCATCATGTAACTACAGAAAAAATAGAATCTCTGTCACAGGAAGTAGAAGTTAACACTTTGACCTCCATATCTAAAATATTCAACTTGAATCGATATGGGAATTAGATATTTTCATCAGGATTTCAACTTAATCAACTTGTCACTCTAGTTTCTTATCCAGCAACAATTAATTGCAAATGTCTATCCGAGTTTGCTTCTGTTATGATCAATCAGACAGTTGAAATGTGAAAATGCAGAGCATCTCAGACAACTGACACAGTGTAAATCTTAATTACGACTCTTTATATCTACAGCAAAGAGACCAAAAACATATTTATTCAGCAAATAATGCATAATGAATGGTATCAAGTGAACTTTTTAGACTAGTAAGTACTCAGTTATGTCTCCCTCAATAAGTTGAACACCTTGGGAATATAAAACATAGAAAGCCAAAAGAAGGGAAAACGAGATCTTCCTTCTTTCAAAGTCTCTGCAGTGGAATGCTGGAATTCTAGAGACAAGCAAACTACACCAACACAGAAACAGAGAAACCTGTCCAAGGAAAAGAATCCCTTCACAAGATTACAGAAGCAGAAAAACGATATTCCTTTGAAATGGTGTTTCATGAACCTGGACTAACGACTGGACTTTTTACGGAAGACGCGTACTCACAGACGGTGACTCGAATCTTGAAGCTTCTAGCTCAAAATCAAATCAAGATGACAGAAAAATCATTTATTCTGAAAATTTATGCTGAAAAGAAAGATTTCAAGCGTCAACAGACGCAATCAAACACCGTCAATATTCACTATATGTTGATTTGTCCCCGTGAATCAATGCAATATAGCAAAAAGCAGAAATTGGTTCACATATAGCAGTCAATTATGAACTGATAATGATACTCAACCATAAATAAAGTAGCTATGAGATTGTGTAACCCACCTCAAGAGTCTGGCACCATTCTTTTCCAGATAACTGCAAGAAAAGGACAGAAATCAAATACGTTTGAAACTTTGCATCTAATTTCACAAACATATAGGACACTAATAAAGTTCTCATGATTTTTTTACTCTGATGACAAATAAGCTTGGAGCTGAAACTTAAATTATTACCTTATGCAGCAAGATCTCGAATGGACCTTGATCTGAAAGAGGCTTGTTTATATCTATGGCAACAAAAGAAATACCCTTGATCCTGGAAGAAAAAAGACCATGCACTTAGCAGCAGCTAAAGATTGGCTTCTTACGCAGACATGCCACTCTTATTCGTAAGAAGTTAGCAGTAAATATCAACTATAGAAGTCTACCAATATGTTCAAGACAGGAACAGCCAAGGCACACTGCTAAAGAACTGCCACAACACCATTGCCCTGCAACTGGACATATCCATGCTAATGATGTAGTACATAACAGCTACTCTCCTAAATAGGATACAGCCGAACTTTTCCAAGACTAAGATCACTAAGGCCTAAGAAACCCACTCCAAACAGGATCAAAATCCAGGTAAATCCATAAGGTTTTGAGATAAAAGAATAAGATAAGGAAACATTATTGGACATAAAATCACAAAAAAGGTAGAAATGCACTATGCCTTTGTGATCAAAGCTATTACAAACTGCTTTCCTATGCATTATTTGGAAGGAGGAAAAAGTCCAGAAAACACTCAAGACCCCAGTGTAATGAGTAAAATTGTACAGTTCCAAAACACCAAGCTTTAACAAACTAAAAGACAACAAATATTCCTTCCGGAAAGGAATGGAAGAAAAACCAAAAAATTTCCTACATTTGTCAAGCATAATTGAGACCATATAACAAACGTGGGATGAGAATTATCAAGGAACACTATACAACTTTTTCAAAAAAAATAAAAAGTACCCAAATTAAAAAAAAAATCGCAAGCTAATAATACATGAGCAAAAGGTAAAAATCATATTTTCCAGTAACAGTCCAAAAATCATCATAGCACTACATCTGTACATGATAGCCAAAATGCCTCCCCCGCTGTCTTCCAAAAGAAGATGAGAAGGAACAGAATGTCGGCAGAATATTCAACTGTAGAAAGTTAGAAAGAGGAAAAACTTTCCCAAAACAATTGGAACTCTACCTTCCAGAAACCGGTCCAAGGCATACCAGTTTACCACAAATCTACTTGTCTCATTAGTCGTATTGTCACAACGATACACAGCAATAGCAAACATGATTTAAGAAAACTTAGAAGAATATTCGAATGATAGGCGGAATAATCAAAGCAACGAGCAAGAAAATGAAAAGAATAAAAGTTTCATTCAACTTTATTTTAGTATTTATCTAAAACTGACATTTTCAAAGTAAGAACACATACCTGGCAACGCCTTCAAGCTTAGGCTGCAAAAAGCTCTTCGTCTTCTTGGACGTGAGAGCGTACCCGACGACAATCTTCACTGGACGTGGAATGTCTTTAGCCATCGCGAAAGATTGCGAAGAAACCATCTCGCTCTCCATAATTTCGTCGGCGTCCTCGTTCACAATCGCTCTTTCTCCCTCTTCCTGCAATAGTCTCATTATTCGTCTATCTTCGACCACCATAACCCTAATTTCCCACCGAAATCTCAAATCACCGCTCTAAACACAAATTTTCGGCACCAGATTGCGGAATTTGTCAACAGAAACACCAAAATTCGAGTGCCAATAGATCAAGAAGAATTATTTGGTGAAATGAAACCTCAAAATTGAAAGACGAAACGAGGAAATCGAGAAACGGTATGCGATAGAAAGGGATAGAGAGTGGAAGATTACGGAGAAAGGAGAAGCGAGAAATGGTGTCTTCTAAACACGGGAGGTGGGGGGAGCCTGGGAGGTTCAGAATGCGTAGCGTCCGTATATATAAAGAGTCACGGGAATGCTGAGGCCTAGCTTTACACCTGTGATTGGAGTTTCCACGCGCCCAACAAACGCGTTGTCGTACTCGTATCGAACATTCAACATATTTGTGAGAGAGGCTTTTTTTAGGGTAATTTACAAAAAAATCACTCTTAAAGTTTACCTATTTTCAAGAAATCACCTTAAATTATAATATAACACAAAATCAGCTTTGAAAATCATCCCCTTAGCTTATATGTATAATGTCCTAAGGAGAGGTAGTGAAAGGCCTTTCAAAGGTTTTAATTTGATTTTAGCTGAAATAGCCAGGCTTAGGATGTGAATATGCCAACAGAATGGTATATAAGGATGATTTTGTGTTATATTGCGATTTAGAGGTAATTTGTTGAAAGGAAGAAAAGTTTAAAGGTGGTTTTATGTTATTTATATTATTTATTAGTGGAAGTAGAAGAAAACAACAAAATGTACATGTATAAGTGTATAACGTGAGTCATGAGGGGATGTTGGAATATATCGAAAGAGTTGCTCAATTAAAAAATATATATATATATATATATATCGAAAGTGATAAGGGGTTATATAACCCTTTCTTTCTTAAAAAATTGAGTTTGTATCAGTTAAACTAATAAATAAATAAAATACTACTAAAGAACATCCATATCTATAAAAGCGTATTCGACCAGAAGTCCGGCGGAACCAAATAATTAAATAGATAAAATGTAGACAATTTCTTTTTTGATTGATGAATTGATGATTCATGAAAACGTTTTGAGATTAGGGTGAAAGACTATTCACTCTAATAGATTCCACAAATATTCCTCCATAAAATTAGGTCAATACTAACTTACTAACTCCCTACATGAAAATTAGAATAAATTATTTTTTCAAATAAAAAAAAAGAGTAAATTATTTTTGTAACGTTTATGTGTAAAATGAAATAATACACTAACTAGTTCACGTCCCGTGAAATTTATGGGATGATTTTACTAAAAATTTACAATTTTATGATATTAATATAAAATATAAAATACATGCATATAATATCATAATTAAAATTATGTAAACTATAAAGATTATTTTTTTGAAATGTGCTCTATATTTCAATTGAATATACTTAAATAATTTTTCATTATTTTGAGATCATGCCCCAAATTTAGATTGAAATTATTAAAATATTTATTTTACTTGAATTGAATATTTTTAAATAGTTTTTTCATTTTTTTAAAACATTAATATATATAAAATAATTGATTTTTGTAAATATAAAAAATAGGGTAGGTTACCTAGAAAGCATAATATAATTTATTGTAAATATTTATTAATTTTTTAAAAAATTTAATTTATTAAGGTTATATTTTACGATTCTTATCTTTCACTCTGTAATAATAAGATAACATTTTTAATATGGAAAATATTAATATAAAGATTGGTAGAGAAGATAAGATAGAGTAAAATTTTATACAATATAATATTATAAATTAAAGATAATAAGGGTAGAGTTTCTGGCAAGTATAATATGATTTGCTAAAATATTTATAAAATTATTTTTTTTTTAAACTTAATTTATTAAAGCAATGTCACGTGGCACAATTTTTTTAATAGAGATGGTTTCTGCTTTATAATGTATTAGGGTAGATATGTATTAAAATTAGCTCACAAAAAAATCGTAACATAAAATGATATATTGTAATATAAATCAAGATAATGAATACATTGAAATAATGTTGGCGATTTTAATATCATTAAGTGATTGTTCCCTATATTGGAAAAGTCTTTTAGTGTGATCGAGGTTCATACGACACTTGAGATCTCACTTTGCTATGTTACGGGTTTGGGTGTGTGGAGTGTGCACTCATGTAAGTATAGTTGAGGTCTAGAGGGAAATATTAAGGAGAGGTTACGTTACCTATAAAAGAACAAAGGAATTGTTACATGTGTTAACAGTGATGGAACTATATCTCTAAGAGGGAAACGTGTCTCTATGACAGAGAATCTACATATGGCATTAAGGATGAACAATAGGTGTTGTATGAGAGGGAACAATGGTTCTATTCCCTTGCAAGGAACAGTGGTTCACTTGAGTGAAAACAACGGTTTTATTTCCTTGGAGGGAACAATGGTTCACCTGAGTGGAAACAATAGTTCTCTAACGTATGGCTAAAATACAACACGTGTTTAATTATTGATAATGGTCTTGTAACTTCCATAATAAGTTAATAAGCGATGGGTGACGTGGATTATTCACGGTAACCTCGTGGTAGTTGGTAACCCCCGGTAACTGATGTTCCATGTAATCCTTCTCTTTGCCTAAAAGACTCTTGGGAGATTAGTGTTGGGTTGGTTCGCATAATCATGAGAGACGTCTCTCTCCATGATTGAACTTCAAATAGAGTCTATTGTTGTTGGGAGGGTTTCTTGACAACAAATAAATTTATAATCAAGACCCCGCTGAGTATAGGGAGGTCAGGATCGTTCCACATGAAGCAAGGTTGTTCGTTTATCAACTACTAAAAAAAACAAACACACTCACGAGCAGCCTCGTTAACGACGTTGTTAGGGTCGTTAACGAACCACCGTACACAAAAGACTCAATCTAACGACCTAAACAAGTTCGGTACCGAGCCAACTAACTCAGCAACGAAATTCACTTAAGACAATTCAAATAAAAACAAAGATCTAGGACTAGGGACACCACAACATACTCATGCATATAAACTCGTAAGAAGAATAGATCATGCCTTTAAATAGATAGAGTCATCAACTTTCATTGACTATCAAGTAAATTAACCTACTTTCGTAACCCAATTCACTTAATTGCTTGTTTTGGATCTAAAGCTTGAAACTTTCGTATTCAAACAATATCAACCTTCAAGTTACTAACTTTCTCTTTCAATCAAGTTAAAAACTCAAATTACCTCAACTTTCATCTTGGTATAAGCTCAACAAACAATATCAATAACAAATAAAAGGCATTCAACACACAATCTTACTCATCAAACATGCTTAACTATGCCGGGCTTAACCCCGATCCTAGAAAAGAAGACTACTCACTAATCATAACTAAGAAACAAATAAATTCAACAAAAGAAATCACTGAGAACAAAACACTACTCAAATTAATAGGAAATATCGTCTTACAGAAAATCAGAAGAAACCGAAAAAATACAAAGCACCGAACCTAAAATCTCGATCAACGAACTCGGTAACTCTCGTTCACCGACCTCCGACTCGACTCCGATCCTCTCTCGGCTCTCTCGGATCTTCCTCTTCTCTAAAAATCCACCACTTCTAGGCTAAACAAAAGGCTATTTATACTAAAAAGGCTAAAAACTAATAAGGCTAGAAGATAAAAAAAACTTTCCTAAAAGATAGAAATAAAATCTAGAAAGATAGAAATAAAATTTAAAAAGATAAAAAGACCTAAAATACATAATATAATAACCCTAAAAATTATAAAAAGATACTCTACTGAAACGAAAATAATTTCCCAAACAGGATCGGTGAGTTAAAAAGTCAACCCTCGAAAATTCTATCATGTGGCCTCGTTAACGAGCCCTCACAGCCTCATTAACGAGCCTGGGCTTGGTTTCTTCCACACTTTATCTCGTAAAACCTGGACTCTGACTTCTCCATACTTGTATTCCTCTGTCTTTCACTGTAGCGCTCCAAATTCAGCTCCATATAGCACCTTTTCCTTGCTAAAACCTACAAAATACACAAAATAGAGTAGCTTCCATACTTTCTATGAAAATATGCAAAACCATCCAAAAACACACAAAACTAAACCTAATTTTATCAAAACTAAACCTAATAAACAAAGAAAACCTACTAAAAACTATACTAAAAACACGAACATCAAAATACCTCATACTTAGACTTGCTTGTCCTCAAGCAATCACTAAATAATAACCAAAACCAAACAAACATACTTATCAAGATATAGCCATCCTCTAAAAAGCAACATCTACGCATGAGAAAATATAGCAAAAGACTATTAATGTCATCACACATATATGCACCAAATAGACATAAAAAAATACAATCCAACCTCACAAGGGATATAATGTGTTTCACTCAACTCTCAAGTGTTTAGGCTTATAAATTCAATCTCTCAACTCATCTTATATACAAAAACTCATAGAAATTGGAACTTATATCACCAATACTCTCCACCCAAGATTTGTCAAAACAAGCAAAAATCATCAAGAGCAACTTAGGGGGCTCAATGAAAAACTTCATAGAAGCTTCAATTCGGCCGGGTTGTAATGGGGCTTGGTAAAAACAATAAGGCGTGGAAAATATTTTGGCAATGTGGTGCTAATAATATCCGGGGAATCAAAGACTCCTAAAAACTCACACATCTCCAAAAACTCTCATAAAAACATATACCAAACTCAGTCTCTCATTATGCACACTCTCTTTACTCACCCAACATATCCTAGAAAGTCTCATAAGAACTAAAAGAATCTATGATATTATCTATAAACACATATGCACTTCAAACTTCTTCTCTTCTTCACTTCATATTTATCTAACTCTCTCTTCTTTCTTTTTTTCCTTTTCGCTGCCTCGTTAACGAGCCCACTTCAGGGTCGTTAACGAGCTTCATCGTGTATTCTTCCATCATTTCTTTCTCCTTATCTCCAACAAATAACTTCATTTTTTTTTTTGCACCTTTTGCTCATCAAGAGATCTTTCTTATTACAAGTAAAACAAGAGACTTCCAATCTACCCTTCCCAATAATCCCTCAATCACAGCAAACAGTATAAATCACTCCCCTTTTTTACACTCAACAAAAATACCTCTCCAATCTAATTCCTAATCCCCGGATAGGGTCAAGCTTATCTCGGCTAGGGAAATTTTTGTGGAGCTAAAAATAAAGGCTTCAGGCTAGAATTGGCTATCAAAAGAAGGATCATGTAAAGGGTGGATAAGGAATAATAGGGCTTATGAAAATAAGTTCTCCATCATATGATTCTCACAAGTAATGAACTATAAATCCCATACGGGTCTCAAAAAATAGATAACCATCACAATTCCAAGAGATAATATGCATATAGAGAGTAAATCACACAAGAAAAGAAGAGGGATTTATTGATGTTCTCCCTATAAGGCCAAAAAAAAATTCCTCACTAGGTAATTATTTTGTTGGATTGCATCACTTATGCTATAAAGTATATGTGCTCAATTTCATCAAGTGCTATCTTCTTCTAAAAAACAATTCAAGTTAAAGATTCCGGCTATACTTTTAAAGACATGTTTGCAAGGAATTATATGATTAAGCTAGCAATTACTATCATAGAACCTAAGAAAGGGATATCTATCAATTCTAAAACTCTTTTTTTCCGATTTTTTTTCTAATTTTTCGATTTTTTTCATTTTTTCCATTTTTTATTTAGAGAATAAAGAACTACTCAAAACACATAAAACACTACGACAACAAGTTTTCTATTTTCTCCCACCCCATACTTAAAATTACAGTGTCCCCACTGTAAGAAAAATAAGAAGAAGGAAAAGAAATAGAAAAGAAAACAAACAAAGATAAAAGAAGAAAAAGAAAAAAAAAACAAACATAAAAACTTACAAAGTCTCAAAAGTGGAAAACAAGGAAAAACTTCATCTTCAGGCTGAATCACTGTTTTGGTGGAGGAAAGTAGTGCTCAAAGGTACCCATGAAGTCATACATCGTCCTCCAATGCTCAGCATCATCCGCCTCTCTCTGACGATGCCTCTCATCCTCCATCGACATGCGCGCAGAATAGACGGTCTCCCATCTGTCCATCCTCCGATGAATATGGTTCTGTTGGAGTTGAAGCTGTTGCATCTGAGCAGAAAGATCCTCGGTCCACGGTGGTGGCATACTCGATCCTGTGTACTCGGGCTGAGGAGGTGGTGGATAGTGAGGCTGGAAATGATCTTGGTACAGCACCGGGTTGTCTGGCATGAGTCCATAGGAATGAGGATCGGTAGGAGCTGGTGGTGGGTCGGTAGTGGTCCTCGGGGCCTCGTTAACGAAGCTGGGTGCCTCGTTAGAAGTATAGGAAGGAGGCTGGAAAATGGTCGTTAACGAGCCTGGTAGGCTCGTCAACGAGGACGTTGGTGCCCAAAACTTCCGTGTCGGGGTCTTCATCCTCGAGGTTAAGCTCCTCAGTACCTCCCTCGGTATCGGCTTCTTCAGTGTCATCACCAACTACCTCGGTATCCTCATCTTCATCTTCATCCATTGCTTCACCTTCTCGCTCAAATCTTGTCTCACACGGCCGTAGTGATAGCTCATCCTCCAGCTTGGGCTCTAACAGGTAAGCATGCCCCGTCCACGCCTCGTACCAATTTGGTACGTAGAGTAGCTCCAACTTGTCGAGGGTGGGTCTAACGAGTTGATCTTGAACTTTTACTTTGAATCGTCCCTCGGCTTGAATGAAAATACCGGAGCTATACCAATAGTTCTTGTTGAGGAGTTGAGCGTGAGCCGGTGTGTAACGAGTAAGGTCGATGCCGAGGTTTTTAGCCAAAAGGCTAACCAAGTTGCCACACCAAACTTCCTTGGACTTGGTTGATTTCTCAACGTAGTAGAGCCATTCATACCCTAAATTCAAGGGGTCGGGCTCCTCGAAAAGGATGGTGCGGAGACAAGCAACTTCCGTCCTCGTTGGCCTGTTCAACTCTCTCTTTGGCCAAAACATAGCGGCTAGGACTCGGAGAATGATCCTGAAGATGGGGTTGATGATGCTTGCCCCAGATAATGCCGCTGTGGAGGATTGTTCTTCCCCAGTGATGTAGCTTCATGTCCTAGTCACCCTGTAGTCTTTCAAGCTGTAGTCTCTAGACGGATTTGGAAGCTCTAGGATTGCGTTGAACTCTGCCATGGTGAACTCACGGCTCACATTACCGAGCCGAAACCGGATTCGTCCCGCCGAAGTCTGCGACGAGAAGCTAGTCTCTATAGTGGCCAAAAACTCGGATGTGAGGGCCGGATAGTGTGGTAAATTCTCCTTCTTCATGAGATGGGATGCACCAAGGGTAAGGAAGGCCTCCTTGACGTCTGTGTAGATTCCCGTGTTTATAGCACTGGACGTCGAGAACCAATGAGTGTTGTGGTCCTTCTCTAGAATGGCACGGTATCGATGCGCTTAGCCTTGATTACTCAAAATCACGTTGTCCATGTGAGGTGGAGATGGGGACCTCTGGTTCCTTTTCTTCTTCTGAGCTCGGGTAGCGGGTCTGCTTGAACTTGCCATGAGATCTATAAAATAATCAAAAATTTTCCAAGATAAGATTTACACAAAATAGATAGGCAAGAGACCCCATACTTGGTCTCGAAATACCCTCGGAATTATTCGTTAACTACCCAATTGGGGTTGTCTACGAGTCTGGACTGGATTGATCTTTGAGGCCACGCAGGGTCGTTAACGAGCCTGGGTAGGTCGCTAATGAGCCTCCGAGAACAAAATCGCAGGATTCCGAGTTTTAATCTATCTTAAAAATCAAGCCAAAATCAAGCAAGCAATCCTCTACACTCCTTCACTTAGTCACACAATCGGAAATACACACCCCATACTTGCTCGATTACCCATCCCGCTCATGCTAAATTTACCCGAAATTTTGACATGCTAAGTTTGTAGCTTGATACTAGAACAAGGAAAATTCATGCTTTTCACAATCAACTTTTCTCAATGAGATATCTAACATGAATATCCTTCTCTAGATCTAGAATTACTAAGCAAAATCAAACTTTCTTGGGCAAAATTGAATCATGACATCCATCCTCTATATGAACTCAATTCTAGACATGAAATTTCTACCCTAAAATACATGAATCATGCAATTTTGAGTTAGGGTTTAGAAATCATACCGGAGAATCGAGAAATTGAAGAACAAGGGGTCGGAATTTGGGTGATTAACGAGCTCGGTGAAAGCGGGCTAACGAAAACTCAGATCTTCGTCGGTTGGAGGAAGGGTTTCCGGGCTTCGGTAACGACGGCTACTCGGTGGTTGGTGAGGGATTCCGATCGGTGGTGAGAGTCTTCAAGATCTTTGGTTGTGTTTTGGAGAAGTTTGGATTTTGGATGATTTGAGAGTGAAAGAGTTGTGGGAGGGGTAGAAGGGTTATATAGGAGAGGGTAGGGATAGGAAGGGGTAGAGGGGGCGTCGTCTAGGGTAGTAAAAAGATAGACTAGGTTAAAAAAAACTTACCTGCCCGTTTTGCCGAATCGGGTCGTTCGGACCGGGTCGTTAACGACCCTGGGTGGGTCGTTAACGAGCCACCGTAGCCTCTTGAAGTGATTTTTCGATCCCTTCTCCTGCGTCTTGTTAGCTCAAAATTTAATCCTAATTTCTATCCTAAAAACTACTGAAAAAAAGAACTCAAAAGAAAGCTAAGAAAAAGAGTCTAAAAAGAAAAGAATAAAAAATCTAATTCTACACTAAAAAGCGGGTTGCCTCCCGTAAGCGCTATTTTTAACGTCGTCTGCCCGACGTACTCCTTTGATTCAAGGTGGCTCCCGTGTAGCTATGTTGGGGTCTTGAGGTACCCTATACTTAGCTTTGCAGCTTTTGTGTGCTTGAGTTGCTAAATTAGGTCCCTTTTCTTCTATCAGTATGCCCGATATTCCTACATGATGGTTAGTGAAATCCGAAAACCAAGGTGGTTTGGACTCCTTTGTAGTGCATATGATGGGGCATGGTGTAGAAACACAAGATAAGGAATGACCATCTTTAGCAGATTCATAGTTAGAGTACTTACCTTGGTTATATTCTTGCACGTGGGACTCGGTGATTGGCCAATGAGGCTTGGTAGGGACGGTTGAATCAATTTCTGGTTGAGTCAACTCGATTTGTGCGACTGCAATTGGGTCGTTGGCATTCTGATCCAAGTTGAATTCTACCCGTTCCTCTCCAATATCAAAAGTGAGGAGTACTTTCCACACATCAACTCTTGCACCTGCTGTGGCTAAGAATGGTCTGCCAAGAATTATGGGGACATGAGGGTCTGGCGTATCGAGGACGATGAAATCATTCGGTATAAAGAATTTCCCGACTTGAATAGGATAGTCGTCCACGACTCCTGTGGACTTGACACATGATCCATCTGCCATGTACAGATTCATATCTATCGGCTCTAGTGGTCCCATATTAGCTTTAGACCAGATTAAGAGAGGAACTAAACTAGCACTGGCGCCCAGATCACATAAAGCCTTGAACTTGTGATTGCCTATGCCGATCGTTATTGCAAATCTCCCTGGGTCTCCTAGCTTTTCTGGTAGAGCTATTGATCTGACTTCATCCTGCAGCTCTGTAATGGATCTTTTCCTGCTAAGAATATCCTTCAAAAACTTTGTGTAAGCTGGCATTTCGCTTAGGGCCTCAGCGAATGGGATGGAAATATTAATGCCCTGAAGAATCTTTACGAAACGCTTGAACTTACTTTCAGTAGAGTCCATAGATTTCTTAGTTGGAAATAGAAGAGATTTCACCATCCTCGGAACCAAGTTAAGCTCGAGGGGTGGTGCTACCGGGTCGATACTAGGATCGTCAGGTATGCTCGGCGGGTCGTTACCGACCCTGATGTGGTCGTTAACTACCCTGGAGTTGAGAGGAAGGCTCGATTTAGAAGACTTATCTGGGGTAGGGTCGTCAGGAACCCTCGGAGTCTTGATATATGGGCTCGTTATTTGCTCTTGCTGGCTCGTTAACGAGTTGTTTGGTGACGTCCTCTTCCTCCTTTTCCTCAGCTTGGACTCGCTCCGGCAATGTCTTTCCGCTCCTAAGGTGCACCGCCGCTATTTGTCCCCTAGGGTTCTCCTCGGGGCGGCCCGGGAGTTGCCCTTGTGGTTTCGGAATTTGGGCAGCGAGGTTCCCTAGTTGGGAATCAACACTCTTCTTCCATATATCGAACTCTCCCCATCTTTTATTTTGTTGGTTCAGGTTGGCTTGAACTTCGTTAACCTTTTTAGTCACTCCGTTAATGCCTTCCTGTAATCCTTGAACCCATGATGGTGGCTCCTGATGTACTGGAGGTCGATAAGGTGTAGGTCGTCAATCTGGTGGAGGCATTGCATAATTTTGATTGGTATTCTGATTGCCCCATCCTTGATAGTTGTTTGACCTGTCATTATAGCTAGGCTGGTTCCTGTATGGTCCTCTCATATAATTCATCTCAGCTATTGTCTCAGCGGCTCTAACCTGCTCTATGTTAGTGCAAGCAGATGTACTATGTGTAGAAGAACCACATTCTTGACATGATTGAGAGGATTTCAGAAAACTTACCTGCTTCTTCAGACAGTTGACCTCATCTTGCAAGAATTGATTTTTAACATCCGGGTCAACTTCGTCTCGGTTAGGCATGTAGAGACGTTTCTGGGGTTGTGGGGTCTGCTGGGTTCCATACATGGCATCATAATTGGACAACTTATCCAGCAATTCCCATGCAGCCGTAGGATCCATCTCTATAAAACTGCACGCAGTATGCGTATTGATGCGGTTCTTGGTCTCTGCGTTGATACCCTGGAAAAAGATTTCTTGCAAAACATATAAAGGTTGCCCATGAGTGGGGCATTGTCTAATCATCTCTTTGAATCTTTCCCATGTTTCAACAAAGGTTTCATTAGGCAGCTGGTGATAGGAAGTGATGCGTTTCCTCAACTCCGTTGTCTTGGTAGGAGGGAAGAATTTTGTAAGAAATTGATCATACAAGTTCTTCCAAGTCGTGATAGACTTAAGAGGTAGGCTCTCTAACCAGCTCGGGGCCTTCCCAGCAAGAGACCACCTGAAAGCTTTTAACAGAACATATTCAAGTGAGACACCTTCAGCAGCTATGGTGTCACATAAATCAAGAATGTTTCGAATATGCTCCATAGGGCACTCAGTAGGTTTCCCTTCAAACTGAGCCCGTTTAATCAAGGATATGAATTGAGACTTGATCTCAAAGGATTTCTCTATCTCGGGAAGCACGATTAGAGATTCTGGCACCCTTAGTTCTGGATGCATGTATTGTTTGGCATTCCTCGGATAGGCATTAAGCTCCTCTTGTAGACGAGCATTAGCAGCTCGGTGACGCTCAGCCTCAGCAGCAGCGCCTTCTTTCTCAGTTTTTAACGCCTCCATCTGATTTCGGAGGTCTTCCATTTGACGAGCCATCTCTTCAGGTGTGGCCATGGCTCGATTTTCTCGGAGTCTACGGTGCAGGGAACGTTCGGGTTCTGAGTAATAACCAGTGTTGTTAAACTCGAGCCTTCGTCGTCCTACCGGCATACGCTGAGAAAACAGACAGAGAAAAAAAAATTAAAAACAAAACGGGGTCGGGCTATTCCCGGACCCACAGATAAACAAACAAACACGTTGCTTCCCCGGCAACGGCGACAATTTGTTGGGAGGGTTTCTTGACAACAAATAAATTTATAATCAAGACCCCGCTGAGTATAGGGAGGTCAGGATCGTTCCACAGGAAGCAAGGTTGTTCGTTTATCAACTACTAAAAAAACAAACAAAATCAAACAAACACACTCACGAGCAGCCTCGTTAACGACGTTGTCAGGGTCGTTAACGAACCACCGTACACAAAAGACTCAATCTAATGACCTAAACAAGTTCGGTACCGAGCCAACTAACTCAGCAACGAAATTCACTTAAGATAATTCAAATAAAAACAAAGATCTAGGACTAGGGACACCACAACATAGTCATGCATATAAACTCGTAAGAAGAATAGATCATGCCTTTAAATAGATAGAGTCATCAACTTTCGTTGACTATCAAGTAAATTAACCTACTTTCGTAACCCAATTCACTTAATTGCTTGTTTTGGATCTAAAGCTTGAAACTTTCGTATTCAAACAATATCAACCTTCAAGTTACTAACTTTCTCTTTCAATCAAGTTGAAAACTCAAATTACCTCAACTTTCATCTTGGTATAAGCTCAACAAACAATATCAATAACAAATAAAAGGCATTCAACACACAATCTTACTCATCAAACATGCTTAACTATGCCGGGCTTAACCCCGATCCTAGAAAAGAAGACTACTCACTAATCATAACTAAGAAACAAATAAATTCAACAAAAGAAATCATTGAAAACAAAACTCTACTCAAATTAATAGGAAATATCGTCTTACAGAAAATCAGAAGAAACCGAAAAAATACAAAGCACCGAACCTAAAATCTCGATCAACGAACTCGGTAACTCTCGTTCACCGACCTCCGACTCGACTCCGATCCTCTCTCGGCTCTCTTGGCTCTTCCTCTTCTCTAAAAATCCATCACTTCTAGGCTAAACAAAAGGCTATTTATACTAAAAAGGCTAAAAACTAATAAGGCTAGAAGATAAAAAACTTTCCTAAAAGATAGAAATAAAATCTAGAAAGATAGAAATAAAATTTAAAAAGATAAAAAGACCTAAAATACATAATATAATAACCCTAAAAATTATAAAAAGATACTCTACCAACACGGAAATAATTTCCCGCACAGGATCGGTGAGTTACAAAGTCAACCCTCGAAAATTCTATCACGTGGCCTCGTTAACGAGCCTGGGCTTGGTTTCTTCCACACTTTATCTCGTAAAACCTGGACTCTGACTTCTCCATACTGGTATTCCTCATTCTTTCACTGTAGCGCTCCAAATTCAGCTCCATATAGCACCTTTTCCTTGCTAAAACCTACAAAATACACAAAATAGAGTAGCTTCCATACTTTCTATGAAAATATGCAAAACCATCCAAAAACACACAAAACTAAACCTAATTTTATCAAAACTAAAAACCTAATAAACAAAGAAAACCTACTAAAAACTATACTAAAAACACGAACATCAATTGTCCATTACAACATGAACTCTAAGGTTCGATACCTTTCATGAGCCTTGTTAGGGATCGATGGGTTTGTCTTATCTCACTTCAAATTTTGTGGAGTCCTAAGGCTATGTTTGGGATGAAATATTAATTTCGGAAAGCGTCTTCTACGTGATTCAAACATATATCAAGAACAACGTATGATTGATCTACCGACAAGGTGTCCTCTTCATCAACATCCACGAAGAGGAACTTTACAACTTTAACAAAGCATTATTTCCTAGTCTAGCAGACTTGGTGACAACCTCTAGTAGCAGATACAAGATCTTTGGTGGGAACTGCAAAGCATAGAGTCCACAACACCTACTGATAATTTATACAACATCAAAAATAGTTTAATGAAAATAAATGTAACATGCAAATATTATATCGTAACAAGAAATTAGGATAATACAAATTTAGATTGTATAAAGTTAGTGTAACATGGTTGAACTTCGTTCTATTTGGTGTGAAACAATATTTTTGAATGAGAATGGTTTATAAAGACTTTAAAATATATAAAAAAAAATTAATTATTTTTAAATATATTTTAAGGTCTTCAAAAATATATTTGCACCGCAAAGAGAGATAAAGCTGAAATGTTAGTTGTGTGTATAACTAAAATATCCATATGATTCGACCAAAAAAAATGTCCATATGAATGTTTCAAGTTGTTACACGAAATACATCATGTTGGTATATATACCCGTTAAATGTCCTTTGTTACATCCTCTTCCACTCTTCTCATCGTCGGCACAAGCATCATACCTTTTTTCCCAAATCTTCCTCATCTCAAAACCTCACACATGCATATTTGATGCATCTAGACCCCAACGTCGTCAAAACTGCCCCCCCCCCCCCCCCCCCCCCCCCCCCCCTGTTGTCGTCGACATGGTGCACACCAAGGAGTGAATCAATGTGTCCAAGTCGTGTCTCTAGCGTTTCCCGTGGCCGCCTGTGCCAACGCATGACACACATTTTTTTGAGTAGGTAAAAATTCGATTCGCCAAACAGATTTGGTGCAATCGAGAGACTGGTATTTTGAAAAACATCGGTGACCAGACGAGCTGGTACAGACAGAGACTGGTTACAGATTGACAAAAGGACCGCCATCACTCCAATCACCTATAAGTCAGTGAAGAAAAGGGTTGCAAAGCAAACCCGTCAATGGTGCCAAAGGACCAAACATCAGCCTCGCACCCCACCACAACGCAACATGCAGGATAACAACACAAACACAACCAAACAAGAACAACCACCTCCAACAAGTCACACAAAAAAACTGCAAAAACCGAAAGGAAAGAAAGAAATAAGGGCTCAAAAGCCAAAAGAGAACAAGCAAAGCAAAAACAAAACCCAGCAACAGAAACCCATAAAAACAAACAAGAAATCCACAACAGGTCACAAACAAAGCCACGTAGACTCAAAACAATTAGAGGCTCTCCCCCAAGCAATCGAGCAAAACGTCATCTTTATCATTAGGCTCAAAACAGTTAGGCTTTGAGTGAAACGGAACACCCAGAGGTGACGATGAGACAAGGTATCACAAAGTCTAAGTCTAACATCAAAAAAAGATCTAGAGGGATCGAACATCCAGCATAAGATTCGACGGGTATATAAATGGTGGCTGCCATCAGCCAAGAACGCCAACACCGAATGGACGATGATGAGCGTACATGCCAAAAACAACTTCATATCAAAAAAACAACGAAAACAGGATCAAAAAAGAAACCCGAGAACTTCTAAACCTAAAACGACTAACAAGAAAGACCATGAGAACTAGCACAATTGAAAGAAACAAGATCGGCAAAGGATACACAAAGGAAGGCAAACTCAAAAGCACAAGCTGATTTTATAAAATTTCTGTGTTTTCTTTTAAATTGAAAGGGGGCTTTTGATCTCCTTATAGAGTAAGAGAGGTAAGAATACTCAAAAAGTGAGAAAGACATTCAAATTCAAGCATGAGATGCAGATGGAAATCACATACGTTTTCATGAGTATATATTTCTTTTTCTATAAAACTCTGTTGATAGAGATAGCTTTTCCAGAGAATTTCTTTGCCTTCTCGGCAAATTTCTACGTCTTCTCGTCAACGACGGGCCTTCTCGGCCTCTTGAACTCTTCCTCTCTCTAGAAGAGTCTAGAGAGAAGAGAGAGCATCTCCGGTTCCACCTTAACGCATGACACACATAGTTGGAGAATGTGTTTGGGTAACAAGATAGGAGTGAGTTTCCTACCAATTTCACTTAGTTCTTATGAATATGTATATATAGTTTATTAGACCCTTTTTTGTTCTTATCTCATTCCAAATATATCTTCTATTTTTTAGTCGAAAAGAGTTGAATCCAAATATTTCTTTTTTAGTGGAGAAACCACTTTGTGCTTCTTTTTAAGTGTTTTATGTTTCATATTTGGCTGTTTTGTGCTTCTCATGAAATTAATGATGAATCTCATTGACTTTTTTGTTGAAGGCCCAACCAAAATTCAAAGAATTGGAAAAGATTTTGTAGATAAGGACAATAAGGTTTTCAAAGAAATTAAGAAGGAAAAAATAGTATGCAGACACACTTTTTCGTTTTCTAGAGTTTCGTTTTCTGTCTCGTGGTGTATGAGTGGTTTGTCACCGACTCTAACGGTTGTCCCGGAGATGACTTCTTTTGAGCAGGCAGGGTATAATGATGGTGGACAATAGGCCGAGAGTAGCACAACGATATTCTTGGAAGGAAACTGTCATCGGTGATAATGGAGAAAGGTGTATGGTTTTGGAAGATGATTTCATGGACTAAAAGGTATTGTTTTCGTTCTTGAAAGGAGAGGACAACGATCCTATTTCTAACATCAACACTAAAGTGCTTAAGACCTTGGCATCCATTTGGGAAGGGTCGTTGATCATGAAGTCGTTAGGAACTATGGTTTCTCATGCGATAATGGAGAGAAAGTTGAAGGAAATTTGGAAACTAGGAGGGAGGATCTTAGTTACGGGCCTTTTGAATGGCTACTATATTGTCAAATTTGATCCAAAAGGGGACTATATGAGGGTCCATGGATGGTTTTCGGGCACTATCTGATTATTCGGTCATGGTCTTCGAAAGTTAATCCCTTTATGAATCTCATAACGACATCTCTTGCATGGATTCGGATTTTGGCGTTACCTATGATCCTTTAGGAAGAAAGTAAGTTGTTGAGGTTCGTATCGGGGGTAGGATGACCAATTAGGGTTGATCACAAAGCCATGTTCTCTAACCGATGTCGGTTTGCAAGAGTTTGTGTGAATGTTGACATTATGAGACCTCTAAAAGGGTTATTGTCAATGGAAGTCGGTTCCATGTTAAATATGAGGGATTGCATCTAATCTGCAGTACACATGGGTGCGAAGGCCATGTGATTAATCGATGTCCTTTGGAGCAGTGTAATGGGACATGTGTCATCGGTGAATCTGCTCAAGTTGTACCTCCGATTCCTCTAGTGTGGGCCTCGTTGATGCTGAGCAGAGGTACGGGGAATGGACGATGGTGGGCCGTTGGATGAGAAAAAATCAAGTTAAATAAGATCTCGTCAGATTCCAAATAAAGTAAAGATGGCAACAATAGATTTGTCATCTTATAAGGTTCCGAAAAAAGACAAAGATGTAGTTCTCTAAACGAACTATAATAGATTTGTCATTGGATGATCAAAAACTTGACGAAAAAGGCAAAGCATACGGCCCCATTGGATATGGTTAATGGTATGGAGTTGTATTTCTCTAACGGAACCTTGGGCCAAGAAGGTACTTCTAAAACGAAGTCTAGAAGAAGAGGTAGAAAAAATATATGGTGATGAAAAAATACAGAACATGGGAGGGGATTGTGTAGTGCTAATTGATAGCCTAAACCAACATAATGAACAAAATGTGATGGCTGAAATAGGGCAAGTTGGTTCAAATGTGTAGATGTTGCCGACACTGAATACTCAACACGATGCAAGTATAGATCAGATGAATAATGAGAACATGGTTTCGCTGTTTGGTGACAGCCAAGTGAATCAGTAGACGCCTAGGGTGTATTACCCTTGTTTTTTGGGTTTTTATGAATTGCATCTTCTGGAAATTGTTCGGAGTCGGTAAGCCTGGTTTCCGATGTGCAGCAAGATATATGATTCGATACTTTTATGTGGATGTTATAGCAGTTTTCGAGCTTAGAATCTCGGGTGATCAGGCCCAGGAGGTTTGCAATCACCTCGGCATATCAAGTGTTCGTATTGAGGTTGTTAGACTTGCGGGGGTGTTTAGCTATTATGGAAAAAGGAAAGAGTGACTTTGCGGGTTGCCAAAATCTACACAAATTTTATCCATGCTATTTTCACCAGTGGTAGAAGTCAGTTTCACTTAGCTATTGTTTACGCGCCACCTTCATCGGGTAGGAGAAGGTAGTTTTGGAGAGAATTAATTAATGTTTTGTGTGATATCATGGAATCGGTGCTCATTGGATGTGACTTTAATTGTGTTTTGCATACTTCCAAATGACGAGGTGGTTTGGGTCGTCTTTTGGAAATTTTGATCTTTTTCTTCAAGCTATTAATGATATTTGTTTGATTGACTTCGATTTTACTAGACAGGCTTTCACTTAGTCTCAGGGTAACTCAACTGAAACGTTTATTGAAAAATGGTTAGATTGTGTGTTTACAAACATTTCAAGGCATTTGTTCTGGCCTAATGCATTGGTGAGACATCTTCCAATGATGTCTTTAAACCACGCTCCTCTTTTGTTGACTTTAGAGCCTCATATTGCAACTTATGTGAAAAGAAGACCATTCCATTTTGAAGTTTCATGGTTGACTCACCCTGATTCGCTAGCGTTTATTAGCGACTCTTGGAAGTCTGAGCTGATGGATATGTGGGATAACAAAGGCGGAGGAACACAACGACTTAGAATCTTAAAACCACTACCAAAGAAACACAAGATTCCACAAACCTACAAAATTGTATTAAAACAAAAAAAAACCACAGACTGCACACAAAGGCGAAATACAAAGAGGGTTTTTCCTCTACTAAAAGAAAGAAGCCAAGTAATTTTATTGTTGGGAGGGTTTCTTGACAACAAATAAATTTATATCAAGACCCCGCTGTGTATAGCGAAGTCAGGTTCATCCACGGGAGATAGTCAGTGCTAGGTTTTGTTACTTATCACGCAATCAATCAATTAAATCTAGGTAATTTAGCAAGGAAAGAGAAAATCTAAGGTAAAGGTATCCCCACAACAACAATTATGCATGCCAAACGTTAATAAAACATAAAGATCATGTTTTTATCACATAAAGGTATCAACTTTCGTCAACCTAAGCAAGTAAATCAACTAACTTTCGTTCAATCAATAAACTTACTATCTATCTCTTCTACTTCAACTAGGATTAATCCGCTTTCGCTTCAAAACCCTAATTTGACTATTCTGATTCAAAGTTTCCGCTTTCGCTTTAACTATAAATGAGAAATTCCTTTCAACTTTCGTTTCAAGGATTAAGAACAAGAGAATAGATTCATGCAATAAAAACAATCAAGACATGATCACAAACAAGCATGCACAACCATTGTTGGGTTTAACCCCAACCTCAGAAAGAGAGACTACTCACAATTCATAACTAAGAATAACTGAATTAAATTAAATAGAAAGGAAAAGCTTACAACTGAATCCGAAAACACACTTAGTTCTTCCCCACAACTCGTCTCTCCTCCTCTCTCACACGCCTCCTCTTCTCTCTAACTTTCCCCCCAAGGCAGTTGATTGGTGGTGAAAAACAAAGACTAGACAAGAGTATTTATAGAGAAACTAATCTATCTAAAAGCTATCTATAAGGAAATAATATCTTCTAATAAGATATATTCCTTCCATCTATCTAATAACATAAAAGGAAATAGTATAAAAGCCTTTTAATTCATGCCGACTCGGACTTCGTTACGACACGGGATGCCTCAGTACCGACTTGTGCACCTCGGTAGCGAGCAGTGACAGTACTACAAACAGCCTTGAGTAAACTTGCGTAGCGGATTCGTTACAACTCCGTTTGACTCGATTCGTTTTCCTATGTTTTTGTAACGAATTTCTCTACTTCTTTCGAAGCTCAAAATTGATCTTCAATGTCTTTATGGATTTCATTCCTTGAGCTTTTCCTTAAGCGTTGCTCCTCGGTTTTGCTCTTTTCCTCAAAAGTGCTCCAAATAGCTTCTAAAAACCTACAAAATATCACCAAAGTTTATGTAGACTCCATATCTTAAGATAATACAAAAACCTACACAAACGACTCAAAACAAAACACAAAACTAAAGAAAAAGACTCAAACACACTAAAAACACACCCTAAAAACATGACTAAAAAGGCGGACATCAAAATACCCCATAATTAGACTTGCTTGTCCTCAAGCAATCAACACATCAACCAAAACCAATAACACAAATATCAAGTGAATGCCCTTTTCAAAAAGCAACATCAAAGCTCAAGCAGAAATAGATAGACAAGTGAATCTAACATCATCACACATATATAAGCAACCTCAAGCAAAAGCAACCAAAAATCCAACCTCACAAGGGTATTGTGTTTCTCTCAACTCTCATATGTTTGGGCTTTGAATAACAACTCTCAACTCAATCCAATATACAAAAACTCATAGTCATTATTACTTATATCACCAAACTCTCCACCAGAGATGTCAAAACACATAAAAATCATCAAGAGAACTTAGGCTCAATGAAAAACTTCATAGAAGTTTCCATTCGACCGGGTTGTAATGGGGCTTGGTAAAGACAATAAGACATGGAAATATTTTGGCTATGTGGTGCTAATAATATCCGGGAATAAAGACTCCTAAAAACTCACACATCTCCAAAACTCTCATAAGATAACCAAACTCACTCAAACATTAAAGCACATCTCTTCACTCACCTTTCAAAATCCTAGAAAGCCTCATAAAAACATAAAGAATCTCTGGTTTAAACTTTAAATACACTACACAACTTCTTTACTCTTCCCTTCTTTTTTCTCTTTTTCTTTTTCTCTTCTCCTCTCGACTTGCCTCGGTACCGACCTAAAAGAGTCGATATCGAGCTACACTTTTCTCTCCTTTTCATCATTTCTTTCTCTCTTTAAACCATCGGTACCGAGCCCACATAGGCTAGTATTGATCCAAGCATTCTTTTTCTTCCTTTTGTGCATACTTTTTAACCAAGATCTTTTTACAAAACAAGAGACTTCCAATCTACCCCACCAAAAACCCTTATTTTGAACCAAAACATCTCTTTTACACTCTACAAAAACATACCTCTCCAACTAATTCTTAATCCCCGAATAGGGTCAAGCTTACATCGGCTAGGAAATAATTTTGTGGAGCAACAAATAAAAGGCTTAAAGGCTCAAATTGGCTTCAAAAAGAGGATAATGTAAAGGTAGGTAAAAAGAGAGGATAAAAAATGGCTAAAACAAATAAGTTCTCCATCATATGATTCTCACATGCAATGAACTAATATCTCATATAGGCCTTAAGTAATAGATAACCATATCAATGACAAGAGATAATATGTATAAGGAGAGTAAATCACACAAGAAAAGAAGAGGGATTTTTGACGTTCTCCCTATAAGGCCAAAAACAACTCACAAGGTAGAAATTTTTGTTGGATTAAAGTCACCTCTACTTAAGATCATATGTGCTCAATTTCATCACAAGCTAAATATCCACATAAAAATAATTTTTCAACATGATTCAGGCAAAGCTATCCAAACATGCTAAAGGAATTACATGATCAAGCAAGTCAAAGCATATCATAGAACAACTAAGTGGAATATTATCAATCCTAAAAACACAAAACAAAAGACACAAAACTGAGTTTCCTTTTCCCATACCCCATACTTAAACCAAACAGTGTCCTCACTATTTAAAATAAAGAAAGAATAAAGAGGGAAAAGAAAGGGAACTCACAAAATAAAATTGAAGCTGTCTGAAACCATTGATTGCTTGAGGTGTTGAATTTTCTCAGTTCTGTTGGGGTCGATACCGAGCATGGGGGGTCGTTACCGAACTTGTTGTATGTCCACCGATTACTCATTGTTGCTTTTGTATACCGAGTGCATTGATTTTTTTTCTTCTTCCATTTAGCACTTCTTCTTCTTCTTCTTGCATTACCTGAATCACTTTAGAAAAACTTTTATCCCTACTACACTAAGCTAACCTAAAAACAAGTCAAAAGAAAGCTAAAAAGATCTATGAAAGCAAAAACTAAAACAAAAACTTAAAAGCGGAGACTAAAAGCGTGTTGCCTCCCGTAAGCGCTATTTTTAACGTCGTTAGCCCGACAAACTTACCTTGGCGGATCAAGGCGGCTTCCATCCAACAATGTCGGGTTCATAAGAAACCCCATACTTAGCTTGAAACATATCATAGCTTCTCTCCAAGATATTTGGCCCTCTATCATCAATAAGTATGCTTGGTAATCCTACAACAGGGTTAGTATAATCCGAAAACCAAGGAGGTTTCGACTCCTTCACAGTTCTAACAGTAGGATCCATTATAGGACAAGGATATAAGAAAGGATCATGACCAGAATCAATCAACTTAGAAAACGAAGACTTACCTTGATCGAGCAGAAAAGGGTTCATTATCGAGGCAGAGGAGGTCGTTAACGACCCTGCTGGATCTGGAAGTGGCTCGATGTCGTGCCTGGATCCACCTCCTACCTCGTTTTCCTTCAGGTAAGGGTTGTTACCGACCCATGGGGGGTCGTTAGGCTCCTCGATAGATGTGTCTCCATTGAATTTGCTCGAACCTGTACTTAGAAAGGGGTCGTTACCGAGCCATGGTGGGTCGGTAGGCTCCTCAGTACTACAACTAGCCACTTCACTTACTGATGAGGTATTTTTTAGTCGTTTACCTATCAAAAAATCCTAACTTAATCAAACTGAGTAGAATGGTAAGTAAGGGTCGATCCCACAAGGACTCGTGTATTTAAGTTCTCTCTTGTGTGCCAAGTAAAGTAAATATGGGGGGGGGGGGTTGAATGATTTCCTAATTTAATATGCAAAATAAAGACTAACTATGAATGCAAATATGATTGTGTTAAACAAGTATGAGAAAAGCGTGTTCAACTAGTTAAATCCATCATAGATATGCTTATTGATCATCGATTCTCTTGATTCGCAATTCAATTGAATAATCTATTGTGGATTATTATCCAAAACTTTATATTTAGTTGAAAGAGCTAACAGTCTGAACAACCCTAATCATCTAACAACCTAGAACAACGTCTAGATTCAATTAAACGACAACTTTAAGTTCAAAGTATCGATAGAGACAAATACTCAACTGGCAGCTAATCAAGTTATCTATGGTTTATTCCCTTATACAACTGAATAGCCCGAACGGGTCCAAACAATTATAGTTGCTACTTCATCTAATCAATCCCGAACGGGACTTAATCAGATTAGTCGTAAATTAACCTAAAAATTCTATTAGGTGATCAATCTAACAAAACCCTACAATAATTCTCATTCAATTAAGCACATGGAATAAAAACTATTCAAATTGTTGAGAATCAATCAAACCTCACAATATTATGCAATATATGATTTCAATAACTAGTCAAAAACAAAAGATTTAGCAATGGATAATTAAATTAAAAACAAACTTAAAAGAGTTTCAAAGTTGCTCCCTTGAGAGAAAACCATAGCCTCCAAAAGTCTGAATAAAAGTTATGAAAGAGATAAACTAACAAAAGCTTAAATATGTCTCCCAAAATAATCCTCCAAAACCCTATCATTAAGCAAATACTCGGATAAGATATAACCAAGCCCAAAAGTTGGCCCAATTCTTCAGCCTAAGACGTCCGCGTGCAAATACAGATTGCGCGGTTTGCCTCTAAATTGCGCGGCCGCGCAATTTCTTCCCAACCCGCGCTTTTAACCTTGATTCAGCATTCAAACGACACTTCAAAGGATGTTTTGAAACCCTTCGAGTTGGAATTTGGACTCAGAGTAAAAACATGAATTGTATCTCTTCGAATTAACTTTCCATTGATACCAAATTCAGCTTCATCCGACCACTATAGCTCCCAAACCAAGCATCGCAAGATAAAGGTGTCAAAACAAGAACTCCAATGCATAGCCTGAGTTTAAGCGTTCTTTTCACACAAACTCTTGGGCCTTGGATGTTTTGATCTTCACTCGTATCACTCTAAGCTTCCTCAAACTCCACTATAGTCATCTAAGACCCATCCCGTCCATGCTTGTTTACCTAAAGATCTGCAAAACCGAAAAAAACAAGCGCAACTACCCGAAAACACTAGATCCTAGAAACTAACCTAAAACTAAGTAAAACCTATGCAAAACCAACATAAAACATGCATCTAAACTACACCTATATGCAAGCTATCACTTACGAGCGAATTGAAATGAAATTCGACCTTCTCTTCTCCAATATCGAACGTGAGAAGTTCTTTTATGACATCTACACGTGCACCTGCGGTGGCTAAGAATGGTCTGCCAAGAATGATTGGTACCACAGGGTCTTCAGGCATATCTAGAACAATGAATTTGTTGGGAACAAAAAAATTTCCAACTTGGATAGGGACATGGTCAACGACTCCAGTTGCCTTGACAGAAGATCCGTCCGCCATGTAGAGATTCATATCAACATGCTCCAGTGGTCCCATGTTAGCCTTGGTCCAGATAGACAATGGTAGTAAACTGGCACTGGCACCTAGATCAGATAGAGCTTTAAAACGGTGAGTCCCAATACCAATTGAAATTGCAAACTTACCTGGATCACCGAGTTTTTCAGGAGGCTTTATGGATCGGACTTCACTTGACATCTCTGATATAGATCTTTTCCTGCTCAAAATCTCTTTCAAAAATTTAGTGTAGGCGAGCATTTCATTAAGGGCATCAGTAAATGAAATTGAAATATTTAACCCTTGAAGAATTTTGACAACCCGTCTAAACTTTCCTTCCGTGACATCATTAGACTTCTTAATCAGGAAAGGAAGAGTTTTTTATGGACTCGAGATAGAGAGAAACCCGGATCGGGGCCCTACCAAATCGACAAGAGGGTCGATCGGTGCAGGAGAAGGGTCGGTACCGACCTTGATGGGGTCGGTAACGAACTGAGAGATTGGTTCAGAAGACTTACCTTGCTTGGAGGGTTCGGTATCGAGCTGGGGAGCCTCGGTATCGAGTGGTTGAGCCTCGATATCGACCTTGTTGGGGTCGGTAACGAGCCTGACCGGGGTATCATCTTCATTGTCGTGCTCAGTGTCTTTAGGCTTGGCTCGATCTGGCAACTCCTTGCCACTTTTGAGGTGTATGGCTGCAATTTGTCCTCTAGGGTTCTCTTCGGGTCGGCCCGGAAGTTTCCCTTGAGGTCTTGGAATCCGTGCAACTAGGTTACCCAGTTGGGAGTCAACACTCTTTTTCCAAATCTCGAACTCTCCCCACCGTTTCATTTGATTATTAAGGTTAGCTTGGACTCCATTGATTTCATTCTTCACTCTATTGATCCCTTCATGAAGTCCTTGCACCCAGGATGGTGGCTCTTGATAGCCTGGGGGTATGTAAGGCGGAACCCTTTGTTCTTGCTAAAGAGGTTGGTTCCCTTGGCCATAGTTGTGTAACACCCCGTCTTCCGACGAGACGCTACTTAGATATAGACCTTACTAGGTACTATTAAATAGGTTGACAACTAAACTTTAGGATCTTGCAACGCGGGCACGACGAGAAAACAAAATAAAACATCCAACCTTTCTTTTAAATAAAAATATAGAAAACGTAGTTATGCATGAATTCCCGAAAACCTAAATATTCAAATCAGACGAATCACTGTTAACGATAAATCATTCGAGAAAACAAAGACAAACAATAGTACTAACTCCATCATAATATAAAAACCAACATCCTAAAAAGTCATAATACACTAGCGTAAAAAAAAAACCATCCCACTATGACACGCGCTCTTTACTGCTCCGGCCCGCCATCTTGCCTCGGTTCCTGCACGACTCCCTGGTTCATACCTGGAACTGAAAAATATTTCCCGAAGGGTCAGCGTCTAATCTACCAAGCTAGAGAGAATACGGAAATTGTAGAACGTTTTGAAAACATTTCTAAAGTCAGCATACAAATCCACAATCGCAATCATATCTCTAAAGGCCAATACCTAAATTAGTTATGATTAGTCACACATAACCACATACACCTTTACAATCACAACCTCATAACAATGCAATTCCTCCTTTTTCACAATCCGACTTCCAAGGCGCTCATCACCGCGCCGAGTGCAGAGGCAGGCCCTCTCACTCCACTTCACAATCTCCCTTCTAACCCAGGCTAAGCCTCCACTGGAGCACTTGGCAAAACACACAGATAATAATTTTCGTTTTGAAGGGGCACGGTTTCCCTGTCACACGGGTCAACGTACCCAACTCTTCCTCAACGCCAACTACGATGGGCCGTGTCAGAAACGGTACCAACACAGAGAAAACGTTCCAAAAATATCTTTCTGATAAAATACATTCAAAACCAATTACGCACACAACAATTCAAGGAGTACAAAACAATTTAAAAAGGTATTCGGGACTAGTTCCCAAAACCCACCCTACAATAACGGTACACAATCTAAACAGGTAGAGAAGAACCGAGCAAGTCGAAAACGACTTATCTCGAAACGAAGGGTCCTTTAAAAAGGACGGAATTAAGGTCTTGAGCAAAAGTAGATCCCTAAACATAGTAACGAGAACACTTAATTATTTAACCGATCACACCCATTAATATAACTACTCTCAACTCTATTAATTGTAATATATAAATTTATGTACCCCACCAGTTTCTCATGACTAATTAAAAGAATCGTAAGTACCTAATACTAATTTACTACACGAACATCTCCAACATATAAATCTATATATATATTACTTATCATAACTCATTAGTGCTAGAAATTTACTAAATTCTTTAGCCTCTGATTGATAACACCCAACAGTACGTGGAACCCACTGACAACTCCAATCCCCTTCTACGAACAACATCAACTCGGCCGGCGATCCCGTCCCGACGACACACACTACGACTTCTACCCCCAACACCCAAACTAGTATATAACCTGCAACCCCAACCAAGGCCAAAGTACTAGCTGATTATATACTAGTTACTAATAAGATTTCAATCTTCCATACAACTCAGAACGATGTTTCACCCACTCTTCCTGACCCAACGACGCACCTTTCCCATGCCCACGGCTGATCTGAACTGGGTCCCGTCCGCCGATCGGGGCTCTCCGCACGAACGACCGGCCTAAACTAGTCCAACCCTCCAACCCTCTCAAAGAAAAGAAAAAAAAACAGAGGAATAACAGGGGCGTCGGCCTTTACCTTGCTATGACAGTGAAAACAAGGAACGGCGTTGAGCGTGTGACGGCGGCTGGTTAAGCGATTGATCGGAACCGAGCTTTGAATGCGTCGAACAGAATCTGCGATATAGGGGATGAAGCTCGAGCCGAACGAAGAACCGAAAGGGAAATGAAGAAAGGTGGCTGGGAATTTATCGGTGTTCGGCGATCGGGTCTGCTTGTCAATGAAAATCGTTGTCCGCGTTAAGTTTTGAAACGAGGAAGGTATGATTATGGTGTTCGGCGAGCGCTCGGCTTAAAACAAGGAAGGTGGCTTGGATAATTAGGGTTAAAAACAATTAAAGAAATGATTATGGTCAAAGATAGAGATTTGGTCAAGTGGGATACGATAGGTATAATTACGGTTACATAAAATAGGATTATACTTTACTTGAACGGAATTTATCACATACGAATTATATATATGTGATTTGTCACCCCGGGTTAATAAATCGGATTAATTTTGGATCAAGAAAACTCGATTGTTTGTAGCCCAAGCAACTCGTTTTTCTGACAGGATGGAAAAACGAATCCGAATATTACAAGTTGCCCCAAGTGGGATGATTGTAATGCCTCCCTGCATAAAAGGTATTACCTTGGTTCCTATATGGACCCCTCATATAGTTAGCTTCTTCATATGCCTCAGCAGCACGGACCTATTGCAAGTTAGTGCAGGCAGAAGTAGCATGGGATTGAGACCCACATTCTTGACAAGAAGGAGATGATTTAAGATAACTTACTTGCTTCTTCAGGCGGTTGATCTCATCTTGCAAGAATTGGTGCTTCACTTCAGGGTCGACCTCATCCTTGTTCGGATTGTAGAGCCTTCGTTGTGGTTGCCCATGAGTAGGGCACTGTCTAAGCATCTCCTTAAATATATCTCATGTCTCCACAAAGGTCTCATTAGGCAGCTGGTGATAGGAGGTGATGCGCTTCCTTAACTCCGTAGTCTTGGCAGGTGGGAAGAACTTTGTCACGAACAAGTCACGCAGAGTTTCCCATTTCTTTATTGGCTTGGGAGGTAGGCTTTCTAACCAGCTCAGTGCCTTACCTGCAAGAGACCACTTAAAAGCTTTCAACAAAACATATTCCAAAGAGACACCGTTAGCAACAATAGTGTCACATAAATCAAGGAAATTTCTAATATGTTCTATTGGGCACTCAGTGGGTTTTCCCTCAAACTGAGCCTTTTTTTATCAAGGATATGAATTGAGGTTTGATCTCAAAGGTCTTCTCTATCTCAGGAAGCTCAATGGCGGACTTTGGCACCCTCAGTTCTGGATGCATATACTGCTTGGCATTCCTTGGATAGGCATTCAATTGCTCCTGCAGATGAGCATTGTCCTCTAGATGACGTTCAGCGTCTACTCGTTCACGTTCAGCGGTAGCAGCAGCAGCGTCTCGATCAGCTTGTAGCGCCTCCATCTGCCTTTGGAGAGCGGTCATCTGTTGTGCCATCTCTTCAGGAGTCATGGCCATGGCTTTGTGTTCTCTTAATCGTCGGTGGAAGGATCGCTCGAGGTCAGGGTCTACTACCGGATTAGAGACAACTCGACGTCCTTCAGCTGGCATACACTAAAAGCAAAAACAAAAACAAAAACAAAATCAAAAAGAAAAACGAGGTCTCGGAGAGGGTCGGTACTGAGGCCTAGGGGGTCGGTATCGAGCCTGCAGTGATCCCATGAAACAAAAACTAATAAGAAAGAACAACTATCTGCCGACAGGGTCGGTACCGACCAGGTAGGGTCGGTAACGACTCGACAGTGACCTAGAAAATAAACAGAAAAAGCACAGAAACTGGGTTGCCCAGCAAGGTCGGTACCCACCCCAAGGAGTCGTTACTGACTCGGCGGTCCCAAAAAAAACGCAAAAAGAACAAAACCTGGCACTATTGAAATCTCCCCGGCAGCGGCGCCAATTTGTTGAGAGGGTTTCTTGACAACAAATAAATTTATATCAAGACCCCGCTGTGTATAGCGAAGTCAGGTTCGTCCACGGGAGATAGTCAGTGCTAGGTTTTGTTACTTGTCACGCAAGCAATCAATTAAATCTAGGGAATTTAGCAAGGAAAGAGAATATCCAAGGTAAAGGTATCCCCACAACAACAATTATGCATGTCAAACGTTAATGAAACATAAAGATCATGTTTTTATCACATAAAGGTGTCAACTTTCGTCAACCTAATCAAGTAAATCAACTAACTTTCGTTCAATCAATAAACTTACTATCTATCTCTTCTACTTCAACTAGGATTAATCCGCTTTCGCTTCAAAACCCTAATTTGACTATTCTGATTCAAAGTTTCCGCTTTCGCTTTAACTATGAATGAGAAATTCCTTTCAACTTTCGTTTCAAGGATTAAGAACAAGAGAATAGATTCATGCAATAAAAACAATCAAGACATGATCACAAACAAGCATGCACAACCATTGTTGGGTTTAACCCCAACCTCAGAAAGAGAGACTACTCACAATTCATAACTAAGAAGAACTGAATTAAATTAAATGGAAAGGAAAAGCTTACAACCGAATAAGAAAACACACTTAGTTCTCCCCCACAACTCGTCTCTCCTCCTCTCTCACACGCCTCCTCTTCTCTCTAACTTGCCTCCCAAGGCAGTTGATTGGTGGTGAAAAACAAAGGCTAGACAAGAGTATTTATAGAGAAACTAATCTATCTAAAAGCTATCTATAAGGAAATAATATCTTCTAATAAGATATATTCCTTCCATCTATCTAATAAGATAAAAGGAAATAGGATAAAAGCCTTTTAATTCACGCCGACTCGGACTTCGCTACGACACAGGATGCCTCGGTACCGACCTGTGCACCTCGGTACCGAGCTGTGACAGCACTACGAACAGCCTTGAGTAAAACTTGCGTAGCGGATTCATTACAACTCCGTTTGACTCGATTCTTTTTCCTATGTTTTTGTAACGAATTTCTCTACTTCTTTCCAAGATCAAACTTGATATTCAATGTCTTTAGGGACTTTATTCCTTGAGCTTTTTCTTAAGCGTTACTCCTCGGTTTTGCTCTTTTCCTCAAAAGTGCTCCAAATAGCTTCTAAAAACCTACAAAACACCACCAAAGCATATGTAGACTCCATATCTTAAGATAATACAAAAACCTACACAAACGACTCAAAACAAAACACAAAACTAAAGGAAAAGACTCAAACACACTAAAAACACACCCTAAAAACATGACTAAAATGCGAACATCATTTATCAATTTGGTCAAAAGTTGGTAGATAGTCAAATTGCACTTAGTAGTCAAGGTTTGCAAAGAACACGTTCCTTTCTTCTCAAAAGCATTGTTAGAGCCATAAACAACATAGGAGAGGTTGTCAACAAACATTAAACAACAAAAATTTTCCAAAATATTTGACAGTTATAGATAGATATTTGCTCCCAACAATCGATTTAGGACATCCAAATCAATCCGGTTATAAGAGATTGATGAAATTAGAAGAAAATTTTTCTTTAAAATTTTTCTAAGATTATTTGAAGAAGATATAAATCTTTGAGCTCTAAAGTTTCTTAATATTAACTGTTTTTGCTCTTAAATAATTAGTCAATTATATATATATATATAACTATTATTGTGCATGGCCTAAAGATAGTATATAATACCATAATTCAAGTACGTACTTAACTAGGGTAGGATTTACATTTTTGTCTTTGTCCCTCTCTCTCCAAAAAGTAAGAATAGGTTTCTAGCACGTATTAGCTAACCAGCCACTTAGAACATGAATTAAAATATGTTTATATCAAATTATTATTCTTTGTATTATTTTAAGATATTTTTCTTTTTAGTGAAATCTTTTATATGTCTATATTAAATTATTAATCGTTGTATTATTTTAAGATATTTTTCTTTTAAGTTATTTGAAGAAACATCAAGGATGTCATTATTTCACTAAAAAGAAACATAACGTAATAGACGAATATTTTTCAAACGCGTATATATATTTTAAGAAATCAGACACAAGGATGCAGAGAACCTAGAGAGAGAAAGTAGAGAGAGAATCTCCCAAAGAGTAAGTGAGACCCTATCCCTAAATCAGACAACTTTCCCAATTTCTATTCCAGATTCAACCCCTTTCAATAATCTATTTCAATTTCTCAAAGAGATAAATCACACTCCAACTACTCAATTCCTAATCGAGTTTAGTGCTACCCAAATAAAGTATAAATCGGTACTAGAAAATTCTACAAAATTTTATGAAACTCTCTCTCTCTCTTCTCGATCTCATCTATGGCTGAGAAAGCTGATGAGATATCTTGAAAACGAAAATCATTAGTAAAGGTTGAGAAAACCACTAGTGATGAGAAATAACAACAATTGAAAGAATTTATGCCAAATAGTGATGTTTATACTCTATTTTTATCAAATCTGAGATTTACCCAACTTCATCCTCTTCATACAGACTCTTCTCTAACATAGAATATAGATCGGAGATCACGTCCCTATGTTTGTATGACTAATTTTTTGACCCTGGAAAAACATTTTCTTCATTGAATCTTTGCAAAGCCCCTTTGAATCTCCTTTTATTGTGGAGAAATCTTTTGGTCTATACTTTTGATCTTGTTTTAGATTGTTTTATGATATCATAATCGCCAACTTGTTGAGTTAACGCCGACGTTACCTCGCCTTTTGGTGTTTTGACGACGGGCCGGTTCGTCATCTTCACTATCGTGCCGTCTGCCGACGTTTCTTGTGGGTGATCAGCGGCCTACCTGTGTGTTTGTTTGACTGATGTAGTCGTTGTGGTCTTTGTAGAAGACCTTTTCTTTTGGGCTTTGTTTGGGCCTTGAGCTCCTTGGATTTAGCCCATCCCCTTAAACAGCCTATTTTCATGTTTCCAGCCTTTTTGCTTGTTTTGGCTGGCTTTTGGCACGTGCATTCGAGTTTGGATATTACTTTTCCAAAGAATCGGACTTGAGTGTTTGGCTTCAGATCGAGTCTTTTGGAGCAGCCGGGTTTTACGTGTATTGTTTTACTCTCCTAGAGCCTGATCCCGTCTATTGGTCCTTCTGTTTTGGTTGTTTGTACTCTTTGCTCATTTTGCTTGGTTGTTTAGGTCTTGTCTTCTCTTAACCGGTCTCGGCTGGCGCCTTGTGCGAACTCTCGGCTTACCAAGCTTGTCTGGTTACCGAATTCTTACCTTTATAAAAAAAAGACACAAGGATGTAAGCAGAATGTGCATAAACTTTATTATGAATACCTATTAATTCATGACTAAATGTACACATACTTGTATTTTAGTTTTTTGATGTACATTTTAAAAATGTTTCAAGCGCACTGAAATTTTGTGCATAGATTTTATTGTGGATATGCATCAGTTCATGCCTAAATGTGAACAAACTTGTACTAAAATGTGCATTAGGTTTTTGATGCACATTTAGGCAAAGTTTCATGCATATCGAATTTTTGTGTGCATAAACTTTGTCGTGGATTTGGATCAATTCATACTTAAATGTACACAAGTTTCATTGAAATGTGTATTATTTTTATAATGAACACTTAGGCAACATTTCATGTAGATTTAGGTGGAAGTTATTGAACATTTTCAAAAATAATAATTTTAATGCACACATGTACGTAGGCGAAACATCTTTTCTGCAAATCAAAATTCATACGCATAGATAAATTTGAAAAATAAAAATGCAAATTCCAATGTTGCTCCCGTAATTTAATTTTTCAAAAAATATGCTTATAAATCAACAATAATTCTTCGTAATTTGGTGTAGTATATGATACCAATGCAATAAATTGATTTTCCAACGAGTCCAAATGATTTTATATAAGACCTAGCCATCTACATAAGGACGCAATCAACGAACTAAGAAAGAACTAAACAATGGATAAAAGATGAAGAGAAAATACTGGACATGAAACAAAGTAAGAGGTAAGGGCGGAAAAATCATTTAAAATGAAAAAGACACAACAGGTGTTCACTAAAGTCAACTTTGATGGTTCTAAAATATCCAACGGTCGGGCCTCTGGTGGAATAATTGTTAGAGATCATTTTGATTAAATTCAAGCCCATCATCATATTCCTCACCCTTTTAAATATAGGAATCGACTCCTAAAATACCATAATTCATAATTGAACCATCTCGATTCCAACTACCCTAAAATAAAGGATTATTTAGAAATTCAAATCGGGATGGTTCGGTTATGAATTTGGATGTTTTAAGAGTCGAATTCTACTAATTAAGGGTGAGGAATACAATGAAGGACTTGAATTTAATCAATTTAGATCGAAGAGGGAAAAATTGAAAAAATCAAAACCTCAAGAGAGTACTTAAAAAGGGATTATTTTTGGGACACCAACAAAAAAACCCAAAACCTCAGGGTTCCAAATGAAATTTTCCTATATTAAATTAGTATAATTAATTAAATTATTTTTGTCAAAGTACTCTTCAGAACCTATGTATTACCCCCTTGCATGTTTACTTTGTCGTAATTAACTAATAGATAAACAAAACTTTGAAACTATGATGTTAATAGGATGAAACAAATGACCCATGACCCATTTATGGATTACAAGTCGATCCGCCGGATTACGGGACAACCCATAACACTAATAACTTGAAAGAGACCAGTCATACTTATTAGTGACAAATACATGTGACTTAAAACGCTCATCTAGATCTACATGACTTATAAAGGAGAAACATGTGGTCATTTAAGACCAAAAATCTAATTGAAGAAAATAAGTAAAAATTGAAAATTGAAATCGTTTAAAAGAGACATTTGGTGAATTGGATCATTTTCCATGAGATTTGATAATTAGCCCTTTGACATTCTTTACAACAACTATGATTTTTCTAAATTTATATTTATCTTTATTTGATTAAAAAGAGAGGATTCAAATCAAATTCATATGGTACCATCAAAAACTATTCACGTTTCATTATTAAAGATAATCTTGCTGATACCCGTTTTGTTTAGCAATTAAACACATGTACAATTAAAACTAGATTTTACATTTTGAATATATAAAAAATTATATTGACATACACTTGAGATAACTGATTTTTTTTTATTGGAATTAACTTAAACTAATATTTTTCTTCTGCTTATTGAGACTATATAAGATATTAGGTGATATATATGCAAACACACCACATTTTTTCTTTTTTAATTAGGTAAGGATTAGGGGACACTCCCTTTAAGGAGGGCGCCCTAGAGCATCCTGACGGATGAGAACTAGAAGTTCTGGGTGAGTCGTGATTGGATCAATAGGGAGACTGTGGCTCAATTTAGCAATTTTATCAGCCACAACATTATCAGCCCGATTGAAATGTAGAATCCGTACTGACGACAAACCTTGTAGTAACACAAGAATGTCAGAGATGATCATTTCAATTTCCCAAGGGCAGTTCGGATGTCCTTGTGCAGCTTTTATCACTTGTAGGTTATCTCCTTCTATTTCAATTTGTAAGGACTATGTTGTCGTGCTTCGATTATACAATCTCTTAGAGCTAACGCTTCAGCTCTTAAGGCAGTAGTTTTACCATAATTTTGTGCTTTAATTCCAATTACTGATCCATAGTGGTCTCTTATGACTATAGCTCCTAAGGCTTGTCCATTCAGCAACCTAGAACCATCAAAGTTCATTTTTAATGTATTCCTATTCGGTTTTCTCCACTTGGTATTCTTTTTTTGTTGGTTTTGTCTCTTTACCCCTTTGTTTTGAGTTTTCTCTTCATCCTCTTCCCATCTTTTGGCTTTTTCTTTCAATCTTCTAATTGAGTTCGGATATACATTGGTAGATCTAAAATGAAGTCATTTGGTTGTTGTTGAAAAACTAGTTTATTTCTTTGGTGCCCATATACACCACCATATTGTAGCTAAAGTAACAAATTCTTTGTGTCCTATGAGTTGGTGTAATTCTTGTAATATCGTTTCGGGTGGTTTATTGTTGGAATTGTATTGTCTTAAAGTTTGTTGTATAAGTGGATTTATGTTCCCTGCTATCTTAATGGTATGTGGACATTTGATAAATAAATGTTTTGTATCTTTATTAGTACAATTGCACATAATACATCCTGGCGGTGTCATGACCTGTTTTTCTCTTAATTTGGCTTTAGTTGGTAGACTAGGGTTGTCAATGGGTCGGGTTATGGGTGGGTGGAGCACTTCCATCACCCGACCCGCAAGTTAAAACGACCCACCCGACCCACCCGTCACCTGTGAAATGTTCCACCCGTCACCCAAACCACTCGTCACCCGCTGGTTAGATGGGTGACCCGTTCACCCGTATAACCGTTGCGTAGCTGCAGTAATTTTATGTCTATAAATAAACTGTCATACATAAACTAAAACAAATATCCATAATTCATACATAAACAAAAACAAATCTCATAAGCAATAAATATCAAAATGGAGTCAAAGATGTGTTATTAAACAAATCCCACATCACAAGCCCGAATGAGTTATATCTTATATGGGTGACTTCAAAGGCCCATACATATTAGAAATTATGGGTTAAAATGGGTTATATGGGTGGTTTGGGTGAAACGGGTGATGGGTCGGTTAATGGGTCGGTTTATTGGGTGGGTTATTGGGTGATAAAATCTCACCCTTAACCGACCCATAACCCGTTTCACCCGTCACACGAACCGCCCGTCACCGGCTTTGATTAGGTTTTCACCCGTTTATTTCGGGTGGGTTAAACGGGTGGGTCGGTCACCCATGGGTAATTGACAGCCCTATGGTAGACCATTAGTCTCCATTTTTCAAAGGAAATTTTTCACCTTTGGAAAGGTATCAAGTTTCCATATCCAGTCATTATGATTTTGGTTCCCATTTGTAGTCTTTGTGATTAATTCTATTGCGGATGAGGTTGAGAACCAACCATTTTTACTTGGTGCCCAATAAAGTCGGTCTCAGATGAAGTTTTTTGGTATCGGAGTTGCCATGATTAGTTCTACAATGTTAGTAGGAACTAATTGTCTTATTTGGTCTAGCTTCCATGTTCGGTCTCCAGAAATCATCTCTTTAACTTTCATTTCTTTATTGATGTTTCCTAGTTGTAAGGCATGGTTTAGTAGTGGTTCATTCATTATCCAGTTATCTTTCCAAAATTTAATGCAAACACACCACATTAACATGTTATGGTTTTCTCTCATTAATACTATATTTCATAAGAGGAATATGGAATGTATTTTGCATGTTGATTAAAATTATAAACCCTTCACATTCAAACAATTAATTACCAATTTACCATACATAATTGCTCGAAAATTAACTATGAATGTTACATCTTTTCTCATTCTCTAACTCCCCATTAAATTATTAAACTCTCATTTAAATTTGCAACAGCGGAATTTATAATTTATAAATGAGTTTTCTTTCCATTCTCTATATATGTTACCTAATCTTTAAATGTATTTATTCTAGAAAATCAGGATGGTGATTTCATTATAGATCTAAGGGAATGAAGATAGAAGAAAGGAGATTCCTTTTCAGGTATTTATGTTTTTATTGGCTATATGTCAATTAGAGTATGCATCTTTATCCCAACTTTTAATTTCATGAGTTTACATTTGTGCATTAAGTTTGTTGTCTTGCTTACAAATTTTGATCATTGTAGTGATTGGAGCCATGGAGAGTTATAAATTTTTATCCTCTTTTGCATAGTGTTTTGAACGGAATTAATCATATTTGATAGATTGGAATATGATATTATTATTTAGGGAAGAAGACACTTACGACCTCTCTTTAGAAATGTATTTGAGGAGATTAAGTATATTGGAATTATACATCAAAGGTGATATTGATATTTTTTACCATTTGCATTTGCTATATAATAAAGAGCCATTTAATTTTACACCATCTATATAAAACTATTTACATAAATAAAGAGACCATGTAAAGGTAAATATTCTAGAAAAAAACAATTTATATAAATTCTTACAATCTTTTTCATTCCATCTTATTTAAAATCTATAATATTTCATCTTATTTTATTGACACATTCCATTTAATATAACCTTAGAAATATTAAGAAATTATGTAATATATCAACAATGGAAGAAACATCTCTATCAAGTAAATATATAAAATTAGTTTTTGAAACTAACCAATTAATCAAATTTATTTTTGAATACATGTAATTGGGAAATATAAATGGGAGGACATTAAAAATCTAGCCACTTAATTTTTTGTCAGCACAAAATTTGACTGCCCAACATAAATTTCCAAGAGGGATTTTTATATACGTAACTCCCATATAAATTAATGGTGAATATATTGTAATTATCATTAATAAATAATAATTGATAGCATAATTTTTTTCCTTAATTATTCTCACTAATTTGGGTGTTATAAGATTTGAATTGAAGTGCTTTTACTTACATGTTTGACCAACATCATTTTAAATTCTAAAACTTTAATTCTCTTTAAATACCAACGGTGATTTCAAATGAACAAAATTTCAAAATATCTATTCTATTATAATATTTTTTTACAAAAAAGGCTATGTTTTAAATTGTAAAAACGTCAATGTCTCAATCGAAATTAATTTTCCGAATTGTATATTGATTTTTACCCTCAAATTAATTGATTACACAAAATACGTCTATAGTAATTATGTTTTTTGAATTTACTTTCTTTTACCTTTTGATATTTTCAAATTCTTACTCTTAATTTTCTTAATTCTTCTTTAAATACATTGTGGCAATGAAGAGTTGGGGAGCAAATGTTGGATTTGAAGGTTCACAAAAGCATCAAAAGATGAAAATTTATAAAGAGAAAATCTAAGGAGAAAATCTAACAATCCCTTGAGTTGATAAGAGGATGAAAAAATATGTTGAGATGGAAGGTTTAGAAGATTGAACAAATAATGGAAATGCGATAACATAGCCATGGTGGTAAGTTTCATTAACTACATTAACAACCATTACAATATTAAAGTGGTGAGAACTAGATTGATCTTTCGCATACATTTGATGTGCATATTGTTAAATTATTTGTCAATTTTTGTTAGACTTTTTACTCTTTTTCTTAATATATAAAACAATTATGTGATACAATTTTAAGTGTAACAAGTTTAGTTACTAATGATAAGAAGTATTTTTTTATAAAAGAAAAGGCAACATAATGACTACTTTTGTATTAGAGCGGAAATATGTAATCTTATTATATTAGTTGTTTATTCATTCATTAATACAATTAAAAATCTATAATAATTGAAATTTAAACACATAATAAAAAAATATAAAAACAATTGATATAAAAAAACATATATTAATATATTTATACTAAAAATTTGACATGTGCGTATGCACGGGCGTCAACACTAGTCATATATTTAAAAAATAAAAACAAATATCTTGACATGAATTGAATATTGATAGGCCATATCTTCTTTCTCTGTAATATCCTAATTCCTCGCCACCTAAAATACACTCATTGTTTGGTGAGTTCAAATCACTGTCGTACTCCATCTCTACACTCCTACTTATTCTGATTGCTTTCTTTGTTACACTTCTAGCTAGGAGACTTTTTCGAGCTATTTATATTGTCTATTCTTGAAGATTTCATTATGCACTCATTTGGCTTTCATTGCCTCATGACTTTCTTGCGTTCTTATGAGTCAAATATAACAGAGGAGACTTTCATGTATTTCTACTTTGCTCAATTTAAATCTTGTGATTTAATAGTGATGTTCGTGTTTTTAGTATAGTTTTGAGTGCTTTTCTTAGGTTGTTTAGCTTAATTTTAGTGAGTTTTAGAGTTAGTTTTGTGTGCTTTTGGATAAGTTTGCATATTTTGTGAAAAGTATGGAAACTACTCCGTTTTGTGTCTTTTTGTAGGTTTTTGAAGTGGAAAGGAGCATTTTCAAGCAAAGCTGAAGACAAGTGGTTAATGGTGGAGTGCATAGAAGAAGAGAAGAGGGAATACGTCTTAAAGATCCCGGTGAAGTCCAAGAGAAACTATGGAAAGTGTACAAAAAGGCGAAAGAGAGAGCTCGTTACCGACCTGTGAGGGTCGGTACCGAGCTGTGCAAACAAGATTTTATTGGGGAATTCAACAAGTGTCTACCGAACCTATGCAGGTCGTTACCGAGGTGACTTGTGTCGGTAGAGAGGCGCCAGCTTTCGAAAATTATATCTTTTATCTTGTAATCTTTTTAGTTTAGAAAGTTTTTATCTTTTAGATCTTTATTAGATATTTTCCTCTAATATAAATACCCTTGTTCTAGCCTAGTTTAAGGGGGGTTAGCTAGTGGTTGAAGAAAAAGACGATAGTTTTGGATTTCGATCCTGGTTCGATCGAGAGGGAGAGCAGGGTCATGATCGAGTCTTTGTTGTCTTTGTTGTTTTGAGTGTGAACGTGGTTGATTGTAAGACGGGATTTTTATATTTTCAAGTAAGTTCTAATTCAATGTTTTCTTTCAATATAGTTGTTTGTTTAGTTTCAATTTTGAGTGAGTAGTTTACTTTTCTAGGATCGGGCTTGAAACCCGACATAGTTATGCATGGTTGAATGTATGTGTTGATGTTTTGAATGCCTTATATCCTTTTATCTACTTGTTAGTGCTTATACTTAGACGAGAGTCGAAGTAATTTGAGTTTATCGCTTGATTGAAAGAGAAAGTTGTAATCTTGAATGTTGATTTCGTTCGATAACGAAAGTTTCGAGCTTTGGATTCAAACTAAGTAGAAAGCGAGTTGATTTATGAAAAGTGATTGATTTGCTTGTTTAGTCAACGAAAGTTGATAGATTTATCTTCATGGCATGATAATTATCCTTCACATTAGTTTGTATGCATGATTATGTCGTGGTAACCCTTGTCCTAGTTGTTTTTATCATTTGGATTTCCTTCGTTTTTACAATCGAGTAGACTCGTAACCGAGGTACACATGTCGGTACCGAGCCTACAGTTGCTTTGTCGTGTTTGCTCTATTTTAGTAGAATTCCAGCATTGTTACCGACCCTGACACGGTCGGTACCGAGGTCTGTCGTAGCCTTATTTTGCTTTGTTTTCTTGTTTTCATAGTTCAGTAATCAAACAACCTTGCTTCTCGTGGACGATCCTGACCTCCCTATACTCAGCGGGGTCTTGACTACAAATTTATTTGTTGTTAGTAAAACCCTCTCAACAAATTGGCGTCGTTGTCGGGGAAGCAACAGTGTTTGTTTGTTTACCTGTGGGTCTGGGAATAGCCCGACCCCGTCTTTGTTTTTTAATTTTGTTTTCTTTTGTTTGTTTTCTCAGCTTATGCCAGCAAGACGTCGAAGGCTCGAGTTTGATAACACTGGTTATTATTCTGAACCTGAACGCACTCTGCACCGCAGAAGAAGAGGAAACCAAGCCATGGCAATGACTCCTGTGGAGATGGCACAACAGATGGCTGCTCTCCAGAGGCAGATGGAGGCGTTACAAGCTGATCAAGACGCGGCTGCCGCAACAGCTGAACGTGAACGAGTAAACGCTGAACGTCACCGAGAGGACAATGCCCGTCTACAGGAGCAGTTGAATGCCTATCCAAGGAATGCCAAACAATATATGCATCCAGAACTGAGGGTGCCAGAGTCTGCAATCGTGCTTCCGGAGATAGAGAAGACCTTTGAGATCAAGTCTCAATTTATATCCTTAATCAAACGGGCTTAGTTTGAAGGGAAACCTACTGAGTGCCCTATGGAACATATTAAAAAATTTCCTTGATTTATGTGACACTATTGCTGCTGAAGGTGTCTCACTAGAATATGTTCTATTAAAAGCTTTTAGGTGGTCTCTTACAGGAAAGTCCCTGAGCTGGTTGGAGAGCTTACCTCCTAAGTCTATCAGGACTTGGAAGGCTTTGTATGATCAATTTTTGACAAAGTTCTTCCCTCCTGCCAAGACAACGGAGTTGAGAAAACGTATCACCTCCTATCACCAGCTGCCTAACGAGACCTTCGTAGAGACGTGGGAGAGGTTCAAGGAGATGCTCAGACAGTGCCCCACTCATGGGCAACCCCTATATGTGCTCCAAGAAATCTTCTTCCAAGGGATTAGTGCAAAAACAAAGAACCGCATCAACACGCACACTGCTTGCGGTTTTATTGAGATGGATCCCACTGTTGCATGGGAACTGCTGGACAAGTTGTCTAACTATGATGCCATGTATGGGACCCAGCAGCCACCCCAGCCACGAAAGCGTCTCTACATGCCTAATAAAGACGAAGTTGATCCTAATGTCAAAAATCAATTTCTACAGGATGAGATCAACCGTCTAAAGAAACAGGCTAGTTTTCTGAAAACCTCTCAACATTGGCAAGAGGGTGGCTCTTCTGCCCATAGTACTTCTGCTTGCACTAACATCGAGCAGGTTAGAGTCGTCGAGACATACGCTGAGATGAACTATATGAGAGGACAATACAGGAACTCGCCTAATAATTTTGACAGGCCAAACAATTATCCGGCTTAGGGAAATCAAAATCAAATTTAGAGTTATGCAGCACCCCCTTCGGACAAACGGCCCGCACTGTATAGACCTCCACGCTATCAAGAGCCACCATCTTGGGTGCACGGACTCTATGAAGGGATTAATGGCGTAAAGAACGAAATCACTAGAGTCCAAGCCAACCTCAACAATCAGATGAAAAGATGGGGAGAGTTTGATGTTTGGAAGAAGAGTGTTGACTCACAATTAGGAAACTTAGCCACACAAATTCCGAGGCCGCAAGGGCAACTCCCGGGCCGCCCCGAAGAGAACCCTAGAGGATAGATAGCGGTCGTACACATCAGGAGCGGGAAGACGCTTCCAAATTGTGCCAAAGCTAAGGAGAAGGACCCCAATGCTGAAGAAGACCCCTCGACCCAGGTCGACAACGTGCGGAAGAGCATCGTTACCAAGCCTGAACCACTCGGTACCGATGCCCCCAAGCTCGTCACCGACCCCAACGCAGGTAAGTTAGTTCTCTACACCGAGCCACTCTCTTAGTCTCAGGCTCGATACCGACCACACCAGGGTCGGTACCGATCCTTCTGCGACACCGATCGACCCTGTTGTAGACCCGGTAACACCACCTCTCGAGCCCTCTTTGGTTCCGAGAATAGTGAAACCTCTTCCCTTTCCTACTAAGAAGTCTAAAGACTCAACAGAAGGCAAGTTTAAGCGTTTCGTTAAGATTCTTCAGGGCTTAAATATTTCTATTCCATTCGCTGAGGCCCTAAGTGAAATGCCGGCTTATACCAAATTTTTGAAGGACATTCTTAGCAGGAAAAGGTCCATAACAGAGCTGACAGATGAGATCCGCTCCATTACCCTTCCGGAAAAGCTAGGTGACCCAGGGAGATTTGCTATCACTATCGGGATTGGCGCCCACAGATTCAAGGCTTTATGTGACCTCGGTGCCAGTGCGAGTCTCCTACCATTGTCAATCTGGTCAAAAGCCAACATGGGACCATTAGAGCCAATCAACATGCGGCTGTATATGGCAGATGGCTCGGCCAACAGGAGTTGTAGATGACTTTCTGGTACAAGTGGGCAAATTCTTTGTTCCTAATGGTTTCATTGTCATGGAGATGCCTGAAGATCCGATGGTGCCTATCATCTTAGGGAGACCATTCCTCGCCACAGTCGGTGCCATAATTGACGTTAGGAGGGGACTCCTAACTTTCGAAATTGGGGATGAGGTGGTGGAATTTCGGTTCAACCCTACAATGAAGGAGACAAATAGAGCCGAAGTTAAGATGCTCTACACCCACAATGAATTCATCGAATATAGGGACCCTGTTGGAAGATTGTCGGCAAGTGATACATTTTCAGGTCGAAGATGGGCCGAGATAGCTCCTGCAATCTCGGTACTGAGCCCATCTACCTCGGTACCGAGTCTCCTGGCAGATAAAAACAACTCGTTAGCGACCTTTACTACATCGGTACCGAGCCTGGCCGAGGATGAAGAGATTTCGGCATTTGAATACCTTGAAGAGGTCTTGAAGACGGAGCTCAAAGAGCCAATTCTCATTCCAGTTGAGCCTTCTCCAACGCTCAAGCCCCTTCAATACTCTCTCAGGTGTGAATTTCTTGGTCCTAATTCTACTTTCCTTGTCATCATTAACGCTAAATTAAAAGATGAGGAAGTAGAAAAGCTTCTTTTCTGTATATGGTTCTTCCTTTGATACTTGTCTTGCTAATCTTGCATGTGTGCTTAAAAGATGTGAAGAAACCAACCTTGTGCTTAATTGGGAAAAATGTTTTATGGTTCAAGAGGGAATTGTATTAGGGCACCTCGTCTCTAAGAGAGGGATTGAAGTAGATAAAGATAAAATCGAGCTTATTGAAAAACTACCTCATCCATCTTTTGTCAAAGACGTTAGGAGTTTTCTAGGGCATGCTGGCTTTTACAAACGCTTTATCAAAGACTTTTCTAAGATAGCTAAGCCACTTACTAACCTACTAATGAAGGATGTAGTGTTTGAGCTGTCTCCAGATTGTCTTGAAGCATTTTACAGGTTAAGAGAAGCCCTTGTCTCTGCTCCTATTATGCAGTCCCCAGATTGGACCTTACCCTTTGAGATTATGTGTGACGCCAGTGATTATGTTGTTGGCGCAGTTTTAGGACAACGGAAGGACAAAAAGCTCCATGCCATATACTATGTGAGTAAGACGCTTGATGAGGCGCAGAGTAAGTATACTACAACGGAGAAGGAATTCCTCGTTGTAGTATTTGCTTTTGAAAAATTTCGTTCCTATCTTGTTGGTTCAAAAATGATAGTTTATACTGACCATGAGGATGTTAGATATCTAATGGACAAAAAGGATGCCAAGCCTAGGCTACTCCGTTGGATGCTCTTATTGCAGGAATTTGATCATGAGATTAGAGATAAAAAGGGAGCAGAAAACTTGGTGGCGGATCACTTATCCAGGTTGTCAGTTGAACACATCACCGAATCCAACAACGAAGTGCCAATTAACGACTCTAGACCGGACGAACACCTCATGCTGAACGAGGTTGGAAACGGAAAGACCCTCGTTACCGACCTTGTGAGGGTCGGTACCGAGCCATCACCGAGGCTGGAGGGCGTCGATCACATCGCCATTAAATCAGGGCGTGTCGATACTATAATCGGGAGGCTCGATACGAGCCACAAGAGGTCGTTACCGACAGGAATAAAGAAGCCAAAGGGTCGACACCGACTCAACCAAACTCGGTAACGACCCAGTCAGGTACGTTGTCTCAACCTGAACTCATTTCTTTCAATTCAAATCCTTCTTCATCTCTTGCTTCTACTTCTTTTCAATCAATCCATGCTATTAGAGGGTCAAAAGCCCCTTGGTTTGCGGATTTTGCTAACTACATTGTAGGAGGCGTAATTACCGAGGGACTAACCCCACAAAAGAAAAAGAAGTTTCTCCATGATGTAAAACAGTACTATTGGGATGACCCTTACTTGTTCAAGCAAGGAAGTGATCACCTCTTTAGGCGCTGTATTCCAGAAAAGGAGATAGAGAGTGTGATCCGTCAATGTCACACACTTCTTACCGGTGGCCATGCTAAAGGGTTCAAAACCATGGCGAAGATTCTTCAAAGTGGTCTCTATTGGCCAACCATTTTCAAGGACGTACAGGACTATGTGACATCATGTGATGAATGCCAATGCTCTGGCAACATCACTTGGAGACATGAAAACCTGCTGACCGGGATACTAGAGGTCGAATTATTTGACGTGTGGGGCATAGACTTCATGGGACCTTTCCCTTCATCAGGCCCCTACAAGTATATCCTGGTTGCGGTCGATTATGTCTCTAAGTGGGTGGAGGTCGTTGCTACAAGGACCAATGATGCAAAAACCGTGGCTAAATTTATTAAGACTAACATTTTTCCTAGGTTTGGCTTCCCAAGTGTCCTCATTAGTGATGGTGGATCTCATTTCATAGAGCGGAATTTTGAAGCACTTTTGGCCAAGTATGGGGTCTCACACCGGGTGGCAACACCATATCATCTTCAAACTAGTGGCCAAGTTGAAGTTTCAAACAGGCAAATCAAGAGAATATTGGAAAAGACGGTGTCCCGCTCAAGGAAGGATTGGTCATCTAAACTAGATGACGCTCTATGGGCTAACAGGACGACATACAAGACGCCCCTACGCACCACTCCTTACAATTTAGTGTATGGCAAGGCATGCCATTTGCCGGTCGAGATGGAGCACAAGGCATTATGGGCTCTCAAAGAGCTCAATATGAACCTCGACGAAGCCGGAGAAAAAAGATTCATGGACTTGCAAGCACTAGAGGAGTTGAGGCTAAAGGCGTACGAAAACGCTGGGATCTATAAGGAGCGTACCAAATGGTGGCATGATCAGAAATTGGTGCCCAAAACTTATGAAGTTGGTGAAAAGGTACTTCTCTTCAACTCTAGACTCCGTTTATTTCCAGGAAAGCTAAGGACAAGATGGAGTGGGCCATTTGTGGTTCACCATATCTATCCTCACGGAGCAGTAGAGTTGATCGATAACCATGGCGCCATCTTTAAAGTTAATGGCCACCGATTGAAGAGGTTCTATGATCAACCCGGCCCGGAAGAAGAGATTAGAGTCAGTTGGGCTCTCACAGCGTCAAATTAGCCAGGTAAGTGCGTCGCGCTAACGACGTTAAACATAGCGCTTACGGGAGGCAACTCGGTTTTAGTTTTAGTTTGGTTTTCTTTTCTTTTTATAGCTCTTTTTCTTAGATTTCTTTTGAGTTTTTAGTAGTTTAGAAGCTTGCAAGATAGGATATTTCTGAGCTAACAAGTCACAGAAGTCGGGCTCGAAAAGGCGCTGGAAATTGAGTCGCCCAGGCTCGATACCCAGCTGAGAGGGTCGGTACCGACCTGAGACAAACAAAAAAATTCAGCGATGCACGGGCAGGTAAGTCTTTTAAACCTAAATATATCTTCTATCCTTACCTCTCCCTCCTTACGCCGCCTCTTGCTCCCTTCCTTTTAAACACTCTCAAGCCTCCAAATTCATCCCAATCTCAAACAAACTCTCAAAATCCCACCGACTCCACTCAGATTTCTCTCGCTGCACCAACCCGATCCCACGCCCCCTCAATCCGCAACCCATGCGATAACGAAGCAACACACTTCATGTGTTCGTTACCAGAGCATTCAAGCCGTCGTTCACTTGCAAATCCGATTTTTTGCTCTTCAATTTCTCAAATCTAAGGTATGATTTCTAAACCCTAACTCTTTTCTTGAAGATTCATGGTAAATTGGGATAGTTTTCATATCTAGATTTCTATGTGAATTCGGATTGCATGCTTATATTGCATCATGCTTCTATTGCTTCTTTGATTGGTGACTATCCTTGATTTAATTTTGGTTCTTCTTGCTTAGTTTGCATTGAATTTTTGATAAGGAAATCATGAAGTAACTTGTTCTTGAAATTGCATGATTTTTCACCATGAGTTTTGGCAATTATTGGCATGATTAGATAGGGTTTCGAGCAAGTATGGGCTTGCATGTTCTTGATTGTGTGTTTTTATGTGGATTCATGCTTGAAGTGGTGCAAAATTTTTGAAAGTATGGGATTTGAGATTCGAAAATGCTCGCATATTGTTCTCGCCCAAGCTCGTTACCGACCTGTGAGGGTCAGTAACGATATGAGATTGCCCAGAACCAGAGCCAAGCCCAGAGACCTCATTACCGACCCAATTGGGTCGGTACTGAGGTAAGTCGAGACCATTTCCAAGTGTAAGTATGGGGTTTTTACTTGTTGATTTGAATGGATCTTACCTTGGATTTGTATGGTGTTTTCAGGTACAAATGGCAAGCACAAGCCGAGCTAATTCTAGGGCCAGAAAGAAAAGGAGGACTCAAAGATCTCCGTCTCCTCCACAAATGGACGTGGTCATCTTGCCCACTCGGGAGCAACGAGCGGTCTTTGATTCCGTCCTTCAAAAGGACCACTTCACTAGGTGGTTCTCAAGGTCAAGTGCCAAGGCCATCGGCATTTACGAGGATGTCAAACACGCCTTTGCCATTCTCGGGATACCGTGTCTACTCAAGAAGGAGAAAACTCCACACTATCCAGCGCTCACCGCCGAGTTCATAGCCACCCTCCAAATGAGTTTCAAATCCAAGACATCGGTCGGGAAGATTAAGTTCCGACTCAACAATGCCAACCATGAGTACACAATGGCCGAGTTCAACCGACTCCTTGACTTGCCCCACCACTCTTGGGATTACACGGCTCCCGATGATTTCAAGGTTACCGAGACATGGAGCTATATTTCTGGGGAGGTCAATCCTTCCGCACCGACACTCCCAGGGGCAAGCATCATCAACCCCATCTTTTGGATTATTCTTCGAGTCTTGGGCGCCACTTTTTGGCCCAAGAAGGAGCTTTCAAGGCCGACAAGAACGGCAGTAGGATGCCTCCGCACTATTCTTTTCGAGGACCCCGCCCCCATGAATTTGGGGTACGAATGGCTGAAGTATGTAGAAAGATACGGGGCCAAATCAAAGGAAGTTTGGTGTGGTAACTTGGTGAGTCTTTTGGCGATGGAGCTTAATGTCGACCTCACACGCTACACTCCACACAACCCTCAGAAGAGTGACTCAAAATACTGGTGTTCTTCCAGCATCTTTCTGAGGATTCCATGTGGAGTTGCTACCAAGGTACTTGGACAGGAGGTACCGATCACTCAGGCCAAGCTGGAGTTGCTCTATGTGCCAAACTGGTACGAAGCTTGGACGTCTCATCTGTTCCCACTGAAAAAGAATCCTCAGGATGAACCAACATTAAGGGAATGTGAGACAAGATTCGATAGACAAGGAGCTGCTATGGATGAAGATGAGGCAGCTATGGAGGAGCTCGATATCGAGGACGATGACCTCGGTACCGAGGTACTTGACGAGCACACCGACCTCGGTACTGGGCAACCTGTGCTCGATAATGAGTATTTTGAGGTCAATACCAAGGCATTCAACTTCGGTAACGAGCCTGTTCCTCCACCTACCGAGCCACAGTCGTATGGAATGGTGATCTACAATCCGGTTATCTATCAGGACCACTTCCAGCCTCATAATCACTATCAACCACCGCCCCAACCAAGCTACACCGGTTCAAGTATTCCACCTCCTTGGGCTGAAGATCTGTCTTTCCAGATGCAGCAGCTGAACCTGCAGCAGACACAGCTCACTCAGCGGATGGATCGTTGGGAGGGTGTGTATTCCACCCGCAAGGCTCTTGAGGATGCAAGGCATCAACAAGCTGATGCACACTAGAGGACGATGGAGCAGCGTGTGACGGTTGATGAGGAGCGCCGGAGGACGATGTATGAGTTCATGGGCAACTTTGAGCGCCAGTTTCCACCACCACAGTGATGATTCAGCTTTCACAGATGTTTCTTCCGCTTCATTGGTTATCTTGGGAGTTTCTTTCTTTTCCCTATTCTTTTCTTTTCTTTTGGTTTATTACAATGGGGACACTGTAATTTTAAGTATGGGGTAGGGAGGGAAACGAAAACTTGCTTCTTTGTTTTGTTTGTTTTCTTGCTTTGTTTTGTTTCTTGTCTTAGTTGTCTTTGTTTAAAAAAAAAAAAAAATCACAAAAAAAAATTGAAAAAAATTGAAAAAAAAGATTTTAGAACAGATGAGTACCTTGTCTTTTGGTTCTATGATAGTTCATTGCTTGCATGACCATGTAATTTCCTTTCAGCATGTTTTTGATGGTATAGCCTGAGTCTTATTATGATAAAAAGTTTTTATAGAGGAATAGCATTTGATGAAATTGAGCATGTATAACTTTTAGCATGAGTAGTTGCAATCCAACACAAATTTGACCTTGTGAGTTCTTATTTTTAGCCTTGACTTTTCTTGTGTGATTTACTCTCTTTATGTATATGATCTCTTGGAATTGTGATGGTTATCTATTTCTCAAGACCTGTATAAGATTTTTAGTTCATTACTTGTAAAAGTCATATGATAGAGAACTTATTTTCATAAACCTTATTTATCCCTATCCACCCTTACACGATCCTTCTTTTTGACAACCAGTTTGAGCTTTAGCCATTTATTTGTTGCTCCACAAAATATTCCCTAGCTGAGATAAGCTTGACCCTATTCGGAGATTAGGACTTAATTGGAGATGTTTTTGTAGAGTGCAAAAAAGAGATGTTTTGGTTCAAAATAAGGGTTTTGGTGGGGTAGATTGGAAGTCTCTTGTTTTATTTTGTAAAAAGATCTCTTGGTTAAAAAGTATGCACAAAATATCTTGACATGTATTGAATATTGATAGGCCATATCTTCTTTCTCTGTAATATCGTAATTCCTCGCCACCTAAAATACACTCATTGGTTGGTGAGTTCAAATCACTGCCGTACTCCATCTCTGCACTCCTACTTATTCTGATTGCTTTCTTTGTTACACTTCTAGCTAGGAGACTTTTTCGAGCTATTTATATTGTCTATTCTTGAAGATTTCATTATGCACTCATTTGGCTTTCATTGCCTCATGACTTTCTTGCGTTCTTATGAGTCAAATATAACAGAGGAGACTTTCATGTATTTCTACTTTGCTCAATTTAAATCTTGTGATTTAATAGTGATGTTCGTGTTTTTAGTATAGTTTTGAGTGCTTTTCTTAGGTTGTTTAGCTTAGTTTTAGTGAGTTTTAGAGTTAGTTTTGTGTGCTTTTGGATAAGTTTGCATATTTTGTGAAAAGTATGGAAGCTACTCCGTTTTGTGTCTTTTTGTAGGTTTTTAAAGTGGAAAGGAGCATTTTCAAGCAAAGCTGAAGACAAGTGGTTAATGGTGAAGTGCATAGAAGAAGAGAAGAGGGAATACGTCTTAAAGATCCCGATGAAGTCCAAGAGAAACTATGGAAAGTGTACAAAAAGGCGAAACAAATAGCTCGTTACCGACCTGTGAGGGTCGGTACCGAGTTGTGCAAAAAAGATTTTATTGGGGAATTCAGCAAGTGTCTACCGACCCTGTGCAGGTCGTTACCGAGGTGACCTATGTCGGTAGAGAGGCGCCAACTTTCGAAAATATATCTTTTATCTTGTAATCTTTTTAGTTTAGAAATTTTTTTATCTTTTAGATCTTTATTAGATAGTTTCCTCTAGTATAAATACCCTTGTTCTAGCCTAGTTTAAGGGGGGTTAGCTAGTGGTTGAAGAAAAAGACGATAGTTTTGGATTCCGATCCTGGCTCAATCGAGAGGGAGAGCAGGGTCGTGATCAAGTCTTTGTTGTCTTCGTTGTTTCGAGTGTGAACGTGGTTGATTGTAAGACGGGATTTTTATATTTTCAAGTAAGTTCTAATTCAATGTTTTTTTTCAATATAGTTGTTTGTTTACTTTCAATTATGAGTGAGTAGTTTACTTTTCTAGGATCGGGGTTGAAACCCGACATAGTTATGCATGGTTGAATGTATGTGTTGATATTTTGAATGCCTTCTATCCTTTTATCTACTTGTTAGTGCTTATACTTAGACGAGAGTCGAAGTAATTTGAGTTTATCGCTTGATCGAAAGAGAAAGTTGTAATCTTGAATGTTGATTTCATTCAATAACGAAAGTTTCGAGCTTTGGATTCAAACTAAGTAGAAAGCTAGTTGATTTATGAAAATTGATTGATTTTCTTGTTTAGTCAACGAAAGTTGATAGATTTATCTTCAAGGCATGATAATTATCCTTCACATTAGTTTGTATGCATGATTATGTCGTGGTAACCCTTGTCCTAGTTGTTTTTATCATTTGGATTTCCTTCGTTTTTACCTTCGAGTAGACTCGTAACCGATGTACACAGGTCGGTACCGAGCCTGCAGTTGCTTTGTCGTGTTTGCTCTGTTTTAGTAGAATTCCAGCATCGTTACCGACCCTGACAAGGTCGGTACCGAGGTCTGTCGTAGCCTTATTTTGCTTTGTTTGTTTTGTTTTCTTGTTTTCATAGTTCGGTAATTAAACAACCTTGCTTCCCGTTGACGACTCTGACCTCCCTATACTCAGCGAGGTCTTGACTACAAATTTATTTGTTGCAGTAAAACCCTCTCAACAAATAGTAGATGGCTCATTATATCTCGTCGATCAATACCCTTTTCGTATGAACTTACGGGACAACCCACTCTCATACTCCATCTCTTCCATCCTCTTTGTTGGCTTTCTTTGTTGCACCTTTCTTGGTTGTACTTTTAGCTATGAAACTTTTCCTATCTATTTATATTGCCTATTTCTTGAAGATTCAATTAGTTTTCATTGCCTCCTTGTGACTTTCTTCCATTCTTATGAGTCAAATGTAATAACTTAGACTCCTCTCATGTGTTTCTAATTTGCTCAATTCATTTGAGATGACAAATATCTCACATCATTGCCACCGTTTCACAAAAATAACACTTTATTGTATGCACTCATTTACTTTGGCATTCAAACTCATGGCTTTCTCGTGTTTTTATTTTGGGTTAGCTTAAATATTTCACAACTCATATGTTCCAATTTCTTCAATTGAAATTTTGTGCTCTGGGTTGAACTTCAAATTGTGTGTTTTGGGTTGAACTTCAACAAACCGACCATGGTAGGGTTGTTTAAAAGATCCAATGACCCATAATCTGCACCGAACCACCCATAATTTTATGAATCGAGTAACAAGTTAAAATATTATAATTAAAGGGTTACAAGTCAGGTTATATATAATAAATTTTTTGTATATATGTATTTATATAACCCCTACTCCCCTTTACCTTTCAACCAAATTTCAATGTGGGAATAAATTTTTCAAACATGCTCACTATTTTACTTGTCCCATATTTCAATTGGGTGAAGTTTATTTTCTTATGGGTTATGACTCGTAACCCGATGGGTTACAGGTTGGGTCAACCCATTAAACTACCCTAGGTCGTGGCATCTTTGGCCATGATGTTCGTGGAATCAAATCCGTCCACGTATCTACTCGAAGTAGTCAACCCAATTTGATTCGGTTTAAATTAATTAAGGCATGTGGTTCGACTAATTGTACTGTTAATTCAAAGGAACATTTCTATGGTAAATCAAACCGAAAAACCGACTATTATTCGCTTCAATTAAGGTTATGGGATGAAAAAGTAAAACAACTACCTATAGATGTCTCTTCTAGAGTTCCAGTAACGTTTTCAATGGGTCTAATCCATTAATTAAGATTTATGTTTACGACCAAGAACTTCCTCGTTCTAAGGATCACTCAATTCTTAGTCAACTACTTTAACCTAGCGGCCACTAAATGTATGTAACCTAATCCTAACCCCATACAAGAATTGAAACATTTCCCAAAATGCTCCAACACTACACCTTCGTAATACATATATAATTTAACTTTGGCACCAACATATATGTATATATCGCCACGTCCTCAGTGGAGATAGATACATGCATTATCATATAAGCACATACACTTACACCCACACAATGAATTAAGCATGCGAGTCTTTTCTCTTTCACTACTTGTGAGAATTATAGTAAAGTTGCTTTACATTCCTTATTTGATTTCAATAGTGATAGAGTGGCTCTTTTTTATAACCAATAAAACCATCTAAGAAAAACAATTCATGGATTCTTAAATATATATTCTATTGCAAATTACTTCCATTATCTCTATGCATGATATATAAAATAATTATCTTTACTGGTCATTTTTCTATAAAATGATTTCATACTTGGTTGGGTAAATTAATAAGGGATTCTCAAATTTTAGGAATTCAATATTATTCTTTATATTTTCTTTTTTCATATAAGAAGGGCCTAATTATATTCTTAGTATACGACCCAAAATAAAAAGAATGATTTGAACGACTCTGAGTCCATATGCATTGTTCTTGCAACTTTTTAGTACTTCTCTAATCTAATAGACAACTCTAAATGAACCCATATGCCTCACACTATAAGATAGTGTGGATGTTATTTTTCCACACTAATTGAAATGATTTAAACCAATTATTAAAAATAAAGCCCTAAAGTGAGCGAACAAATTAAAAGCTTTGTGTTTAATTAGTTTCAGACAATTTCAATGTGGCTGAAAAACGTACTCCCGACATATAATTGGGAATATACTATATATAGAACAACACATCGATATCGATCGATTCATTCTCTCTTATTTCATAAGATGTTGTATCTATTAATTTTTTTTAAACATTCTATCTATTGGTTAATCAAGCACATGCACCAAGCTAGTACACATATAATAGACACGTACCTAATAACATATATTCATGTTTTTTAGAAACAACTTAGCTAGCTATTATGTCTAATAACATTATTAATTTTTATATATCTTTAGCTCAAAAAAAACTTAAGTTTGGCTAAAAGTATTTTAAAAATATATACTATGGTAGGTAGTTGCTCGATCGCTCTATGAATTAATCTTGCTAACACGTTATTCTTAGACGACAAACCATCAAGTCTATGACGATAAGATCGAACAAATACTTATACAAGTATATATCGTTAACATTGGAGACGAGTTCACACCTGATTATCTTAATATTGACTTCTAAATTTCAACTGTACGATTCAAAATAAGATTTGAAATATCTTTAGGGTAAAGCCGTGATGTACATGCTTATGTAGTTATGTGGTCGTTGAACTCTTTATCGATGTCTATCTGGACATATATAGGTACATGAATGACTCCACAAATATTTTTTGGACAACACAAAAGCACAACTTTGTATTAGGTCATTTTTTGCAAAATGTAACCCTCTTTCGAAAAAATTGAAGTGCCTAACATACAAATTTTATTGTAATTTGACAAGCACTTTTATGTCGCGGTAAAAGTGTTGTTAAAGAAAAATTCTAACTTTCAAACCTAAGTATAGTGAAAGCAAGGGTCGTACCATAGAGACTCAAATTTTCAGTGTTTAAGTAGTATTATTAGAGTAGAAAAGGGCGATTTTCAGATTTCAAACTATTATTCTAGGAAAGCAAAAACAAAACAAGTACAATGATTGAGTTTTCAAATGAGAGAAAGCATCCAACTAGTTCTGCATCTATTGCATACATGATTATTGATCCTTGATTATTCTTATTTCAATTCCCTTGACTAATCTATTGTGAATTCATGGAATTCAAGCTCAATGTGGTTATTAATATGCACCGTCTTTAATAACCGTTTAACCAACTATCCTAGAAAACCTTCTATGTCAAATTGATCATTCAAATTTTAGTTCATGTTGAGAGGGTATTCTTGACAATAAATAAATTTATAAGTCAAGACCCCGCTGAGTATAGCGAAGTCAGGATCGTTCCACAAGAAGCACGGTTGTTTGTCTATCAACTACTAAAAACAAAGCAAAACAACACAACACAAAACACTTACGACCAACCTCGTTAACGACTTTGTCAGGGTCGTTAACGAACCTGGATAACACTACGAACACACACTAACGACCTAAACTCAAGTTCGGTACCGAGGCAAAGGAACTCGATAACGAATGTAACGAATGCAAACTCAAATAAGAATAAAAATCTAGGACAAGGGTTACCACAACATAGCTATGCATAAAAACACATAAGAAGATAAAGATCATGCCTTTAGAAAGATAAATTCATCAACTTTCGTGACTAGCAAGCAAATCAATTAATTCTCATAAATCAATTCACTGAATCACTTGTTTTGGATCCAAAGCTCGAAACTTTCGTAATCGAACAATATCAACCTTCAAATTAACAACTTTCTCTTTCGATCAAATTGCAAACTCAAATTACCTCGACTATCGTCTAAGCATAAGCACAACAAGCAATCTAAAAATAGATAAAAGGAATTCAAAACATCAACTCACTCATCAAACATGCATATCTATGCCGGGTTTCAACCCCGACCCTAGATAAGAAAACTACTCACTACTCATATTAATAAAGGTTATAAAGCAAACTACTTCAACAAAAGAGAACATTGAAAACAAAACAAACTTACTTGAAATTAATAAAAGAAATATCGTCTTACAATATCTAGAAGAAACCGAAAATACAGAAATACCGAATAGAAAACTCGACTAACGACCCAAACTTCTCTCTCTCGATCGACCTTGGCTCGCAATCCTCTCTACTCTCGACCTCGTCGATCGGCTCTCCTCAAATCGTCCTCTAAAAATCGTTCAACCCCCCCCCCCCTTCTAAGCTAGAAAGAAGGGTATTTATACTAAGAAAGCTATCTATTAAAAACCTAAAAGATAAAAACTTACTCTAAAAAGATAACAAGATATAAGATATAAGATATAACCACCCATAAAATCATTTAAAACCCTACCGACAAGGAATTATCATTAACGACTTTCGCACAGGGTCGGTAGGAACCACAAAATCCATCCAAAAACTCTATCTCTAAGCCTCGTTAACGACCCTTCACAGGTTCGTTAACGAGCCTGGGATTTGGCTTCTTCAACTCTTCTTCTCTTAACAGCTTGGACTTCAACCTCTTTATCTTCATATTCTTCCAACCTCCACCATAGCACTCCAATCGAACTTTAAAAAGCTCTTTCCTGCTCAAAACCTACAAAAAGACATAAAACAGAGTAGCTTCCATACTTTTCACAGAATATGCAAACTTATCCGAAAAAACATCAAACTAACTCTAAAAACTACCAAAACTAAACCTAAACAAACTAAGAAACAAACCAAAAACTAGACTAAAAACATGAATATCAAAATACCTCATACTTAGACTTGTTTGACCTCAAGCAATCACTAAACACTAATCAAAACCAAACAACCATACTCATCAAGCAAATAGCCATCAACTTTAAAAAATAACATCTTAAACATATCAGAAAATAGCAAATGACTATTAACGTCATCACAAATATATACACCAAATAGACACAAGGAAAATACAATCCAACCTCCCAAGGAATATATGTGTTTCACTCAACTCTCATGTGTTTGGGCTTATAAATTCAACTCTCAACTCATCCTATATACAAAAACTCATAGAAATTGAAACTTATATCACCAAACTCCCCACCTAAGATTTGTCAAAACACATAAAAATCATCAAGAGAACATAGGCTCAATGAAAAACTTCATAGAAGCTTCCATTCGGCCGGGTTGTAATGGGGCTTGGTAATAACAAATAGGCGTGGAAATACTTTGGCTATGTGGTGCTAAAAATATCCGGGCATCAAAGACTCCTAAAAACTCACATAAACAAAACTCTCAAAAGAACAATACCAAACTCACTTCTTCTTTAAGCACTTCGCTTTCACTCAACCAATTTATCCTAGAAAGCCTCATAAAACAACTCAAAAGAATCTCAGGCTTATCTATTAAACACCAATGCACATCTTATTTTTTCTCTTTTCATATAGCTTTTTTCTCTCTTTCTTTCTTTCGCTCAGCCTCGTTAATGAACCAACTAGGTCGTTAACGAGCTTCATCGTGCACTCATTCTTCCTCTTTTCCAATAACTTTTCCTTTTTTTTTTGTACATCCTATCTTACCAAGAGATCTTTCTTTTACAATTCAACACAAGAGACTTCCAATCTACCCTTCAAAAACCCTTAATTTTGAACCAATCATATCTTTTCACTCAACAAAACAAGCCTCTCCAATCTAAGTCCTAATCCCCTGATAGGGTCAAGCTTATCTCGGCTAGGGAACATTTTGTGGAGCTAAAAATAAAAGGCTTCAGTCTCAAATTGGCTTCAAAAAGAAGGATAATGATAAGGGTGGATATGGATAAATAAGGCTTACAAAGAATAAGTTCTCTATCATATGATCTTACATGCAATGAACTATAAATCTCATATAGGTCTCAAGTAATAGATAACCATCACAATTCCAAGAGATAATATGCATATAGAGAGTAAATCACACAAGAAAAGAAGAGGGTTTTTTGATGTTCTCCCTATAAGGCCAAAAATAACTCACAAGGTAAAATTTTTTGTTGGATTACATCACTTATGCTAAAAAGTATACATGCTCAATTTCATCAATTGCTATTTCTCTACAAAACAATTTCATATCAAGAATCAGGCTATACTATCAAAGACATGCTTGCAAGGAATTATATGATCATGCTAGTAACTACTATCATAGAACCATAAGAAAAGGGCATCTATCTATTTTTTAGCAACTCTTTTTGGAATTTTAAATTTTTCAATTTTTTTTATTTTTTTGTGATTTTTTAAGAAACAAAGAACTACATAAAACACACAAAACACATAAAACAAACAAGACACAAGCTTTCTACTCTTTCCCACCCCATACTTAAAATTATAGTGTCCCCACTGTAAGAAAAATAAGCAGAAGAAAAGAATAGAAAAGAAAAAAGAAAAAGAAAGACTTACAAGACTTTAAAGGCAAAAAAGAAACAACTCAAACTAAATCAGCGCCCTGGTGGTGGGAATTGGTGCTCGAAGTTCCTCATAAAATCATACATTGTCCTCCAGCGCTCCGCATCATCCACTTCTCTTTGTTGATGCCTCGCATCATCCAACGCCATGCGAGCAGAATAGACACTCTCCCACCTATCCATCCTTTGGTGAATGTGTGTCTGCTGAAGGTTAAGCTGTTGCATCTGAGACGAAAGATCTTCGGCCCATGGAGGCGGGATACTCGATCCAGTGTAATCGGGCTGAGGAGGTGGTTGATATTGGTTGTGAGGCTGAAAGTGGTCTTGAAAAATTACCAGATTGTAGGGCATAAGACCATAGGAATAGGGCTCGACAGGTTGCTGCGGGGGGTCGTTACCGAAGCTGGGGGCCTCGGTAGTAGCCTCGAAGTGGTCATTAACGACCCTGGTGGGCTCGTTAACGAAGCTGTTGTTACCTAGAATCTCTGTGTCAAGGTCATATTCCCCAATGTCGAGCTCTCCTATGCTTGCCTCGGTAGCTGCCTCAATCTCCTCATCATCTTCTTCCATAGCTTCTTCCTCCCTCTCGAACCGTGACTCACATGGCCTGAGCGATAGCTCATCTTGTGGCTTGGGCTCTAATGGGAACGCATGCCCCATCCATGACTTGTACCAGTTCGGTACGTATAGCAACTCCAAATTTGCCAGGGTGGGTGTGACATCTCGGCCTTGAACTTTTGTAGTGTACCCATCTCGAACCTGAGTAAAAATGCCGGAGCTAAACCAATAGTTCCTGTTGAGCAATTGGGCGTGGGACGGCGTTTAGAGGGAGAGATCGACTCCAAGATTGGTCGCCAAGAGACTAACCAAGTTCCCGCACCATACTTCCTTTGACTTCATCCCTTGCTTCTCCACATAATGCAGCCATTCATACCCCAAATTCAATGGGGCAGGATCCTCAAATAGTATGGTTCGGAGGCATGCAACTTCCATCCTAGTTGGCCTGTTCAACTCTCTCTTGGGCCAAAATGTAGAGGCTAGGAATCGGAGAATGATCCGGAAAATAGAGTTGATGATGCTTGCCCCGGAAAGTGCTGCATTGGAAGGCTCTGCTTCCCCGATGATGTAGCTCCAAGTCCTTGTCACCTTGTATTCCTTGATGTTGTAATCCCGAGAAGGATTAGGGAGATCGAGAATACCATTGAACTCCGCCATAGTGAACTCACGACTAACATTGTCGAGCCTGAATCTAATCCGTCCTTCCGAAGTCTTTGTCGGGAATCTTGTCTCAAGAGTAGCCAGAAACTCGGAAGTTAGAGCCGGGAAGTGCGGTACTTCTTCCTTCTTCAATAAGTGAGGCACTCCAAGAATAGAAAAGGCCTCTTTGACATCGTCATAAAGCCTCATTGCCTTTGCACTCGACCTTGAGAACCACCTAGTGTAGTGGTCCTTGTCTAATATGGCATTGAATCGGTCGGCTTGTGCTTGAGTGCGCAAGATCACATTGTCCATGCGCGGAGGAGATGGGGACCGTTGAGTCCTCTTCTTCTTGTCAGCTCTTGTTGTAGCTCGGCTAGAACTTGCCATATGGACCTAAAAAAATACGAATTGACAAAGATAAGATCCATACAAATTAATAGAAAAGAGACCCCGTACTTGGTCTCGAAATTTCTCTCGAAGTGCCTCGTTAACGACCTAACTAGGGTCGGTAACGAGCCTGGACTGGTGTTTTTGACTAGAAAATTTGCAGGGTCGTTAATGAGCTTGGAAAGATCGTTAACGAGCCTGTACGAGAACCAGTTACAGTTTCCGAGTGCTAAATACCCCAAAATTATGCAATGAATCAAGCATGCATCATACACAATCCTACATAGGACACACAATCGGGTATATGTACCCCATACTTGCTCGATTACCCATCCTGAACATGCGATAATTGCCCAAAAAATCATGGTGAAGATCACTCAATTCTAGAACAAGGTAGTTCATGCTTTCCCTAATCAAATTTCAATGGAGAATCAAGCAAGAACAAACCAACATAAATCAAGATCAAACACCAATATATAAAATCATTGAGCAATAAACATGCTTTTCAACAACTTCATACAAGCGAAATCTAGATAAGAAATTTCGACCCTATAGACCATGAATCATGCTAAATAGAGAGTTAGGGTTTAGAAATCATACCGTTAGATCGAGAAATTGAAGAACAAGATTGAAATTTGGAGTGGTTAACGAGCTTGACTCTTGCCGATAACGAATGCAAAGGTTGCGGGTTCGTTAACGGGGTATAATTCCGGGGGTAGGGTGGTGGTGCAAATCCGGTAGAGGGAAAACTGGTAGGATTTTGAGAGTTTAAGCTTTGGATTGAGAATTTTAGAGTGGAATTTTGGAAGGGTTATATAGGAGAGGGCTAGAGGTAGGTGAAGAGGATGAAAGAGGCAGCACATATGGTAAAAGATATAGGATAGATTAGGTTAAAAACTTACCTGCCCGTTTCCTTTTTTGGGTCGCCGAACTGGGTCGTTAACGACCCTGGGTGGGGTCGTTAATGAGCCTACGTATCCTCATCCGAGTGATATTCCGAGCCCAACTCCTGTTTCAGGTTAGCCTAAAAACAAGTCTATCTTGCTACCTAAAAAAAACTACTAAAACTCAAAAGAAAGCTAGGAAAAAGATCTAAAAAGAAGAGAAAAACTCTAAACTATACTAAAAACCGGGTTGCCTCCCGTGAGCGTTATTTGTAACGTCGTTAGCCCGACGTACTTACCTTAGCTCAAGGTGGTTCTCCTGTTGCTAGGTCGGGATTTTGAGGAACCCCATACTTAGCTCTGTAATCATTATCGGCTCTTATCACTAAATTTGGTCATCTATCTTCTAGTAATATGCCCGGTATTCCTACACAAGGGTTAGTGAAATCCGAGAACCATGGGGGTTTGGACTCCTCTATTGCATAAATGGTGGGGTACGGTGTAGGAATAAAATATGGAGAAGAATTATAACCAGTATTAGTGAATTCATGGTTAGAGTACTCACCTTGATTTATTGGAAACGTGGCTGATACTAAGGTCGTTGGAGCCATTGTCGACCTCGTGCTAACGATTTCGTCATTATAGCTTTGCATAGGGGACTCGGAACTAGACCAAGGAAGGTCGGTAGGGATTTGTGTGAAATTCTCGTCCTCTTTGGTAATTGGAGGGGGCTCGTTAGGAATAGCTATATCAAGTTCTGGCTGGGTTAACTCAATCTGTGCAGCCGCAGTTGGGTCATTAGCATTCTGATCGAGGCTGAATTCCACGCGTTCCTCTCCAATATCAAAAGTGAGGAGTCCTTTCCGCACATCTACCCTAGCACCTGCTGTAGCTAGGAATGGCCTTCCTAAGATAATGGGGACATGAGGGTCCTCAGGCATGTCGAGAACGATGAAATCATTTGGAATAAAGAATTTCCCAACTTGAATGGGATAATCGTCCACGACTCCTATTGCTTTTACGCTTGATCCGTCTGCCATGTAGAGATTCATGTCTACAGGCTCTAGTGGTCCCATGTTGGCCTTTGACCAGATTGAAAGAGGGAGCAAACCGGCACTGGCTCCCAAATCACATAAAGCCTTGAATTTATGGTTGCCTATGCCAATTGTTATGGAAAATCTCCCTGGATTGCCTAGTTTCTCTGGCAGAGCGATGGATCGGACCTTACTTGCAGCTTTGTAATGGATCGTTTCCTGCTAAGAATATCTTTCAAGAATTTTGTGTAAGCCGACATTTCGCTTAGGGCCTCAGAGAATGGGATAGAAATATTAATGCCCTGGAGAATCTTTACGAAACGCTTAAACTTACTCTCTGTAGAGTCCTTAGATTTATTAGTGGGAAAAGGAAGAGAATTCACCTTTCTCGGAACCAATTCAGGCTCGAGAGGTGATGCTACCGGGTCGACATTAGAGTCGATTGGTATGCTCGGAGGATCGTTACCGACCCTGATGGGGTCGTTAACAAACCTGGGATTGGGAGAGGAGCTCGGAATAGGAAACTTACCTGGGATGGGGTCATTAACGACCCTGGGAGCATCGTCACCATGGTGTGCAGGTTCGGTAACGACTCTCTCTGGCTCATTACCAAGCTGAGCCGTAGCTTCCTCATCAGTCGTGGGATTCGTCTCCTTAGCTTGGACACGCTCTGGTAGTGTCTTTCCGCTCCTAAGGTGCACTGCTGCTATTTGTCCTCTCGAGTTCTCCTCAGGTCGGCCCGGGAGTTGCCCTTGTGGCCTTGGGATCTGTGCAGCAAGGTACCCTAGTTGGGAGTCGACATTCTTCTTCCACACATCGAACTCTCCCCATCTTTTGTTTTGATTGTTGAGGTTGGCTTGGATTCCATCAATCTTGCTATGCACTTCATTGAATTTATTATGGACTCCGTTAATGCCTTCCTGTAACCCTTGTGGCCATGATGGTGGCTCTTGGTAGCCTGGAGGTCGATATGGCGCTGGTCGTCTATCCGGTGGAGGCGCTGCATAGTTTGAATTCGAATTTTGATTGCCCCATGTTGGATAATTGTTTGACCTGTCAAAATTATTAGGCGGGTTTCTATATGGGCCTCTCATATAGTTCACTTTAGCGTATGTCTCAGCGGCTCTTACCTACTCAATGTTAGTGCAAGAAGAAGTAGTATGGGCAGAAGAGCCACATTCTTGACAAGATTGAGAGGATTTCAGAAAACTTACCTGCTTCTTCAAGCGGTTGACCTCGTCTTGCAGAAATTGATTTTTGACATCTAGGTCAACTTCTTCCTTATTAGGCATGTAGAGACGCCTCTGGGGCTGGGGTGATTGTTGGGTACCATACATGGCATCATAGTTGTACAGCTTGTCCAGCAATTCCCATGCAGCTGTGGGATCCATCTCTATAAAACCGCATGATGTATGCGTGTTGATGCGATTCTTCGTCTCTGCATTAATACCCTGGAAAAAGATTTCTTGGAGCACATATAAAGGTTGCCTATGAGTAGGGCATTGTCTAAGCATTTCCTTAAATCTTTCCCATGTTTCTACAAAGGTCTCATTAAGCAGCTGGTGATAGGAGGTGATGCGTTTTCTCAACTCTGTTGTCTTTGCAGGAGGGAAAAACTTTGTAAGAAATTGATCATACAAAGCCTTCCAAGTCCTGATAGACTTAGGAGGTAAGCTCTCCAACCAACTCAGGGCCTTTCCAGTAAGAGACCACCTAAAAGCTTTTAATAGAACATATTCAAGTGAGACACCTTCAGCAGCTATAGTGTCACATAAATCAAGAAAATTTCTAATATGTTCCATAGGGCACTCAGTAGGTTTCCCTTCAAACTGAGCCCTTTTAATCAAGGATATAAATTGAGACTTAATCTCAAAAGTCTTCTCTATATCTAGAAGCACAATTGGAGACTCTGGCACCCTCAATTCTGGATGCATGTATTGCTTGGCATTCCTCGGATAGACATTCAACTCTTCTTGTAAACGAGTGTTGTTGACTCGTTGACATTCAGCTTCAGCAGCGGCGGCATCTCTATCAACTTTTAGCTCCTCCATCCGCTTCTGGAGGACTTCCATCTGACGAGCCATCTCTTCCTGTGTAGCCATGGCTTGGATTTCTCTGCGTCTACGGTGTAGGGAACGTTCAGGTTCTGAATAATAACCGGTGTTGTCAAGTTCTAGCCTACAACGTCCAGCTGGCATACGCCGAGAAAACAAACAAAGAAAACGAAATTAAAATAAAAACGGGGTCGGGCTATTCCCAGACCCATAGATAAACAAATGAACATTGTTGCTTCCCCGGCAACGACGCCAATTTGTTGAGAGGGTATTCTTGACAAAAATAAATTTATAAGTCAAGACCCCGATGAGTATAGCGAAGTCAGGATCGTTCCACGGGAGGCACGGTTGTTTGTCTATCAACTACTAAAAACAAAGCAAAACAACACAACACAAAACACTTACGACCAACCTCGTTAACGACTTTGTCAAGGTCGTTAACGAACCTGGATAACACTACGAACACACACTAACGACCTAAACTCAGGTTCGGTACCGAGGCAAAGGAACTCGATAACGAATGTAACGAATGAAAACTCAAATAAGAATAAAAATCTAGGACAAGGGTTACCACAACATAGCTATGCATAAAAACTCATAAGAAGATAAAGATCATGCCTTTAGAAAGATAAATTCATCAACTTTCGCTGACTGGCAAGCAAATCAATTAATTCTCATAAATCAATTCACTGAATCACTTGTTTTGGATCCAAAGCTCGAAACTTTCGTAATCGAACAATATCAACCTTCAAATTAACAACTTTCTCTTTCGATCAAATTGCAAACTCAAATTACCTCGACTATCGTCTAAGCATAAGCACAACAAGCAATCTAAAAATAGATAAAAGGAATTCAAAACATCAACTCACTCATCAAACATGCATATCTATGCCGGGTTTCAACCCCGACCCTAGATAAGAAAACTACTCACTACTCATATTAATAAAGGTTATAAAGCAAACTACTTCAACAAAAGAGAACATTGAAAACAAAACAAACTTACTTGAAATTAATAAAAGAAATATCGTCTTACAATATCTAGAAGAAACCGAAAATACAGAAATACCGAATAGAAAACTCGACTAACGACCCAAACTTCTCTCTCCTGATCGACCTTGGCTCGCAATCCTCTCTACTCTCGACCTCGTCAATCGGCTCTCCTCAAATCGTCCTCTAAAAAATCGTTCAACCCCCCCCCCCCCCCCCTCTTCTAAGCTAGAAAGAAGGGTATTTATACTAAGAAAGCTATCTATTAAAAACCTAAAAGATAAAAACTTACTCTAAAAAGATAACAAGATATAAGATATAAGGTATAACCACCCATAAAATCATTTAAAACCCTACCGAAACGGAATTATCATTAACAACTTCCGCACATGGTCGGTAGGAACCACAAAATCCATCCAAAAAGTCTATCTCTAAGCCTAGTTAACGACCCTTCACAGGTTCGTTAACGAGCCTGGGATTTGGCTTCTTCAACTCTTCTTCTCTTAACAGCTTGGACTTCAACCTATTTATCTTCATATTCTTCCAACCTCCACCATAGCACTCCAATCCAACTTTAAAAAGCTCTTTCCTGCTCAAAACCTACAAAAAGACACAGAACAGAGTAGCTTCCATACTTTTCACAAAATATGCAAACTTATCCAACAACACACCAAACTAACTCTAAAAACTACCAAAACTAAACCTAAACAAACTAAGAAACAAACCAAAAACTAGACTAAAAACATGAATATTAGTTCAAAGCATTCAATAGAAACATCATTCATAAATTTCACCATATTTTCATGAAGTTTTGTGATTGAATTCTCCTCCTTTGATTAACATTATTCCATCGTATATAAGTTTAATCAAAGGATTCATCCATGAATAACCGAATTCCACCTTATATTAAGTTATTCTAGTTGTAATTCAACCTAGAAATCAAAATAGGTGATCAAGCTATTATAATCTCAAGCGAATTTAATCAATTAAGCATGGAGTAATTCAATCTAGTCAAGGAAAGTTGAAATAATTCAAATCTCACAAGCAATCATGCATACAACTTCAACTAACTAGTTGGACATGGGAAATTAGCTATAAAACGACATTAAACAGGAATCAAACTTACAAAGAGTCCGATTTCTCTTCAAATTCTTCTCTAGGGTTTTAGTCTCCCAAGTTCTCTCCAAATCTCTCTCAAAGTTTAATAACATAAAAATTGAACTCCTAAAAAACCCTAAAAACTATATCATAATCTAAAAATATCCTAAAATAACAAGAAGTCGATTAAAAGATAAATCGAAGCCTTGAAATCAGCGCCGGTCAACGCGGGCCTGGGCGCGGTCAAACACCTGTAAGCGCGGTCGCGTTCTGCCTTCCTTCCCCGTGTTCAGCTGACTTGGCTAAAATCGTTGTTGCCAAGATCAAAAATAAGTAACCCTAAACTACTAACTAGTATAGCAAGTAAGCAAGGGGTCGAACCCAAGAGAATCGGATTTCTGATCAATCAGCAAAAGCAAAGACAGAGGTTTCTGGAAATTCAGGCAAACAAACAAATAAGCAAATATTGTTGGGTTTAACTCAATTGAAAGAAAGTAGAGTTCATTCAATCAATTCTACCTTTTTACTCATCCGATCATTGATTCATCCACTTTTCTATTTATTCCCTAGTTAATTCCAATCCTTATAAAAGATATCCGCTTCTCCACGGTCCAAGCAGAATTATGATATGAACAAGAACGCTTAATTCAAATCATGCAAAATATTAAGGATAGAAAGATATTAAATCATGCAATCAAGCTACGAGTCTCATGCATAAAATAACAATCAAATACTCTTTCTCAAATCTGGTCCACGGTCCTAGAAAAGAGTTGTTTCAAGGATAAATAAGATTGCACAGACAACAATCAAACCTAATCCAAACAGTAGATCTAAGTCAATCAAACAAGTTGATCAGGCTCATAAAATCAAACATAGATCATATAAATAAAAACAAGAGTTTTGATATTAACCAAGGGATAGAAAAGTTACTAGAATCTCACGAATTACATAAAAAGGTTTCCTTGATCAAACAAACTCCAAAGGGAAATTAGTTCTCCATAATACTGAAATAAAAACCTAAAAGTAAAAGTATGCTAGAATTATGTGTTGTTCTAAACTGAAAACGAAACTAAGCTTAAATAGTCGAAATAACAACCAAAACCTAAAAGATATAATAATAGATATAGATAGAATAAACGAAAGGAAAGTCGGCTCGGATTTTTGCTGACGTGGACTTCCGCGGGCGCGGTGAACACTCTCCGCGATCGCGGACCTGATCGTGACAGAATTCCAGCGGTTTTTTCGGAAGATGTTTTGACCACCTTAGAGTGGGAATTTGAACTCGCCATAAAAACATGAATTGTAGCTCTTCGAGTTAGCTTTCCAATGATACCAAATTCAGCTTCATCCGATCGTCGTAGCTCCCGAAAAGCGTTACAAGAAAGTGGTGTCGAAACAACTCCAAATCAACACTGGTCTTCAAAACTCTTGCAATTCTTCAAATCGTGTCTTCGGTCTTCATATGACAATTATGCTCAAAACTAACCTAAACACACTCAAATCATGCCTAAAATACAAGAGTTAACCTATATTAAAGAGAGCATATCATCAGCCCCCAGTAGCCTCTATCTTCTCGACGTGGTTTAAGTCTCCTGAGCGCCCCCGCGTCGGTCTGTCTTTGGTCGTGCATGTACCCATGTCTTGACACTTCAATGCCTTCCCACGGTTTCTTCATTCCTTGCACTTGTTCCTAGCTCCATATTTGCGGTCCTTGGCTTTATATCCACCATACTCACCTTTCGATCACCTCAATCCTGCAATGAAACATGAAAGAGCGTAGATTCCGAACTAAACTAAAACAAAACTAAACTATGAATTAAGGTGAAAAACTAGCTAGAAATGCGTAAAAAGAGAATAGAAACATGCTCTAAAACCTATAACTATATGCTCTATCAAATTCTCTCATGCTTGAACCTTGGTTGTCCTCAAGCAAGACATAAAATCAATCACGCCACAAACAAGCAAGCTATGACTTCAATTCATATTCATGAGACTCAAACTCAACTATGAAATCATCACATACATCAAACGAAAGCTTCATACCAAATCATTAATCCATTCTAACCCTCACCACGGTATATGTGTTTGCACTCATCACTTAAGTGTTTAAGAAGGTAAGTGTTTACGCTCAAAAATCATCTTTGAATGCCAACTACCATATGCTTGCATCAGTGTACTAAATCTCCACCACGAATTATTAAACGCACAACATAAATCATGAGGGCTTTTTCAAGGTTGTAACGAGGCCAAGGTATAAACAAGTAGATGGGGATCATATTTGGCCATGTGGTGCTAAATCCGGGAACTAGAATCAACTAAAACCCGAATTACAACATCACTTCACTCTCAAAGCATTTCACCAACTTACTTTCCCTTTCTTCCCATCACTTACATTCAAATACTTACTTCTTTTTGCTCATCTTTTACTTCCTTGTTCATTCTTTTCTTCTTTTCCTTTCCACAAAACCCAATTTTGAGATTCATCCTCTTTCTTTTTCTTCTCTCACAAGAACAAATATGCAAATTTTACACAAAACGCATCTCAATCAACCAATCATTCCAAACTTTCTCTTATAAGATTTTCAATGAAATTTCCCAACATCCTTAACTTCCTTATCATCTTTTCAACATTCTCCTCAATTACACATTTTTCAATCTTCAATACAAACCCCAAATCACACCATATAACTCACAAAACTCCCCTAGTCAAATCCTAATTCCCGGATATGGGTCAAGCTTATTTGGATAGGAACAAATTTTGTGGGGCTAAAAATCAAGGATAAGGCTCAAAACAATGGGGCTACAAAAACAAAGGTATAATATAGGGTAGATAAGGATATAAATGAGCTAAGAAAAATGCCTCAATCCCTTTTACATCATGCATTTAAAACATATAATGTGTCAATTTTGTAGAACTTTCATGTAACTCAAATTTCCACTTTCATGTATACTCCTTCATAATCAAGCAATTTTGTAGAACTTTCATCAATAACCAACAAGTCATGGGATATGAATCCTAGAATACAATATATATTTTTTATTTTAATTTTTCTGAATTTTTCAATTTTTATTGAAATTTTCATGCTTTTTAATCAATGCAAAACAATAATGTAAACATGCAACATGAACTAACTACAACTAAGCACTTATGACAAAACAAAGAATCCCCTTCCCCCATGCTTAAGCTTTACTTTGTCCCCAAAGTAAAATAAAAGTAAAGAGAAGAAATAACTAACCTAGTCATAAGAGCTGGCACGCTCTAAAACCTACTCCTCTGGTGGTGGTGGTGGATATCCCAGCAAGGTTTCTCCATCACCTAGAAAGGCATACTTAAGGTGGTCCGGTAGTTGATTGAGCTCCACATTTGGGGCTTGCACAACAGAAGATACAAGCTTCTCGCTTGGCAATGTTAGTGGTATGGGCTTAGAGCCCGGTAGCAAGAGTGGTCGCTCGTAGTGAGCGTTCAACTCAGCTACAACTCCCTGCATGTCATCATTTAGCATAAAATCCACTTCATCATCATTAACCACAGAGTTCTCAAGAGTAGATTTCAATCCATCATGGTCATTAATATCGAAGAAATTTTGGACAGGAGTATCTAAAACATCAATGGAGCATAAAGAATTGTCATCATAGGGAAATTTCATGGCATCAACAATGTTATACTCAACCCTTTCCCCATCAAATTCCATAGTCAATGAGCCAATACACACATCAATTTTTGTTCCCACCGTTTTTAAGAATGGTCTACCTAAGAGAATTGGATTCGCATGCTTATCATGTTCCATATCAAGTGCATAAAAATCAGCGGGAAAGATCAACTTATCAACCATAACAAGCACATCTTCAACAGTCCCTTTTGGGTAAACATTAGATCTATCGGCCAATTGAATTACTACACTTGTTGCATGTAATGGACCAAGCTTAAGAGATTCATAAATGGAATAAGGCAGGACATTTATAGAAGCACCCAAAGCTAGCATAGCCTTATCAAACTTAGTTTCACCTACGATGCAAGGAATATTGAACATACCTGGGTCTCCGCACTTCTTTGACACCCGTCTTTGGAAAACTGTTGAGATTTGCTCACTAACCTTGATCTTTTGCTTCCCCTTTAGCTTTTGATTGCGCTTGACCGTGCATAGCTCCTTCAAGAATTTAGCATAGTGAGGAATGCTCTTGATAAGTTTGAGTAGTGGAATGTTCACCTCGCATTTGCTAAATGTCTCAAAGATCTTTGTGTCATTCTCGATCTTGTGGGTCTCCTTTAAGGCCTCGGGAAACGGTGGAAGAGATTTGGGAGCTGAGGTAGAAGGGTTAGATGATTCATCGCACAGGTCCATAGACGCGGGCAAAGCCCCTTTGAGCGCGGTCGCGCTCCCACCAATTTTGACCGCGTTCAATTTATCTGAGCTTTTGTAGCCTGGGCGCAGTATGGGGTCTGGAAGCGCGGGCGTGCCCCTAGCTTCCTCATCGCTCTCTGGCACCTGTACAGGTTCGCAAATTTCGTCCTCTTCTTCCTTGTTCTTATGCAAAGTTGGTTGCTTTTCGGCTTTGTCCTCCAACACTTTACCGCTCCGAAGCGAGATTGCATTTACGTTTTGCTTAGGATTGAGCTCCATTTGAGAGGGCAGTCTGTTGGAATTTTTATCTTCAAGTTTGCTCATTGCCTTTGCAAGTTGGCTCACTTGATTCTCCAAGTTGGTGATTCTTGACTTGGTTTCTTGTTGAAATTGTCCCATGGATTGTTGCATAGTGGTCATGCTTTGGGCAAGAGGGTGGATCATGTCATCCGTGGACAAAGAAGGGACTTGATTTGGTGCTTGGGGTTGAGGTTGAAAGGGAGGTCTAAAACCTTGAGAGCCGTTTTGAGGAGTGTATTGTTGATTTTGATTCCCATACCTCAAATTAGGATGATCCTTCCAGCTCGGATTGTACGTGTTCGAATACGGATCATACCTTGGCCTTTGTGGCCCATAACCTCCAAGCTCATTAACCTCTTCCTCTTGAGCATGAAGAGTAGGACAAGCATTTGTCTTGTGTGTGATGTCGGAGCAGAAACCGCAAGCTTTGACTTGTTGTCGTCCTCCTAAGATGAATTGCTTGAACATCGACTTCAACTCACTCACCTCCTTATGTAAAGTACTAGCATCAATGGAATGGGTAGCTTTCATTGTAGCTCTTTTGCTGAATTGACGAGAGCCTTCAAAGAGCTCATGGAAGAGCTCAAATGCTTCAGTAGGAGTCTTGTTCAGGATGTTTCCTCCACAGGCAGCGTTGACATGTCGTTGTTCGTCATCTAATAAACCTTCATGGAGGCACATAACAAGATCCAGCTGAGAGTAACCTTGATAAGGGCAACTTGAGATTAGCTTTTTGAACCTCTTATAATACTCATACAATGATTCATTCGGGAGCTGCTCAATGTTGCTAATACTCTTCTTCAGATTTGAAAGCTTTGTGGCAGGAAAGTACTTCTCAAGGAAAGCCTTTTTCATTTGCTCCCAAGTCTCAATAGTGCCAGGAGCCAAATAGTATAGCCAATCACTAGCTCCCTCTTTCAAGGAAAAAGAGAAAGCTCTAAGCTTGACTTGATCATCAGTGATGTCCTTCGGTTTCATGCTAGAGCAGACAACATGAAATTCAGCCAAATGTTTGTTGGGATCCTCACCGCCGGCCTTCCCATGGAATTGAGGGAGGAGGTGAATCATCCCAGACTTTAATTCAAATTGGACACCGTTAGGGAGCTTAGGTAGCTTCACCGCCAATGCTTGTTGAGCCAAATCAGGTGCAATCAACTGTCTCAGTGTCTATTGAGCCATCTCTAAAAGTTCAAGAATGCCTTCGGACTCAGAATTAGAGGGGGGAGAATCCAGATCTAACGGTAACTCACGAAAGAAATCACGAACTTCATGACGTAACCTAGAGATCGTCCTTTCAAAATCTGGATCAAAAGCAACAAGAGATGGATTAGTAGTTCGGGTATGAACCATGCAAATGGTTCACACCCAAAAATAGTAATACTAAGTAAACACAAAGAAATAGTCGAGTCCCCGGCAACAGCGCCAAATTTGACGAGCATTTTTATGTTGTGGTAAAAGTGTTGTTAAAGAAAAATCCCAACTTTCAAACCTAAGTATAGTGAAAGCAAGGGTCGTACCACAGGAACTCAGATTTCCAGTGTTTAAGTAGTATTACTAGAGTAGAAAAGGGTGATTTTCAGATTTCAAACTATTATTCTAGGAAAGCAAAAACAAAACAAGTACAATGATTGAGTTTTCAAATAGAGAGAAAGTGTCCAACTAGTTTCGTATCCATTGCATACATGATTACTGATCCTTGATTATTCTTATTTCAATTCCCTTGACTAATCTATTGTGAATTCATGGAATTCAAGCTCAATGTGGTTATTAATATGCACCGTCTTTAATAACCTTTTAACCAACTATCCTAGAAAACCTTCTATGTCAAATTGATCATTCAAATTTTAGTTCAAAGCATTCAATAGAAACATCATTCATAAATTTCACCGTATATTCATGAAGTTTTGTGATTGAATTCTCCTCCTCTGATTAACCTTATTCCACCGTATATAAGTTTAATCAAATGATTCATCCATGAATAACCGAATTCCACCGTATATTAAGTTATTCTAGTTGTAATTCAACCTAGAAATCAAAATAGGTGATCAAGCTATTATAATCCCAAGCGAATTTAATCAATTAAGCATGGAGTAATTCAATCTAGTCAAGGCAAGTTGAAATAATTCAAATCTCACAAGCAATCATGCATACAACTTCAACTAACTAGTTGGACATGGGAAATTAGCTATAAAACGACATTAAAGAGGAATCAAACTTACAAAGAGTCCGGTTTCTCTTCAAATTCTTCTCTAGGGTTTTTGTCTCCCAAGTTCTCTCCAAATCTCTCTCAAAGTTCAATAACATAAAAACTGAACTCCTAAAAACCCTAAAAAGTATTTATATCATAATCTTTAAATATCCTAAAATAACAAGAAGTCGGCTAAAAGATAAATGGAAGCCTTGAAATCAGCGTCGGTCAACGCGGGCCTGGGCGCGGTCAAACGCCTGTAAGTGCGGTCGCGCTCCACCTTCCTTCCCCGTTTTCAGCCCCCAGTAGCCTCTATCTTCTCGGCGTGGTTTAATTCTCTTGAGCGCCCCCGCATCGGTCTGTCTTTGGTTGTGCCTATACCCATGTCTTGACACTTCAATGCCTTCCCACGGTTTCTTCATTCCTTGCACTTGTTCCTAGCTCCATAATTGCGGTCCCTGGCTTGATATCCACCATGCTCACCTTTCGATCACCTCAATCCTGCAATGAAACATGAAAGAGCGTAGATTCCGAACTAAACCAAAACAACACTAAACTACGAATTAAGGTGAAAATCTAGCTAGAAATGCGTAAAAAGAGAATAGAAACGTGCTCTAAAACCTATAACTATATGCTCTATCATAATTAAATACGTATACGGGCCCAATTTAAAATTAATTAATATGTGATGTCAAGGATTATAAACATGATAGTAATGTCCTTTTTTTGTTAGAAACATGAAAGTAATGTTTAATACATACATGATACATCCATTGTTCAAACATATTTTTTTCTTGCATATAAGTCTATTTTGGCCTTGCTATGGCATTAATGTCTAGCATTTTTATAGGTTGAAATGTGAAATAGGCAGTTGATCGATTTCTTAATAAAGTATTTTAATGAGTGACCATATAAATCTCACTTAATATATGAGGGATTTTTATATTATATTATTGAGAAATTTCTTATGCTACTCTTGAAGTTTTAGAATTTACTTGTGGTATTTTAAAAACATTTTTTTGGTGCTTTTAAGGTATTGTCTTTTTTAGTTTATATTCCTCACCCTTTAATCGTTGGATTTGACTCTTAAAATACCATAATTCATAATTGAACTATCTCGATTCCAACTACCCTAAAATAAATGATTGTGTAGAAATTCAAATCGGGATGGTTCGATTATGAGTTTGGATGTTGAAAGAGTCCAATTCCACTAAGGGTGGGGAATACATTTTTTTTAGAGTTGGAAAAGATTAGGCTGATCAACGTCAGCCTATAGCATCCTTTCGGATGAGGACATGAAGTCTTGAGTGTGTCTGAATTTGATTTGCACTATAAGAATGACGTAGTCCCGCAATCAAATCAGCAACCTTATTACAGTCACGAGGTATATGTGTGAATTTAACTACCTCAAACGACTGTAGTAGCGCAAGTGTATCTGGGATTAACATTTCAATTTTCCATGGACATGATCTACTTCCTTGCAAAGCTTGTATAACAATTAGACTGTCTCCTTCTATCTGGATCTTAAACAAATTCCTTTTCTTGGCTTCACAAACTGCTTCATACATGCCTATTACTTCTGCTTGAATTGCACTCCAATGTTCGTTTGCAAAAGCATTTATCGAAATATTTCTCCCATCATGGTCCCGAATAATATATCATGCAGTTGCTAGTCCATTTCGTTGTTTAGATCCGTCAAAATTTAATTTTACAAATCCATGTTCCGGTCTATGCCACTTCTTAGCTTTCTTTTTGCCTTCCTTTTTGTTGTCATACTAGTTTGGTCATTAACACTCTCTTGTACTTTATTCCAAATTATTATTTGTAATTTTATAAATTCTTCTATAGTTCTAGCTGATCCATCCAAAGGTTGGTTAAATACTGTTCTATTTCTATAATACCATATATTCCACCATGCTATAATTAATTCATTAAATTTATGTGAGTTCATTAAATTTTTTAAATTTTTCAAGATTTCTGGCATGCTTTGGTCATTTCCTAAAACATTTGTCATAGATTGTCCAAAACATTATCAATTTTATTCAAAACTTGTCTCGTAAAAGGACATTCCATTAAAATGTGCTGACCTGTTTCATTTGAACTGGAGCATAATGGACATTCTAGAGTTACTGCCATGTGACGTTGAATTAATATATCTTTAGTCGGTAGTCCTCCTGCACATATCTTCCACAAAAAAAAAACTTACATTTTTGGCTTATATCTAACTTCCATATCCAATCAAATTCGATATCTCTTATTTGTTGATCATTTGCTACAAAAGCAGTAGCCGAATGTGTAGAAAACCATCCATTTTTGCTTGGAAACCAGTAAAGCCTATCTTTGATTTGACTTTTCGGTATTAATGTAGACTTGATTCATTCTACCCATTCCGGTGGTAAGATTCGATATAACTCTTGTTCCTTCCATCGTCCATTGTTGTCGATAAATTGTGATACTGTGGCATTAATATTTATATTTATTGGCATAGAGCAAATATCTAGAAGTGCTTGATTCGTAACGCACTGGTCTTTCCAAAATCTCACCGTCTTCCCATCCCCTATTTGCCAAATTAATCCTTTTTGAAATTCTGATTTTAAATTCATCAACTTATTCCACTGTCATGAGGCATTGCGAGTAGGCGCATATTTAGTAAGTTCTCATTCTTTAAATATTTTTCTGATACAATACGGACCTAGATATTATTTGGTTCAGCTAAAATTTTCCACAATAGTTTCATCTGCAGTGCTTTGTTCACATGGATTGATTTTCTAAGTCCAAGGCCCTCTTTGTTCTTTGATTGACATATCCTGTCCCAACCTATTAGAGGGACATACCCATTTGGCTTATTCCAGAAGAATTCCCTGTTTACCGCATCTAACTTATGTAGTGTTCCTGTTGGTAACGTAAAGTTTTGCATTGTATAAGACGGCTTCGTGGCCAGAACCGATTTAATTAGCGTTGTTCTTCCTGCTTGAGACAAAGAATTTGCTTTCCATCTGGAAAGTTGTTTCTCTACCGATCTGATGACAGGTTAAAATGTAGTTCTTGTGACCCTTGAATTTATTATGGGGCATCCCAAATATTTTTCTAAAGAATGAGTATACAGTATACCCATTTCTTCTTGCAAAAGTCTTCTTGTCGATGTCATCACACCGTTAGTAGTTTGGAAAGCTGATTTATGGAAATTAATCTTTTGTCCTGAAATATCACAATAATCCTCTAGAATATTCTTAATACTTCGGAATGCCACCTTAGTTGACAGGCTAAAAATAATTATATCATCAGCAAAGGATAAGAACGGAATCCTTGTTCCCCCTCTAGTCATCTGAAATCCAACATTTTTAGGATCGTTCATGCTTTCCTTCTGCAATCTACGAGCTAAGATTTCAGCACCTAGTATAAAATAGTAACGGAGATAGTGGGTCTCCCTGCCGTATTCCTCTCTCTGGGTAAAATATTTTCGTTGGTTCATTTTTAACTAGTACTGAAAATGAAACCGTTGTTACACACTGCATTATCCAGTTTACAAATTTCGAATGAAACCCATATGCGTATAAGGCTCGTTGTAAAAACTCCCAGTCAACCCGATCATATGCTTTTTCCATATCTAACTTAATAGCTGCCCAACATGTCTTTCCTTTTCGTTGTCGAAATGTATGGAATATTTCATGGGCTATAAGAACATTATCTTGTATGGCTCGATTCGTAACAAACGCTCCTTGAAGAGGGTGGATTACATTTGGTAGAATCTTCTTTAGTCTTTCAGCTAATATCTTTGCAATTATCTTGTATATAGTGGAGCACAGACTAATCGGTCTGTACTGATTGATCGTCGTCGGATTATCGCACTTTGGAATTAATGATATAAATGTATGGTTGATTTCCTTTAAAATAAAGCCTGATGTAAAAAATGCCTTAACTGCTTTAATAACTGACACACCTATTAAATTCCAATATTTCTGATAAAGCTCTACAATCATTCCATCCGGACCTGGTGATTTATTCTTACCAAGACTAAAGACCGCATTTCGAATTTCTGAATTTGTTATCTCCTTTATAAGTTCCATATTTTCTCTTTCTGTGATTTCGCTTCTAACCAAGTTTAAATGATTTTCCAACTTTCTAGAATTAATTTGTTGTTTCTTGAACCTATTACTAAATTCCTGTCTTATTCCTTGTCTGACATTGTCCTCCCCTATCAACAGAGTTCCATCATTTGCTCGGATAGATTTAATACGTGTATGATTTCGTCGTCCTGTTGCACATCTATGAAAATATGCACTATTTGAGTCGCTATATTTTATGTGCTTTACCTTCGCTCTTTGTGCCCAATATGTTTTGTGAAACTGTATTAATTGCTCTTTCTTTTTAATTAACCTGGATTGTTGTAACCATCCACTATTTCCTGTTGTATGTGTCGGATTACTCTGTAGTTGAATCAGTTGTATATCAATCTCCTCAAGTTGTCTAAAAATGTTTCCAAACGTATACTTATTCCAAATTTTAATTTTTGACTTAAGTAATCTGGTCTTTTGGATTAATTTGAACATATGAGATCCCGGGCAGTTATGTCTCCATGCTTGTCTTACTAACTTTCCAAAATCTTGTCTCTGCATCCAAATTTTCTCAAATTTAAATGGTCTTCCCTTATATGTATGTGATCCATTTAAATCAATTGAAATTGGGCAATGATCGGAGAATGAAAAAGCATGATTCATTGTAATCAAATATGGGTACCATTGTGTTATATTATACGATACCATTACTCTATCCAATTTTTCATATGTGTTATCATTATCCGTGTTTCGCTTTCTCCATGTAAAGTTGTTTCCTGTGGATTTAACATCTGTCAAGTCGCATTGTTGTACAAATTCTTTTAATCGGTTGAATCTTGATGGACAAGGATCCGCACCTCCATATTTATCTGATGAGTCTAAAATATCATTAAAGTCACCCATTATAATGCATGGTAAAGATGAATTAACTATATATTGCTTTAGGTGTTCCCAAAATGCATTCTTTTCATTCTCTCTCAGTGGGGCGTATATGAAAATGATCACGATATCATATTTCTTGCATGGGTCCGTATACAAAAAAGTGACGAATCTGTCGTACTGGTTTATTAATCTGAATGTTTCATTATTTTGTAATTGGTATTCTTTCCATACAACACAGATTCCTCCTTTTCGACCATGTGCCGGTGACATTACCATATTATCAAATCCTGCTTTTCGCCAATATGTTTTATGTGGTATTTTCTCCGATTTAGTTTCTATTATTGCCATTACTTTAATATGATTAATTTTGGTAAAAGTTTCAATATGTGTCCAAAAAATTTTCCTACACATTCCACGAACGTTCCAGGTTGCTAATTTCATAAGACATTTTGATTAACTATTAGGGATCGTCTCCCACGGTCTATCGTGTTTTGAATGTGGTCATTATTCCTTTGTAATCGTTGGTTACTAACATTCCCTGAAATGTTCAAGAAAGTCATGTGCCTGAATTTTATAAAAATTATCTTATTAATACTTAGATTATTAAATCTATATAATGAAAACATCATCGAGTTCATGTAATTGGTTCTAATACTCTGGCCAAGCCCATTATTTTGAAAACTATGGCAAGCCCAATGTAATTGACTAGGCTCGCCCATATTTCTATTGATTATTTTAACATAGTCACGATTGCAATCTTCTTGATTAGTAGGATTATGTTGATCATTCCAATTATCAAGTGTATTTAAACTAGTGATATCTTTTATATCCTCATTTCGCGCACATTTCACAAGATGACATAAACAACTAAACAACCGAATCATAACAACATTACATTTTAGCAAATACAACATCCATTGCATCATATATTTACATATCCCCATCGTTGACATTACAAACCCTACATTCAAACATACCCCAGACTTCATGCCTTCAGCAAAATGACATGAGACATTAATACTGCATCTATAAACGCACATTAGATTATATTTTCTAGTTATCTTAACCAAAAGGATCCCTAGTTTCAAGACCAAGTGTCGACAACATTGCATACTTGAACTCATACTAGTCCTTATTCTAGCTAAACACACCAACAAAATAAGCCTAGATAAGGTCCACTTCGGCCAAAAACTAAGGATCTTGAAACACTTACTAATCATGGGTTCTCCTTGCGAGGCCTCTTCAAACCCGAAGAGGCCGTGTCATCATCACCATCTTCTCCTTTGTGCTTTCCGGAATCTGTCATAGACTGGTCTTCTTTTTGCACCTTCATATTCCCCAACCTTTGTATCATAGAGGACCTAGAGTGTGTACTCTTGAATGAGTTGTCGGTGTCGTCATCAACCTGGATAACTTGAGATTCTTGAGCCCTCATATCATGGCAGCTTTGGACAATATCTTGGAGAAGATATCCAGTTCCTTCTTGGATAGTTCCCAAAGGCAAATCACCACAGAAATCAAACAAAGTCTGGTCTAGCCCAGTCATTTCTGCGGCAGCCACCGGAAACATTGAAGCTTGACTACCCATCATCATCTTATTCGGGTCCCTTGAAAGAGAAGGCACCACTGCATCTGATTCAGCAGGCTCCTGTTCCTTCCCTTTTCCGTTCGATCCGACCATTGCATCAGCCCCCTTATCAAGAGGCTTTTTCCCCTCAAATTGCTCAACATCTATAATCTTTATTCCTTTCCCAGCCCTTTGCAAATTGCTCACCTGCACCTTCTTTTTCTTCCTTGGACCTCTATAACTCTCTTCCCTTTTCTGTCTTCAACTCTTTGCCATCCTTGATCAGTATCAAACACGTCCTCCTCTTTGTGTTCCTTTGCTTCTTTCTCAGTTCCAGCCTTTCCCTGATTCATCTCAATGGTGACCTTAAAATTCCTCTCCGTCACATTCCTCAACGGACATTCAGTAAACACATGACTCTCAACAGTACAATTAACACACCCTTCCGAAATCCCTTCATACCACAAGTTAAACGAAATCCTCTCCCTCGTATTCTTCATATTAGGAAGAACAACATACCCTTTCAATTTTTCAGAATAAGCAATTCGCACACATACCCGTGCGTATTCGACTTTGGACCGAGTTTCTGTAACAACATCCAATCTTATAAGCCTTCCAATCTTGTTGAACTCCAGGATGGCTTGTATCATTTCAAATCGCATATATTCAGTTGGGAGGGCCATTATCCTTACACATACATCTAATGATCGAACCTCCTCAGAGAAAGGATCGAAGCTCGGCTTCCAAGGGGTCAAAACCAGTAGTGATCCAAACACATAATAGGGTCTGTGTTCCCACACAAGCTCCTTATCCATGGGATTGCCAAATTGGATTTCCACCCAGTTGTTCATTCGGTCAACCACCTTAAGTCCTCCCTTGACAAAGTCCCAATCCAAAATCAGTTTCGCTTGGAGCTTGGAGACCTCCACCTTGCCGCGCCATATTGTTCCAATAAGACAACTTTTCTCGAGCATCTTAATCTCTTTCTCCACCATGGATAAGGTCTGAACGAATTTCTCATAGTCGGCCTCATCAGTTTCTTTTTCTGCATCACCGGAGGAAACATCCTCTTCTTCACTCAAGAGATCGTCATAGGCTTCCTCAGCCGACGACTCAAGCACTCCAATCACCTCATCGGCTTCCTCAGCCTTAGAAGTAGGATTGGAGCTTGAAGCATTGTTAGTCAGAAGAGTGTCTTTGTAAGATTTCGAAGAAGCATCCATGAGCAAGAACAAAAACCAGAAACGCAGCACTTTTAGAAAGAGAGAGATGGGAGAGCAAATAGCGGAAGCTTGTGCAAAGAGATTAGAAGCAACAAGCTTAAATAGAGGAGGAAGCCCATACCTTTGCCAATGACAGAGTAGCAGTCGATGATTCGTACCATGAACAGTATCAAAATCACCAACCCCGTTTGCCGTCTTCAAATCACCAACACCCGCGTCATCGTCCTTTTTCCCCAAAGCAAGATAACTGTACTTTTTCTTCCTTCCCGATCTTGATTTCGCCCATACCTCCAATCTCCTTGTTGAAACCAGAGGCTGCCACGATATCAACCTTCTCCAAAATTGAGATTTGTAATGATTTCGGCTGTACTTTTTCGTGATGGTAAGGTGAGGGTTTTGCCAACTCGATTTTGCAATTCTGAGATGGGGTATGGGTTTCGGGATTTCTTTGGTTCCATGGATACAAGCGATGACAATTAAACAACAGTAGAGAAGCAATTTGGGGCTAGGGTTCGAAGACGACGCCTCACTTCTTTTTCTTAAGTTTCTCTCTCTTTGTTTCTCTCTCTTTACCATTATTTCGAAAGCTTGTAAGGGTGGGGAATACAATGATGGACTTGAATTTAATCAATTCAAATTAAAGAGGGACACCAATCGAAAAAATAAAAAAACTCAAGAGTATCAAAAAAGGGGTTATTTTTGGGACAACAAAAAAAATCCAAAACCTTAGGATGTCAAAAGAAATTTTCCTATATTAAATCAGTATAATTAATTCAATTATTTTAGTCAAAGTACTCTTCAGAACCTATATATTACCCTCGTACATGTTCAATTTGTCGTAATTAACTAATAGATAAACAAAACTTTGGAACAATGATGTTAATAGGATGGAACAAATGAACCATGACCCATAATCGACTCGTAATTTACGAAAGAGTCACATGAGAATGGGCGCCCAAGTGAGATATAAGAATAAATCTCACTCGTCCCTTCCAAAAAATTAACGTCCCTAATTAGACATTCATTTAAAAAGATAAAATATGGTACGGGCGAATTTTTCCGTATTTTTCGCGTATTTTTCAATAAAAACGACACGAACAAAATTTTCCCGTATTTTTGAAAAAATGCGTTTATATGAGACGTGCCCAATTTATTCATCAAAACTAGTTAACTAACTAATTGTGCATCGAGTTTTTGATAATGTAATTCAGGTGGGTTTCGTTAATTTCCAATATAGCGGATGGTTTAATGAAATATCGGTCGTTCGGCCTTTATTAACACAATTTTGATATAAAACCCGGATTTTTATTTTCACAGCTGCAGCCACCGGTAGAACTTAGAAGAAGAGTGTTACAGAAATTGCGGCCGGAAGGAGCAAGCAACGCCGACTCCGACAAGGTATCTCCACTCTCTTTCCAGGGGTTTCTTTTTCACCGAGTCTCCAATGTCTGGTTCTCTCTAGGCTTTTTAATCTCAGAGCTTTCATCCTGCTCTATTACAATCGGATTGTTTCGACGCTGTCGCTCACAAAAGGAAATTAGGGTTCGTGGAATTGCGACTAGTTTTAGAACGAATTTGTAAATCCTTCGTTTTGTTCGGGTTTGTGTGCACGGCATTCTCAATTTTTTTGCCCTATCTAGTTGTTGCTGTGATCGAAAATTTGAGCTAGCCGGGTTTGAGATTTTGTGGTGTTCGGATTGTGTTGGGGGATTGAATACAATATCAGGTGTACCTTTTTTAATCTATTCAGTGGTGAATTAGTTTTTTGTACTATGCTCACCATTGTTAAAATGCATCTTTAATTCTAGTTCCCGGAGGCTGGGAATTTCTGTGCTTTTTAAGGACATTGGGAAGCTTTGCTGATGAGTAGAATCATTTAATCTCCGAATGTGTGCTTGTCTAATTCTAGATTTCCAGTGGTATATATGCTTATAGCTGATAAATTATGTGGCTTTGGATGAAATTTTGAATTAATGACTTAATGTTGTGTGGTTATGCAGAAATTTCTATAACATGTCTGTGTCATTAACTCCTTCCAAGAGATCGCATGATCAAAGTCCAGAGTCAAATGGGCACAAGGTTCAAAAGACAGAAGAACAACCCACCAAGTTCTCTTCTGGAATTGCATCTTTTCGTATGCTCTGTCCTGCTTCGAAAATTGATAAAATAGCTGGAAACAATGGCATTGTCATTTCACAAATTTGTGAAGAAACTGGCGCAGCAATCAGAATAGAAGAACCTTTCACTGGATGTGATGAAAGAGTAATTTTTATTACAGAAGCCGAGAAGAAGGTTGAAACCAGTGATGAACAGGAAAAAAATGATGGAGAATCAGCTAATGTGACTGAAGAGTATAAAGAGAAGAATGTGGATGAGGAAGATAAGCAATCTGTTGCTGTTGATGAGTTAGTGCCACTGCCAGGACAGGGAGCTTCAGCTGTAAGGAAAGCTCTCCTGCTTGTATTTGAAAAATTGACTGATAGTGACCATGATTTGGGAAATGAGAACGAAGAAAATAGTAAATCTGATAGTGTCACCTTGAGGTTGCTTGTGCTTTCCAGCCAAGCTGGCCTCATTTTGGGAAAAAGCAAGCAAATGTCTGATGAAAGTGGGGCAGAATTTGAAGTTCTTCCTAGAGATAAAGTTCCTTTATGTGCTTCATCTTCAGACGAAGTAGTTCAGGTAAGACTACAAGCGCATTTTGGCATGTAACTTGGTAGTGACATATGGTGCTTTCATGGTTTATGAAGCATGATTGCTATGTGTAGCATGATAAATCATCGTTTGCAGCTCTCTCATAGTTGTTTTTTTCTAATAAATCCCCTCCTTTGCTACTGGGTGTAACTCTTCTCAAATTGAGCACCTTGTGATAAAAAATACACATAATTAACCAAATACCTAGTGTTGCACATGTCGGAATATAAATTTTTAAGTGCAAAGATTATAATCTTTTTTTCATTTACTTAAATTTACATTTGCTTTCTCCTATCTAAAACTGCTTCTTATGGCCTAGCTAAAATGCTTCAAAATCCTCATGTTCACACTGCACATGGTGACTTATCTTCAAGGACCTTTCTGCCATGTGCATTCTATTTCCATATGTTCTTTTTCACTTGCTTGCTTAGTTGCTTTTTTACATTATTATTGCAGATAACAGGAATTCAAGATGCTGTAAAGAAAGCATTCACACTTTTATCAGAACAAAGTTTTGAAGATTCTTCTGGGGACAGTGAACCCATAGTAGCACCAACTCAATCATTAGCCAACCATGCTTCAAGGTCTGAAGCTCATACCTCGCATAGATTTCCTTCTCAAAGGTTTCCTCACCATTCTGGCTCCCGGGACCCTGATCTTCGTTCTAGCACACCTTCCAAGTTTCGTGAAGGCTTTGGACTGAATAGGATGAATTTTTCTTCTGAAATCTTACCCATTCGTTTACTCTGCCCTGCTGAGAGGGTGGGAGGTCTTATTGGCAAAGGGGGAGCTGTTATTAAGGCACTAAAGCATGAGACTGGTTGTGATATCAAAGTAATTGAAGATGTTCCTGATGGAGAAGATCGGATTATTGTTATAGCAGGCCCTGTGGTATGTTCTCTTATATCTTCTATGTGTTTGTTTGTACTTTAATGACTCATAAGGGCTACAACCAACTTGCTCTTTAAATAATATAGCCTTTGTTTGGTTATAATATTGATAAACATTTTTTTGTGGACAACTACTTTTCTTCTGAATTAAATAGCGTTTGGTTTCACTGTTTGATCCGAATTTTTAAAAACACGTAATTATTACCAAACAAGTAATTTTCGGGCCCATATCCCAAAACAATGGGAAATACTATTCTCAAAAAAAAATATCCCTAAAAAAGTCTTCTTTTTTTTTACATCCACCTAAGAAAGCCTTATCATTGACCATCTATTTTGCATGATGTAGCACCCAGATGATAGGATATCTGCTGTTCAAGATGCAGCTCTTCGAGTTCATTCCCGGATATCAAAGGTGGCAGTTGATAGCATAGACATGACAATAACAGCAAAGCTACTTGTGTCTTCCAATCAAATTGGTTGCTTACTTGGGAAGGGTGGTGCCGTTATAGCAGAAATGAGGAAGGGCACTGGCGCTTATATCCGGATCTTGGGAAAGGATCAGAATCCACAGTGTGCATCAGAAAATGAAGAAGTTGTTCAGGTAATTCTGTATTGTTGGATTTGACTGTTTCACTATGAGTCTGGATGTTCTTTATATCAAATTCTTGGTTGGTGATGGATTATGATGACGCCTTTCCTCATATTTACAGCACAAAGCTTCTTTTCTGGCTTGGCCTTTAAAAATGATGCTGTTTGAACTAGAATCTGTCCTTAGATTTAGGTTTTGTTTGACAATCCACACTATAATGTCATTTTTAGTTATAAAGTAGTTTTTTAATAAAAAATAGTTATGACACATTGGGATTTATTAGAAAATGGAGGAAATGAGGAAAAAGTCTTTTGGGCAAAAATATATTATTTTTAAAAAATAATTATTATTACCAAACCCTACTCTTAGCAAATAACTATTCTATCTAATAATGAGATTGTAAAGCACTCCACCAAATAGACCATTATTCAAATTCACATATATTGACTTCCCCCTGTGTGAAAAATGCTTTTTACAGATAAATGGAGATCTCGACGTGGTCCATGAAGCTCTCTTGCAGATCACAACTAGGCTACGTCACCATTTCTTTCGTGAAAACTTTCCTTCTTTAAACCTCCCTTTTGACCCCATGTTCCCAGATTCAGCAATTGCACCCCCATTCATGGGCAGAAGAGAACGTTCTCCCCCAGGGGTGTTTCGGGGTCCACCATTCCATCATTTTGATTCTGTTGGCCCTCCTCCTAATGGCGGTTTTCATCCCCGAGATGGTCATCCTCCATTTATGCATGATATGCACAGACCAGGCATTCCGCATGAAAGGCCCTGGGGACCCCATGTAAAGATCCAATTGTTCTTATAACTAATTCTATGGATAAAACCATTGCTGAACATTGTTAATATCCTCTCTGAGATTTGCTTACCTGAGTATTTTCTCTTTTTTAAATGCCCTTTTGTAGGGCTTATTAGAAGGCTCTTCAGAGTTTGCTGGAGGTCCTCCAAGAAGAATGGCAGGATTTGGAGGGTATGAATGGTAGTGATTGGATGAGCTCCTGAAGGTGCTGTTCGGTCAAATGGGAAAAAAAAAGTATGACAATTAAATTTTTACTTTCTTTTGTAGGGGAATGCAGCCTGCTATCATTACCAACACCAGGGTGGAAGTAGTCGTTCCTAGCTCTGTTGTTCCCTCTCTCTATGGAGAGGGTGGAGGATGTTTGAAACAAATTCGTATGGTAATTTTCAAACCATGCAGTTTCTGCTAATTGTTACTTTTTATTGACTTCTACTGAATTTATTGTTATCTTTTGCAGATTTCAGAGGCAAAAATCACTATAAATGATCCCAAACCTGGCGCTAAAGAAACAACAATTATTATATCTGGCAACCCTGAAGAAACTCATGCTGCGCAGAGTCTTATACAAGCTTTCGTCATTAGTGAGACTGAGACTTCCTGATGTCTAGGTAATATTTGTGCTGCCAAGTTTAGGCCTTTATCTTGATGCCTTGGCACCTTGCACATACTTTTATCTGTACTAATATAACATTATTTTCTTATAATCTTGTGGAGTAAAATTAACTTCAAACCATTTTGGTGCTTGCAGAATTAATATGTAGCTTCTAAGAGGATGGATTCCCATTTGAAGACTGAGTTAAACAGACACCAGGATTTACTGTCTGGTGTATAAAAACAGGCTCTTTTGCAACTACTAGACAATTCGTAGGTACCTCTAGACAACAATTAACAGTGATCTTCATTTCGGTGAGATTGTTTTTTTTTTATTTGTGCAAGGTGGGATTGTATTTATAGTAGAGGCATATGGTGAATTATGAGTTCTTGAAGCTATTTTGGCCTTGTTGCCCTAATCTTGTGATGTGAATTTTTTTGCAAGTTTTGCTTGTATCAGTTAGTATGTGCAAGTTAGCTTCATTTACCCGCGTGGTTTGTGATGATAATACTAGGGTTGGCCACAAACAAAACCAAACAGAAAAACCAATGTATATTTTTTTGGTTAATCCAACCAAGTTTTATTTTTCTTCTTTTAGGTGTGATGGTGGGATTAGTCAGTGTATCTTTTTCCTATAGAGGTACATGAACCAGTTCAGTAGCATTATCCGGCACTACTAGTACATGGATGGATCCCGATTTCTATATATCAAAAGTGAAGGAGGTTTAGGCAGTTGAGCAGCAATACATGTTTTAACTTTGTTCAATACATAGCTTCAAGATTTGCTCAATACATAGTTTTGGGGCTTGTTCAGAGGTTGGATTAGAGGGGTTTGGGTTTGAATTGACCGACAGCTTCGGTAGATTTCCCTCCCACCTCCAAAACCGGTGGTGAGTGAGGGTTGGGATCCAATCACACACCACCCAACATCCCATTGATATTAATTGCCCATTTGATGGTTGAATTCTTGCCTAAGACCATTCACAATGGTCATCCCATTTTTGAGATTTTAACCCCCCAATCCTATTTTCTCACTCCTCCACCTCATTTTAAAATCTCATTTTTACTTTCTTCTCACAACCCACATCTTCATTTTTTTCTTTAAATCAACTACTTTTTATATTTTCTATTTTATTTATTCAACTATAATATTTATAATTAATGATAATATACACATCTAATGTTTTTGTTTTTATTTTAGGATGGTTTCGGTATTATTTATTAATATGATATAATATTAAATTTGTATATTTAATTAAATTAATTTGACTATTATATATATATATCAATTAGGCGATTAGAGTATTGAGTTTAAAGTTAATATAATCAACAAACAACACACTAATATATTAATTACATGCATAAAATTTAATATAATCAACAAACAACACACTGATGTTTTAATTTACATGCATAATGCCTTATAATATATTTATTTCATGATTATAATGTTTAAAAATAATATTTATATCTCTAATATATTAATTATGTTATTTTGTATAATGCATAAAATTAACTACCCAAAAAAATATTAAAATTTATTTTAAAAATTTATTTTCTTATATTTATTATTTATGCTAATTTTTCTTTTATCATAAGACCATTTAATATTGGTGTCCATAGGTAGATAAAATAAAAATAAAAATATTAAAAATATTTATTTGAATCAATAAGATTATTTCATGATTGAAAAATAGCTTAAAATAAAATATATACTTGTGCGTTTCTAATAAAAAATAGCCTAAATTAATAAGATTATTTATTTTATCACAATCTCCATACCAAAACCCATTATTTTAATATTATTTGTAATCAAAATATGGGCCATGTTGGGGTAAAAGTGGAGAAGGAAACAAGAGATGGGGGAGATGGAAATAAGAGCCAGCCGGCTCGTGCTCCTATATTTTTCTACTGTGCATTAAAATTCTATTCATTTTTTATGTTAAAAAACTGGCGTTGTGAGTGCTCTAATAAATTTCGACATACCTTGGATGGAGAAAGATACAAGTTGGTCTGTGAGACAAAAAGTTGTGCAAAAGCACAAAGAATACATTATCATAAATTTACAATTAGTACTCACATATGCAAGCACGAACAGTGGTTCAATTAATTAGCAAAGGCATGGAAGCTAAATGCAATATTAAAATCCAAATCTAATAGAGAGATTCCAAAATTAAGAGCGAGTCAATTCCAGCAGTGAAAAACACAAACTCAGCATCGATCAACACTGATAAGATAGAAGACAGCGATAAAATCAAATCTTCTTTATTTATGCCCTTCTTATTTGATTACTTCCGTATCTTGTATCATGTATCTTGACCTCCAAGGCAATATTGTAACATTAATACATTCACAACCCTATGTGAGATACTGAGATCTCAACAAGGGTTTTCACCAATTATTCTAGTCTATTATATTAATCAAAGCCATCCTTTTTTTTTCACGTGAAACCATATCTCTGGCCGCAAACACCTACCCCCACCCCCACGGCCCCACCACCACCTTACTCTCCGATCATGACCTCCGATGACTCCTCTGCCTCCTCTCAAACTCGTGCTAGTGTGGCACCAGATATAATACCCGAAATCATCCTAAAATCACAAACTTAAGATTTATATATTGTTATTATATTATAAATAGTGTAGCAATTAAATAAAGAGGACTAATTTTTCACTTGTGCTTGTACATTGGAACAAATGAGGGCTGATTTTTCTGCTCTTATACCAAAAGTTAGGTTAAAGCTGAACTTCACTAGGGTTTAGCAGATAAATTTAATCATAGGCAGTTTAATTTTTGGCAAGTAATATTACAGAATACTGTAGTAATTAACTCCAGCACCAACATAAACTGATATTTCAAGAAGTTAAATTCAAATTCTTCAAAGCAAACACAAAAAAACATTAATCGAGTCACAGATTTAAACCCCAGAACACAATTGTCTGCATGGAGATCATACAGCTCCATACTAGAAATACAATTCAAATTTCAAAACATACTAGTACCAGAAAAAAAAATTCATCAGTACTCTTCACCATCTGATCCATCACCCTCAACACCCTCAGCACCAACCTCTTCATAATCCTTCTCAAGGGCGGCAAGATCCTCACGAGCTTCAGAGAACTCGCCTTCTTCCATACCCTCACCCACATACCAGTGAACAAAGGCACGCTTTGCATACATCAGATCGAACTTGTGATCAATGCGGGAGAACACCTCAGCAACGCTGGTGGAGTTGGAAATCATGCAAACAGCCCTCTGAACCTTGGCAAGGTCACCACCAGGAACCACAGTTGGTGGCTGGTAGTTGATACCACACTTGAAACCCGTTGGACACCAGTCAACAAACTGAATTGTACGCTTGGTTCTGATGGTTGCAACAGAAGCATTGACATCCTTGGGGACAACATCACCACGGTACATCAGACAGCAAGCCATGTACTTCCCGTGACGTGGGTCACACTTGGCCATCATGGATGAGGGTTCGAAGGCACTGTTGGTGATTTCTGCAACTGAGAGTTGCTCATGGTAGGCCTTCTCAGCAGAGATGACTGGGGCATAGGAGGAAAGCATAAAGTGGATCCTAGGGTAAGGAACAAGGTTTGTCTGGAACTCGTTCACATCCACATTCAGGGCTCCATCGAACCTCAAAGATGCTGTCAGGGAAGAAATGACCTGAGAGACTAGACGGTTAAGGTTTGTGTAGGTGGGGCGCTCAATGTCAAGGGAACGCCTGCAGATGTCGTAGATGGCTTCATTGTCAAGCAACACAGAAACATCAGTGTGCTCAAGGAGGGAGTGGGTGGACAGAACACTGTTGTAGGGTTCAACAACAGAGGTTGAGACTTGTGGAGATGGGTAAACAGTGAAACCCAACTTTGACTTCTTTCCATAGTCAACTGAGAGCCTCTCAAGGAGAAGTGACCCCAGACCAGATCCAGTTCCACCACCAACAGCGTTGAACACAAGAAAACCTTGAAGACCAGTGCAGTTGTCAGCTAGCTTCCTGATCCTGTCCAAGCAGAGATCAACAATCTCCTTTCCAACTGACACAGTAAAAAAATTAACATCAGAACATTGAAAATGTATTTAGAGATTAAGCAATGGACATAAGAATGAGGTAGGAATCAGATTGAGGAAATTACTTGTGTAGTGACCACGAGCAAAGTTGTTAGCAGCATCTTCTTTCCCACTGATGAGTTGCTCAGGGTGGAAAAGTTGTCTGTATGTTCCAGTTCTCACTTCATCAATGACAGTAGGCTCAAGATCTACAAATACAGCACGAGGAACGTGCTTCCCAGCACCAGTCTCACTGAAGAAGGTGTTAAAGGCATCATCACCTCCACCAACAGTTTTGTCACTTGGCATCTGGCCATCAGGCTGATACAAACAAAAGTAATACAGTTGAGACACAGCAAGTTATCAAATTCGGTACATGGAAAAAATACAACATCTATTGCCAAAACTTTCAACAAAGATCATGCAGTGGTATGTTATCATTTCATCAACATGATGTTGCAATTCAAAGTAAGATCTAGCGCATTTACAAGATTTTTAAATGGAAACCGCAACTAGCTACTCCCTTAGCAAATCTATGTATGCAACATAATGGTAGAACACCAAATTGCGGAATCCTGCCAATCAGCAAAAATCTTGAAAAAGAAACCTAGATCTTAAAGAGCCGGTTCAAATATCAAAATGCATATAGACTTCACAGATTTATTGTTGAATCCTACCGATCTGCAAAAATCTTCGAAGAAACTACAGAGATCTGAAGTTCTGAACTGAATGCAGAGACGCAAATACAAAAATATGCACACAATTTCAATCTTATATTGTTTAATTGTACGATCTGCAAAAATCTTGTCAAAATATGCACTAAATCTGACCTAATTTCAAATATCAGAATACGCATACACTTCCTCAAATGAAACACAAGAACTCGCAAAATTTCGCAGCACAACGGAAGAGTGAACACCAGATTCAAATATCTATTGCACAATCTTACAGATCTAAAAACATCTTCAAGAAAACACCATAGATCTGAACTAATTTCGCATCGTCAGAGAACGAGATAGGGAAAATACCTGGATACCGTGCTCAAGACAGTAAAGCTCCCAGCAGGCATTGCCGACCTGGATACCGGCCTGACCAATGTGGATCGAGATGCACTCTCTCATTTTCGAAAGTGAGGAAAGGCGTGAATTTGGCGAAGAAAGAGATCGACTGAAGGCGAAATGAAAAAGGAGCGTTTATCAAGACGCTCTACACTGAGAATTCGATTTTCTTGTCTGTCGCTCACAGGGGTTGATATATAGTGGGAAGAAGCAGCTAACCTGTTCAAGCCCTAAGCGATTTAACCATGGTTAGCTAACTCGGGTTGTTTGATGAGAATGTGCAGATGTGGCTCTTTCCATTGGACAATTTCACGCCGACGCGATCAGATGTTAACTTCGAGTTCTTAACCATGGTTACTTTTGGCCCGCCTCAAATTGAAGTTTGAATTTACAAAGTTTTGATGGATAAAAATGTGAAACCAGGTTGTAAAAAGTTAAAAAAAGAGAGTAAAATATCAAGTTACAAGAATGTGTCGCGAATGAACTTTTTAATATGGTGTTATATTTTGACAAATATATCTTTTTATCATATTTTTTTTTGTTTACCGATTACAAGTATCGAATTTTTTTAGAGATTTATTCAGTGAAAGAGTTTAAAACATGGATTAAATTTCACATCGCATTTTAGTACTATAATGGTTTGTATTTATTTTTCTTTTTCTTCTTCTAACAAAAATGAAATTGAAAAAATTGATTGTAAATTAAAAAAAAATAACGTACCAGGCCTAATTAAAAAAATGACAAAAGTAAAGCAAAAGTAACTAACTAGTAACCTATAGATAGTAGCATGTGGTATACTTTTCTAGTGCATGTCCTTTCCTGACAAATCTATTGAATTCGTTTAAATTAAATTTCTTTTTCTGTAATTTACAAACCTGCAGGAAAGAGCATCTGTCCTTTTTTCCTGTACTTTTATTTGTCTTTTATTGTCGTCCCCCAAGCATTCTCCTGATTTTAAATACCCTAACCGCACTTTTCTTCCATAGTTACATTTCACTCTAAATAAGTTTATTTGCTCAAATACATGTTAATGAAGTTTAATGGACTTTGTAGTGGTTATTTGAGTGATATAAGGTTGCAAAGACTTGGATATTCCAATAATACATGTAAAATTAATATTAGAATGGTATTGTTGGGTTTCGTCTAGTATTTGCAAGTTAATATAACGAAATCAAAAGGAAAAATCACCCAAAGCATATAAAGCCTCCTTACACAATAAAGGTAGTTAGCATTTAGTAGTTGGTTTCTCAATGATCTAAAAATGCACTAACAAATTGTGCAAGCCAAAGAAACTCTAGAAAGAGAAACTCTCTTTTGAGAGAGAGAGAGAGAGGTATGAGAAACAGTAAGAGTTTTTAGGCTTAATTGTTCTTTTCCATTCCATCTTTAAGCTTTAGAAACCATAGAAACCTTCTAAAGACTATGTTGAAGAACTCCTTTTCTAATTTCTCCACCTTCAATGGTGGAGGAAACCGAAGGTTGAAATTAGTCTACCGATCATCAATGGTTGAAGAAAACCGATGATTGAGCTATTAGCGAGAAGTTACTTTTGAAAAAGATCCAAATATTGATCCTTTGATGAGTTTAGCTTGGAAGTTTTTATGGTTAATATTCCTAATTTTTGCAAAATTTTGAGGGTTAATGTTCCAATTTTTCTTCAAACTAGGTGAAGGGTTGCTTTTTGTGTGTATGGGTGGTTTGATTGTTTGTCCATGTTTTTTCGACCCTTCTGACTAAGTTTTCAGAATATGATTTCGGATCGGGAATCTCGTTTCCTCTCCCATACTACCCATCTCCCTTGTTTGGGGTTTGGATGGTGCAGGACTATGCGATTATTTTTCAGTTTCTTTTCGCCGAATTTGTCTCCTCGGGGAACTGCTTGTTGTTGCTGAATTTTTCGCCGTCGATGGCCGTATACCGATGACGGTTTGACTGCTCCGAATTTTGCATGCTGAAGATGTAGGCTACGTGGCCTTTTTTGCATCTGATCTCTCTGGTTTTTATCTGTTTACTTGGCTTTTTTGGGGCTTTGGCCCAATGTTAGTTTTTTAATTAGTTGGTCTGTTGATGACTTTTTGGGCTTAGTATCTAGTGTCTTTTTTACATGCTTTGACCATAGCTTTTGTTGTAGACTTTGGGCTAGACACAAGAGTGTTGGGGCTTATGCTCTTGGTTTTTTTTTTGACATCTTTTGGACCGAGCTTCTGTATTTGTTGGGGCAATGTTTTTGTTTTTGGCAGGTTGTTTAAAGCTCTTCATCGTTGTGTCAGTATTGGCCCAGACTCTTTAGTTTGGTGCGTACACTCCTCCGTTTGTGGAGTAATCTTTGGATTGACCCTTGCACGATTTTTGTACAATGTCGAGATTTGGCTCTAGATTTGGGTGTAGCTCGTTTGTGATTAGCGTGGTCGCTTGGACGTTTGAGCCTGCTGAAGATCCTTCATCTCGGTGGAGGCAACGTCAGTAGTCCACTTCAACATATTTGTCCGCTTTTGACCCGAATGCTAAAGACGTCACTCTTTAGCCCCTCACTTCGCCCACTACTTTAGTTCTAGTGTCTTTTTTCGATTGTTGTACTTCTTTTCGTGTTTTTTGTTTGCTTCAGGTTGTCTCGAGTCGGTTTCCGACTGTCGTTCACTCTGCCTCTCGGTCTACCGGGCATGTCCGGTAAACCGAATTCTTACCTAATAAAAAAAATATTGTGCACGCCAAATGTGAAGGACTAGATCACCCTTCCTAGAAGGTCGGTTTAGTACTATTGTGACACACTTATACCCTATGACGTATACTTCGTAAAACTTATATCTTATATAAACAGGTAATGCACATATACCAACTATTCACATATAAGCACAAAGCGGAAATAACAACCATAAAAGGTTGCACACATACACTTATGCACTCACCTCTTATGCTAATACATCTATTACTCTAACTTCTATTACAAACCATATGTCTATGATGCAAAATGAGGAGGAGAAGGTTGCATTAAGCTTCAGCCGGCCGACCTGTATGAATGTGACCTCTAAAAGAGACACACATCAGAAAGTTCTAGCTGAACCTGAAAAATTGTTTTGCGATTTACGTGAGTCGCATACTCAGTGAATATAAACCATCATCAATTATTTCACACAAAGTCAAACAATTGGTCAGTATACATATTCATACATATTATATATGTCATATATGAATTTACTATGCAAATGCAAATGCCGATGTATCCAATTCATTATTCTGTGAACTGTTCAAGCCTGAATCTGCCCCGGGTTTCCATTACCGACTCTTTTCCATATACCACCTTTTCTTTATTTTTTCTTTTTTTTTCCATTACCGACTTTTAGGCATCTTAGGCCTCATTTGCTCAATATGACCCGTAGGTCTCTTTTGTATACAAATTCAGAGCAAGACAATCACAGATCCTTTTAATCTCATGCAATATGCTATGCAATCAAGTGCATTTTGTAACCATATATCATATGCCATCTGTTAACATACCTTTTGTGCAAACAACTTTGGAAATTTTAGAGCTATCACATCTATCCATATAATCCATAACACATATATCCATATAGCTCATATAGCACATATATTCATATACCTCATATACCACATATAGCGCATATATCCATATATTCATATTTCACATATAGCACATAGGGTTGAATCTCCGGTCTATACTCACATATATCCATATAGCATATATATCATATAGCGCATATATTCATGTATTCATATTTCACATTATAGCACATAGGGTTGAATCTCCGGTCTATACTCACTTGTTTAAGACAGATACTATATCTCTTCCCTTTCTCTTTTACCACGATCTATGACTTGTGCTCCTATATATAACCCAATGCAAATTAGGCTATTTACTCTTACAAACTCTAACCCCAAATGCAATGAAATGCCAAAATGCATTATAACTTCTTGTGCATAATTCCAAATCCTTTCAAACTTGACAATAATAAACTATATATATAGAAGAACATTTTTCTAGTTCAAACCTTTCTGAAAAACTTGATCAAAGGCTTCCCTAATTTCATTACAAAGCAAAACCCTAAAAATACTCTGAAATCTTTTACCGAATATAAATCTGATATCGAAAACACCCTCTGAGAACTATAAATCAACCGATTTTCAAATCAAAATCAACTGTAGATTTAGATCTGAAAAAATTAAGAAAATCCAGATAAATCATTAACTAATTAAAAACATACCAAATCACACTTGTACTTTAGAATTAAAACCCAATAGAAGAGATCTTGAACAGATCCAATAACAAAAATTAAAACTAACAAACTTCTTCTTCTTTTTTGTACCCACTCTCGAACCTCTTCTCTGCCTATCTCTTCTTTCTTTTTTTTATTTTCTTTCTTTTATGCCACTTACATGGCAAATTTCACCATTCACCAATATATATACAAGCGGAGGTCGGCAAACAAGTCGGTTTAATTTTGTAAAATTCCACTTTTCACCCTTAAATCTCATTTACTATAAACTTTACCCTAAAATAATTAATAATTAACTTTTAGTTAATTTTTTTAAAATATAATAAACTTAATTAGAAAATAAATATTACCTTTAAAAATTCAGTATATATTATGCCAATATGCCATGCATATGCTACTAGTATTATATGAATGCAAAATGACGTATGCAATTTGGTGGGGGATGTTACACTATTCGCGTCATGCAAATGATATATGAAATAGGGTCTAGGAAACCCTTCCTAAAAGGTGGGTCTAAACTTGTTCATCTGATGCATGAAAAATATCACACACAAACATAAAAACCAAAACACTCTGAACTACGTAAGACTTGATTCTCTTTGAAGAGATACACAAGCAACCCATCGAAATATGGGTGCAACCCAAATCATATAACCAACCAAATATTTTGTAAGTGTATGACTTTTAATGAAAAGGGTAAAAAGAATGGGTCGAACTCAAATCTACAAATCAAATAAAATACGTTTTTTGTGAATATTTTCACATTTTTGCTCAACAACGTGGTCTTGGTTAGTCAAGCGGTCTTGTAAACCAGCTCGAGTCTAACCTATGGAACTCCTAGGCTATCATTCCCAGGCATAAAAAGGTGGCATTGCTTAGAGAATAAGCATCTTAGTTGAAATGGGCGTCAAAGGATCACGAAAATACGAGTAAGGATATGACTACTATGTTCTATATTTCAACATCAAAGTCATTGCAGTTGAATTCTCTTAAGACGAATCTTAATCTTGAATTCGATATGGAATTATTATTTCAATATGTGGGTGTCATATCTTGAAAAGGATGATTTCAGTTTTGAACTTCTAACGAAGTTACTAATGGAATAAGTGATAGTTATATCATAGGAGAAGGTATAACCATCTTCAATATATCTTGCCCTAACATCTTAAAAAACGAGAAGTGGTTTGCGAATATTTTCGAAGCAATCGTTGCTACTCTTATAAGAAAAATAGTTTTTCATAATCAAGGTTGATTCCAAATAACTAAGTGATTTCATTTCACCAATGTGATTAGCACCAGGGAAACTACCTCCAACATAGTCCCTTAATATATACCTTCACATGAACAAGGCCTGAAATTCTTTATCAACCACATGATCAAGATGGGAGATAGAATTCCATCCTTATTCACCATTGTGAACCATATGCTAAAAATATTTGGTTATCTAGACTTATGACATTAACCACATAGTTTGGAAACACAAACGTGATAAAAAATAATAATTTTTGCTGAGATAGGAGTAACTCGTATAAGAAGAGATGGAATGAATTCCATACTTTCTTAATCGAACTCATCATTGGAATAACATCTTCGTAAAACAAAAGGTTGGCGGAAGTCGCCAAGACGACTATGATTACATTGTGGAATTCAAAGTATGCAACTTTGCGGTAGATGATGGTTGATAATAATATTGAAATTATTCAACTAGGATGCGATTTCAAATGAGATTGAAATTTAGACTGAAACTTAAAACCAAGGTCACAAGCATATTTGTTGGGACAACCGGATCACATAGAGCAGGATAAGCTATTATGTTGACACATTGGGTCCACCGTCGCACCATCCACGGCTTGATGGTTGGACTCGTCCACTCATGAGAACGGTAAGACTTTTGAGCTTCAGAGGAAGTCTCAAATCATGCGCATTGCAGTAAATGTTTAATTTCGCGGCCTTTTTCCGACGTGTTTAGTCCTTTGACCTTTGGGTATAGGAATTCTTTTGTTTCTCATTTCTCATATCTAACGAGGAGAAACATCTATCGTATTGGTCTTAAGCATTTTTTGATTCAGCATAGAATGCTCTATCGGATTAGAATTCTCCCACCACTTGTTGGCTCCTCCTTTGAGTTGTAGAGTGGCCACATTTTTTCAGATTTGGTGCAATTAGCGTTCTCAAGAATCTTTCAGATTTGGTGCAATTAGTATCTCGGTTTCGATTCGACTTAAATCGGTTCGGTTTGATTAAACCGACCTTTATTTTAAAAAAAAAGGGCTTTCATTTTGGCGCACCCCCCATTTTTCATAATAAGGCAACTATACAAAAAAAATTCTAAAATTTACAACCCTACCCTAAACACAATCTCTACTCTCTCTTTCACTTCCTCCTTCACTCTCGCATTCACTCTTCTCCCTACCTCCTTCAAACTTCAATTTCATCCATAAACAAGCTTGAGTTTTACAAATTACAACCAATTTCATCCATAAACAAGTTAATGCTCTTCTTCTTCATTGAACTTTATGCAAAAATGCTATTGCCGTAATCGTTTGAATGATTTTCGAGCTTCACGACTAAACACGATGAGAGGTTGAAGACAAGGGCCGAGGCTGCGCGAGGTTGAAGACGAGCGTCTCGCCGTTACGGCCCAGCCTCTTCTAGCCGTTATGGCCAGACTCCTTCTGGCCGTTACGCCCAGATCCCTTCTGACCATTACGGCCAGATCCCTTCAGCCTTTTGAATTCTATATCGTCTCTTCTGTACTGAGAAATATGTATTGTCTCTTCTGCTTTACTATTTTAGTTTCAGATGGGAGATAGGTCGATTCGTCATCGTCGTAGAGATGCACTAAGAGACCAGGCTCTATCGCATCCAGATCCTCAGATAGAGGGATTAGACGACATACAGGATGAGTCGGTCGACCAGGCGCAGGATCCGGCTCCCCAGACCAGGAGGATACTCGTGATTATGGTACTGTATATACTAGGCAGCGTCAACAGTGCTCTTCACAACCTGTTATGATTCATAGTGCTGAGTCGGAGGATCATTTTGTAGAGGCTCCGACTAATGTGCTCGTGAGTCGGGCTACGACATCGACGCACGCGAGTCAGGCTCGACGGTCGAGCACTACGAGTCAGCCTTCACAGTCTCGTGCTAGAGGTCGAGGTCGAGGCCAGACTGATAGTACTCAGGCCGAGGCTACAAGTGGTGGAGTTGCTGCGACTCCAGCTGGTCCTTCGTCTAGCCAGGGATGTAGGAGACGCGCCGGCGGGTTGAACATTCGTCCGTTTTTAACCGGTCATGTACCCAGTGGCCCGCAGATATCGGAGTTGCTATTGGGATTTGAGGAGCATGTCGCCCACCACATCTATGTTGGTCGGGTACGTTATTTATATGTACACTTTTATTATCCTCCTTTTATACGTTTGATCTTATTAGGATTATTATTGCATATGAGCTTGTTCGGTTTAGGATTCATGGACGTAATTCCCAGTTGTCTAGTTGGTGGCCGGCTGGGGAGGGCGAGTGGATTGACATAGTTAGGGATAGTGGACTTGCTCATCTATAGGACCTCATGTATAGCCATTCATACTCCGTTGATTTTGGCATTTATCGAGCGATGGCAGCCAAAGACGAGTTCATTCCATATGCCTTGGGGAGAGATGACGATCACACTGCATGATGTGGCACTTATCCTCAGTCTCAGAATTGATGGAGATGTAGTTATTCTTCCGACTAATGAGCGGAATCTGAAGCAGGGAGAGTTGAGGGAGGTGCAGATCTCACAGTTTATTTAGTTGTTTGGGTTAGATGAGGACTGGTTCAACAACAACTATGATAAGGGAGGGATAATACATGCAGATATGAAGGACGTATGCGAGAAGCGGATCCGTCAGCGGGTTGATCCGACGATTCCAACGACGGGTTTTCTGTTATTTCTGTTGGCGCCCACATTATTTCCAAACAGGTCACAGCATCGGATTCCTCTTTCATATATCGGCCTAGTGCAAGATGTTAGGGCATTCGATGACATGTCTTGGGGTTCAGCCATGCTCGCTTATTTGTATCGAGGGCTCGGTGAATGCACACGATCGGGCGCCTATTGGGCCCTCCGAAACTTGGCCTAAAAAAGAATGTCACAAGCCCAAGACAATTGATCCGAGTAAATCGATAGAAGGAGACGATGATGGAGCAGTCAAAGCAGGACGGAAATCTCGGACCCCATGATCGACACCAACGGCTATTTCATTAACGACGGGGGCGAGATCTCCGGGATTGGCTAAACGTTTCAACCAACGGTCAAAGCAAGGAAGAAGGGTATAAATAGGTACGAAGTAAGGACAGCCAAAGGGGGGACATCGATACTCAAGATCACTCACGAAAGCTCAAGTCTTTTTCTAGTCATTCTACTTTGTTCTAAGCATCCATTTGTGTTGGCAGAAGATCTTCAATCTCAATCATAATATTAACTTGATTATCCTATAGCATTTCTTGCCTTTTATCTTGCTTTATTATTTGATTGTGGTTTATAACGCGTTACAAGTTCTGTTTGGTTAGGACTTCCCACATTATAGCAGGTAACGCGTTAGTACGATTATCCTGCCCAAAACAATTGGCGCCCACCGTGGGGCCCTAGCCAAGAAAGAAGTCACGCTAAAACAACCGCAAGATCCGTCACATGGAGGGAATCCAAACTACATATAGCCACGTAGGGGATCTCGACAATCACGAGGTCAATGAAGTGACGAACAATCAAGGCGATGAAAACATGAACGGAACTGGAAACGTAGTCGGTATAGGAAACATGGATGGAACAGGGAATGGTGATGGAGCCGAGCAAGGTTATGGGGACACCAATGGCAATCCTGGTTCTTCCGAGCAACAAGGAGCTGGGGGAGGCGACGCCGACGTCATTATGGAGCTTCGATCCACAATGATTGCTCTTCGGAAGGATTTGGAAAGCCAAAAAGAGGCCAATGCCAGATTCACCGAGGTATATGAAAAACAAATTGAAACTTTAACTAATGAACGCAACTTGCTTCGATCGCAGGTACAATCGGCTCCAACCCGTCCCCGGGGAACCGATGTGGTGGAAGGAGTTGTCAGGCGGTTAGACATGGATGATCCGAGTCTCGTGACACCCGATGTCGTCAGTCCAGTAACCGGGTATCAGGTAAACGGTAATTCTTTAAGGGCGGTACCGGAAGATACCGAGGTTTCCCAATTACGGGAACGCCTTCGAGCGTTGGAGGACCGAATTACTCAGGTCCTGGGGGCACCTCAACCAATAGCAATGGAGAGGAGAGACGGTTACACCGACTCCCCCTTCGTAGCTGCTATTGCAAGGGTTGATATTTCTCGAAAGTATCACGTCCCTGATGTACCTAAATACGAAGGGGTGACAGATCCCGATCAACACATAGCCGCATTTAAACAGGCTATGAATATTAGTACAGTCCCTTTTGATATGAAAGAAATTGTTATGTGTCGTTGGTTCGGGAACACGTTGTCTGGACCCGCTCTCAACTGGCATTCGCACTTACCTCTTGGAAGTATCTCATCTTTTGCTGAGTTGATTGACAAGTTCAGGATCAGGTTCGCAAGCAGTCGACATGCCAAAAAACGATCAAGTGATTTATACCACTTGGTCCAAAAACCGGGAGAATCTCTGAAAGTTCTCCTCAACCGTTACAATGAAGAATTGGTGACTATCGAAGGATGTGATGCCGCTATGGCTGTGGAGGCATTTCGAAGGGGTATATCCATATGTAATCCTGAGTTATATCGTGAACTAACTAAGTATCCATGTTCAAATTTTGATGAAGTACAGGTAAAAGCTTTAGCCCACGTCCGATTAGAGGAAGACGACCTCTTCGCCGAGAAAGCAACGAGTCCACATCGACTCGATAAGAGACAAGGAAGACGGGACACAAGATACGTTCCGATCCAACTGCACCTCATGCTAAGACTAGCGTTAATACAACGATGTTCAGACAAGGCGACAGATACGAGAATCCTAGGCTGCCTCCGAAACTCTCCCACTATAATTTTCGCGTGGATGCAACTGAAGTGGTCCGAACCCTCAACACCATGGGGGACACTGTTAAATGGCCTCGAAAGAGTAACATGCCAGCACATCAGAAAGACAAATCCAGATGGTGTGATTTCCACTTTGATCATGGGCACCGAACCGACGAGTGTATCGCGTTGCGAAAAGAAGTAAGAGAATTGTTACGAAGGGGGCATCTCAGAGAATTAATATCAGAGAAAGCAAAAGAGCAGTTGGAGCGCAACAAAGAAGGATCCATTCCACCACCCCCGCCAAAGCACACTGGAGTAATCAATGTCATCACAGGGGGTCAGAAATTTGTGGTATAACCTACTCTGCAGCCAAAAGGATCGCAAGGGATACTAGAAGAGAGTGCCCGAGAGCACCGTCACGAACAAGTCTTGCCATGATGCCAATCACCTTCGACGATGTCGAAGAAGAGGAAGTTCACCACGATTGCTTAATAATCTCTTTAACGATAGCTAATTTCCTTGTCAAAAGAATTTTAGTTGATAATGGAAGTTCTACTAATTTACTCATGTTGGACGCCTTATACAACTTAGGTTTCGGGATGGATGATATCGTCAAAAAATCGACGACTTTAGTGGGCTTCAGTGGGGAATCACGCAACACGCTCGGGGAGATATCATTGCCCACCGTTGCAGGAGGAGTTAACTACGAGGTAAAATTCCAAGTGCTTGATTGTCCTTCACCTTTTAATGTCATTTTGGGCAGGCCATGGATACACGGGATGAGGGCTATCCCTTCTACCTACCATCAATGCGTGAAGTTCCCAACACCATGGGGGATTCAAGAGATTAAAGGAGAACAGAAACTGGCAAGGGAATGTTATTCCATAACAATGAAAGCAACGACTTCCAAAAACCTACAACTTGGAGCAGGGAAGAAGGCGTGTGATTAGCAATTAAAGGACTGTAGGACGACCACTTACTACGCAAAGCCGGAAACGCCCGAGCTCCAAGAAGTGGCTCTTGATCCCTTAGAGCCATCTAAGAAAATCAAAATAGGAGCAGATCTGGAGCCGACTTTACGTGAGCAAATAGTGGAATTTCTACGGTCCTACAGGGATTGCTTCGCCTGGTCAAACAAGGATATGGTAGGAATTGATCCCGACGTGATCACCCACGCCTTAAACGTCAACAAAAGGGTGCCACCGGTGAAACAGAAAAGGCGTAAGTTTGCTCCCGAACGGAATCAGGTAATCAACGATGAGGTAAAATCCTTACTTGAGTCTGGGAAGATTAGGGAAGTTAAATATCCTGATTGGCTTGCGAATGTGGTTGTTGTTAAAAAGAAAAATGGTAAATGGCGCGTTTGCGTAGATTTCACCGATTTAAACAAAGCATGCCCCAAAGATTCGTTCCCCTTGCCTCATATAGACGCAATGGTGGACGCAACGACAGAGCATGAACTCTTGACTTTCATGGATGCATTTAGCGGATATCATCAAATAATGATGAACCTTGACGATCAGGAAAAAACTGCATTCGTAACCAATCAAGGAACTTATTGTTACAAAGTTATGCCTTTTGGGTTAAAAAACGCAGGTGCTACTTATCAGAGATTGGTTAATAAGATGTTTCAGGAAAAACTGGGGGATACGATGGAAGTATACATAGACGACATGATGGTCAAATCACTGAAAGCGGAGGATCACATCAATCACCTGAAAGACACGTTCGAGATTCTGCGGAATTACAAGATGAAGTTGAATCCCACCAAATGCTCTTTTGGAGTAACGTCAGGGAAATTCCTCGGCTACATAGTGACGCAGAGGGGAATCGAGGCAAGTCCAGAACAAGTCAGGGCCATAATGGAGTTGCAGTCACCAAAATGCGTCAAGGATGTCCAGAGGCTAACAGGGTGAGTAGCTGCATTAAACCGGTTCATATCGAGATCCTCGGACATGAACAAATTGTTTTACGACATTCTAAAGAAAAACAAGTCGTTCGAGTGGACAGAACAACATGAAAAAGCTTTTGGAGAATTGAAGAATTATTTGTCCAATCCGCAAGTGTTATCCAAACCCAAGCCAGGCGAGAACTTGTATGTGTACTTGGCCGTGACAGAGGTAGCAGTAAGTGCAGTCCTGACCCGAGAAGAAAATGGAGACCAGTTGCCCATCTATTACGTAAGTAAAACCTTGCTTGATGCAGAAACGAGGTATTCCCCCATGGAAAAATTAGTATTATCTTTGGTAATGGCCTCAATAAAGTTACGTCCTTATTTTGAAAGTCATTCTATAATCGTGAGAACTAATTACCCAATGAAAAACTAATTACCCAATGAAAAGTATAATGTCAAAGCCAGAATTGTCAGGTCGGCTAACAAGATGGTTGATCCACTTAAATGGTTACGACATCACATACGAGCCCCGAACAGCAATGAAGTCTCAGGCGTTGGCAGATTTTGTGGTTGACTTCACTCCTACCACTTCAGAGAATGGAGACCAAGATGTGCTGCACGTAACAGGGAATGACAAATGGTTGATGCATACGGATAGAGCGTCGAACCAGATTGGCGTAGGATTGGGGGTAGTCTTGAAGTCACCACAGGGGGATAGGATAGCCCAGGCTGTTCGGTGTACATTCAAGGCTACTAATAACGAAGCAGAGTACGAGGCGCTTATTGCAGGGTTACTTGTTGCTAAAGATCTGAATGTGCAGGAAATCGAGGTAATCTGTGACTCGTTACTTATTGTGAATCAAGTTACGAACTCGTATGTTGCCAGGGATTCGAAGATGAAGGCGTACTTGGAAAAGGTCCAAGAGATCGTAAAGCACTTCAAACATTTCGAGATAAGGCAGGTTCCTCGAGATGCCAACACACAAGCAGACACCTTAGCCAACCTCGGATCCGCAATCGACCCAAGGGAGTATGACAAGATACCTTTCGTATATCTTGATGCACCATCTATAACCAAAGAAGCAGACATGTTGGAGATTCGAAGCCCTGATGAAGACAAGTCATGGGTAACCCCTTATCTGAAGTGGTTACGAGATGGAGTTTTGCCAGAAGACAAGGAAGAAGCTCAACGACTTAAGGTAAAAGCTTCCACGTTCACTGTTAAGAATAACATCTTGTTTAAGTGGATGTCGTCAGGGGTACACGCACGGTGCGTAAAGGAAGAGGAAGTACAGAAGGTGTTACAAGACATACACGATGGAGAATGCGGAAACCATACAGGGGGTCGCAACTTGGCAAAGAAGGCGAGCAGGATGAGTTATTATTGGCCTACCATGAACAAAGACGCAGTGGAGTTTGCTCGCAAATGTGACGCGTGCCAGCGTCATGGACCTATACCACATCAACCTTCTGAGTTGTTGCATCCTATAACCTCTCCTTGGCCATTCATGAAATGGGGGATGGACATTGTGGGAAAACTTCCTCTAGCTTCGGGGCAACGTGTTTACATCTTGGCAATGACTGACTACTTCTCCAAATGGATTGAAGTCGAAGCCTTCAAAGAAGTTAAAGATACTCAAGTCATCTCCTTCATAAGGAGAAACATTCTGAGCAGATTCGGAATACCATCCACCATAGTCTGCGACAACGGGTCCCAATTCATCAGTGACAAGACGAGATCATTCTGCCAGCAATACAACATACAGTTGGTGATGTCAACGCCTCGTTACCCTCAAGCTAATGGGCAAGCAGAAGCAAGTAATAAGGTGATTATTAACAACTTAAAGAAGCGATTCAAAGAAGCAAAGGGGAAATGGGCAGACGAGTTACCCCTTATCTTGTGGTCAGATCGAACAACCCCTAAGACAGCTACGGGTCATACACCTTTTTCCTTAGTCTATGGGTGTGAAGCCGTACTACCAGTAGAAGTTACTCTGCCTACGGTCCGATATGGACTCACTATCGAAGAGTCAAACCTATCCAACCTATTACACCATCTGGATACAGTGGACGAGTTACGAGATGAGGCTTTGGTCCGGATGGCAGCATAGAGACAGGGAGTAGCTAGGAGTTACAACAAACGCGTTAATGTCAAGGTATTCCAAGTAGGAGATTGGGTATTAAGGAGAGTCTTTCAGAATACGCAAGAATTGAACGCTGGTAAGTTAGGAGCAAATTGGGAAGGACCGTATCAGATCACGGAGATTGTAGGACAAGGGGCCTACAAGTTGATATCACGAGAGGGGAAGACAGTCCCCAGAAGCTGGAACGCGCTGAATTTGAAGTTGTATCACTTTTAAAACACACAAGTTTTAATAAGGTAATTCTTATAAAATTTCTCCTTTTACATTATATAATTACATCTTCGTACATACACAAGAACAACGGTTTCGAAAAAAACTAACAAGGGACGCCTTGTGACGTTACAGGCCCAAACATAGGCCCTCGCCTTATGATCAGGCAACGCTGTGCACACAACGACTAGTCAAAAGATGCAAAAGACGAGAACATGTAACAGGAATTCTAGAACAAGTGGAATTTTCATTTGTAATACGATTCACGAATTTATTGCAAAAGTATACATTCAGACAAGTACATCACTCTCTCTCTCTCTCTTTGCATCTAACATAAGAAGCGCTATATAACGAAGAGCCTATGGCTAAAATTTCGAGTACGTGTTTCAGACAAGTCGACTTCCCCGCGAACGCGTTGATCTTCTTCAGCGTTGAACTTGCTTACCTACAAAAGAAAATCAAACACAAATCCAAGACCATAGCAACTAGTAAAACATTATCAAAATGAAACATAACCCCGTAAACCAACATGGGGTACAAAGTTGTCTACGTCTAGGCCCTAATACAAGCGGCCACACAAAACACAATGTTTTCAAAAAGCCCCAACACACTGGGGGTAGAAAAAGAGTTTAAGAATAGAAGAAAGGAATCATTCTTTGTCTATGTTCTCGGCTGACTTCTGGTTATCCATCTCGATCTGAGCTACATCCTTGGCGACTTGAGAAATGTCGTCGATGAGAGAGGATTTCTTTGACGCGTTGGCTTCTTCAGGAAACAGGTTCTCGAATTGTTCCCTTTCCTTAGTAGCATTCCAAGAGGAGTGTTTTCCGGCAGCAAATTCCTCAATCGTCTCGACGCGAGCCCTGAGCGACCAGTAGTCGGTTGTATCTTCAACTTCTTGGGCAAGAGCGGCATTCTTCTTTGATACTTCAATGAATTTGTCCTCCCACGCCTTGGAGTCATCTAGAGCTTTCGCAAGGGCACCTTGTAGATCAAGGACCTTCTTCTCCAGAGCTTTCTTCTCCTGTCCTAGAATGACAGACCTATCCTTTTCAAGCTGCGTGCTGATTTTACTCTGAGCCAATTGCTCAGGGTAATCTTTAAAGGTGTCGTAAGCAGCAAGAGTGAGTTGAAGTCCCTAGGCAACAAGTATGGGTTAAGTAGACGTCCAGACAATCAATAGCAAGAGCAAGAAAGGGACTTGATGAATACCTGCCATTGGGCCGCTAGTATTTCACCGAGAAATTCAGGAAAAGAAAATCGATGACTTGAACCATGGAGGCAGTCTACTTGTAGAGGCATCAAAGATTTAAGGCATTTTTCCGCATCCATATCCAAGGACATCATGGTGCTGGGAAGATCCGTCAGACGAGAGGATGTACCTTTCTTTGACAGAGAGGCCTTGGGAGAGTCGCCCGTCACTTTGGGAGGCAGTGACACCATCAAAGACGTATCCGCCGTGGAGGTTGTATCCGCTTTCCTCTTCTTCCTGGCCTCGACCCTCTCCAGAGTTGACAAAGCAGCGGTTGATCTGGTAGTCCTTGAACCTGACATCACGAGAAAAGCAGGGTTGACAAAAAACAGGAAACGTGGGAACTATAAAGGAGAAGAGAGGGAGACTTACTCGACATCTCGGTTTCTTCGGGCTCCGCAAAACACGCCTTTACTAGATCGGTGTAGGATCTTTCCTCCAACGAGAGAGCCTCGATATGGGAGATGACTTGATATGACACTTTGCGGGGTTGAGGAGTAGCAAGACACTCTGCACAAGAAACACTTAGCGGTTAGACTTGAATAGAAACCAGCGAGTACAAAAGGGAAACACTACCTGTTGATTGCCAACGACTTCTCAAGAAAGATGTATCGATCCCTAGAGAAGACAGTCTCACAAAGAAAAACTTATCAGCCCAGCCCCGGTCAGATTTTGATATGTTAAAAACTAAGTCAGATTTGTTGGTAAAGGTTTTTAAAGTTAGACGACCCGGACCGCCTTTGGAAAGACGATAATTTAGGAAAAAGTCGGCAGCTTTGAAGGGAAGACCCCGGGAAGAGCATAATTGATCAACGGAAAGTAGAAGTCTCCAAACTTGGGGAAGTAATTGCCCCGGAGAAACATTGAGGGTGGACAAGAAATCGACAACTAGAGGAGAAAATGGAAAACGGTGGCCAATACGAAAAGGGTACTCATACAAGCACACCCAATCGTTGGCATAGAAATCCGCATGAACGCCAGGGGGAGGGAGAAACACCTCTGCATGTGAAGGAAAACCCGCAGAAAAGGCGAAAATATGGGGGTCTTCGGAAGTACTATCCCTCCGATGATAGGAGGTGAGGAAACCAGAAGATGTCAAAGAAGGAGGAAGGGTGGATTCAAGGCAGTAGAGAGAAGGAGAGTCAGAGGACGCCATAGTTGGGGGAAGAAAAGAAGACGAAGAAGCAAAAGTAGGGGAAAACGTACCTGGACACCGAGAAGCACAATTGAAGTCTTTGAAAGCCATCATAACCGCTTTAAATAGGGGTTGATTGGACGTATTATGACTTGCTACAACTTCCAAGACACGAAATAAAAAATCCTAGGAAAGTGGAGGCGGGAATTTTCCCAGGTTTTTGATGGGGGTATTGTTGGGCCCTCCGAAACTTGGCCCAAAAAAGAATGTCACAAGCCCAAGACAATTGATCCGAGTAAATTGATAGAAGGAGACGATGATGGAGCAGTCAAAGCAGGACGGAAATCTCGGACCCCATGATCGACACCAATGGCTATTTCATTAACAACGGGGGCGAGATCTCCGGGTTGGCTAAACGTTTCAACCAACGGTCAAAGCAGGGAAGAAGGGTATAAATAGGTACAAAGTAAGGACAACCAAAGGGGGGACATCGATACTCAAGATCACTCACGAAAGCTCAAGTCTTTTTCTAGTCATTCTACTTTGTTCTAAGCATCCATTTGTGTTGGCAGAAGATCTTCAATCTCAATCATAATATTAACTTGATTATCCTATAGCATTTCTTGCCTTTTATCTTGCTTTATTATTTGATTGTCGTTTATAACGCGTTACAAGTTTTGTTTGGTTAGTACTTCCCACATTATAGCAGGTAACGCGTTAGTGCGATTATCCTGCCCAAAACAGCGCCCGTCAGATGGTTGTTTGCACCACACTCTTACAGGTAAGTGATTGTTTCTGCTATGTCAATTATGTACATTAAAGAAGTCATTAATTCTCTTATAATTTCTGTGTAGGCTTGGATCTTCTTGTACTTACCAGCCTTTCGCCCTGTTGACGATCCGGATTGGGGAGGCGATGCACCGTGGGCTGCGAGATGGGGTGATGGTGGGACACTTGATGCTACGCGCAACTTCAGAGCGGAGCTCGACCATATGACTGCGAGAGACGTAAGTACATACAAAATATAACTTATAAATATTGTTTTGTTTATTACATAATCTATATTAAAAATGTTATATATTAGGTCGATTGGTCGCCGTACAGAGAGAGAGATTTCAGTGACAGTCTAGCCCCTTCATGTTTCCACGACATGATATCTATTCTGGATAGCCGTACATGCCTGATCGAGCCTCTAGGCAGTACCGCCGTGTGCAGAAGATACCATGTCCCTCTATCATGCCTCGCACTGCCGCATGACCAGCATCTGTACGGAGTTACATAGTAGACTATGACGCGTCTCGATGGGTTTGGGATGCACAGAACTTCCACTCCATTAGTCTAGACCTCATGGGACCTCCAGTGACGCATGACTCATCGACTTGTTCCTCAATTATATGTCATGGTATGACCCTCGTACTCATATGTATGTGAGTCCACAGATTGTAGAGTAGATATATTTACAACGCGTTGTGGGTTATCTTGCACCATTCGCTTTGGCTCCCGATCGAGATCTGCGCGAGGCCATTAGGAGATCTATGATTGATCTAGGAGGACAGTGGCCCCCGTCAGAAACCGGCCAAGGGAGTGGTTCCGGACCCCACGATGATGATGATGATACCGCCATTTGATTTTTATGTTGTTTTGACTTATGATTCCTATGACTTATGTAGTATTTTCGTACTTGACGTTTGGATATTTTTAGACTTGGGTTGTATTTTCGTATTTGATGTTTAGATATTTTCAAACTTGCGATGTTTAGACATGATTGAAAATATGATTTCTATGACCTTTATGTATTTTTCGACATTTCGAGTTTGATTGAATATGCATTACCGGAATTGAAATGTGTCGCCTAGGCAAATCAAAATTCCAATAAATCTGGCCAGAGGGGCCGACCGTTACGGCCGCATGTGCGCTCTCAGGCCGTTACAGCCAGATAGTTTACAGAACAGTTTATAGAAAACTCCATTAGACAGTTTATAGAAGATAATTTATAGAATAGAAAACAGACAATTTACAGCTTACAGCAGACAGTTTGTCATCCTATTGAGTTGCCAAATCAAGCATAACATGATTGCCATCACCCTTGAACAAGTTCATACGGTTTTGGATTTCATGTAGTAGAAATAGTGCACTATTATCACATTTAAGCTTCCACTCTGAACAAATATGCAGCAACGGCGAGTCGTCCGAGAAAGACACCTACAATAGTGCGACATTGTATAAATATGAAAGTCTTTAAACATGTATACATGGATGGTTTAATTAATTTCTCTTACCGATATATAATGAGCTTCCTTTGGCAAGAAGCAAATTGAAATTACCCCATTGTCCAACTTGCCGGTCCTCAAAACTAACAGAAGGTAATACTGTGTCTGTCCCAGCAGAAACAAATCTTGTCTTGTATGGATCAAGTCATTGTTTTTTGACATATTGAAAAAGACGCGGCCACATACACCATTTTCTTTCTAGCCTTGCCAACTCCCTTTCATAGCCTATCTATTTGTCGTTTCCTTAAACAATACCCAGAAATCATTCGAAAAGTATTTCGCACTTGTTGCATTCTTCATTAGACTCTTTGCTCTAGCTTCAATATTCTTCTCAATGTGTCGCCTACAAAGAAGGCGTTTAGATCTCGGAAACATCTTATCCAATGGCTTCATCAAAGCCAGCTCACGATCTGCCACCAAACAGGTAGGCTCAATCTGCACGAATTAAAAGACTACGACAGAAAGGGTTAAGGTAGTTGAGTGCATTTAATTCCTCGGTTTCAGAAAACATCCAGCCGTTACGGCCCAAAGGTCCCCCAGTCGTAACGGCCAGAGGGCTCCCAATCGTGACGGCCGGATGAGCTCTAGTCGGTACGGTTGGGATCCCTCTGGCCGTTACGGCTGGGGGCCCTCTGGCCGTAACGGACAGAGGGTGCGCTATTATGAACAAAGTGGCTTTTCTGATGACACTATGCCATTTAATGTTCTGATAATACTATACCATTTAATGTTCTAATGACACTATTATGAGCTTTTCTTATGATAAGACCCATGCATGTACATCACATTAAGGGTAGAGCAATTTTCAAGCATAAAAGAAGACTTGATCTCTAACCTCAAACCCAAACCAGAATTCCATCTCCATCCATGGCTCATAGGAAAGCAGCATGTTCCTCGCGAACCTACGCCATTGCTCCACGCTTCATCAACTTCTCCATCGTGCACGTGCGTGGTGTTAAGGAGAGAAGATCGGAATGGACCATGTTACCGGGGGCACCCTAATACGTTATCATATCTTGGAGCCAATCTGGCGAGGGAGTACCACCAAGATTTTGCCCCTTTTTCTTGAAAGACAACGATATAACAGATCGTATGTTAGCCAAAGAAACGGCCGCACAGCTTCGCCTATTCGAAGGTGTTGACATTCGGGCAGTTGATAATATTTCGCCTGAGGATTAATGTTGTTTGTTGTTTTTTCATGTTGAGGCTTTACAAGCAAGTGTTGTTTGTCATTTTGTGATTCAGAAAGTCATATTTCGATGTTTTTTCATTTAGAAGCAAGTGTTGTTTGTAAGTTGGTTGTTTGGAAGCAATGAAGTTGTTTGTTGTTTTTACACTTGAGTTTAGTCACCTAATAGCGCACGAAAAATGGTAAAGTTGAACATGATACATTTGTTAGGGCTTTAACAATCCACTCAAAGATCCAAAATGGAATCATATAGATACATGCAATAATATATAAAGTATATAATACATACATACATATATTAACTTAAAACCTAAAACCAAAACCCTGGCCGTTACGGCCAAAGGTGCGCTATTATGTGATGTGATTCCATCTACCGAGTCATGTCCCCATGATTTGAGTGAAGATTCCATCCCTAAAGACAAGCCCAATCTGCACGATAAAGGGGAGCCAATACTTGGACAAGCAACCAAAGACGATGTTCGAGGCGCTATGAAGCCGAGACAAGGAGCCATACCCTATCTTGGGCGCATCACACGAGCCCTAGCTAAGTCTATACTAGACAAAATCAAGGAGGAGCTCATGGCTCATAAGTTTCCGATGGCTAATGACGGTGAAGGTTGGAGTGTTCTTGTGACTATTGGTTCGACTAGTGCTAAAACTTGAATTATGTTTTGTTAAGGGTTCTTAGTTGAATTTCTTGAAATTTAAGGGTGTTTTATGTAATTAGAGAGAAGTGAGGGTGGCTGAGTTGAGAGAGGCGTGGCATTAGGGTTATAAGGCCCATTTTTGGCCTCCTTTCTCCCTTAGAGACTTGGACGAAATTTGCTTTTCTTTTCCTTGCATTTTCAATTCGAAGTTCTTGTTTTGTTTCGTTCAATTCTCGTTGTTCAATTGTTGGTGAGTCATATCCGACAATTTCGAGCATCCTAGTTTGTTTGAGATCTTGGTGAGTCATATCCAAGTTATCAAGCATCCATATCCCCTTGTTCTCTCCATTTCGAACCATCATCCATCTCGGAGGTTTCTGCACCATCTCAGTAAATTCGACATAACTTTCAATCCGCTCATCATATTGGTCTCATATTTTGAGGACTTCAACTAGACTCATAGATCTAACTTCTCGAATTGGAATCACTCAATTTCGAGTTCGGACGAGGAAGATCCAGCCAGTTGAAGACGGGTCAGTTGCGTGGTGTTTGTTGTCGGAATTCCTTGGATTCTCGTGGCGATCTCTTTGCACCATCATCCCTTCCATCGATCCGGCCATCATACTCCTGTTTCATCAAGTGGTATCAGAGCCACGCGAAGGTATCACCATCTAAACCTTGTTCCGACCTTGAATTTCCACTTGTTGCAAGTCTTAGGTTCGAACTCTTTATTGGCTGCGTTGTGTTGTTGTGTGCGACCATAGTGTCCTTGTTGTGTGTTGTTGTGGTCGTTGCTTTGTCTTGATCTTGTGGTTGTCTTGGCTGAGTGTGTGTTCAGCCATGGCTGCCAACCATGCTCAAAAAACGTTCCAATAGAACACTCAAAAGAGTTATCAAAAGTTGGTAGTTGAAAGGGTGCATTTGTTGCTTGATTAATGTCTTCCTTTAGTGCTTGATTTAAGTGTGTCTTGCTGAATTTGGCTGAGTAAAAACGTGGGAATTGAGTCCATAATCTAGCTTTCTTTTGACCCCTTTATATCATTACATGCTTGTTCTTGGTTACGGTGCTAGGATCCGGGAACGACACCAAGACGATACATCTTGTGTTATTGTGTTTGAGCTTTTCTTGTTCCATTTTGTTGGTCATCTCCTACTTGCAACTTGTCGGATTTTCATCTCGGACAAGTCTTGGTGATTAATTCATGTGACCTCTATACCTTGATCTTTGCCTTGTTTTTACGATGACAAGTGTAGGTGATGACAAGAATAAGGAACAAGTTGAGGAGACGTCCACTAGTTCGGTGGCTGCCATGATACAAACTTTTCAACAATCCATGCAACAATCCGTGGAAGCTTTGGCGACACGCATGGATGCCTTGGAGCGCCAAATCCTAGGGCTGGACGAGAGGACACAAGTGCCTCAAGTGGTGAAGATCAAGGATATACGAGAAGAGGATCAAGGTTCGAGGACGACCCCTTGTAAAGGGGAGGAGACTTTCGTCCAACAAAGAGTGATGAGTGACACAGAACAACCAAAAAGAGAGACTCCTTTCCATGGATTGGAACAACTCATTACCATCAAGTGTCCAATAGAAATGATGCACATATTGCAAGAAGAGGAGGAAGTTGTGGAATTGTCTCCTAAAATCAAGCATCGTCCTACCATCACTCCTAGCTCCATGAACTCGTTGGCTACACCATGGATGGATGCATTTCCTATGATTCCTTCATGCTTGCCCTTCTTGCTCCATGAGGAGGACGAGGCTGTTTTAGTCACTCAAAGCGGTGATTACATTCCTTTTCTTGTGGAGGCCAAGAAGGATGTCTTTGTCATGGAGAATGCCACACCAAGGGAGCTAGAAGCCCTACCTTCTTTGTTGAGCTCACAAGGCTTGATAGATTCGAGGACGAATCTTTTTGAAGGGGAGGAGGATGATGTGATTCGATCTACCGAGTCATGGCCCCATGATTTGAGTGAAGATTCCAGCCCTAAAGACAAGTCCAATTTGCACGACAAGGGAGAGTCTTCATTTGGACACATATCCAAGGCCGGTGTCCGAGGCGCTAAGGAGCCGAGTCAAGGCACGACACTCTATTATGGGCGCATCACTCGAGAACATGCTAGGGCAATGCTTGACAAGATCAAGGAGGAGCTCATGGATCATAAGTTTCCAAAGGCTTATAAAGAAGAAGGTTGAAGTCTCCTTTTGACTCGTGTTCCGACAAGTGACTTTTTTGACGATTAAGGACACTTTATAAGTTTTCGGGATTTCGGGTTAATTTATGTAAATTCCTTAAGTGAGGGGGTTCATTTTGTAAGGCTTTGTGTTAGGTTTAAGGTCGGCCTCCTCCTCCTCATTCTCGGGAGATTGGACGAAAAACCTTGTTGCTTACTTTCCTTGCATCTTTCAATTCAAGTACTTGTTCTTTTTTTTCGTTCGTTCAATTCTCGTTGTTCAAGTTGTTGGTGAGTAATATCCGACAATCTCGGGCATCCTAGTTTGTTTGAGATCTTGGTGAGTCATATCCAAGTTGTCAAGCATCCATATCCCCTTGTTCTTCCCATTTCGATCCATCATCCATCTCGGTGGTTTCTGCACCCCCTCAGTAAAATAGACATATCTTTCAATCCACTCATCATCTAGGTCTGAAATTTTGAGGGATTAAACTAGACTCAGAGATATAACTTCGCGAATTGGAATCACTCAATTCCGAGTTCGGACGAGGAAGATCCATCTAGTTGAAGACGGGTCAGTTGCGTGGTGTTTGTTGTCGGAATTCCTTGGATTCTCGTGGCGATCTCTTTGCACCATCATCCCTTCCATCGATCCGGCCATCATACTCCTGTTTCATCAAGTGGTATCAGAGCCACGCGAAGGTATCACCATCTAAACCTTGTTCCGACCTTGAATTTCCACTTGTTGCAAGTCTTAGGTTCGAACTCTTTATTGGCTGCGTTGTGTTGTTGTGTGCGACCATAGCCACGTACGCGTTCGGCTCTTTTTCATTATCAGTAGCCACGTACGCGTTCGGCTCTTTTATTTCCAATTTCCATTCTTTACTCTTGAGGCTTTTCGTAGACCCGTCGCGCAAGCACCGCTTCCTGGCCAGGCCGAACTCAAGCTGTTGCTCGTCGCCAGCGTTTGCCTGTCGTCCGTCCTGGCGGAGGTCGCCAACGCCCCAATCTTGTCGGCAGTCACCTCTTGTCAGCGCCTCAACCTACTCATAAATACGTAAGTTTTGAACACTAGAACCTATTCAACTTAAGTTTCGAGTTCCTAGTTTCGAGCGTTGTTGGGTCCTAAAATATCGTGCTAATTTATGAGGTGGGACCACAAAGATATGAAGAGATCGGAATGAATTAAAGACATTATTCACCATTAATGGAGCATTAAACGACATTGAGGAAATCAAGGAAAGAGTTGTTGGAACGCATTAACTACATGGGCAAAAATCACGGACGCCTTAAATGCCTAACGCGTTGATGATTCAGCAGAAGCGGTAAACTGGTCAAACTAGCCGTTGGAAGACATTAATAACAAGGCGAGATTCTCAGGATTGACTCCTAAATGACTAGAATGTAAGCCTATAAAAGGGGAGGAAGAACATCAGCAAAGGGACATCCTCTCGGACTCACTCTCACACTCTCTCTCTACAACAAAACAATCTACATACAATTGTATTTTTATTCTTCGATTGTTCATCCACGATCTTAAAAGCTATTTTGCTCTTCATCTTCTCTCTGGCGTACTGATCAATTGTTCTTCTACATCTGAATGGAATCATAGTGAAGTTTACCCTCGTTATTCTATATTTTTACCTATTTATTTCGATATCTTAACGTGTCTACTACTTATCATTGGTATCTTGAATCATAAGGAGTAACTCGCAATAGTATAATTGCAATCTTATTTCACTATTTTGAACTCATATCTCTTTCTCTATTTGTTTACTAGTCCATTTGCTATTTCTCTTCGTGAATCCCATATAGTTTGTGAATTAACGTGTTTAAACTGATTTTTTACTAGAGTTCCCACATTATAGCAGATAACGCGTTTACGTGTTAAATCTGCCCAAAACAATTGGCGCCCACCGTTGGGCCTTTAGCCAAAAATCCCATCAAACACGTTACCTTGCTAAACACGTTACCATCACCCCATTACCAAAATGGCCAATGACCAAACTTCCAACACTAGTCCCATTAGTGAACTTGGAAACCGAGAAGCTAACCTCGTCACTCTCAATCAGCCACAAATCATACCTCTTACTATTCCCACCGATATTCAAACCAACACATCCACCGACCAAACTCTCAAGCCAAATGACCCCAACGCGTTACCGGAACTTGGGGTCGCATCCGACTCGGTTGTCATAACCGAACTCGGGGCCTCTATGCTTTCCTTGCAAAAGGATCTAGAAAAGAAAAAGGAGGCACATAACCGATTTATAGAAGTTTGTGAAGGACAAATTGAATCTCTAACTCGTGAAAGAAATTTGCTTCAATCTCAGGTTCAATCACAGGAACAATCAGGTCCAAGTCGACCAAGGGTTTGGGGAGCAACGGATCATGGAGTTGTGCAACAATCAGATCTTGATGAACCTAATCACGTCACACCGATTAACGAAAGACAAGTAACACGTTATCAGGTAAGTGGTAACATGCTTCGCGCTGTCCAAGAGGACGTTGAAGTCGTAGCTCTAAAAGAGTGGCTTAAAGCCCTTGAGGACCGGTTCAGTCAGGTCCCAGGGGCACCTCAACCAATAGTCATGGAAAGGCGAGATGGTTATACTGACTCCCCCTTTATCCCGGCTATTGCGAGAGTTGATATTTTGAAAATGTATCACGTTCTCGATGTACCAAAGTACGAAGGAATGACTGATCCAGACCAACATGTTACGACTTTTAAACAAGCGATGAACATCAGCACTGTCCCATTCGAAATGAAGGAAGTAGTAATGTGTCGATGGTTCGATAACACGTTATCTGGCCCAGCATTAAATTGGCATTCTCACTTACCACTTGGAAGTATTTCGTCATTGGCTGAATTGGTTGACAAGTTTAGACTCAAGTTTGCAAGTAGTCGACGCACCAAGAAACGTTCAAGCGACTTATATCGTTTGGTGCAAAAATCTGGAGAATCTTTGAAGACATTTCTAAATAGGTACAATGAGGAACTCGTCGCCATTGAAGAATGTGATGCCGCAACTTCGGTAGAAGCATTTCGAAGAGGGATATCCACATGTAACCCCGAACTTTATGATGAATTAACTAAGTATCCTTGCTCCAACTTTGATGAAGTACAGGCAAAGGCGTTAGCACACATTCGACTAGAAGAGGATGGCCTCTTGGTCGCTGACACGAGGGAAATAATACGATCTGATCGGAGGCATGGGAAGCACGAGTCAAGGTACCGTCCGTATCCATGAGAAAGGACAAGACGTTTGAATAAATAGAAGAGCTCGGTAACGCATTACAAAAGTGTTTTTCATCATTGAACCCGTAAGGAAATAAAATACAAACGAGTTATCACACTACCATGTAAGCAAAACTTTACTTCATACTGGAGTTAGGTATTCTTCTATTACATCTTTACTTTGAAAGTCATTTCATAAAGTGCGCACTAACCTTCCTATGAAGAGTAAAATGTCAATACCAAAATTATTAGGACGTGTTACAAAGTAATTTTATGGAAGACTTCATTCCTGTCCAAACTGATGACACCTTACAAGAAACAATGCAAGTAGACAACAAGTTACAAACAGGAAAATGGTTACTACATACAAATGGCGCATCAAATCAAGGAGGCATAGGACTGGGGGTGGCATTGAGCTCACCACTGGGGGTAGCCCAAGTCGTGCGACGTAGTTTCAAACGAAACAACAAAAGTAGAACACGAGTCACTTATCTTCAACAAAGTCAAGATGTAACACACAAAGATTCATCATCATGAACGCATTAAGAGCTAGCAACATAAACTTTAGGTCAAAGGTACTTTACCATGCATTTTTACATATGTCAATACATTATTTACATACTACACATCGGCCTCTGTAGCCAACATGTACTACACTAGCCTTAGTCGCCAGCACACGAAACATCAGCCTTAGTCACCAGTATACATCAAACAAAAACTAGCAAGGGATGTCTTGTGACGTTACAGGCCAAAACATGGGCCCTTGCCTTATGATCAGGCAAACGATGTGCACACATGACCGGTCAAAGATGCTAAGGTGGAGTACACTTAAGGCGCTCTAGAGCAAGGGGAGCCCTTAAGTGCAAATGACATGTAACAATGTACGTGCATATTACATTTGTCATTTGTGTCATCACACTACATACACAGAAAAAACTCCCTTAGTACATTCTTACACACGCGCGCTACAACAATTACAACGTCGGCCTCTGTCGCCAGTAATTACAGCATCGGCCTCTGTAGTCAACACTTACAACATCGGCCTCTGTAGTCAACACTTACAACATCGGCCTCTGTAGCCAACACTTACAACATCGTCCTATGTCGCCAACACTAAACCCCGGGTACACGTTATGACAAACGTGTCATCTTGATTAGCAGCTTGTCTTGCGAGCGCCTTCGTTCAAACGAAGCATACACAACACAACATCTTGATTAACATCAAGTTTCACAAACCGACAAAGACAACATGAGGAGATCATTAGTTTGGCGACTTCAGGCAATGGTTCCCAAAGCAAGTTCAAACCCGCACCAAATTATACGAGAGAAATTTTGTGCTAGTTGGGGGGGTATTGTTGGGCACTAAAAATAGGCCGCTCGTTTGCGCACTCCTCTTTTTATGTTGCGCACTCAGCTATGGGCGGATTCATAATCCGCACAAGAAAAACCGGTTTTTTACCGAACCATGGATGGATCCTAAACCCGTACAAAAAACGACACCGGTTTTCGTAAAAAACCCGGCTTTATGGATGGATTCCGGATGCGGCCAAAAAAAGCCCCTTTGGGCGGGTTCCCGGCACGCCCATAATGAGTTGGTTTGAGACCCGCACATAAAAGGGTATTTTGGAAAAACGGCCCCTTTGGGCGGGTTCCCGGCACGCCCATATTGTGCGGGTTTAAAATCCGCACATAAATTAGGGTTTCAAACGACATAACGCGTCTTTTATACAGCGGCCGAGTTTTTTACTATTCAGTTTTCAATTGTTAATTCCATTAAAAAAGAGAGCATATACGACAAAGTGCATTCTCGTGAGATGTCGACTTCGAGTAGCAGGTCCACAAAGACGTCATCGTTTAGCGGGTCATCCTATTCGTCGGATTCAACCTCTTCCGTGGGCAATCTTTCTCTTCCCGATAATAAATTGGTTAGTATATGTTGAATCCTTAAATTATAATATATCTGTTTAGTTTATACTTTATTGGTTGTCGGTCGATTTTAGTTTAGGTTGAAACTTGAAATTATTGGTTGTCGGTCGATTAGTAGCGTCGTTCTAATTTGGAGAATGAAATTTAAAATTTATTTCGTAATGATGATGATGATCATATTTTATTTGATTTTTTTTTAATACTTGCAAGTTCGTATTTATTACATGCCTAGTTTAAAGGTTTTCGGTTTTATTCATAGGTTTGTCCGTATAGTGAGCATGTTGATCACACGGAAGTCGACTTCTCTACGTACTTTAATAACAATGATGGATTTGATACAATGGAAGATTTGAGACAATGGGTTAAAACTATCGGTCTTGGTATGTCTATGATCATAACGACCAAGTCGTCCAAACACGATAAGATCATTTTACAATGTTCAAGGTCGGGTAAGTATAGATCGGGGAGGAAGAATGAGGTGAAGAAAGCACGGGATTCGATGAAGACCGAGTGTCCGTTTGAGTTGCATGGGTTGTTTAGGAAAGGGAATTCATATACACCCTCTCGTTGGACATTATCGGTGATAAGACGGTTCCATAACCATGAGCTTCCCCCACATTTGAAAGGGGTTAGGGGTGCACATCGTCTTAGTGCGGATGAGCGCAACCACATAATACTTGCTAGTACGTCGGGTACAAAGCCTAAGTCCATCTTTTTGGAACTTATCCAAAAGAACCCCGAAAGCTTACTATCGAGGACACAAGTCTATAATTTCAAGGCGTCTCAAAGGAGGATTTCAATGGGTAAATTGAATGTGACAAAATACTCCTTGGCGTGGTTGAAGGAGAAGGGATACTTCACCGACACGATGAGCGGGAGGCAAAAAGATGGGGAGTTGGCGGTGAGCGCGTTGTTTATTAGTCATCCTGACTCACGACATTTGTTGAGGATGTTTCCGAATGTCGTTATCATGGATTGCACGTACAAGACCAATAGGTATGTCATCTCGTTTATGTACCACGTTTTTGTTATTGAGTTGTTTTAGTGATCATTAATTCTTTATATATAACTATTTGTTGCCAATGTCTAGGTACGGATGGCCTTGTTTGGAGTTTGTAGGGATGACATCCACAAACTTGACGTATTGTATTGCTATTGTCTTCATGAGGAAGGAGAAGACGGAGTACTTCAAATGGGCACTCTTGCGATTGAAGTTCTTATTCGGCAACCAAAAGCCGCGTTGTTTCATGTCGGATAGAGAGCTTGGAGCATTGAAGGCGGTGAAGAGTGTCTTCAAGGTCCCCCACTTCTTGTGTCAAGTCCACGTGGCTCGTAACGTGAGGGCATATGCAAAAACACAAGATATAGACCTGGAACGATTCACTAGTAGCATTCGTCGAGTTATGAGGTCACACACCGAGGAGGAGTATGAGGCCCGACTTGAACATTTTGGGAATATATGGAACGGCAAAGGTGGAACCGGTTTGGTGTCATATGTTGAGAAGACATGGTTCACTCCGCATAAGGAGAAGCTAGTGAGTGCGTGGTTCGATCATATTCTACATTTTGCAACAAGAACTACTAACCGGTAACCTTACCCTCCTATCATTTTTGTTCAATATTATTTATCTGATTTTTTTTGTATATATATATTTATTTATTTTCGTCTTATAGGGTTGAGGCTCAACACTCTATGCTAAAAGACATGTTGCAATCTTCCGTGGGAGGCTTTGACACGATCATACAACACTTGGATAACATGTTTATGGATCAAGTTCGTCGAATCCAAGAGGAGATGGGAAGGAGTAGATCGGTGACACCGGTTGAAATACTAGATGGGCCCGAATGGAAGAAGGTTTTCTTCGACCGCATAGTGAGAAGGTGTTCGAGAGAATGCATTAAATTGCTATTGCAACAAGTACAAAGAGCGAAAGAAGGGGACATATCCGACGAAGTGAGTCCTCGAGACCGTTGGTGGAGTACCTCTATGGGATTGCCTACACCCCAAACGATCAAGGGATATGTTAAAGAAGGCAGCCTGTTGGTTCCCGATGAAGTTGATATATATTGGAGGCAAGTCCGGTGGGAAGGTTTGGGGGCGAATGATCAATTGCCCGATGATGGGGTCAAAGTTTCGTACGAGAAGAAGATATTGGGGAAGTTTTGGTCCAAGTTGCAAGCGGGGGAAATTCCCAAGGATACTATCTTCAAGGTTGCCCAAAAGGTGGTGGAGTGTGAAGACCCCCGTTCGGCTAATTTACAAGACGCCTCTCGTGGTGAAGCCGATAAGGGAAGGCGAAGGGGGAGTGAGAAGAAGAAGAGTACTAAGAGGGGGAAGACATGGGAGGAATACATTGACGACGAGAATAGTAAAGGCAAGGAGAATACGATGACGAAGAGGAAGAGGGGGAGGAGAAGAAGAATGAAAGGGAGGAGAAGAAGAAGAGGAAGGAGGAGGAGATGCAAAAGAGGGATGAAGAAAAGAAGAAGAAGAGGGAGGAGGAGAAGAAGAGGAAGGAGGAGGAGAGGCAAAAGAGGGATGAAGAAAAGAAGAAGAAGAGGGAGGAGGAGAGGAAGAGGAGGGAGGAGGAGAGAAAGAAGAAGAAGAAGGAGGAGAAGAAGAAGCGCACTACCGTTGTGTCGCCTAAGTCGACGTATGACCTTGATTTTGATTGGTGTAATGACACGATTGACCCCTTCATGTTTCAATACATATCTCGGCACCAAGATGTAGAGGGTGATGATCATTGTGGTTATCGATCACTTGTCGTGTTACTAGGTGAAGATGAAACTAGGTACATGGATGTTCGGTTGAATCTTTCGAATTACATTGTACAACATCAAAATAAGTTGGAATTGGTGTACGAGGAAAATGGTGGAATACCGAGACTTGTTCAGGAAGTGAGCATGACAACATCCCCATGCCGTAAAGAGGGTTGGATGGTAGTTCCGATGATGGGGTTGGTGTTTGCGACTTTGCACAAAGTGGCCGTCGTCGTGTTGAGTAGATTTGGGCCGCACACATGCCTTCCATTGTGGGCCGATGAGGGAGATGAGCCTCCTTTGACTGTATATGCTATGGCACTTGTCGGGACCCCCAACGTTGGACATTTTGTACCGGTATGTTTTCTTGACCAAAAGCTTGATTTTAATCTAAATTTGATAGCATATTTTAATAATGTTACATTATGTGTAGATTTGGTTAGAAAACGATGAATGTCCTATTCCCCCACCGCCTAGACAATGGACAACATACAAGCAACCGAGTGTGGATGGATGGGAAACGCACCACCGCTAAAAGAGCCGAATGCAAGAGTATGAGGTTCGACGAGCGAGTTCTGGACGAGGACCTATAAATACTTAGGGTTGTAATTAATGTTATATATTATAGTTACACTTTTGACTACTATATGTAAAAATGAAATATTTTTATTTAAATAAAGCGTCGTCGTTTTTATATTAAAATCGAAATTTTTTGTTGAGCAATCGAATATTAGAAACGGGGTCAAAATGCGACCGAGTTTTTTCCGCCCCGGATCGCGTATACCACTGTTTTGGATACTGACGTAGAAACGCCCACATAGGCGGATATGGGACACGCCCATATGGGCGCATTTGCAACCCGCTCAAGGGGTTTAATCGCCCACTTGGGCGGATTTGTAATCCGCCCATAAGGTTTAGGGTTTGTAGATTGGACACACATTTGGGCGGATTTGTAAGCCGCCCACTTGGGCGGATTAGGGTTTAGGGTTTAGGGTTTAGGGTTTTGATTTTTGATTTGGAACACGCCTATACGGGCTTTCTCGTATTAAATAAAAATAACTAGTGCGGGTTATAAATCCGCACAAAATGTTAATGTGTTTATGGATGTCATTTAACTTCTAAATACAACCATGTTGTCCTTCAATCCTTCCAAGCCTCACATATCTTAGTTGCAACTAACGAACCACTCATTGAGAATTATTAAACCATTATTCAACGTGATAGTGGACTTTATCGGTTGATGGCTTCTCGTTGTGCTGAGTAGCTAGGGCAAATGATGTATATGAGTTGAACCATCGTAAGCAATGTCTAGTAGAAAGCGTCAAACGCCACTATAAGCTCATCGTAAGCAATGTATAGGAGAAAGCGTCAAACTTCATATATCACTTTAAAATCTCATGTTTAACTATCAAACCTCATGTCTAATTTCATATATTACTTCTCTTAGACTGAATCTATTCATGTTTGTTTTGTATGGAAAGTGGCATAGGAGGTCTTGAACCATTTAATTAAGCTCATGTATGTTTTATTTCGATCTTATTTTGAATTTATATACCTTAAAACTCTAAACCATAAACCAAAACCCTAAACCTTGTTGTGCTAGTTTTAAACACGGCCAATATGTGCGTAAACCGATTGTATACCACCACTGATAAACACCAGAATAAGCGATATTCACTGGGCCGGGAGCACAACCCGCCCATACAATGACACTGACATGGCTAACATGGCGCCAATATAGGCTGGTTCAAAACTCGCCCATGGCGCCAATATGGGCGGGTTCAAAACCCGCCCATATTGTGTTAAAAATTTTGTTAAAATAATTTTTTTATTTTCCTTTCTAAATTATAAATATACCCATTTTTTGTGTTAAAATTTCAAATTAAATTTAAAGCAGAACCAAGTCTGTTGTAAAATTTGTGCCACATGACATTTTAATAGAATTAGATTTTCGTTATCTTTTTAGGGTTAATGACTAAGATTATATGTGATATCCCTATTTTTTTATTTTTAAATAAAATATGACTATTTTTGATTAATTATAAATAAAAATAAAATTGGTTTAAAACAATTCATACAACGTCAACAATCCAAAATCGTCGAAATTGTCATAACATAATCTAAAACAATCCATACAACGTTAACAATCCAAAACTAAATCCAAACTAAATAAAAAAAACAATCCAAACAACAATCCGAATACAAAATAACATAAATGTCAACACAATCGATCCGCCCAATCGGGGTCGTTTTCCGGGTCAGCCCAACCCCGAACCTCTCTCTCAGCCTCCTCTCTCGCATCCTCCTCTCTCGCCCGCTCTTCCTCCATCCTAGACGACTCCCCTCGTTCCCAAATGGATGGGACACGATCCCTGCGCTCGGCCGACCTCGACGACTCCGGCGGCCTCTGCGATGCTCGACTCAAAGGGGGAGCAACCGGTGTAACGTCCAGCCCACAGAGACCCCCCAAGTAAGGTAAATCAATCTGAGCAAGCCCTCTATGGCTGAAAGCACGTGTGCCCTAATCAGCTGGAAACGTTGCAATATAAAACGACATATGCAATTAGATCATATTTATATACACAACTCAAAAGTAATTCTTAGATAATATAAACACACTCACCCTGTGAAAATCGACAGCCGAAAGAGGGGCTCGAACGATGCGCGACTGAACGGGCGCCCTCGGACACACATACGGATGCGAGATCTGCAAGAACCAGTCCAAGTACTCGTCGTCGACGTCCCACGGAGTGACAGCACGTGGCGACGTGAGGATGAATGGACAAATGTGGTCCATAACTGTACCCCACCCGTAATACTCGTCATCGAAGTCGAGGATGTACCTTGACTTCCTCTTAAGAGACCACGGGCGATGAGAGACGCGTGGTACGATAACGTCCAAAGGTCGACTCTGAACTCGTCCCCACTGCCGCACGCATCTCTCGGGCATGTACGGCTCATAGATGTCGAGGTATCGGATGGTGCCCCGATACCTCGACGTCGGATACTGGACATCCAGGTCAACCCGAGAATAGGGGGTCCAACAAACCTGAAATATAAAGAAAATGACGTCGGGAAACGTAAATTTAAAAATAACGATTCATTACAAAAATATAAGAACGGATACGTACATCCTCCGGTCGGTAACAGTCGAGGATGCGCCGATAGTAGATCGACGTATCGTACGTCTGTAACTTTGTGCGATCGACCCGATAGCGACATGCTCTCCTCTCATCGTCCTCTGCTCCAGGCAACGGGTTCGGGTTGCCAGGGAAATAGATAAAATACATCCATATCTACATCTATGGCACCCAGAAAAAAATAAAATCAGTTCACTTTACGAAGATTTCGAAAAGACATTTTCAATCAAAACTACCAAATACCTAAAGAAGATATGAGCAACCCGCCATCTGAGCCACCCCGGCCCGTGAAGCCTCCCCAAGATTGCGGTAGAGAAATGCCAACGTGCCGACGCCCCATGCAGTCTCGACAACCCGACCCCAATCCTCAAACAACGCCAACATATCAACATCTACACTGTTCATGGATTTGTCCACGAACAAGCCGGTGGACAAGTAATGCCACAGAAAAACGGCAGCTATGCACTCTGGCGGGTAGTCCGAAGCCATCATCACAAGTAACTGATCGAAGAAATCTTGGCTGTGTAGATGACCATCCCTAAGGTCCTTCAGGAAGTCACGCTGGTCGGGGAACACATAGTCGTCCGTCGGGCCAAACATATACTCAACCATATCAACACACTCAGCAGAGGAGAAAGTGTGAGCTACCTCGTGCCCCTCAATCGGCAAACCGAGGATGATGGCAACGTCGTGGAGCGTAATCGTCATCTCGCCCCACGGAAAATGAAAGCTGTTGGTCTCTGGATGCCAACGCTCTACAAAAGCAGAAATGAGGCTATGGTCGACTTTGCCGAAATCGAAGTACAATAGCTGTGGCAGGCCGGTCTGTCGAATCATCCATAACCACGAACCCTGTGCAACATCAACGTCGGCGGACGGAATGTGAGGCCTCCATTGGGCAAACTCCTTCGGTCTACTGTGACACGTAATACGTCGAATAAGTCCGTCCATGTCGTTCCTAAACGGGCCGAGTGACTTCCAAATCAAGTCGGCGATGTGTGTATGGAAATCCCGTAATACAGATATATCGTCGATCCCATACGGTGTCTGCTCGGGCAAGTCGGCCTGTGGAGGCTGGGCCAATGGAGGCTGGGCCTGTGGAGGCTGGGCCTCCGTCCCCCCAACAGAATCTACAACCACCTCATCCAAATGAATCTGAGTCGGGTCGGAGGGCAAAGTATCAGACTGCGGAGGGTCGGACTGGGGCGGAGCCTCTCTCGTCCCAACAGAATCCCGGTAAGCCTCTGTAGTCCCAACATAATCAACCATCATATCCTCTAACTGAGTCGGTGGGACCTCATCATGGAGAGGTTGATCCTCTCCCGTCGCAGCAGAATCAGGACGAGCATCCGGCTCAGAGGTCGATTCTTCGTGTCGCCTCTTGCGACCCGAAGCCGTGACAAAACGATTCGCAGGTCGTCTACCATCAACTGTAAACTGTCGAATGTGTTCTACTACCTCCTGTTATTTAATATATTATTAATTATTTAATAATTTTGCCTCATTTATTTTATTTCACTCAAACTAATCCTAATTTTTTTATTTCTATTTAAGATTGTTATCACATAAAATAACATTTCTAATCTAATAAATACATTATTTGTACGTTACGATTTCTAATTTCTATCATACAATTTTTCACTATAATATAATTTCTAATATATATATTATCTATGGTACGATTTTTAAACAAAATATATGCATTTCATATATTTTATTTTATATGCATCTAATAAATAAAATAGATGCATTTCATATAATATAAATTCTAATCTAATATGCATTTCATATATATTTCACTAAATAAAGTATATGCATTTTATATAATATAATTTCTAATCTAATATGCATTTCATATATATTTCGCTAAATCAATTATATGTATTTCATATAATATAATTTCTAATCTAATATGTATTTCATATATATTTCCCTAAATAAAGTAAATGCATTTTATTTAATATAATTTCTAATCTAAAACATATATAATTTTTAATTTCAATAATATAAAGGATAATTTCTAATAATTTTCAATTTTCATATGCATTTAGTATTATATTTTGCTAAATAAAATATATCTAACATGCTTTTCCTAAATAATACATAAAATATCACTATAAATCTATATATACTAAATAATAAATAAACAATAAATTTAAATCTAAATATACTATATATCCAAAATATATTTTAAAAATTACCTCATGAGTCGGTCTCCTTTGACGCACCGGGCGACGCGGATTCGCAACCTCCGTCGTCGAGCTCAGCCCCAATCCCTCCGGCATCTCCACCGTCGGCCCCTCTCCGATGCCCAGATATACTTGCGCCACCTCCGCCGCTACTGCCATCTCCGGCCCCGCCTCCTCTACAATCCTCGGATTCGCGTTGCCGTCGGCGTTAGACGCTTCGGCTGTCTGAGCGGAACCGAGATCCGCCGACAGTTGACCGGATCTGGAAACCGTCGAAGGAGGGGGCCCATCGTCACCGCTCGCCGCTTCATTTATCTCGGCGGAACCGAGATCCGCCGAAGGTTGGGCAGATCTGGAAACCGCAGAAATTGGCCGCCCACCGCCTTCGCCGGCGGATCTGGAAATCGGAAATGTGGTCGGAGATCTGGTCGGATCTGGAAATCGCTCGCTCTCTCTCGCTCGATCGGTTTCGAAATCCAAATGAAGAAGACGACCTGCGGCGGCGCACTTAATACGCACCTTGTGCGGGTTTGAAACCCGCACAAGAGTAGGTCAAATTTGTGCGGGTTTGAGACCCGCACAAGATTCGTCCGGTTTATCCTTTTTTTTGTACGGTTTTGGTCTCCGCCTAAAGAAACCCGGTTTTTTCCTATTTTTTGGACGGAGTTTGGATCCGCATACGTAAAACCTGGTTTTTTTAAAAAAAATCTTGGGCGGGTTTCGGATCCGCCTATATCGGTGTGCGCATCACAAAAAAAAGAGTGCGCAAATTTTAGCCGTAAAAATATCGAGCTAATTTATGAGGTGGGACCACAAAGATATGAAGAGATCGGAATGAATTAAAGACATTATTCACCATTAATGGACCATTAAACGGCATGGAGGAAGTCAAGGAAAGAGTTGTTGGAACGCATTAACTACGTGGGTGAAAATCACGAACACCTTAAATGCCTAACGCGTTGACGATTCAGCAGAAGTGGTAAACTGGTCAAACTAGCCGTTGGAAGACATTAATAACAAGGCGAGATTCTCGGGATTGACTCATAAATGACCAGAATGTAAGCCTATAAAAGGGGAGGAAGAACATCAGCAAAGGGACATCCCCTCGGACTCACTCTCACGCGCTCTCTCTACAACAAAACAATCTACATACAATTGTATTTTTATTCTTCGATTATTCATCCATGACCTCAAAAGCTATTTTGCTTTTCATCTTCTCTCTGGCGTACTCATCAATTGTTCTTCTACATCTGAATGGAATCATAGTGAAGTTTACCCTCGTTATTCTATATTTTTGCCTATTTATTTCGATATCTATTTAACGTGTCTACTACTTATCATTGGTATCTTGAATCATAAGGAGTAACTCGCAACAGTGTAATTGCAATCTTATTTCACTATTTTGAACTTATATCTCTTTCTCTATTTGTTTACTAGTCCATTTGCTATTTCTCTTCGTGAATCCCTTATAGTTTGTGAATTAACGTGTTTAAACTGATTTTTTACTAGAGTTCCCTCATTATAGCAGATAACGCGTTCACGTGTTAAATCTGCCCAAAACAATTGGCGCCCACCGTGAGGCCTTTAGCCAAAAATCCCATCAAACACGTTACCTTGCTAAACACGTTACCATCACCCCATTACCAAAATGGCCAATGACCAAACTTCCAACTCTAGTCCCAAAATCTAAACCGAACCGAACCGAAAAAGTTTGGTTCGTTAAAAATCAAATATCGGTTCTCAGATTGATTTTGATCGGTACGGTTCGGTTTTAAACAAATGCTTAGCACTACTAACCGCACTTTTCTTCCCGGTCTATTCCCTTCTTCTCCCTGAAACCAGACGGCAGCACCGCTTTGCTTTTGGGAAAACGAAGGGGCACAGCCAATTCAATATAACCACGAAGCGAGCGATTGGAGTGTAGAAATGGTCTTCGGCCAAGTAGTGATTGGGCCACCTGGGTCTGGTAAGACCACTTACTGCAATGGCATGTCTCAATTTCTCAACCTTATAGGCCGGTAAGTTCTTAACCTAATCTCACCGTATTATACCAAATGTTCAATTGGTTTATGGACGATACCTTGCCAATGATGCAGGAAAGTAGCTGTCATCAATCTGGACCCTGCCAATGAAGCATTGCCGTATCCTTTCCTTTTCTGTTGGTAATGTTTTCTTTCGATTTTGTTACTTTGCAGAGGATCCATATGGTCTCTTTTTTAATTTTCCTTAACTTGAGAGAATAGTTATGAGTGTGCTGTGAATATAGAGGACTTGATCAAGTTGAGTGATGTCATGATTGAGCATTCCCTTGGTCCTAATGGAGGTCAGTTGCTACTTGCTCATCCAATCCCTCCCTGAATCCCCTCCCTTCCTACTTTGATTAAAGCACCTATTTCAATTTTAATTTATATTATGTATTCATAAGTAATTGGTAACAACCCTTTCGATACTAAATCTTACCTTTGTTGAACTTTTGGTGAACTGATGTAAAGTTTGGAAAACTCTATTAGAAAGTGGTTAATTTTATTGATCAGTTACATTGTGAAGCTGAATACTGCAATAGAACATTGAGACAGATTTTCAATACATTATTAAATGTAGTTAATTAGGGGACTTGTTGTCTTGTTGAAGAGTTACAAGAAATTTGCTCCATAATTTGAGGTGTTTGAAGCTTGATATCGGCCTTCTTTTGGGGATTGGATAAATGCTATATGAAGACTATGAATAGCTTACAGCTAATGTATTTTTTAATCTTTTACAGGTCTTGTATACTGTATGGATTACCTGGAAAAGAACATTGACTGGTTGGAGTCCAAACTTAAACCTCTTATTAAAGGTTGGCAATCTGCACTTTTAGGAGTGGTGATTTTTGTCATACATGAATCTGGATTTTTTTTATTTGTTCTCTTGGAAAAAAATGAATCAGATTTAACTTGGTGCTGAATAGCCAATTCTCTGATGTCTTAGTAGACATCTTTTGTTACTGTAAACTCATAAATATTTTACTTTAGTTGGCACTCATATAAGATTTTTGTCCAATTGGCATTTCTTTTTAGGGAAGTTAGAACTAAATTGCTTGCTGATATCTAACTGGATGCAGAACTTCAATATATAAATAAGAGCATACTTTGGGTGTACTGTGTCAACATGAAAATAGTTTTTTTTTTTGTGTGTACAATTGTGGAGTTTTTAACCTAATGATATATGTTGTGCAGATCACTATCTTCTGTTTGATTTTCCGGGCCAAGTTGAACTATTTTTCCTTCATTCAAATGCCAAGGCAGTTATAATGAAGCTCATAAAAAAGTTGAACCTCAGGGTATGTCAAATCCCATAGCAATCCACAGCTGGGAATTTTCTTCACATACACTATTTGCTTCCTACTTATATGTTCTTACTAGTTACTATTACAATGTCAACTTTGGGTTTTTTTTTTTTGCAGTTGACTGCTGTGCATTTAGTGGACTCTCATCTTTGCAGCGATGCTGCAAAGTATGTAAGTGCTTTGATGCTCTCATTGTCAACAATGCTTCATTTGGAGCTTCCACATGTAAATGTGCTGTCAAAGATTGATCTGATTGAGAACTATGGAAAGCTCGGTGTGTTCTCATCATTCCATTTATAATTTTTTTTATATATACTTCCTGTTTTATGTCCTATTCTATCTTGCTTCTACTCACATTAGAGCTTTTTTTCATAGCCTTTAACCTTGATTTCTACACGGATGCCCAAGATTTGTCTTATTTGCAACAATGTCTGGATCAAGATCCTCGAGCTATAAAATACAGGTGTAGTACTTTGGTTAGTTTTATTTGTGTAAACAGAGAGTGTTTGCTCTATTAATTACAAATTATCGTGATCTTATTGTAGGAAGCTCACAAAGGAGCTGTGTGAGGTGATAGAAGATTATAGTCTTGTGAATTTTACAACACTGGATATTCAGGCATGCTAGCCTTCTACATACTCTTGAGCTTCTTGCTGTTTTAGAAGATCGTCCATATATGTATATATGGATGTTTTATGGGTAGTTTTTTGATTTTGCAGGATAAAGAAAGTGTAGGAAACTTGGTCAAGATGATTGATAAGGCTAACGGGTATATCTTTGCTGGGATAGATGCGAGTGCAGTGGAATGCAGCAAAATTGCAGTTCGTCAAGCTGATTGGGATTATTACAGATATCCTTTTGAATCCTTGTCTTTGTCATTAAACTTAATCTCTTTATACTGATAGGGATAGGCACTTGACCTTGTACTCTTGTAGTCTTGTAGCTAGACCTGCCATTTGGATTAAATAGATTGAGTTGGGTCATTTTATAGTGTAGTTGATTTAGAGTTAGGGGTCAAAATGTGCTCAAGGCAAACTATGAATTTTTAGAGTGAAGTTGCATGAGAGGCTGGTCGACTTTTGACTGTATAGGATTGTAGATAAAAACAAAAACAAGAACACTTAAGACATTCAAAATTCTTAGTTTTAGCCGGTTGATAGTTTTTTATCATCCATAATTGAGTTTCTACTTTAATCTCATAATGGCTCTAAATTAATAATGCTTTTGCTAACTTTGACGAAAGTTGTTCTACAGTGGCAGCTGTGCAGGAGAAATACATGAAAGATGATGATGAAGTTGTAGATGATTTGGATTGATTGAAATGGTATCACAGCTTTGTTATGCCTTTTGTAACAAGAGGGTCTTTCAAATCTTTTGGGAAAGAACACCAGTAACGTATGAAGCTTCAAACAACGGTTGAATCAGTATAAATCTTGTTAAGTTACTTGTGTGAGAAATCTTGTATACACCAGAAAGTTTTTGATTGGGCATCACAATCTTGCTCCTTAAGAAGTTATTGATTGCTGGTGTGACATGAGAGTGAGCTTTCAACTAACTAATTAAGGGTCATCAATAAGTATTGCATATTTTTCTTTCTTACTCAAGTTCATCATTAATTTTGTTGTTTTTCTTTCCTTTTGTCCCCTTCCGGACTGTAATAAAATGCCCTTGTGTCGGGATGATAATTTTTTATCTGTTCATAACAATTTATACGAGATAACGAACTCTGGTGGTGCTTCGGTTTTTCTTCAATAATACTCCCTCAGATTAATTTTATAAGTAGTTTTAGAACTTAAATTTTGATCGGTTTTATGTCATTTTAGGTTTTCTAGATAATCATTAATGAGTGAGTTGTGAAATAGGAACCATCAAATCATTCCACTTCTTTACCTATGCTCTTCTTTTGAACCTCTAATGAAAAAAAAACTTGACTATAAATTGTTCAAAACCTTCGGTTGTCTTTCCGCTCCGAATCTTCAGCCTTGCGACAAACAAAGTTTGCCTTCCACTCTACAAATTGTATTTTTCTAGAGCATAGTTCTTAACATTAGGACTACATTTGCCTCGATCTTTCCACCAAACACGCCTATAATCCTACTCTCTCCGTCCCCTTTTGTTTGTCCAGTATTCCATTTCGGGCGTCCCGAAATGTTTGTCGTCCTTTCACCCCTTTCTTTTTTTAGCCATCATTTTTTACAAATATACCCTCAATCAATTTCACTTTTTACACACTTTTTCACTTTTTACCCACTTTTTCTCTTTCCATCCCATCAACTATTCATCTTCTCCTACCTCCATTAAAATCCATCTTACACAACCCATAATTTTTTTAATCCATCATTTTTAAGAAGTGAATTTTTATAATCCAATTTTTTATGCAAATTTGGTAAAATTAAAAATACAAAGTGCATTTTTTATCCAATTTTTCATTTTTTCCACATTTTCCTTTTTTTTTTTTCATTTTTCCAATTTTCCAATTTTCCATTTTTTTGGACTGAAAAAGCTCTAGATTCATTCGAGCCCAATTTGTGCTCCATTTCTGAAAACCCTAAAAATGGATTACTCCATTTTCATGATATGGTCTCGGGCCCAAAAGCTTGACCCAACTCTCTCGATCCATTTGTAACCCTAAAAAAGCTCTAGAACTCTCCATTATAACCGATGCTCCATTGTTGCTTAGGCCGCCACTCTCTCGATCTCTCTTTGAAACCCTAAATCTCTTGTGTCTTCTCCCTCTCGATCTCTCAAGAACGCTCTCGATTTCTCTCATTTTCTTTCGATTCTCTCATCACACATCTCGATTGAGCTCTGGATTGCTCGAACGATCCCCATCCTTGAGAAGTGTTGTCGATTTTTCTGGAGCTTTCTTCAAATCTGTCTTCGATTTTTCGTGTGGTGCTCGATTCTTGCTCTCAGGCTCTTGATCTCTCATAAAGGTATGATAATCGCTTGTCTTCACTCTCGATCTCTCAAGTTCTCTCGATTTTTCCTCTAAATCTCTGGATCTCGATTTTTCCTCTCTCGTTTTTTGCTTTTACGCTCTCGATTTGTCGCCTTTTTTCTTGAATCGGTTTGAATGTTGACAATATCTAGTGTTCGTCTTTGAATCTCGAATTTCCTCATTTTTTTGGGTCTGAATCTCTCGATTTTTGCTTTGAATCTCCAGATCTATAGTTTGCTTTCGTGTTTGCTTTGAATCTCTCGGTTTTTCTTTGAATCTCTCATTTTCACTCTATTATTGTCGATCGCTTTGTTTGTTGTCAAGATTTGTTGTTCCTCTCTCTCTGTTTTGCTCTAGATCTCTCGTTTTTCTCTTTTTTTGTCCAAGCTGGTGTTCATTCTTTGGATCTCGATTTTCCTCTCTCTGTTTTGCTCTAAATCGCTCCTTTTTTGGCATGCTCGTGTTCATTTCCTCTCTCTGTTTTTTTGCTCTCAATCTCTCGCACTCTCTCTGTTTTTATCGATATGTTTTCCTATTCTAATTCGCCATTTCTGAGAGCAAGAACGAGAGAGGAAAAATCAAGAGCGATGCATGCCTTGCTTTAACCAGTGATCTCTAAAGTAAGCTACATTGCATTCGATCTCTCTCTGTTTTAATTGTGATCTCTCATTTGCTCTCTCTGTTATGATTGTGATCTCTCATTCGCTCTCTCTGTTTTGATTGTGATCTCTCATTTTCTCTCTCTGTGTTGTGTAATGCAGGTCCCCTGACGATCTGATTGTTGAGATGAGTTGGGAATCAAATAGCGATGAGTTTAGTGGTCCCCTACCATCTGAGGAAACTGAATCGTATGAATGCTCTGATTATCCGAACTGTGAGTGGGGAAATGAATGTGCTGGCAACCACTCCTATAGTCCCCGACGATCTGAATCTACAGTTGAGTGTGACATTGAGAATGATGTTGATGATGCTTGTGTTGAGTCTCTTCCTGCGCCCCCTGGGAATGTTGTGATGCCTAATGCTGAAGAGGATGCCTCTGAAAATGAGGAAGTGTAAAAAAGATATGTCCCCTTATCCTTATTACATTATGAGAATGCTTGCTTGCTTTGTTGTGATGTGTGACTTGCTTGAGATTGTTGGTGATGCTCTGTTGTTTCTATGGCATGTTCATTGTTGTTGCTGGTGTGAGTCTGACTGTGAATGCATGTTTGGTTCTGAATCAATGTTGTTGCTTGTGTGAGTCCCCTGATGTTGTTCATGTCCCCTTCTCTCTCTGTTTGTTTGTTTGTTTTCGATCTCTCATTTTCTCTCTCTGTTTTTCCTCTCTCTGTTGCTGGTGTGAGTCCCCTGTTGTAATTCATGCACAAAGCTTATTTCTTCTGTTGCTTTTATATGTTTCAATGATGAAATTCTTCATGAAAACTGAGATGCAATTTCATTTTTGCACTTGCCTTTGCATGCATTAGGAAACCGGCCTTAATTATGGTTGAATGAGGCCTTTGCATATTTAGGTTTTGTGCTTTGATTTTGTGTCAATGATGGTTATGGGGACATCTGAGAAATGTTGTGCAAATCAATGATGAAAGTCTTATGAAAACTGAGAGGCAAATTCAATATATGCACTTGTCTATGTATGCATTAGGATGCTCTCCTTAATTAGGGTTGAAAGCGGCCTTTGCATATATAGGTTTTGTGCATGGAATTTGTCTCAATGATGGTTATGGGGACATCTGAGATTATTCTTTGCAATTCAATATTTATGTGTTTTGACTTTAGCTTGCAAAGTCAATGTATGCACTTGCCATGTTTGTCTTGACTTTTTTACACTTTGCATTTTCAAAAAGTTTTGCCAAAATATATTGATGGTCTTACATCAAAGTTGAGTGTCCCCTTACATCAAAGTTGCACAAAAGTTTTTCTACCCAAAAGTGGAAGATCAACAGATTTTTGGATAAAGTAAGAATCTGTTGAGTGTCCCCTTACTACTGGTTTACATGTACTCACTGTCTTGTTCTGCATCTTGTTGAGTGTCTTGATTTGTTGCTTATGTCCCTTGTGCATGTTGATTTGGATCTTGAGCTGCATGAATCTTGTCCCGTGCTTCAATTACTGCCCATGTTGGTGCTTGTACTTGCACTGGTAGATTCCCTTGTGCTCTCAATCTGCTCTTCCCCACATGTGGTACATCATAATCATTGCCCCCTTTAACTTTGAGTATCTCATTCATACAATATTGCAATGTCATCCATACATTACTTAATGTTAGTGGGTCTAGCTCATAGAAAGCTCCATGCACAGCTTCTAACATGTCATCAATATTTTTGGGCATTTTCTTGTGCATCAATGACTGAATACTCCTGAAAAACCCTAGGTCCAAGATGTTTAAATCTGGACTGTTGGGTGGTTGTTGAATCAAAATGAATGTGAATCCATCTTGTTGATATACTTGCTGCCATTCTGCATCCTCTTGAGTTATGTGGGGCTTTGCATTGTCTTGTTGGATGAATATGACTTTGTGTCCTGCATGTTATGGCCATTTTTGCTTTATTGCTGGAATAATCTGATCAATAAGCATGCGCCTTGTGACAGACTTGTTTACTGATTCAACAAGCTTTGTGACAATTGTTCCCTTCTCTCTATTTTTTGACTTTCTTTTGGCTGGCTCTTGGTATGTGAATGGAAAAATTCCTATTTTTCCATCAAAAGTGCATTGCCCCTCGGAATTGAACCTAGGCCTAGCAACTGCTGCTGTGAACATGACCTTTGGAATGAACTTGCTTGAACTTGCAGCTCTATATTGTTCCCTCTCATTTTCTGCTAGATACACTCTTTGTGTTTTTTGCTTAAATTAAACCACTTTTCATCAATATGCACGAAATCATACATGGTGTAATACTGTCTTTTGCTCTCTGGTGTACTCCCTTGTAAAAGATTCAAGATCCATTCTAACCTTGTGAGCATGTTTGATTCCTTCAAACCTGGGTGTAGAGGATTAGTATGTGGCTTGATTGCTTTTCTTTGCACCAATCTGTGGACTGCACTCTTTGACATGTTGAGATGAGTTGCTAAATCTCTTATGCACGTCCTGTCCCCCATACTGATTGCTGTGATTGCATTGCTTTGAATTTGGACCCTCTTCCTTCCCCACTTGTGGTAATTTGTACTTACCCTAACTTGTCCCCCATGTTGTTGTTGTGTGACTGTCTTCCACAGTCTAGAAATTGTCCTTGAGGACACATTAAATTCAAGTGCAATAGATGTGAGTGCATTCCTTGGAAGTTGTCCCCCGTTTGCCACGTGTAATAGCTTCATAATGATGCTCATCTTTTTTCCCTCGCTGAGTCTGGTAGTGTATGGTTGATGATGTGTCCCTTGTTGTGTGCTTTGCCCTGATTCTGTATGATGTTGGTCGTTTGCTTGGTTGAGTTGATCCTGTCCCTGATCATTAATGGCATCATCTTCAGCCTCTGGAGCTTCATTGAGGTTGAAGGCATGATGTCCCTGTCCATTAAAGCCATCATCATCCGAATCTGGGGCTTCATTAAGATCAAACACTGAAACCATATCTCCAGACAATGATGCAAATTAAATGCTCTTTTGTTTTCTGAATTTTCTGTGTAATTGCTCTATTTTGAGAATGAATGTGAAGGTGTAATGGGGGAAATTGAATCCTGTATTTAAAGCTCTGTAATTTCTGTAATTGACAAAAGGCAGTGTAACAAAAAAATTAGTGGATCCGTGAGTGTGTGAATGGTGACTTTCTATTGGGTAATGAAAAAAAATGAATGCTTTTGATTGGTTAAAAATTAAAGTGGGGGATCAAGGAGTTTGTAAGAAAAATGTAATAATGGATGCATTTATTACTTTCTGCACTCACTGTACATAAACCTGTAAAAATGGAGCTCCTTAATTCCCGTATTGTTTGTCCTTGTGGACAAACAAAACGGGACAGAGAGAGTATATTTTACGAACTGAACTGTTGGCATACTTATGGGCTGCGTTTGGAGGTAACTCACATATTGCCGAGCGGTAACTCTCATATTGCCGAGCTATGGTACATCCTGATTTCCACATTATACGTGAAATTCTCTTGTAAAGTGAACACCGATTCTCTTGTAGCTTGCAATCTGGCACTGATTCTCTTATAGCTTGCAATCTGCTGGTACTTACTGCCTCCACATTATACGTGAAATTCGTTAGTGGAAATTCTGGTTTTCTTTTTTTTTTTTGTCATGAAAATTCTGGTTTTCTGCTGCAACAAAATTTATAGGGCAGCCAAAATATTGTGTGAATTTTTGCCTTGTTTGACATTGATCATGTATATAATTTGAGTAAATTACATTAAACCACCAGTAAAACATGTCTTTTTTCATTAAACCACCGGTAAAAAACAAAATCTATATCTATATCTATACTCTATATCTATACTTCTATATCTATATCTATATCTATATCTATATATCTATATCTATATCTATATCTATATCTATACTTCTATACTACTATAAAAGCACGGCTAACTATTGAATCCCGTCCGTTCATTTTACAGTTTTCTATATAACACTATCGTGCGCCTGTTATTAATTCATTATTTCTCAAGAATACTTTTGTTATTTTAATGCTCCTCGAACTTCGTGTCGGTCTTGCTTAGCTCTTAAGTAATCTCGGGATATATATTCCTGGAAAAGCGTGATCGACTTAGGTGATATTTGGATGTAAATGTTTAATTTTGACATGTCTCGAAAAACGTGTCCAAGTTACTTCGCTTGTAAGCAAGCTCGGATAAGTTTGTTTCTTAGTTGTGAAGAAAGCTCGTATAGTAATAATTTCGATATTTTAATGTTCCTCGAAATTCGTGTCGGCATTGCTTAGCTCTTAAGTAATCTCGGTAACAGTTTTCTATATAACACTATCGTGCGGCTCTTATTAATTCATTATTTCTCAAGAATACTTTTGTTATTTTAATGTTCCTCGAACTTCGTGTCGGTCTTGCTTAGCTCTTAAGTAGTCTCGAGATATATATTCCTGGAAAAGCGTGATCGGCTTAAGTGATATTTGGATGTAAATGTTTAATTTTGACATGTCTCGAAAAATGTTTTCAAGTTACTTCGCTTGTAAGCAAGCTTGGATAAATTTGTTTCTTAGTTGTGAAGAAAGCTCGTATAGTAATAATTTTGATATTTTAATGTTCCTCAAAATTCGTGTCGGTATTGCTTAGCTCTTAAGTAATCTCGGTATATATATTCTTGGAAAAGCGTGATCGACTTAGGTGATATTTGGATGTAAATGGGTAATTTTGACATGTCTCGAAAAACGTGTCCAAGTTACTTCGCTTGTAAGCAAGCTCGGATACGTTTGTTTCTTAGTTGTGAAGAAAGCTCGTATACGTAATAAAACAATTTTTACGACATTGGATGGCGTGAAGTCAGGTAAATTAATACCAAAAAACCATGCCCTTTACATAAATTTACGGAAATACCATTTCCATATCTCTACACTAATTAAGTCTCCGTCTTATAATCGCCGCGCGTTGCGCGGCTTATTGCTAGTAATACAAAACCACCCATAAAAAGAAATAGTATATCAATGCACCACCTGTTGCCGATTTCCATCCATCTTCCGTTAACAGATTAGATTGAATTACTTATTTGCCCCTTTCAAAAAGTGCGTCTTCACTCTCTATCTCCATCCTTCTTCCTTTGATATTTACCTTTCATCTTCTTCAAATCTCCATCTTCAATGTTTGCTCCCTGTAGCTTCTATTCTTTTTTCAAAATTCTAGTTCTAATTTCTATATATGTGCACAAGGTAAGAAAATACAACAATGAAAGAGATGAATTGCTTACTACTGTGTTGATATTGGGGATTTAGGGTTTTATTAAAATAATGAGATTGAAATCAAATAATTAGGTGAGAACGAAACCATTAGACAAGAATAATAATTTCTGATTTTGGTTTGTTGTAGTTTATAATTAGTGGGGTTTGATGGGCAACTTCTTCCCTGAATCTATTGCTCTCACTTCGAGCTGATTTTTGCCACTCTCACTTCGATAAGTCGACTGTTCGGTTGCCAAACCTTCTGTAGCAATTCCCAAATTTTTCGTGTCCTGATTTGCAGTAAATAAACGGTGAAATTTTGGACACTCCGTTTTTTCAGATGCGCACTCCAGTCTGTACGGATTCTAAACTCGTTCATAAATATACGAGTTTTTTTGTACGGGTTTAAAACCCGTCCATATTTTATGAAGTGACCACGGCTCGCACCCGCAACTAAACATCCATCCAAACAACTATCACCATTTTCACCCGATATTTTTCGGGTTTTCACCCATTTTTTGGGTCAATTTTATCGGATATTCTTCTGCTGTGATTGAAATTGCTATCCTATTTTATTCAAATGAAACAAAACTTCCAATTTCAACCTTTTTCCAATTTAATTTAATCCTTTTTATTAATTTGTTTCAGAATTTGATCATGGATCGGCTTGGTAAATAACCCAATCCATAATCACCAGCGGATATGAACAATAATCTATAACTATATATTAAAGTTATACCTATTCGAGCCATCAGAACGATTCTGGCCCCACCTCATATTTACAAAATTAATTTTTATTCCTAATATTTTAACTTTTTCTATTAAATTCTTCGTTAACTATTTAAATCTATCTTTAATATCAAACAAATATCTATTTAGTATAACAATATATTTTGAAAACTTCCCTATACAAATATTTAAAATTAAAGATAACAAATTTAAAATATTTAAAAATAAATATAAATATCTTTTATCTTTTAGTATGATATCTTTTCACGAATTTATCTATAGATATAATCACAAACTGAGTATGGTCGCATCTTAAATTAAATAAATTAAATTTGAAATATTTTATATAATTAAATTATCTTTATCTTTCATATTTTATTATATCTTATTTATTAAGTTAACTATTTTTTTTAAATTCTTATCTCTTCCATATTTGAATATATAAATTTTTATATCCATGAAATATTATCAAGGAAAAAGAGAAATATAATTATTTTATCTTAATAATATATTTTCATTCTCAACATTAAATTTAATCATTTTTATTGATTAAATAAATTATACATTCTACCAGCAATAAAATTGCTTATATTAAAATTTATATTATATTTTTATTTATTAATATCCTATTTATAATGTCTATAAAATAATGATCACGATCATATATGGTACGACGGGTACAACTAGTACCTTTAACTCGTATAATCAGATTAAGTCTCACATGAACTCGAGATACGTGGACAAATTTTAAAATTTAACCCGACTTCAATCCGTAGCTGGAAAAGTTTAATCTCTATTTATCCACCCTCTTATTTTTATTTTATACGAAATCACTGTTTTGTAATTTACGATAACTTTTATCTCAACAAGTGCGTAAACTTTGTTAAGTAATTTCTATTTGATGGTAAGAAGATAAAAAGTAGCAAATCTGCTCTCTTTTTTATTATATGAAAACAAGATTGTTTTTTGTTTGGATCATTTTAAAGAGAAAGATGGTAAACAACTAAATTAAAAAATTATCAAATTGAATTTTTATGGCTTAATGTTTGGATTTTTGTATTTTTGAGAGGAATGTAATTAAACAATCTTTTTTTAAATTAAAGAATTTTTATTCATACTTGCTGATTTATTTTCAGGTAGTATTTATTGCTTAATTTATTAGATATTTTGAGAGAGAGAAAAATTCGATATTTAAATAGTAAATCTCCAATAAAAAATCTCCAATAAAAAATAAATAAATCCAACTTAAAAATTATTTTCATTTTTCATTTTAAATTTTTATTGGAAGTTGATGCTTATCTCGATTTGATCAAAACAAAAATTAAACCTTTTTTTACTTTTTCTCTCTCTAATTAAATGAAATGGCTTAAAATAGACATGGGTCATGAGTCACCCATAGGGTCACTAAATCATGGAATTTAATTAAATGACCCGGTGGGTCACTAACCCGTGATTATTTTTAGTAAGCAAAAAGTAGAAATTTAATGAAAATCACAGTAATAAATACGAGTAAGTATTTAAGAGTTAGACCTATACCTATTAAGTACAGAGTAATTAGGTTGAAAATTAAATTAGACGAACTAGAAACTTTAAATTGATTAAAATTCAGTATTAAAATATCATCGAATTTGAGTTCACAAAATTTACGATATATCTTTAATTTAACTATTTAGCAATTTAATCTCATATACTTCTCAATTTTAGTAGTTAGTAAAACATAGTACCAAATTTTTTACTTAAACAATTTTGTAATATAAATTTGCTATTTTTCGCCCCCATACGACCAATAAAATACGGAGTACTAAAGATCTTCATCATATTGTTTAATTGACAACTCAACATTATTATAAAGAAAGAAGATAAATATACTCTTGTTCACAATTTATTATTCAGGTACCAACTGAGCTATGTCTATGGGACCAAGATATACCCTTATTTACACATATATGAGGGAAGCATATAAAATTAAATTTTAATTTTAATCACTTTATCTATTATTTAATTTAAATATTTTCCATTAGTTTCATATAAGACCCCACTTAAAAGTTTTGAACGATAAATTATATGATCTCAATTTATTTGGGGTCAATTATCATATATATAATTTATTTATATATATTTTAACAAGGGATTCACTTGATGGTAAATTTTGGGTTCATGAACTAGCCGATAAAGCCCACGAACCAGGGATGTCGGCCCATGTCGACCGGCTCGACCCAATTGAAGGGAGAATAGTGAGATTTAGTTTTTCACAAGGGGTGGGACAAGAATTAAACTTGGGACATGGAAGTGTAAAATTATGTTTGGTTCAAGATTATTTATTTTTTGTATTGATATGAGAAATAAGAATTTTTTTATTTTTAGGCCTCGTTTGGTTCAAGCATTATTTCCCATGAAGTACAACTAATCGAGAAAGTTATTGTAGTTCTTGTATTTGGTTCAAAAATTAAATAGAGGAAGTAACTTCTTAGGAACTGGAACTTCCTCCGAATCATAAGAATTGCATTTACCACGATAAGGTAAGTAAGATGCACTTCCTATGAGTGTATAATGTATTTTTATTACTTTTTGCATTTATAGAAAATCAAACAAATTAAACCAAACAAAAAAATTCTAATTCATGTGGATTTCAAATCATATGGAAATTACTTACTAGGAAGCAAGTTTTCGGGAATTGACTTCATACATTGAACCAAATGAGTTGTTAAAAATGTAGGCGTAGAACTACTTACCTTTGCAAGGTAAGTGCAATTTCTATAATTTGGGGGAATTGCAACTTCCTGAAAAATAAATTCTCACAACTCTAATGTGAACACAAGAAATAAAATGACTTTCTGGGATAGTTGTATTTTCGTAGAAGCGAAGTGTAATTGTGTAAACCAACGAGGGAATATAATTTCCTTAGATGATCTCAAAATTAATTGACAAAAAAAGTCACAAAAAACATGTACCTCTTGCTATGTTACAAAAAAAAAATCACGAGAGAGGAAAAATTATATAATCCATTTTAGAGAAAGTCTAGCTTAAACCCGTCGTAACATGCACGACAATAAATTAAATATTAATTTTAATTATTATATTATAATGTAAAATGAATTAAGAATAAAATATTTTTAAAAATAACTATTCTATAATAGAGTTTGGTTCAAATAAAACTAACCCTTAACATGAAATGGAAGGAGAGATGTCAGCCCTTGGATGACATGATCCAATGGCTCATATTACTCCTTTTTTTTAAATAATAAAAAAAATCAACACGGTGTTATTTTTGTAAATAAAATCAACTTCTTACCCTTAACTTAAAATACCAAAAAAAGCCCCAAACTCTCGTAACCAAACACTCCCACGCGACTACCACGACACCCCAAAGGCTCTCGACGATCCCAAACACTCCCAACGATCAGACTCACCTCCGATATTTTAGCAACAAATCCAATAAAACTCAACCGCACATTGGTAGCTACGAGTGTAGATCAATCAAATCACAGACTCGATCTTCTACTAATTTTCTAGTATTAAATGTCGTTTTTTGCTAGTATTGCGTAGAGTCGGATTCGTGAATTCCTCTTCTACTCACACACTCTTAGATAGTTTATAAACCCTAGAATTTCAAATAACCTAACGAAATCACAAAAAGAGGAATAAAATACCACTTTCTGCCATGGATTTCATTCAAGCAATAGATCGGAACGAGACTCGCGAAATCACCAAATCACCGTTGATGGAATGAGACACGAAATTGTCGTCGAGACTCGCGAAGGACGAGAGCACGGCCCGCACCCGTATGTCGGGTGTTCGAGTCGAGTGAAGTGACCACGGCTCGCACCCGCAACTAAACATCCATCCAAACAACTATCACCATTTTCACCCGATATTTTTCGGGTTTTCACCCATTTTTTGGGTCAATTTTATCGGATATTCTTCTGCTGTGATTGAAATTGCTATCCTATTTTATTCAAATGAAACATATCTTCCAATTTCAACCTTTTTCCAATTTAATTTAATCCTTTTTATTAATTTGTGTCAGAATTTGATCATGGATCGGCTTGGTAAATAACCCAATCCATAATCACCAGCGGATATGAATAATAATCTATAATTATATATTAAAGCTATACCTATTCGAGCCATCAGAACGATTCTGGCCCCACCTCATATTTACAAAATTAATTTTTATTCCTAATATTTAACTTTTTCTATTAAATTCTTCTTTAACTATTTAAATCTATCTTTAACATCAAACAAATATTTATTTAGTATAACAATATATTTTGAAAACTTCCTTATATAAATATTTAAAATTAAAGATAACAAATTTAAAATATTTAAAAATAAATATAAATATCTTTTATCTTTTAGCATGATATCTTTTCACGAATTTATCTATACATATAATCACAAACTGAGTATGGTCGCATCTTAAATTAAATAAATTAAATTTGAAATATTTTATATAATTAAATTATCTTTATCTTTCATATTTTATTATATCTTATTTATTAAGTTAACTATTTTTTTTAAATTCTTATCTCTTCCATATTTGAATATATAAATTTTTATATCCATGAAATATTATCAAGGAAAAAGAGAAATATAATTATTTTATCTTAATAATATATCTTCATTCTCAATATTAAATTTAATCATTTTTATTGATTAAATAAATTATACATTCTACAAGCAATAAAATTGCTTATATTAAAATTTATATTATATTTTTATTTATTAATATCCTATTTATAATGTCTATAAAATAATGAATCGTAGTCGTACATGATACGACGGGTACAACTAGTACCTTTAACTCGTATAATCAGATTAAGTCTCACATGAACTCGAGATACGTGGACAAATTTTAAAATTTAACCGACTTCAATCCGTAGCTGGAAAAGTTTAATCTCTATTTATCCACCCTCTTATTTTTATTTTATACGAAATCACTGTTTTGTAATTTAGGATAACTTTTATCTCAACAAGTGCGTAAACTTTGTTAAGTAATTTCTATTTGATGGTAAGAAGATAAAAAGTAGCAAATCTGCTCTCTTTTTTATTATATGAAAACAAGATTGTTTTTTGTTTGGATCATTTTAAAGAGAAAGATGGTAAACAACTAAATTAAAAAATTATCAAATTGAATTTTTATGGCTTAATGTTTGGATTTTTGTATTTTTGAGAGGAATGTAATTAAACAATCTTTTTTTAAATTAAAGAATTTTTATTCATACTTGCTGATTTATTTTCAGGTAGTATTTATTGCTTAATTTATTAGATATTTTGAGAGAGAGAAAAAATCGATATTTAAATAGTAAATCTACAATAAAAAATCTTAAATAAAAAATAAATAAATCCAACTTAAAAATTATTTTCATTTTTCATTTTAAATTTTTATTAGAAGTTGATGCTTATCTCGATTTGATCAAAACAAAAATTAAACCTTTTTTTACTTTTTCTCTCTCTAATTAAATGAAATGGCTTAAAATAGACATGGGTCATGACCCATAGGGTCACTAAATCATTCTCCAAATCATTCTCCTATGAAATTGCCCATTCCGAATATGGGTAATGCTCTACAATAACTTTTGATGATTTTGTTTGAACTCTAGGAACTCGGAAGCCTTGACATTTGTTAGAGTGAAATTCCCAAAAAATAAATATGTTTGACAGAATTTTTTGATGAAAAAAATAGTAAATATAAAGGAATTATCATGTGGATGGGAGAAAATTTTCTCAAGCCTATTATTGTTTTAACGGTCTGATAACGGGAATTAGAACAGGGGTGGCTTTTTGTTAACGTAGATTGTTTACGGGTGGTTTTATATAAATTCACTTTTTACAGGTGGTTTTACGGGTGGTTTTATATAAATTCACTTTTTACAGGTGGTTTGATGAAACGGAGTATATTTTAAGGGTGGTTTTGTGAAATTTACCCATATAATTTTAATGCTAAAATTACATCTAGTCGTGGACTTTGAATCTCTCTGTCATTTGCACCAAAAACGAAAATAAGTTTCACAAAGAATCAGTGAAAACTCGAGATAGGTTAACCGAAAAGAACAAACATTTCACATATAGCAACAGCAAACATTGAACTTCAATCCAAATCCTTGCAGAAGAAACACATCAGATCATGTCCAACACTGACACAACAGATAACAAAAGTCTGCATGGAGATCATACAGCTCCATACTTAGGGAAAACAAAACATATTATAGATCTTAAAACACACAATACTAGGAAATTCATCAGTACTCTTCACCGTCATCATCATCACCCTCAACACCTTCAGCACCAACCTCTTCATAATCCTTTTCAAGAGCAGCAAGGTCCTCACGAGCTTCAGAGAACTCCCCTTCCTCCATACCCTCACCCACATACCAGTGAACAAAGGCACGCTTGGCATACATGAGATCAAACTTGTGGTCAATGCGGGAGAACACCTCTGCAACACTGGTGGAGTTGGAAATCATGCAAACAGCCCTCTGAACCTTTGCAAGGTCACCACCAGGAACCACAGTTGGTGGCTGGTAGTTGATACCACACTTGAAGCCAGTAGGACACCAGTCAACAAACTGGATGGTGCGCTTAGTCCTGATAGTAGCAACAGCAGCATTGACATCCTTGGGCACAACATCACCACGGTACATCAGACAACAAGCCATGTACTTCCCATGACGTGGGTCACACTTGGCCATCATAGATGAGGGTTCAAAGGCACTGTTGGTGATCTCAGCCACTGAGAGCTGCTCATGGTAAGCCTTCTCAGCAGAAATGACTGGAGCATAGGAGGAAAGCATAAAGTGGATCCTTGGGTAGGGAACAAGGTTGGTCTGGAACTCATTCACATCCACATTCAGGGCTCCATCAAACCTCAGAGAAGCCGTCAGGGAAGAAATGACCTGAGAGACAAGACGGTTGAGGTTGGTGTATGTGGGGCGCTCAATGTCCAGGGAGCGTCTGCAGATGTCATAGATGGCTTCATTGTCAAGAAGAACAGATACATCAGTGTGCTCTAGGAGGGAGTGGGTGGACAGAACACTGTTGTAGGGCTCAACAACAGAGGTTGACACTTGTGGAGATGGGTACACAGTGAAACCCAACTTGGACTTCTTTCCATAGTCAACTGAGAGCCTCTCAAGGAGAAGTGACCCCAGACCAGATCCAGTTCCACCACCGACAGCATTGAATACAAGAAAACCTTGAAGACCAGTGCAGTTGTCAGCCAGCTTCCTAATTCTGTCCAAGCAGAGGTCCACAATCTCCTTTCCAACTGAAATAGCAAAGCATTCACATCAGAATATTGAACTTGTAAATGATTTCAAGTAAATATAATACAAATTATAAGAGATGATGCTGATAAGTTTGAGCAATTACTTGTGTAGTGTCCACGAGCAAAGTTGTTGGCAGCATCCTCTTTTCCACTGATGAGTTGCTCAGGGTGGAAGAGTTGTCTGTATGTTCCAGTCCTTACTTCATCAATGACAGTAGGCTCAAGATCTACAAATACAGCACGAGGAACGTGCTTCCCAGCACCAGTCTCACTGAAGAAGGTGTTGAAGGCATCATCACCTCCCCCAACAGTTTTGTCACTTGGCATCTGGCCATCAGGCTGATACAAGCAAAGGAAATACAATTTAGAGACCAGCACATCATTTTAAAGATCCGGAATAAAGAGGTTCTTCGAATCACAATCAACTGGGTCTTACGAGATTTCTCAACAAAAATGTCAAACAACTACTCTCATTACATATCTAAAGCGCGTAACACATTGGAAATACATCAAATTCATAGATCCATTGTGGAGTCATACTGATCTACGATTTCCTTCAAGAAAATACCCTAGATCTAAAGTAATTGCAGAGATTTATCAAAATGCACATACAGTTTCACAGATCTATAGTTCAATACATGCAGATCTACAAAAACCTTCAAAGAATACACCTAGATCTGACCCTTTCAGGTATCAAAATACGCAGATCCCATCATATGTAACACAAAGATTCACAAATTATGCAAAAACAAATGGAAGAACGCCAAATTCGCAGATCTACTCTGCAAACCTACAGATCTGAAAAAATCTTCAACAATATGCCCAAGATCTAAACTAATTTCGCAACTTCAAAGAAAGGGAGGGGAAAATACCTGGATACCGTGCTCGAGACAGTAAAGCTCCCAGCAGGCATTGCCGACCTGGATACCGGCCTGACCAATGTGGATCGAGATGCACTCTCTCATTTTCGTAAGTGGAGAAAAAAGAAATGAGAATTTGAAGAAGGCGAAATGAAGGAGAAGCGTTTATCAAGACGCTCTACACTGGCAAGCCAATGCTTCAGATCTGTCGCTCAGGGTTTATATAATGGGAAGAAGAGGGCACACTTTAAACCTAGATCTAACCAGGGTTAGCTAATTTCGCCACACCTAAACGGTCAGATATTACCGTGGTTAAGTTTGGCCCGCTTCAAATTTAAATTTGAAATTGTATTGAAAAAGGACTTAAATTGCGGATTTGCCCCATCAATCATCTTATATTAGTTCTTAGTTGTACTTAAAAAAAATGGCTTGTATCATTAGAGAGAATAATAACGTTGTTAATGCATTACATACAAGATTATCTCTTATTTCTTATGGATTTATCATCTCATATTTTAATACTTTTTAAATAACTATAAAAAATAAAATACCATCGGATAAAGTACAAAATCTTGACATTGTACAATTTCGTTGTAAACAATTACTCTTGGCTATATAGATTTGTGTTTGAAATCACAATTTCTAATAAAAAAGAATGTTAATGTTTATATCGTGGTTTGAAAAATTAGAATTACATGTTTCTATACCAAAATTCATTTTTTTATATATTGCGTTCTAAGGGTGTATTATAAGACTAATTTTTTTTTAAAATCTAAAAGAAATATAATAAACCTTATAAAAAAATCTTGGATAATCATAACAAATTATACTTAATCAAATCTTTCTAAATGAAGATTCTTGTAATGTGTTCTAGTGCTCGTTTGGTTGAATGTGTGAAATACAATTTCCGGAAAATAACTTCCTGGGAAGTAACTTTCCACGAACTATAATTCATGGGAAATGTAAAATTGCATTTGGATACAATTTACTTCTTACGAATTAAATTATGGTATTTTGTTTGGTTGGATGTGGAAAGTTTGTAGGTATTTAAATAAAATTACATCTATAACCTTAAAAATAGAATTTAGTTAATTTTGTTAGAGGATAAATAAGTGATTTGATAATTTTATCCGAAAAAAAATAGTAATTTGATGATAAAATAAATGGAGGGAGAAAATCTTACCTACCCACACCCCTAGGTGATTAGAATTCGTGTGTTTTGGAGGAATTGAAAATCATGGGTTTTTAAAGTAATTTTTATTTAACCAAAAACATGCATTTAACATCAATTCTTGGGAATTTCTAATTCATGGGAATTTAAATGATAACCAAACAAGCACCTAAACCATATAAAGTTATTTGTGTCACATATAACATCAATAAGAAATGACTCCCACGCTCCCTTCTCCTCAACCCCCAAGACCCTTTGAACAGTGCTTGTCAACCCTAAATCGATCTTGCAATCGAAACCCTAGCCCCTGAATCCATGTCATTATCGGTGCAATTCTTTGTCTACTCCTTCTCCAAGCATCAGTCCTTGACAGTCCAAGCCTCCTTAGGGTGGCGAAAAAACAAAGTCCAAATCAAACCACGAAGAAGAGGCGGCGACCCTTTCATCTGAATCGGCGTGCTCGTGAATAAGCGAGCTACTTGCCTAGACGAAGTGTTATCTTACATGTCATCTCTAGAAAAAGAAGAAGATGGGTTGATTTGTGCGGATCCGTCTTCAATCGAGGTGTTGTGCAAAATCTAGGGTTTTTGCCAAGAAAACCCGATATGGGTCTGGGTACGAGAAAATGGCAAGAGGAATCACAAAAGGGCTCATGGAGGGGATTCTCTGGAGCAAACGACAGGAGGAGTGCATTGGAGATTCGGGCAAATCTCCTTCCTACAAGAGTCGGCCTGGGGGATGGCACCCTCACAAAAACAAGTTGTTTCTTACCTTCTTTGAACTTCCGATTCCTGAATTCAGGCTAGTGTACTCTGATTGCTTGATGGATTACTATAATTTGACCCTCTGGGATTTTATTCCCTTTGCACATTTGCCTTCCCACGTTTCGTTTCTCCCTAAAGAAAAAACTATCATGAAAGCTCCTCTATCTGATAAATTATGTACGAACAATCAGAATGATAAGAATCTCAATGATTTTGTTACCTATACTGATAAAGAACCCTCTATTGAAGAAGTCTCCTTTGGGAGAAAACATGAACCCCACTATGGTTGAGAAAACCCTAAGTAGTGGTATTTCTGAATCACTTTTCTCTAAAGAAAAAGATGAGAATGAGCTTGCTCGTTCCCATCATGATCCAATGCCCACCATGATCGTTGTGATCTTAAAGGGTGGCAAACCGAACAAGCCTGTTGAGGCAGGATCATCGGGGTCCAAGAAAGGAAAAAGCATTAGGAAGTTCGATATGTTGGCTTCCTTTGACATGTTGTCAAGTGCTAAAGAAAATGTACTCCAAGGGAGAGAAACCAAGCTGTTTGATTCTTTGATTGGGGGTCAAATTGTAATGTCCAGGCTGAGGCAAAATGGTAGTATTTCCATGAATTATTGGAACCATTATGGAACTTTCATGCAAGTTGGTACTATATATGCAATAGGGCTGAATCATGTTAAGTTCTATGAATACTATTCAATAACTATGAATGATGTGATGAATCCTGGTTGGGAAAAGATTGCTATGTATCATGACATTGATAAATCTAATCAATTAAAACCCAATGATGATTGTTGCTTTGTTTGGCAGGGATGCAATCTGAGGAGATTGAGTGAAAAATGGGAAAATATTAAGGAATATGCTATGAAGAGAAAATATGACCATAAACCTAACTCGCATACTACTATCTATATACTTGGGTGCAAAATGAAGACAAGACTATATAATGCTTATGTTAGGACATATTTTTTGCATAATCTGTTCATGAGACATTTGAATAAGATGAATTGCTGCAGTTACTTGGAATACAAATGGTTTAACTGCTTGATATTCGTTATATACTTTTGCTTGCTTGAAATCAAGAAATGTTGTGTATATTGGTGTGCTAATTATTGTATATTCCATATGAGAAAGTGTATGAATCAGGAATCAAAAGAAATCAAAACAGAATGGCAAAGGAGAGCTCCTTGGAAGCTGCTTATGAATGTCAGCAAACTAGTTAAAGACACCATGATACTATACCAATTCAGAGGCAAAAATGCAATTACTACAACAGGAGAACATCTGTGGCACTGCAGGCTAAAAAGATGTAGAGAGAAGCATTGTGAAGAAAATTGTCCCTCGGAAAGAGTTGGAACTCTGGTGAATTCACACAATAAGGTATATTACAAAGCAACTCTTTTCCTCATATTGCAAGATGTAAACAACTTGAATTGCTGGTTCAGATTGCATGTTTGCAGGGTTTCTTCTAAGCTTAAATCTAGGAAGAGTTTCAACTTTGATAAGAAAAAGAAGGATGATCAAAGAACTATAAAAGTTAATACTCTCCACCACAAAACTAGTGAACAAACTAAAAGCAAGATAAATAATTGGACTAACAAAAGTAGGAGATGCTGGAATAAATATGCTAAAAGAGTGAATCTTTTAAACAAACCTAAAGGCATTAATTCTTTTGATTGGATCCTCCTTATGTGGAGTTCTATGTTTTCTTTTAAACTTAGGAATGCAAAGGGAAATAAGAAAGAGAGCTTGAAAAGGAGTAAGAATATGCCTTTTGAATCTAAAACACCTGGTAGAAAGAAAATAAATAAGAGAGAACTTAGTATGGCTAGTAAAGACAAAAATGAGCAACATATCAACCTATGGTGGCGTAAACTATTTTTTTATCTAAGAAAAATTAACATTTATGGATGTTGTGTGAGGATAATGTCCAGGTCAACAAAAATCAATGCGAAAAGAAATGAATGGATCGACATAAACTCCTTAGATAACAAGGTTTTGGTAGATCCTTCTGTTATAACATTAATACTTTCATCCATGTTCAAAAGTTCTGTGTGGCTCCTTCAAACTATGAATGCTTGCAGGTGCTTGAATTATTTTATAAATGTGAAAATATTATCAAGGAGGTGTGTTTTTGCTAACCTCTGGAAAGAAACAGAATGGCTAAATTATCTGAGCATTACTAACCCTTGCATTTGCTTAACTTATATTATAAATGAGAAAGTATTAGCATGGAGTTGCGTATTTGATAACCTTTGGAAAGAAAATGTGTGGATCAACCTGCTGAGGATTAATGTTCCTTGGAAAGACAATAGTAAAATCAAGGAATGGAAACAAGGTGTTTATTGATGTGAGTGCAAGAATGAGGCCAACAGATATTAAACTGATTCAAGAAACAAAACCAATTACAAAAAATAGGCAAAGTATAAAGAGCAGAGCTCTTGATGAACTCAGGAATATAAGCAAAGAGATTGGAAAGACAGTTCAGTTAATATTTTTTATAAAGTTTCTTCATGAGATTAGTATTAAGGAGTGCTTATGTAATTATGTCTGCAAAGTTGATTTAGGGCTTCCCTTACTTGACAGATTTGCAACACTCTGTGGGAACATTCATGGGGAGTATTGGACTCCAGTCATATGGGCTTATTACACCCACTCCTCAGGTAATACAAATTATGAAATCGACGCATTTTCTATCAGTACTCATAGAGATGATGGATGTGTTTGGACTAGGAATTACTTAGATTACTCTGTTAACACTAGGATAAAGCTGAAAATATTTGGGTCCAACTGCAATAAAGAAATTAGGAGAAAGACAAACCTTGTCGAGGAAAACAGAAATCAAGAAAGAAGTATCCAAACAGAAAAATTAAGAAATTTTAGAAAGAATGATGATCCTGCTCAGAAAAATTCATGAAAAATGAAAATGATTAAGATCTTGGTCAACAAAAATGGAAACTGGAAAGCCTATAGGTGCCACAAAGACAAAAATTTAAATACAATGACACTTCTTGCTAATACAATCTTTTATGAAGAAAATGATAGGATGGCAGGTAGAAATAGAAGAAGCCACTTGAATTAAAAAAGACAAAATTTGAATAAAAAGATGAAGCCTGATAGAAACATAGTGAAAAGGAATAAGATTGATAGGTTAAGGAGAGATTATAAGATAAAAATTACTTTCTCTGAAGCAAATTATGTCCTAATTTGTACACATGAAATTATTAACACTAATTTAATTTGTTGGGAGATGTTCAGGAAAAAACTGCTCAAAGATGAGGATAGAAGATGGCATAGAATAGAATCTGAGGGGAAGTTTAGCACCCAAGTTGAGCACAAAAGAAGAAATCGAGACTACCCCTCTGTGGGCTTGAAAATGTTGGGTTTATACACGTTGAACACACGCTGAGAGACAATTGAAAAGAATTCAATTCTAGAGACAAAGATAAATGTAAAAGAAGAACAGCCGTCTATAAAATCAAGAACATTACTTATGTATGAGTTTTTAGACTCTAAAGATCTTATCATTATAATTTTGACAGGCTTTGAAAGGAAAGAAAATCAATATAGAATTCAGGTTAATAGGGTCCTCAACTATGTGGTTCTTAAAATAGATTGGGATTTTATTGTTTATCCCAATCTCTTAAAAATTAAGTTATTATGAAAGTAAGCCTATGAAATTGTAGGGATATAGAACGTAAGTCATTCTGGCCAGAAGTTGATTCCTTTTGCAAAATAGAGGGTATCCAAATCATGGCTTTAGTAGAAACAAAAACAGACCAAACCTCGTCTGATCAGGTGTGGCGGAGAGTAGGCTTTGATAATATTGTCTGGTCTCCGACTAATGGTAGGGCCGGGGGTATTTGTATACTATGGAAGGACCATCAATTCATCAATGAAAGAATTGAATTATTTATCTAGGAACCTCGATATATCGCTCTAAAATATACGAACCTAGTAACAAGATATGCTCTAGTGATTTTCTTTGTATATGCCCCACCTCAAGAAAATGACAAGGACAAATTTTGGAGCCAACTAACGCAGACTATTAACCAAACACAACTCCCGACCATTATCACGGGGGATCTTAATGAAATTCAAGACCCAAGCGAAAAAAAGGGTGGTGCCCAACCAGATCCAAGTAGATTTGAAAGATTACAAAATTTTAAGGATAGTTGCAATCTTTTTGACATTCCAGTCATTGGAAGTATTTTTACTTGGAGGAAAAATAAGACTGAGATTGATAATATTTACGAAAAATTGGATAGAACCCTTGTATGTTCTCAAATCCTTCAATGGTTCCCTGACATAGTAACAAAAAATTATGCTTTCTCGTCGTCAGATCATAGTAAAATAGCGATTGAGCTAAGTAATGGAGCAATTATGAAAGCACAACCTTTTAAATTTGAAAACATGTGGATGCAGAGGAAAGATTTCAGAAATATAGTTCGACAAGCTTGGAGGTTGTCGATAGAGGGATCCCATGTTTAAATTGGTTAAGAAAATACAATTACTAAAAGCACATGCGAAACAATGGAACAAAAGAATTTTCGGAAACACCTTTGAACAAATAAAGATAATTGAAAAGGAACTAATAGAATTACAACAAAGAATACTTCTATCACCCGAGGAAAGTATTATTAAAAAACAGTTAAGATTAATTAACAAAAAGGAAAACATACTTAATTTCCATAAAACATATTGGAGACAACGAGCAAAAACGAAACATATAAAACCTACGGACTCTAATGTAGGATATTTCCACAAAGTTGCAAGTGGTAGAAGAAAAGGAAGATAATTAAAGAAATTACATCGATAGAATGAACCCAGATTATAGGAGAAGAAAATATCCGAGAGGAAATTAGAAAGGAATTTAAAGCTAGATATAAAAAAGAGCAGACCAACTATGAAATATTCAGATTTAATTACAAAGGAAATCACAGATGAAGACAACAGTGAACTGACTAGACAGGTGACAAATGAAGAAATAAGGTGTGCTCTTATGCAAATTAACTCTGAAAAATCCATGGGCCTTGATGGCATGTCAGCCGGATTCTATAAGAAATATTGGGACATAGTAGGACCAACTGTGATTAAAGCAATCAAAAGCTTCTTTCATTCAGGTAAAATTCTTAAACAAATAAACCATACTTTTATAATGCTAATACCTAAAAGAGAGAACCCTAGTACGACTAACCATTACCGGCCAATTAGTTTATGCTCAACTATTTATAAACTAATTGCCAAAGTTATTACCGAAAGACTTAAAAAGGTAATGCCAAAATTAACTCACCCTCTTCAGGGTGCCTTTGTAGCCAAAAGATCGATCCAGGACAATGTTCTAATTGCCAACGAAATCTTCCATTCTTTCAAAAGTAAGAAAGGAAAAAATGGGTGGGTGGCAATAAAATTAGACATGGAGAAGGCCTATGATAGACTAGACTGGGAGTTCACCTTTGAGATTCTAAAGAAATTCGGATTTGATAGCAGATTTATAGGGTGGATTAAAGAATGTGTACAAATAGTCTCCTTTTCAGTTCTGGTTAATAATAGTCCCACAGAACTGTTCTTCTCCGAAAGGGGTTTGAGACAAGGAGACCTGCTTTCACCGTTCCTCTTTATCTTAGCTACTGAGATACTGGCAAGAAAACTGCAAGAGACGAGTAGTATAGACAAAAATACGATTGGATTTCCGCTAACCCGTTCAGGAACTAAAATTCCGTTTCTTGCTTTTGCAGATGACATTATCATTTTCTCCCGATCCAACCAAGCGGCTTGTATTAAAACAAAAAAGATTATTGAGGAATATTGTGCGATATCGGGACAAAGAGTAAACTACCATAAATCTGCATTCCAAACATCAAGAAACGTGGATAATTCCCAAAAGAATAGAATTCAACAAACTTTAGGCATAATAGGAATGATTGATTTGGAAACATATCTGGGATGCCCAATCATCAATGGACGGGTTAATCGAGATACCTTCAAGGATACAATAGGGAAAACTAGAACACAACTAGCTAAATGGAAAGCTAATACTTTGTCCCAAGAAGGACGAACGACTCTTATTAGAGCCAACCTGTCTACAAAACCAAATTTCATTATGCAAAGTTTCATGCTTCCAAACAATGTTCATAAGGAATTGGACCAAATCAATAGAACTTTTTTCTGGAATAAGGATATCCATTATAAACCTCTGATTGGGTGGGATAAAATTTGTAAACCTAAGATGTATGGAGGGTTAGGAATCCGGAAAACTGAACATGTAAACCAAGCCATGCAAATGAAACTTCTTTGGAAATTATTGGCAGAACCAGACAATATGTGGGTTAAGCTAATGAACAAAAAATACCTTAAAGGTACATCAATCCTTACCTATAAGAAACAAACAAACACATCCTCGCAATGGACAAAATTAATGAATCTAAGAGAAGAATTCTTTAAAGGCCTTATTTGGCAAGTTGGTGATGGACGGACTATAAGATTTTGGAAAGATAAATGGCTCATGTCTGAGTCGCTTGATAAGTCTGCGTTATTCCCGGAGTCTGTGAATGAATCTACTCTAGTTGAAGAATTTATTACCAATGATAGGAAATGGAGGATTGATGTATTAAAATGCATGCTTCCAATACACATAGTCAACCTAATCGATGAAGTCCCAATACCGGATAACTGGATTCGTGATCGACTATACTGGGCCCCTAGTAAAAATGGGTGGTTTTCGACAACTTCGGCCATAGAACTAATTTCGGGAATTCACCAACAAATCCCACATCCTAATAATTGGATATGGAAACTTGACGTTTACCCCAAAGTCAAAAATTTCTTATGGAAAGTTGTTCAAAATGGGCTTCCTACGAAAGCAAGACTACAAGAGAAAGGTATTAACACCCCTCCAGGATGCCTAATGTGCAATTGTACACATGAAGACATTGGTCATTTGCTCATAGAATGTCCGCACACGAAGAAACTAGTTAAGACAATTAACATAAGAACAGAAGCCATCATGAGAAATTGGGATATAAGGAATAAATCGGCTGGGGTGATCATTAATGAACTAATTAAAGTCATGGATAATAATGAATTTATAGAGTTGGCTGTATGTTGGTGGTGTGTTTGGCATCAAAGAAACAAATTAGTGTTCCAACAAACCCCTGATGACTACATCTTAAATTTAGAACAATACACAAAAAATCAAATTGCTCAATGGAACAGATCAAAAAAATGGGAAGAAGATGAAGAACAATTAGAACAGAAAAGAAAAATTGAGCATGCTAGGAAAAAAAGAAGAAACGATAAGTGGATCAAACCGCCAAATAATCACTTCAAATTAAATTTTGATGGGTCCAAACTCAATTCCAGTCTAGCAACTTCAGGATTTGTAATTCGAGATCACAATGCAGAAGTTGTTGGTATAGGTTCAAAGAAACAAGGAGCTATCTCTATTTTAAAAGCGGAAACGATTGCACTTAGGGAAGTGATTAAGGAAGCACAGAGATTAGGTATAGAAAATATTGAAATTGAAGGTGATAATCTCACTGTTATTAATGCCATTAAAAATAATGGACGATGTCCATGGGAAATCGAAATGCTAATATCGGACATCCTAGTCTCCTTACAACAATTCACATTTGTTTTAGTTCGACATGTGGGTAGGGATTGTAATGTTGTGGCCGATAAAATCTCTAAGTTAGGCCACAACTTCCCTACCAACCTCCTTCTTGATAATCTAGTGCTTCTAGCTCTCATCCGAAAGGATGCCCTAGGACGCCCCCCGTAGGGGTCTCCTAATCTTTACCTGTTCAAAAAAAAAATATAAAAAAATATAAAGTTATTTGTGTAATGTTAATATTGTAGTTGTAATTTTTTGTTTTATTTCTAAGATTGTGTAACCCATTTTAAAGATGTTGAATTGTTTATGGCAATATTTTTTTGGGTCAAGAGGGAGGGCAATGGCCCTTATAACTTTATTAGCTTAAGTGGAGGCAACAATGCAAGCCAAATCTCTAGCAAGAATGATCGAGATGCGCCTTGAGGGTGTAATAAATTCTGAAAATTAACATCAAAGTCTAAGGCAAAATTTGTTAAACAATCGGCCAAAGCATTGGCCGATTGGTTCCCTATTGAAGGCGTCTACACTAGTTTATTAAATAGAAGTTGGCATGGGTCGGAGGCTTGAGTCATTTATGAGTTGACATGCTATAAGAAAATAGGACTCGATTTACAAGCGATGAAGATCAAGTTTGAGTCCCATTTGGATTCCATGGAAGATAGTCCAGATTTCTATCGTTATTGACGAGCATGAACCACGTAGAAAGGTAAAAGCTCGAATGAACTTGCTTGGAGCATCTCACAAAATACCTTTGCCTCCCGCCGACCCCAGTTTCTTTTTGAAACATCACCCATGTTTAATACGAGTGATTGTTCCTCCGATGGCTGCCAAGCAACAACAACATCCTCAACTGATGTATAAAGCACCCACATCAGGTGCAATTGATTAATTTTCGGGGACTGATAATCTAAAACAACTCATTGAATCATTGCAAGTACCCCACCAAGCTTATCTGAGTTGTTAAAGATCATAAAGTTGTGTGTTTTCCACACATGCCAACTTATATATAAGAAAACAAAACTAGATTCATCTCCCACCTTCATATGAGCCAAGACCGAGTGAGGAAAGCTATTGATAGTGAAGAAGGAGGGCAAATTAGATGGCAAACTGATCAATGACCACAACGTTTGGATAAGAAAACAATCACGTAAAAGATGAAGGCTTGTTTCAAGTAAAAAACATTGTGGCCAAGCCTCGGAGTTGGAGAGACCTCTTCAAACCTGATTTACATTGCAAAGAAATGAATCATGGTGCGTAAGGAAGAGCAAGTGATTGATGAGGTATTTTCAGTGGTCGTTAATACCTATCAAAGAAACCTAACTTAACCAACTCAGTAGAGCGGTAATGGGTCGATCCCACAAAGACTCGTGTATTAGTGTTTTTACTTGCGTGCTAAGTAATAGAACTAAAGGGGGGTTTAATGGATAATTGAGTAACTAACTAATCTAATATGCAAAATAAATCTAAGTATGAATGGAAATATGATTTATGACAATATGATAGAAATATGTTCAACTAGTTAAATCCATCATAGATATACTTATTGATCATTGATTCTCTTGATTCTCAATTCCCTTGAATAATCTACCGTTGATTATTATCTAAAACTGTATATTTAGTTGAAAATGCTAACAGTCTGAACAACCCTAATCATCTAACAACCTAGAACAACGTCTAGATTCAATTAAACGACAGTTTTAAGTTCAAAGTATCGATAGAAACAAATATTCAACACAAACAGCTAATCAAGTTATTTGTGGTTTATTCCCTCTACAACTGAATAGCCCGAACGGGTCTAAACAATTATAGTTGCTACTTTATCTAATCAATCCCGAACAGAACTTGATCAGATTAGTTGTAAATTATCCTAGAAATATTATTAGGTAGCTAATCTAACAAAACCCTAGAATAATTCTGATTCAATTAAGCACAGTGAATAAAACCTATTCAAGTTATTGAGAATCAATCAAACCTCACAATATTATGCAATCTATGATTTCAATAACTAGTCAAACACAATAGATTTAGCAATGCATGATTGAATTGAAATTAAACTTACAAAGGTTTCAAAGTATGACTCCAAAGAGAAAAACCTTAGCCTCCAAAAGTTGATCAAAAAGTTATTAGAAAATAAACTAACATAAGGTTTAAATATGTCTCTCAAAATAACCCTCAAAAGCTATCTTAAATCATCTACTCGGATATAATCTAGTCCAAAAACCAAGAACTCATCCCAACACTTCGGCCCATACTCGTCCGCGTAGAAATCCAGATTGCGCGGCTTGACTCAAATGCGCGGCCGCACAATTATGCTTCCCCGCGTAATTGCCCGTCAGTTGGGATTACTCGGCTTGAATGCTCGGGTTCGATCCCGAGGTTTGTCTCTTCTCTTGTCTTGGCTCTTCTCAATCTTCTATCTTCATCCTAGCACCTCCTTGCTCTCTTCTATCTTGTCCACCACCGCCATGGTCAATCTACACCTCGCTCCGCTGTTGCTCCTGAACCTAAAAAATTGCAAAACCGAGCAAACCAGCGCATAATACCCGACAACACAAAAACCTAAAAACTACATAAAAACCAACCTAAAACTAACTAAAACATATATAAAACATGCATCTAAACTACTCCTATATGCAAGCTATCAAATTCCCCCATGCTTAACCCTTGCTTGTCCTCAAGCAAGACATAAATCCAAATCACACCATAGAAATGCAATCATACATCCATCTCAAGTCAAACAAGCATTTCACATATAATTAAAAACCCGACCAAGACTTCTCAACATGCATTATGATAAGCAACAAGTAAAGATCATTCATCCATTCTAGACCTCACCAAGGTAATTGTGTTTGCACTCAAACTCTCAAGTGTTTAAGGGTATGTGTTTCACTCAAAATCAACCATGAAAACTAGACTACCATATGCTTGCATCAGAGTTCTAAATCTCCACCGTTGGGGGTCAAATACATAACAAAAATCATGAGGTCTTTTTAAGGCTTGTAATGGGGCCAAGGTAAAGAGAAGTTTGGAATGGATTATATTTGGCCTGTGGTGCTAAATCCGGGATAAAGAACTAATCCTAAACCCAACTCAACACTTTTTCTTCCTTACTTCTCCCAATTTCCACTCTACCAACTCCTTACATTTACATTTAAACACTTTGTTTCTTCTTTCTTTTTTTTTTTTCTTTCTTTGCCTCTTCTTCAACTCTTTCTTGCATATTAATGAAGACTACTAACATTTAAGCTCAAATTTTTTTCTTTTGCTTTTGCTTTGCACAAACTTTTCATCTTCATTTTTTTTCACTTTGGAACCAAGAGTTGTGTTTCCTCCTTTTCCATCTTTTCTTCCAACTCCCCCATACTTACATCAAACTCACACAAAATAAAACATAACCTAAAGTCCTAAATCCCGGATTATGGGTCAAGCTTACTAGGCTAGGAATCATTTTGTGGAGCTATAAAAAATAGGCTTAAAGCTCAAATAAATAGGGGTATCAAGAACATGGATCTTGTAAGGTAAGAAGGGAAATAATAGGCTTATAAAGAAACATTGCCTCAATCATTTTAATGTCATGTATTCAATCATATAAGTAGTCTTGACAAAGGGTCATAACGCAAGTTCTAGAGCTAGATAGTCATGGTGATACACTCAAGACAAAAGAGAACAAATAATCATGAAAGGCCAAAAATCTATCTCACAAGGCTAATTTTTGTCTAGAACTTCAAAATGAATCAAATACTCAAGCTAAATACATGCTCCATCCTATAATCAAGGTAATTAATCAATGATCATGCTCATATCATATCAACTTTAGCATATCATGCAAATCATGGGTTAGGACTCATACTTAACTTAAAAACACAAGAGGAATCAAACAATGGGGAAATAAGAACCTAAATGCAATATTTTTGTATTTTTTTTCAAATTTTTCTGATTTTTTTAAATTTTTCAATGCAAAAACTTAAATATGACAAAACTAATGCAACTATATGCAATGCAAAAACAAGTAATCCCCTTCCCCCATGCTTAAAACATAATTTGTCCCCAAAGTATAGTAAAAAAGTAAGGAAAGAGAAAACTCACAAAACTCTAGTTGCCTGGCGGGTAGTAGGGCGGAAAATCTGACGGTGGTGGTGGTGGCTGGTACTCTGGCTGAGGTGGCTGATACGGCGGATACTGAGGACATGGAGGATCAGGAAAAGCATATTGAGGATAGGACATGTGAGGTGGATAACCCGCTGAACTCCATCCATCAAGTCGAGTGTTGAGCAGCCTGAACTGCTCATCCTGGCGGGCCTGAAAAGCAGCAAGCTGCTGATCTTGATGAGTCTGGTAAGCGGTAAATCTCTGATCTACATAACCCCTCATACTCTGGAAGCTCTGATTGATATGAGACGACATATCATTGTATCGCTGCGTGCTGTCCAGTTGCATCTGTCTCATCATATCCATCATCTGACTGTACTGCGTATCAGAATACTGGTGATCACCGTAGGTAGAGACGAATCAAACTGTCTCTGCTGATCTTCCTCCTCAAACTCATCATCCTCATCAGTTTCTTCATCCTCAGCAGACTCTTCCTCTTCTTCTTCAGCCATAACAAAATCCTCATCCATCTCCTCTTCATCAGACTCCTCCTCAATCGTAACTGGAGCCTTCTTTTTACCCCTGACCGGACCCTTAACATCATTCACATCTAGATCACCAGCCCGAACTTCAATGAACCAGTTAGCTTCATTACTTTCTTGGAATCCCCAATCACCCAAAAATAAGAGTTTTTGTATGTAAAGAGAGCACCCATCTTCTTCAGCATGGCGAAGTCTATAGCCAAAGGCAGAATGTCAACCTGTAACCTATCAAGATCAACTCCAAAGTGCTTGGCCAAATGGGTCACAATACCACCAATGCAAATAGCTCCTCCTCCTTTGTTTCCAACATGAGCCATGTGGTGCCTCAGCATAGCACCCACATTCAGCTTCTTCCTCTTCAGACAAGCACCCAGCACATCAACATATTTCTTGGGGAAATTAAGCGGCTTGACTCAAATGCGCGGCCGCACAATTATGCTTCCCCGCGTAATTGCTTGTCAGTTGGGATTGCTCGGCTTGAATGCTCGGGTTCGATCCCAAGCTTTGTCTCTTCTCTTGTCTTGGCTCTTCTCAAGCTTCTATCTTCATCCTAGCACCTCCTTTCTCTCTTCTAGCTTGTCCACCACCGCCATGGTCAATCTACACCTCGCTTCGTTGTTGCTCCTAACAACACAAAAACCTAAAAACTACATAAAAACCAACCTAAAACTAACTAAAACATATATAAAACATGCATATAAACTACTCCTATATGCAAGCTATCAGTGACAAGTGACGAACATGTTGCTACATAGGACATTTCCAAACAGTCTTATAAGCAAAATTGGGATGGTAAGTCATCGGTGGATTTAAGAAAACCAAAGTCGATTTTGACGTAAATGTTCGTGATGTTGAAGGACCCTAAAAGACGCGGTCAATTTCCTCGTCATCTTCAATCAATCTTACAGATTGCAACCCAATACAAACTGAACCGGGAAGTAATTGATGCATAGTCAGCCAATCCCAAGACAAGCCCAACCAATACTCGAACACCACTTTACTTAAGTGTTCATCAAACAATGGTTGAAGAGCAAATTCAAAAAGAGGGCGATCTTCGACCCATAAATAGAACCAAAAGAGTGTACGACTCCTATTGCCAACTGAATAACGAAACCATTTTGAAATCTAATGACCATTGCTAGTAATAAATTTCCAGATGTGTAATTGCTTTGTACATTGCTCGAAGATAACAATATACATTTGATGGTTATAATACTTTCCTCATAGTACCCAACCAAAGACTACTCAATTCATCAATGGTCTGACATCCTAGCTTAGCCAAATCTACCATTTAGCATCTCGCATCTCACAAACACTCAGTCCACCACTAGTTTTTGAGAAAATCAGGATCGATTTACTCGTAACAAACACGAAGAAGAAATCTCACAAACATGATTGATTTGGAAAACAGAAAAGACTACATTGAGAGCTCTCTCCCACTCTCTCTTTTATTACAGTGTTCTGTTTTCTAACAAACTATTAACAGATTTACAAGCTTATTTATACTGAAGCTAGCTAACCGACTTAGTTACATGCCAGCTCACCACTTCACCACTTATACTCTTAATGAACTAATACACATATTCTACATTCCCCCCTCAAGGTGGAGCTGTTGTTAAGCCCAACTTGTCAACCAAAAACTGATGTCGAGCTTGCCCCAAAGGTTTGGTCATCAAGTCAGCAAGTTGAAGAGAAGTATGAATATAAGCAGTTTGTAAGAAACCAGCTTGGACTTTCTCACGTGTGAAATGGCAATCAATATCCAAATGCTTTGTACGCTCATGAAAACAAGGGTTGGCGGCTATCTGCTGAGCAGCTTTATTATCACAAAACAAAGTGACCGGCTTAGGCACATGAATGGGAAAATCAGAAAGCAAATAATCATGCCAAACCAGTTCAGCAGTTGTAGCAGCCATGCTACGATACTCAGCTTCAGCTGAAGAACGAGAGACAGTAGCTTGTTTTTTAGTCTTCCAGCTCACCAGAGAATGACCCAAAAATACACAAAAACCAGTCAATGAGCGTCTAGTGGTTAAACAGGCACCCCAGTCAGCATCAGAAAATCCAGTAACCTTAAAACTGTCTTGAACTGGATAGAAAAGACCCAAAGAACAAGTACCCTTAATGTACCTCAATAAATGTCGAGCAGCTGCTAGGTGTGGCACTCGTGGTACACAAACTGACTTAAGTGCTGTGTTGTGTAAGAAATGTCTGGCCGGGTCAAAGACAAATAAAGCAAGCGACCTATGAGCCTTCTGTATTGCTCTTGATCAACCAGTAAATCACCAACATCAGAACTGAGCTTAACTCCATTAGGAAAAGGATAAGCAACTGACTTTGCATCTTGAACACCACTATCCTGCAGAACATCAACAATATACTTCCTTTGACAAAGATAAGTACCCTGTTCTGTGCGAAGAATATCCATCCCTAAAAAATACCTTGCCAAACCCAGATCTTTGATAGTAAAGTGTTGATGAAGAGCACTCTTTACTAAGTTCACTTCACATTCATCTGAACCAGTAATCAAGATGTCGTCAACATATACTAGCAAAGTTGTGAATTGGCTGTCATGAGATTTGACAAACAAAGAGTAATCATAATGAGACTGACTATATCCCATGTTGATCAAGAAATTTGTCAATTCTAAATTCCACTGCCTGGACGCCTGTTTTAATCCATAAAGAGATTTTTGTAACTTGCAAACCTGACCAACTTTAGCACGATCATAACCCTCAGGAGGTAACATGTAGATATCTTCATCCAAAAAACCATGCAAGAAAGCATTGTTTATATCTAATTGATATAAAGGCCACTTTTTTGCAGTTGCAATGGCTATAAACACCCTCACAGTTGGCAATTTTGCCACAGGACTGAAAGTGTGTTTATAATCTTTGCCTAATTTCTGATTAAAGCCTTTAACAACTAACCTGGCTTTATATCTGTCCAAGCTCCCATCTGCTTTAAACTTGACCTTATATACCCACTTTGAAGCAATTGCCTTATGCCCCTTGGGTAAATTGGTTAAAATCCATGTACCATTCTTCTCTAGAGCATCCAATTCTGACTGCATAGCTCGTACCCAATTCTCATCCTTCTGAGCTTGATAAAAACTTCCTGGTTCTGGAATAGACAAAATCTTTGTCATGAAAGCCATATGCTCAGGAATATTATACTCAGTATGAGCATTGTTTACCACATAATCATTCAACCATTGTGGTGTGACTCGAGCTCTAGAAGATCTTCTTACATCTGGTATGATTGCATTGTGAACAATCTGCTCATCTTGCAAATCATGAACACCAACTTCTGAGTAATCATCTTCATCACTCATATGTAACAAAAATGGTTCAACAGTCTGTGTAGCACTTATTATCTGCTGACTGTCATCAATCAAATCCCCTTTATAAGGAAAAATTGTCTCTTCAAATTTAACATCTCTGCTACTAAAAATCTCCTTAGTAGCCAGATCCATGAGCCTATATCCTTTTTGATTAGGTGGATATCCTAACAAAACACAACGTCGCCCCTTAGCATCAAATTTATCCTTTCCCCTGGCCATATTCACAGCATAACATAAACAACCAATCTTCCTTAAATGCTCATAATGTGGTTGCTTACCAGTTAGCACTTCATATGGTGACTTCCAACCAAGCACCTCCATTGGCATCTTGTTAATCAAATATGTTGCAGTCATAACACATTCACCCCATAACTGCTTTGGAAAACCAGACTGCATCATCAAAGCTCTAGAAGTATCAAGCAAATGTCTATGCTTGCGCTCCACTCGTCCATTTTGCTGTGGTGTATAAACCATAGACCTCTAATGCAACATCCCTACTTCAGCAAACAACTTTGCACAATTCTGATTCACAATTTCACTACCATTATCAGACCGAATCTGTTTAGGCACCACTCCAAATTGTGTTTTAACCATCTGTACATAATCCCTCAAAATCTGACAGACTTGCATCTTATCACCTAGAACAAAAATCCATGTGGCCCTACTAGCATCATCAACTATTGTTAAAAAATACTTGCCTCCTGTTACTGTTGGAACCTTATAGGGCCCCCATAAATCCACATGAAGAAGATCAAAATAATTTGCAGCCTTACTATTACTTTTGACAAAAGGTAATCTATGCAATTTTGTCATAGAACATATATCACAAGTCAATTGAGAAGGAATTCCATTGCAATCAACAATATGACAAAGTTTAGACATAGACATATGCCCCATCCTACAATGCAAAAGTTTCAAATCTTCAATTTTCTTACTAGAAGAACAAACATTATTCAACTCATTACTTCTGTCATTCTTGAAACTTTCTTCTCCTTCTGTCTTCAGCTTATATAAGCCACCAATTTCTCTTGCTTCAGCCAAAATTCTCTTACTCGAATGGTCCTGCAATATGCATGTTCGAGCATAGAATAAGGCCACAACATTTCCTTTTTCAATGACCTTACTCACAGACAACAAATTATGTTTAAAGTCTGGAACCAACAACACTTCTTCAAGTATTAACGAGCTGTTAACTTGAACTTTCCCTTTTTTAATCACTGTTTTCATACTATCATCTGGCAACCTGATGTACAATGGACATACTAGATCCTCTAGATCAAACAAAATTTCTATATATGGAGTCATATGATCAGTGGCCCCAGTATCAACTATCCAGTCACACATAACTGCATCAAATTCAACAAGATTCGAAAAACAAGTACCTGAATAACTGGTGCTTCCCATGCCTTTCTTCACTGTCCCTGCATTCATAGCCATCTTTCCTTTAAAAGCTTTTATCATCTCTTGACATAAAGCCTGAATCATCTCTTGATTTGCTACCCCTTCAACATCAAAAGGAGTATCATGTGAACCACTTCCTGAATCATCCTTGTCCACACCTGCTTGTGCCACTGATCTAACTGTTTTCCGGTTCCTTTTACCTTTGTACCAGTCTGGATATCCGATTACTTCAAAGCATGTGTCAGTTGTGTGTCCATCAATCCTGCAATGTGTACAGAACCGTTTTTCCTCTCCCTTATTCTTGCCATAATCCCTCTGATTCCCCTGATTACCTCGACCTTGATAGTTACTTCTCCCAACCAGAAAACCAGAACCTTCTTCCTTGACTTGATTGACATGAAAACCAACATGTTCAACTGTTTTGTGCAATGGTTTCTTCTGAATTTCAACCTGCATAACAATGTAGTATGCTTTGCTCAAATCTGGAACAGGATCCATTGAAATAATATGACTCTTTGCTGAATCAAATTCTCCATTTAATCCCATCAAGAAGTCAATAACTCTGTCTTCATCTATCATTTGTTGCATCTTTCCAACAATATCACATCGACATTGATCCATCCGTCCACAGGTACAGCTTGGCAAGCCTCGTAGCATATCAATTTCATCCCAGCAACTCTTCAGTTTATTGTAATAATCCGTGACAAACATTTCTCCTTGCACAACTCCTGACATTTCTTGCCTTAATCGAAAAATCAATGGACCATTGGTTTGCTTGTATCTCCCAGTGATTTCTTGCATAAGTTCTCGCGCTGATTTAGCGAAAACAAATGCATTTGACATTTCTGGAGTCATTGATGCTAGGATCCAGCTCATCACCATATTGTCACACCGAATCCATCGCGCATAGTTGACATCGTTTCTTGTCGGCACCGGTAAAGTACCATCCACAAACCCTAATTTCAACTTAGCTCCAAGCGATCGTCGAATTTGCCGATCCCAAGCCAGGAAATTCTTGCCATTGAAATGCATTTGAGTTAATGCCATTCCTGGATGATCTGAATTGTTCAAAGCATACGGATCTCCAGCTTGATTCTGATTCGCCATTGCTTTCTTCACACCTTAACCTCGTCGTCTTTTTTTTCGATCAATCGAACCTTTCTTCGTCTTCCTTCTTCTGATCGAAACGAGCACTCAGCCTCGCTCTGATACCATGAGAAAATCAGGATCGATTTACTCGTAACAAACACGAAGAAGAAATCTCACAAACATGATTGATTTGGAAAACAGAAAAGACTACATTGAGAGCTCTCTCCCACTCTCTCTTTTATTACAGTGTTCTGTTTTCTAACAAACTATTAACAGATTTACAAGCTTATTTATACTGAAGCTAGCTAACCGACTTAGTTACATGCCAGCTCACCACTTCACCACTTATACTCTTAATGAACTAATACACATATTCTACAGTTTTTGGCATGGCAATTTTATCCCATGCAACAAGATGAATTTTTCGCTCTCAGGTCGAGAGCCCCAAATGAAACCACACACATCTTTATCAATTGCATCACAAATGGAGCGAGGGAGGAAAGTGGATTGCATATCATATATTGTTAAGCTCGTAAAAACTAAATTTGCCAATGTTAATCGACCTTCCATTGAGAGAGAGAGTGCCTGAGTTTATGGCAATGTATAGCTATTTCAAGTTCTACAACAATCTTCCAAGTGACTTGATTTCGATAACTTTATAAGCGATAACCGATGAAATAAATTTATCCAAATTTGAGGGTTGAGTCAGGTTACACACCCGACCTCTCAACTTTACTCTACAACAATGTGCCACACTAATGGAGTAAAGTGGGTGGGAGTCATCATAGTCCATGTGACAAAATTTGACTTTTGACACTTTGGTTTTGATATGTAAAGAAATAAATTTTATATTTTTAATCATAATAAACAAAATAACATTAACAATATTATACCAATGAGAACAAACACATAGCCTTCGGGCATTTGGTTCGACGTTTAAGACTTTGGAGTAGTACCTTGAGGTCATCGTTTCGAATTCCGCACGGGCGACAATTTGCCCATTCCTCTAAAATTAGTTAGTAGCCAGTTCTCATCCCTAGTGGATGCTCTAGGCGAGCCCAAGTAGTACTTGTGGCAACTCTAATCCTTACCCTACCAAACAATTTGAGAACAAACACATAATTTGGTTAACCATGGTTTTAAACAATGAGTATTTATAAACATCATATGTATGTATACTATTTTTTGTAAATACTTTCCCACTCAATACTATGGTGAATAAAAAAAGAACTAAGATTGGGGTATCTCAAAAGTGCCAGTACGAGGTTCAACATATAAATTGTAATATCTTGTGAATTTTCTTAACATATATGACAATTTTCTCTTTCACAAAAGATTTTTTTAATTTATCTCACAAAACACATATACAAATAGTGTCCTCATAAAACTTGCAATTGAGATTTCAACTCACTTGACTATTGAAGTGTCATCAATTACATTCCATTGAAAAAGTTCAGTGCTCCCTATTAAGAGAGTGGTATGTACCTATTTTTGGTGAAAAGGTATGTACCTTTTCTTAGTGTTAATATCAGACATGTTCTAATTATTAGGCAAAAAAATACTTTTAGGTATAAAATATGTATTTTTTATCTTAAAATGTGTGAAACATATCTGTTTTTATATGACAAAAGTACATTTTTTGCTAAAAAATACCTATTGTCCAACAAGTATAACGATCTCCAAGTATAAATGGCGCACTAGAAAAAAAATACATTTATCAAACAACATAAGGTCATATCTTTAAGATATATCAATTATAGTATACATGACAATTCTAAAGGGCATACAAGGTTGGTGATGATGACAATGCTGGTCGTGAGTAATTTAGTGCCGATGGTGACCCCTTGGTACATACTCTCTCTCTCTTTTGATTAATTTTGTTGAAATTTAGTACAACAACTGAACAACATTGACCTAGTGTAGTTTTCCTATCGGGAAATCTGGTGGTCAAGAGCACCTCTAGCTTAACGTAGAGGAGGTGTGCAGGAAAGACCTAAAGGGGCAACCAAACCAAACAACACAACCAAAAAGGGCACAATCATAAAATATCGGAAACCAGCGTAACAAAGACAAAAGGACAAAAACCAAAGTATTACACGCCAAGGCCTCGTGAAACTGTTTCTCCCGGTGACTACTTGTCCACCACTCAGATCTTCTCCCTCCAACTATCTCTACATGCTGCAAGATCCATATAGATCTCCAACTAACATTAATGTAGGACTCTGTTTGGGCTTCAAGGAGACCGAGATTGAGAGCGATAATCATTGCCTTGTCAATACCACCAATGACATTTAGAGTTGTTTATATGAGATTGAGATGATGATGATGGATATTTTAGTTTCCCTTCAAAGATTCGAGATTAGAAGATTGAACCACATTTGACAGGGAATCAACAAGATAACAGACCACATTGCACAGATGACCATCCCCAGCCACATCCCTCGTTAAACAACTACATCCACGTGGATCCTAGGACTAACATTATCATGGGCCTATCTTTTATTATGGGCCTCAAAAAGGCTTACTCTGTTGGAAATTAGAGTCACAGTCTAAACTGGATTGTGTATGCCTTTGTAAGTTCTGGGCCGTATAGTAAAGGGCCCAAAGTACAAATTTTCTACTGCAAAAAATATATGGTTTTGCCTGCGAGGCGGCCTTCTCACTTCTCATCACTAAACGGCAACGTTTATCGTCGTTTTCCTGAAAGGCTCACATCACTTCCCAACTTTATCGTGGTTTATCGTCGTTTTCCTGAAAGTTACCACTCCCAATTAATTTGCCGCCATCGGAGAAATGCTATAGTTTGAATGGGAGTATCGGTAAGTCTTGAATCCATTCTATCAAGCTATTCCATCAAAATGCGTCTCAAAATTTGAAGTTCGATTTCGGATGAGACGGCTTTAGTTGCAGGTGAAGAGAAATTGATTGTGGTTGCTGCAGCTCTAGACACCTTTCAGATGGCAGATCATTTTGTTAGGCATTTCGAAATTCTAGTGAAGTAGTTTCTGATTCAAATTGCTTAAATTGCGACTTTGATAAAATTACACATCACACAATTGATTATTATTTGCATTTATGTTGAGAATGGAATACTTCACATTGCACACCACGTGTTTGTGAGATTGATTGAATTAGTTGCCTGCTTAGTGCTTTCACTCAAGTTTTTTGTACTGTTGTACAGTGGTAAGCACTTTTTATCCTCGTTATCCCAAAGCTAATCAAAATCTAAGCTTTTTGGAAAAGCTTCTAATTGGCATCACACATAGAGGAGCGTTACCAACGGCTCACAATTAGGAAGGGATAACTTCAACACTAATTTAGTGCACCACCATGTTTGACCTGTGAAGTACTTAATTGATATTTGTGTTGATCTTTGCCCTCTTGTTGGAGCTTCAAATTGTCGAACAGAGGTTGTTTTCCTTGCTGGTTTAACATGGGTAATGATTGCTTCCATATTGTGAATAGTTTCATTGCCGTGTAAAATCTGGCTGTGCTTCTTGTTCATTTGGTTATTTTATTGTTGTGGTATGTGGCTTTTGCTAGTGTTTTGATATATTTTTTCTTTTTCCTTCACAAGGATGATTGAATGTTTGATTAACAGAGGACTGTTGATCATGGAATCCCATCTTTACCAAAGTAATTATTGTTGGCTTGTTGCTTTTGATATTAGTTGGATGTGTCACCTCAAAAAAAAAAAAAGGAAAAAGAAAGAAAAGTTACACACATGACATGACTATATGATAGGGGTTCTTTACCATGTGGTTGATCTTGGTTGTTAAGAAGATTTGCTTGAAGCGTTTATAGGAATTTTAAGTTTTAACAAATATTATATGAATTTTCTATATAACTCTTGGGTCTTCTGAGGTATTTCTGAAAATCATGGAATAATAATATCTTATATGGCCTACAATTGATCCACAATTATTAAACCATATGTTGCAAAATGTTTTAAGCACAATTATTACAACAAATGTTGCGAAATGTCTTCTGAGGTATTTCTGAAATTCATGGAATAATAATCTCTTATATGGCCTACAATATTCTATATAATTTTTTGGGCCTTCTGAAGTAAAGCAAGTTGAAGAACTGTGAGATTCATGGCACACTATCTATGGTGAAAAATATTTTAAGCATAATTATTACAACAAATGTTGCCAAAGTTGCATTATATAAAAGATAAGGAAATCGTAAATTGCTCTCCAGTAGTACTTCCTGCCCTGTACAGTTTGAATGGAGACAAATATAATCATCACTTTAATACAGCTACTTTTTGCAAGACAAGCCCACACCTAATTTGGGCTAGATTATATATAAAAGAAGCCCGGAAATTTAGAATAAAAAACCCACTATGATTAGAAAGAAGTGGATGCAATTCATATCATCCACCTCCAGTGAAATCTATGTTCTTTTTCCCCTTTTTGAAAAGCGGTCCTCTTCCGTTTACACACTATCATGCAACTAATAAAAGATAGAGGGGAAGGAAAACATACAGCTTATAGCTATATATTTTTTCTATATTGGCATGTGCTACAGAGATTATTGCCAATTGCTTTACTGAAAGCAGCCATAAAGGATACATTCCTCTATATATTACAAAAGCTCACACGTATGAAGGCTTTAAGAAAAAAAGTTAAGGCACAGGATTCTATCAACTATCTTTACATGTGAAAGCCTAAATTCCTCACCTTCTGGACCTTCCTAGTAATGATTCCTGAGAGATAATAAGGTCTTACAGATACAGCATTGTTTCACCTGAAACATCAATATACATTGCAAAAGTCTACTGTCATAAATGACATGTCTTTATTTGTTCCTGGTTTCATTTGTTGCATTTTCATTCTTTTCTCTGAACTTGAAAGAATTTAATCTGCATGGGTCTGCCTCCAGTATTAACTGGACCACTTCATTCATAGTTGGGCGGCAAGCTGACACCCTAGCTGTGCAGCGTATGGCAATCCGAAGTAGAGGAAGCATTTCATCTCTGAACAACCCGGACAAACGTTTGTCCAAGACCTCTATGGCTCCTTCCCTTGTCTCTATCTTGCTTGCTATCCAGTTTATGATATTCTTGTTTTCTCCAAACTCTGCCTCAACTGGTTTCTTTCCTGTCACCAATTCCATCAGCACCACCCCAAAACTGTAAACATCACACCTGGTTGTTGCCTTGGTTGAGTTCACATAATCTGTCAAAATTTGCAGTACCATGTCTTGTTAATTTACACAAAGCAAATGTTTTAAACAAGAACATTTGGTATATGCTTGGGACTCACTATGACATTTGGGAAATGCTATGAATAGTTGCCTATTTGTCCTCATATATGCAAAATGTGCACTGATAAAGACTATAAGCACAGCTGCACTGCGGTTTGAAGATACATCATACTATCACTTTCTTTGAAAATCAAATAATCCTATTCAATATCTATATAATTTGCATGTGTTACTTTCTTTTATACAAAAATCAAGCTTATGCAGAAACTTCTCATTCTACTAGCAATTCCGAGCAAATTGCCATTTTGGTGTTAGTTAATACATAAATACTAGCTAGCGCAGTATTATTAGAGATAGATTTATCAACTACTGAGGTGCTAAAAGATAATAACAAAGTATGGAACATTTGTAATACTTGTCTCAATATTATTACCTGGGTCTAAGTAACCATAAGTCCCGGCAATGACGGTATTGCTAGAATCTTTTCCTCCCATAGCTTGGAGGGCCTTAGCGACACCAAAGTCTGCCACCTTGGGCTGGTAATCAACATCCAGCAGGATATTGGACGACTTGATGTCTCTGTGAATGATTGGTGGTAGAAGATCATGATGGAGGTAGGCTAGACCCTGGGCAATTCCTAATGCAATCTGCCGACGAGTTGGCCAATCAAGAAGAAGCTTTCCCTTATGAAGGGCATCCCATAGATTTCCGTTTGGCATATACTCATAGACCAACAAGTGGCAATCCCAACTTGAGAAGTAACTGTAGAGCTTTACAATGTTCTTATGCCTTATACTACCCAGAGTTTCAACCTCTGTCTCCAGCTCCTTGTTTGGGATATGCTGATCCCCTGAAGCACAATCTTTTGTCTTTTGACTCCATAGCTTCTTGACTGCAACAGTTTCTCCACTGCTTAGACCAATTCTGTAAACAGTTCCTGATCCTCCATGCCCAACTATGTTCTCATCAGCCATTGCTTCTAGGATCTCACGTAGATCAAAGCTTATGCGGTGGAAACTCTTCATTTCATATGAGCAGAATGATGAAGATGAGGCCTCATCTTGTCCTTTTATGGCTTTTCCCTTAGATAGACACCGCTTTAGGGACACAATAGTACCAAGGAACACAACTACCAGCAAAACTACCACTATCCAAACGTTATTGATGCTATGGGGATGTGTTTGAGGACATGGAGGGAAAAGTTTATGTGTTGAATTCAAATAAGCTGTGACACAGAGTTGGGGATTTCCTATAAAGCTTTCCTCCTGTCTTTGGTTTATAAATAAAACTGGGATTGCGCCCGAAAGATGATTGTATGAGAAGTTGAGTGAGTTAGGAAGTAAATCGGATAGACTTTCAGGGATTTTCCCAGTTAACTGGTTGTTGGAGAGGTCTAAGACATTTAGTGATTTAAGCAAAGAGAGCGACTCTGGAATGGAAGAACTAAACTTGTTGCCTTGCAGTAGCAACAAGTTTAGCTTTTTCATGGAGCCTAACTCAGTAGGTAGTGGACCTGACAAAAGATTGTTACTAAAATCAATTTTGACCAGCTTGGCTGCTCCAGCAATCTCAGGAGGCAAAACCCCTGAAATTCTATTGCTTTGTAAGAACACCTCGGACAAGTTTTTGGCATTTCCAATGGTTTTGGGTATTGAGCCAGTGAAGTAATTGAAAGCCAAATCAATGATGTATGCATGTGGGAGGCTGAAAAGTTCCTCAGGCATAAAACCCTCTAATTGGTTATAACTGACACGGAAACGGGTTAGGGATTTGCAGTTTACATAACTCTCAGGTAGCTTTCCTGTGAACATGTTTTCAAGGACAAGAAAGTACAACAACTTACTTGCTGTGCAGATGTATGGTGGGAGCTGACCAGAAAGCTGATTCTCGGACAGGTCTATGAGAATCAAAGGTGATTGTTTTCCAAGTGTTCTTGGAACCTCTCCACTGAGTTTGTTGCTATAAAGTGACAAATATTTCAGAGTTGTTGATTCACCAAGAGCCTCTGGGATTTCTCCTGTGAGGTTGTTGTTGTAGAGCTGCAGACCAAGGAGTTTGGGGAGACGGCATACATTTTCCGGGATCTTGCCAGTTAAATTGTTCACTGATATATCCAGATCAGTAAGCTGGGTCAAATTTCCCAGCTCTTCAGGAATATTTCCTGTGAAGTGATTATAATAAAGCAAGAGCTGCCTCAGATTTTTCAGCCTTCCAATCTCCGGAGGCACAGGACCTTCTAGTAAGTTCCCACTCAATTGAAGATCAGTGAGCGAGTTCATGTTGCCTATCGATGGTGGGATGGACCCATGAATTCTGCAAGATGACAAAACCATTGACTGAAGGCTTGAAAAGTTGGAGATGTTCTGTGGAAGCTCCCATAAGTTGAATTGTCTGTTTTCATTGAAATTCAGCACCTCAAGACCACTGAGATTGAAGATGGATATTGGAAAGTCTCCTTCAAATTTGTTGTAAGATAAATCTAGAGCTCTAAGGGATCTCATGCCTGAGAAGTTTGGCAGTTTCCCGGTCAGATGCAAAGCACTCATGTTGAGTACTTGTAATTGAGAGCAATTGATGATGCTCTCTGGAAAGGAACCCTGGATTTTGTTGATGCTGATGTCCAAAATCTGCAGGTTTGGAAGGTAAGAGCACACGTCAGGTGGGAAGTAGCCAGAGAGTGACCACCCGGATATATTGATCTTGATGACGTGGCCTTGGTTGTTGCAGCCAATCCCAGAATAATTACAGTAAGACTTCTCACCCAAGGAATACCAACTGGATAAAGTGTTCCCTGAGAGAGTCTTCTTCATGAGTCCGAAGAACTTTGCTTGATTATCATCAGCTGTAATCTGGGAAGGGTTGTGGAGTGTAAGGAATAATACAAGGAGAAAAGATGTGAAATGAAGAGCCATGGCAGGCTAGAGATGAAAGGTTTTTTGATGTGTTGAAATGGTTTATGCAGTGGAAGAGATCAGGAAGAGGAGAAACATATAAATGGCATATTTGGTTGGAAGAGTAGTAGAAGAAACAAGATTTGTGAGGAAGAGGATGTTCTTTTTTAGGCAGTTATAGTTGCTTAATAAAGAAGAGTACATTATTTTCTTGCATAAAGAGGGAATTTTCTTGCTATATCCGCTAGCATATATATATTGAGGGAATTAGCTAACTTTGCTTATGCTCCGTGTGCTTTGATTTTTCTAAAGCCAAATACACTGTAATGATCCTCATGACAGTTTCTTAGTGCTGTTGATCTGGACCCTCCAATGCAATTAGATCTCTTGCCTTTCACCCACATCATGTACAATGATTAATGGTGATGGCTCTTTTTTTTCCTTAATAATTCATTTGCCAATCAAGGGCTGAGGTTGTGTGCTATAGAAAGAGTTATGATGCTTCCCTTTTGACGCATAATTATCAGCTTATATGCTCGTTATTGTTTGATTTATGGATCTGCCATGCAAGAATTGGACAATTGTCATACATCGTTAACCTTAATATTTATGTCTATGTAACAAAAAAGCATAAACATGCAATAAGTCCTGCAGAATCTTTTTTTTTTCCCTTTAATCATACTTGATTGATTCCCTTCTTTTTCTTATATATCTCTCTTATATTCTGTGATTTAACAGAGAATTTGGACAAGGGCATGGAGCTGATGAGTAACACTGATTTGGAGGTGGTATTTTTTCCCCTCTTTTTTCACCAGTATTCAATGTTTGTTCCTTTAGAATGGTTGCTCTCTTTCTCTGTGTTCGTTATTACTTCAACACTTGACATTAATATTAGTTCAACTGAGATCTTACAAAAAAAAAATACAGGAAAGCTGAGGATAATGGTCACTTGATAAAGGTTTGCCGAAAAGATTTTAACTTTCTACTTTGTAATTGAGCAATTAAAGTCATGTCAATAAAAAGAACAGATAATTTAGTCACTAAAGTTTGGTGCTTTCCTTTTGGTCATTTCCCAACATGTATTGTCCAAGTAGAAGACAAATGCAAATTAGTATGCATAGCTCTGAACTTTGGCTTTTTACATGGATACTTGCTGATCCTGTGCTGCTTGTATTGCAAAACTTTTCAACTATTCTGAGCATGGGATTAACACTCGTTTACAGAGAGCATCAGTTTGGAGCTTTAATTGAACAAATTCTTTCAACAGACAACCTTTAGAAGGCTGTTTGATTCTACATTAATAATTTGTTTATAATTCTAACCAAATTAGTGGTTACTTTTCCCCACCCTATATAGTTAGTTATTAACCAGGCAGGGATCACAGAAAACCATTATTCTTTTCAAAAAATTTGATTCATCTTCCTACCTTATCCCTTCTACTGTTTGGGCTTTGATGGGAAAGCCCAATAGAGATTTTGAGCCCAGTGATTTGAATTTTGACCACCCTTTTAGCAATGAAATGGTAAAAGAGAGGCGGTCAATGAATAATGAATAATGATAGAGAGCAAGTGCAATAGAAAGCAAAAGCAAATAAAGGCAAAAAGATGCCCACTCAGCAAAGAGGAAGTGGGCGTCAATTCGACACCTTGTGATGTTCCATTCTGACGTGGCAACCCTCGTAGCCTCCTAGGGAGCTTTTCAATTGCATTTGTTTGTATGCTGCTAAGTGCTACCTACAATTGGCCTTAGCTCGCTCTTAGGGGTTGAAATTTGTAATGAATACGTTGTTGAATATGGTTTAAAAATGTTAGATTGTTACCCGTGTCCACAAATATTACAGAGGATGTAACGTTTAAAGAGTTTAGGCAAAACATAAATCTTACAACGAAAATATGGAGTAAAAAATGGTTTATGAAAATTAGGATCGTTACCCATGTCTTTAAAAACAAGGAAAATTTTGGTCGAGACCGGAGTTAGTGAGTTTAAAAATCAAGGGCATTATGTTGTAGAATATTAGATATGAACTTTCAGCCCCTCAGCTATCTTGCGATTGATGTCGTATTGTTCAAGAGGAATGAAAAAGTTATTCGTACGACTAAAATAGAAAACGCCCTCTTACGTAGGAGAATTGATGCTCAATAAGTCTAGATGCATTAAATAAGAATGTGCGTAGTAGTAGGCTGCTTTCTGTCTCAATATTATTTCTAAGTAAACAGCCTTTGTTTTGAGGGGTCTTGTAGTGATCACAATTAGATTATGCTTCGTAATGTAAGTATTATGGGCATCTCTTGTAGTGTGAATGTGTGATCCGAGCTGAGGGCTTCAAGTAATCATACTCAAAAGCCTTCAACGGTTTTAATGATGATAATCAAATTAGAGTGGAAGAAGCATAACGAAAAGCTGGCATTAAAGAAGAGTTTTTTTTTTTTTGGTGAATCTGATTTTATTATAAGCTTAAAGTTCTTCCATCAGTGCTAACTGATGGCTGGGATTAAAAAAAAAAAAAAACTAATTGATTTTTCATTTCATGGAGAACAATAAATAATCTTGGCAACATTATTTTCTCATGCACTATTTATTATTTCAAGAGAAGTTTATTCTACATGGTGATACATCTGTTTTCCATTTTTCCCTTTGTATACTCCAATAATAAATTATCTCTTGTTTGTTTTTTCTATGTTGAAATATCTCTATCTCTATCTCAATGAGTAGTGAATTTCTACCTTCTCGATTTAAAAAATACTATAGGAGTCAAAGCCCAAACTGATGCTATCAATCGTGGACGAACAATCAATCCATTGGTTTAGGTAATCAGTCTTTGTTATTTCTTTTGTTGGGTAATCTTTGTAATTATTGCTGACAAGATTTCTCTAGCATAACCTCAGTCTCGTTAACCGATTCACTTTCAGTGAAAATCCAATGTCATTTAATCTACCGAATTAATTCACAGGTGTCGAATTGGATGAAAAGTTATACGGGTAATATGGGTCGAATAGAACCATTGGTTAAGCACTTAGGCAGGTCACTAAGTCAGAGTGATGAATGGCTTCACTCATCCACCATCCGACTCATTTTCACTCCTCTATATACTGGAGTACCAATTTTTTTTTAGTTTAAAATTTTGAGATGCAGATGAATGATGTATTAACATGGGTTTCACTTATTGCAACTTTCTAATAGAAGCAAGATAACTATATTTTTCACTGTTCCACACCCACTATTTGTTGTTTCAATTATTTTGATCATCCATTGACCATTATCATAATAGAATATATTCCTAGATTTAAAAAATTTATCCATTCTCATCGTCTATTTCCCACGGGATATATTTGTTACCCATTTATCTTTTCTTCTTTTAAGGACAAACTAACATGGTGCACAGATTATGTCCCAACTCCCAAGATTGCCACCGTCAAGTTCTTGACCTGACCCGATAATTTGATTTGACCCGAAGTTTTAGGGTTGAAATCTGACCCGAAAATCAGTGACTAAAAAAGAGACTAGAACCCGATTTGTTTGAAACTTGGAACTTATTAGGTTGATCTGATGTGGTCTATTTACAGAATATATGCTTATTTATTTGGAAAAATATAATATATTTTATTATTAAAATATATAAATCAATATTTTATTATTAAATATTATTATTTATTTAAAATAATATTTTAATAATTATAAAAATCGATATTTTTGAATCGTTGGATTGACCCAACTCTCCTAAAAATCCATAACAATCTGACTCAATCCGAACTCAAAATAACCCAACTCGAACAAGGCCGATAAGATTAACAAGTCTACCACAATCATAATACTAACCTGAAGAATAGTGTCATTTCAAAATTCATTTTTAATTTACATATAACTAGAAGTATATGCATGTGCTTCACACAAATCGATAATTTTATTTAAATATTTTATTTTATGTTTACGTATTTACTTTTTCAAATATTTATGTTCCAACAATACTTTGATTTGGTTTAAATATTTTAAATCATATTACTATCCATAAGAGTTTGCAATATAAAAGTTATAAACCGTTTTTAGTTGTCATAAAAAAAGGTAAAAATAATTGTAAATAGTGTTGTTAGCATGATTTTAAATTAATCCAAAATCAAGCTTTATAATATAATATAAAGTAACAATATATATAAACATATTAATTTTACATGAAAAATCTTGCTTTATATTTTATAGAGAGATAGATTTTGTAGATTATTATATAAAAAGATTTCATGACATTAACATGTGCAAATGGTCAATGTGATCTCATTACATTTAAACTACTCCCTCCATCCCTTTTGATCTTCCTGTTTGTTTTTGTAGTGTTTCCTTTTGTTCTTCCTATTTCTATTTTAGGTGGTGGACAAATAACAATATTATCCTTATGAAATTTTAAAATTTACCCTAAATCCTACTCTTTTTATTCCCTTTACCACTTTTTAACACTATTTTCACACTTTCCAACACCCCTTTCACACTTTCCAACACTTTCTTCCTACTTTCCTCTTTCATCAAATACTAAAACAACCTATCTTAATTATTGTGCACAAGTTGAAATGAGAAGATCAAAAAGGGACGGAGGGAGTATATCATTGTGCTAAGGGAGTAGTTTCATTTCTAAATAAAATACAAATATATAAAATTATCTGCATGAATTGAATGTGTTATAAATTACAAAAAGAAATCCTTACCGCTAGAGCTGTCAAAAGCTGATCGAACCCGCCAACCCGACCCAAACTGCCCGATAATTTTAGGGTCAAGACCCGAAAATTTGAACCCGAAACCCGAAATCAATCGAAACCGATAGAACCTGAAACCCGTTGGGTTGAAACCCGAAACCCGTTGGGTTGACTGATTTAGTATATTTATAGAATTTTAAAAATTTATTTGGAAAATTGTAATATATTTTATTATTAAAATAAATGAAAATAATATATTATAATTAAATATTATTATTTAATTAAAATTTGATTTTAATAATCATAAAAAAGGATATTTAGACCCGCTGGTCAACCCGACCCGACCGAAAACCCGCTACAACCCGACCCGATTGACTTGTGACCCATAACTAGGGCTGTCAAAATTTGATCCGATCCGAAAAACCCGCCCGACCCGCCCGACTCCGAACCCGACCCGACCCGAGAAAAAGATAAAAAGTTATACCCAAGACATGTTTGACCCGAACAGATTTGACCCAAATCCGAAAAAACCCGAACTCGAGATTAACCCAAACCCGATTATACCCGAATGGACTAAGCCTGATGCAACCCGATATCCGATGCTACCCGACCCGAAGTCATCCGAAAATCCGAAGTTACCCGACCCGAAAGCATCCGAAAATTTCATTATGTTTTAAAATATTAATGATAGTGAATATTTAGTATAATTATGTTTTTAATTTAAATGTTACATTAAATATTTAGACCCTAGAGTAGTTAAACTACGAAAAATCATCATTCGATATATGGTCTGAATCAAAATCCGCTTATTCGAAATCAGATTAACCAGAAATTCGGTCAAAGTCGAAATCCAATTCACCCAAAATCCGAAAAACCCGAAAAACCCAAAACCCGAATCACCCGAAATCCGACTAAATTCGAAACTAACTAAACCCGAAACCGGACTTATCCGAAATCAAGTTGGACCGAAAACCGAATGACCCGACCGAAATTGACCCGAAACCCGACTTTGCCCGATTAATTGGGTGACCCGACCCGAAATGATCCAACCCAATTTGACCCGATTTTCAAAATATCCGAATTTGACCCGAATCCGAACTTACCCGAAACCGAATTGACCTGACCCAAACCCGACCCGACCCGCCCGATTGACACCCCTACCCATAACAAAACCGAACCCGATTTAACCCGAACATGAAATGACTGAACCCGAACCCGCCCGACCTGACCCGATTGACAGGTCTACTTACCGCCAAAATAATAGGTATACAACTAATAAGTATTGAAGGAATGAAGGGGATAACTTGACAATCATTAACTCAGTCAAAAATAATTGGCATTGCCCTTTGGAGATTGAAATGCTCATCTTGGACATCCAAATCCATCTCCTTTAATTTTCTGCAATATAAATTAATCATGGTAACCGAGAAGTGAACATAGTCACTGATAAAATTGCGTCTTTAGCCTATACTCACTTCCATTGGAACAATCTTGAACTTCAATTTCTCATCCGAAAGGATGCTATACGTTGGGATCATTGACGGACCTGGGGGAGGGCATGGGTGGGTCAGTGCCCTCCCTTCACTCATGAATTTTTTTTATATGGGCACTAGTAGATTGAAGGTAGTAGCAAAATACAATTTGATTTTTGGTAAATTTCAGCCCATTCAGGTTCTTCTCCCAACCTGATTACTTTGAATTTGTAATTCAATTTGATATTTTAGGGTTTTGTGACTTTTGTTGGTAATTTGGTATATTTTGTGCTCTTAATTTAAATTTGATATGCTAATTAGGTTGAATTTAACTATTAATTTGATATGATAGCCTGATTTTAGGATTAATTAAAACTTTGCTGTTGTCCACGAATTCACGATCGAGAGTTCGAGACCACTGTTGTCCACTAGCTTGATTTTGGGATTAATTAAAACTATCAAAATTCAAGTAGGATTTGGGTTGATTTTGAATTTTTGGTAAATGGTTAATTGTGCCCCCCTCAATTTAGTTCTGCATCCGTCACTGGTTGGGATCATGGCTAAGCGTCGACACTCCTAATTTTTGCCTAATAAATAAAATGTGTTATAAATACACATAGTATACACCATTTTAATATTGTATATAGAAAATGCCAAATAGGAAGATAATAAAGTCGAATAAATGCAAAAATGTAAGAATAAATAAATTTATTTCTTGATATTCAAACATTGAATTATAAAAGATACAAAGATAAATGTTAAAAGAAATGTGCACTTCTAACATCAAAAAACCAGTAAAAAAATGAATACTTTCTCCGTTCAGATAAACTTGTCGTTTTAGAGTTTGTCTCAAACTCTAAAACGACAAGTTTATCCTCAATCTTTTGTTAAGATCTTTAACTTTTTATTGTAAATTTTTGTAAATATTATCAATTAGTATGAATATTATTGGAAAAAATGGGCTTAAATATCTCAAATGACAGATTTTGTTGAACAAGAAAATTAAGCTAAATGACAAGTTTTTCTGAATAGAGTATTTAATATATAAGGGAGGGTGAATCTTGTTTTGTCTTAATAAAAAAATATCACACTATTAATCTCAATCCATTGATTTTCACATGGTATCTCGGTCCATTGGATTTTCACATGATATAAAGACATGTTTTAGTTACCACTTAAAAGGATATGTTGGGAAGAAATGAACACTTCCTACATTGACATAAGGGACTAGTTCTAGTTACCTCCACTGTTTTAATGCTACATGGGTAAAAAAGTAGAGATGGAAATTCCTGTGTTGTTCCTAGCTGCAGAGTGCAATAGAGGAAATTCCTGATGGGTCCATAAATCAGTAGCCCATGGTCCATGTGGGCCCTTTTGAGTACACGTTAAGGTGGGCCCAATGGGCCGAATATACATTTTCTGGATGTAGTAGGTGTATGAATGAAAAACTCAGAGCACATCACACTGACCTCTGTGAAGAATTCTGAGCACTACAAACAATTTGATTCAGGGAGTCAAGAAAACAATTCAAACAAACTAATGAACTAGCAGTAAGAACCAAATAAAACTTGAAATTGACTGATTAAGCTAGTGCAAAAACTGATCAGAGTAATTGTTTGATTTGTACCTTGTGTTGCATGCCCAGTAAAAATCATTCATCACTGTGTGCACTTAAATTTTCTAGTTCATCCTCATCATCAATGAGAATGTCTTCACTATAATCAGAAATTGATCCTGCATTTAAATCTGCAAGAGCATGCCATTAGATATCTCCAAAAAAACACCTTGAATGCTAAAAATGATAGCAACATGAATGGTGAAGTGGAAACACTAATTTTTTCAGGTGAAGGTGATATGCAAAAGTACATACAAAGGGAAAATAAAAACAAAATTCACAAAAGCATAAAACCTATGACGAGAACACTCAAATCTGTCACAGTTATGCAAAGCAAGAACAAAATCCTACTATCAACTTACAAATATAAAGCATAGACAGGTTTGCAAAGTTAAAAGAAATTATAATGTTACAGCAGTTATTACCTCGACTCCCTCCAGATCCCGCCACAGGTGATGTTGAGCTCAACTGATGTACATTTTCTGTTTTATCAAGAAGGTAGGGCAGCTCAAGAAGCTGTAAGAGCGCCTCTGTTTGGGGATTCCTGTAATGTTCTGCAATGAAAATATGTTAGGTCAAATTCAGAAAGCTCTTAGATGCTAGTATTCAGCATAGTAAAGAAAATTATATAAGGGTCAAGGTAACATGACCAAGATACTTCAATTCATAGAATTTAAGTAATCAATTTCTTTCTTTTGTTTCCTTCAAGAATCAAGTAAAACAAATTTAACAGCAAATAACAATGCGGATCTTAAAATTTTATTAAGATAGTTATCCACTAAACACTATTTGCAAACACCATTGGTAAACATTAGTTAGGATTAGTCATTTTAGTGTTATTTGGACATTTCTATGTTGGTAACTACCAGTACCAGTTACCATCATAGACTGATAGTGGCCACTGAAAACAGAAAGTTGATTCAAAGAAAGCATGATTACCATGATTCTGGCCATTGGTACCAAAATGTGTGGGATCATAGAAACTAGCAGTGGGAGTAAAGTCAAAAGGTTTAGCCCCTCTCGCCTGCAGCTTACTGTTGACCCATTGACGACACTCATCTTCATCAAATTCTACATTCCTGCCATGAAATAAAAGAACATTGCATTTTCCTGAAAACTTAGACGAGATATTACGAAACAAAAACAAAGGAGCAGTGAATACCCTAAATTAGCCCGCCTTCTAGTCAAAGGTAGGACTGAGTTAAACCTCCGTGTTATTGCTAACCATTCTTCATCATACAAGATTTCGTATGGCCCAGGCTGTGACTGAATTTCAAGAACCTAATATAGTATGAAAATTACTTCAGAGAGACTACATGGCAGGCCACAAGCTTAAACCCTAACAGTGATATAAATTGGTACCTGCAAAAATCCTCGGCCAGGAAGGCACTTGTCAAGTGCAAGAAATTTTGTTACAGAGCCACCATCATGTTGAGCCACGGCAGCAAATTTGCAGTGTAGGTGAGCAGAAAACCAATAAGAAGGTTTTATTTTCTCCAACAACTGAGCAGCAGCTTTACTGCCCAAAGCTCTTTCCTCAATCTAGAAAAATTCAGAAGAGGAACAATAAATGATCTATACATATGTACACATTACATGAACAATTCCAAAAATATTTATTATGCACAATTGCTACAACTACTAAAAGAGAAGCTCATTACTTCTTGCTTGAAATGAGGTTTCCATTTGACAAGCTCCTGCCAATTTCCACAATCAGTAATACCAACGGGCCAATCATGAGAAATGAAAATATCTATAGGTTCCGAAACTTGCATCAGCTTGTGAACATCATACTCTCGGACATGATAGACAGATCTAACATCATTCTGATTATATGGAGGTCTCTCAAAGTGCCCTGCAAATAAACATCAATAAAAGTGAAAACATGATTGATAGCCAAAGACAAAATATAACATCAAAAGTAGCAAGCCTAAGTTTAAATCATGTACAAATTATAAATGGCTATATTTTAAGTATTTAACTATGTATAAGCTAGCAGTATCACGCATGTATGAAAGATGAACAACCTAAATGATAATCACGGGACTTGTAAATTCCAGAAAGTCCACCGATTCGAATACCACCAAATTTTATCACTCCAGCAAACCCAAGGAAGTATATGTTCGGGGCAGCCCATCCACCATAATACCTAAAAGAACCACCAGGAGTGTTATAAGGTGCTAACATACACAATTTAGACGACATGGGTAAAAGTTGTAAATAATAATCATACATCTTTGATTGGTAAAAAACCAGAAAAATGTATGCATGAACTTTTTTCACTTAGCAGGAGGCAATATAGGCTTCAATAAACTAGAGGGAAAAAGAAGGGAAAAAATCTGCATGAGGCAACATATGAGGTGTGCAATAAACACTTGCAAACATAAGAAACCATCCCCTAGTGCATCCACCGGTGCACATACTGAATAAACCTACCAACCCGATGACAAATCCAAGAACAATGGGAATCAAGAATTAATCATTCTATTAAAAACGGGCTTAGAGCCAAAGTTGACAGCGAATACATCTACCAACCCCATGGCAAATCTAAGCACAATGGGAATCAAGAATTAATAGTTCTATTAAAAATGGGGTTAGAGCCAAAGTTGACAGCAAAGAGATGCTTAATTCTTTCTCCTAATAAGTTTATGCAGATAAACATATAGCTCGAAATGAATAAGACCACTCACAGTTCCCAAAGGTAATTTGATGCTTCATGGTTCCCGCCAATGAAGATTGTTGGCACTGGAGCTACTGCTTTTCCAGAATAGTACTTCCAGAAAGTATTCATCTGTTTGAATTTGTGAGGTACATTTAAACTATCCAGATCTTTTTCATTTCGAACAGCCTGCAAGAGCCAATCAAGGGAAAAAACTTACTACAGTATAAACTGCATTATTTACAGCACAGCATGAACCTTGATAGTGGTAGAGGGACTTTGCTAAATGCAACAAATTCAATACCAGAGAGCATAGCATCATCTGGAAATCACAAATAATGCCTTACATGTTCTTCCACCTTTAAAATCCTACCCTATTAACCTACAAATATTATACAAAACTAACCAGCCCTAATATTGGCCATTTTGAACACAACCACCCTTCATCAGCAAAATTGCATTTAATCACTCTGATCTATGTTTTGTTGGCAATTAATCACTATCATTCAGTTTGCCATAATTAAAATGATAATAAATTGTATACCGGATCCTATATCCCCTAATATAAACACTAAATAGGTATTAATAATGATACGAATTTTTTTTTCATGAAGGATGGTTTCGTACAAAGTGACCTAAATTGTGGATTTATGTAATTTAACCAAACTAAATATGCGTATGAAACAAAATACAAGTGAAATCCCAGAAATTGCAACAACTGAACTACTGAAGCATTAAACTGAAAGGAATCAACCATACTAAAACGAAGTGAGATTCAGGAAACAGAATTCCAGACACAGCGTCATGTCAATTGAACGTTGAAATTAACAGACAGCAAACCAGAACCCTAAATTACATCCAATATTAGAATTGAATGAAAAAATCTTGAAAACTTTCATCGCCATTCCACTGGCATACTTAATTTGCAGTGCAAGAAATTACAGACCTGAAAGTCGCCACAGCAGATAAGGAGATCGACTTTAGTGTTCTCTACTCTTTCCAATTGGGCGAGTGTCGCATAGACTTTGTCTAGTTCGCCATGCATACAACCTTCGATCGCAATCCTCATCTCTATTTTCTTCCCTCTCTACTCTTCTCCGATCCTACTATTCGTTTACTCTCGTTGTCCTGTTTCCCGTTAGCGCCGGAAAATAGCCGCCATTTTCCTACGGAGTACCCGTTGCCTGACCTAACATGATCTATCAATTGGAAGCCCAATGGGCCAGTTTTTTTTTTGGTCGAATAATGGGCCAGTTTTTTAATTGAGCATGTACCCAACATTTTTTTTTGGTAGAAACATGTACAACATTTTTTTTGTATCTACTTTATAGCCTAACAATTAGCTGTACCCGTCGTCACGACTACGACTCAATAATTTTTAGATATATCATAAATATGATATTAATAAATTCAATATATAATTTAAACTTTAATGTAAAAAGGTTATTGCTTGTACCATTTATTATTTTGTTTTTTGAAATAAAATAACACAAATTAAATCTAGATTATTAGGTTTAAAGTTGAGAATAATGATAGAATTTTAAAATAAAATAATCTACATTCTCCTTTTTCTTGACGGTATTTTATAGGGTAATTTAAAAACAAAGATAAACTATGAATAAAATAAAACACAAAGATATATTTTTAGAATAAGGAGGAGATAAAGATTTAAAAAAAATAATTTAATAATGCATTAATTAGAATCATATGTAAAAGATTTAAAGTATTAATGCATACATCTCTTATAATGCTTGACATCCAACCGACCAAATATATTCACTTGTAATTTTTTTTGGCAAAATTGCAGTAAATAGCCTCCCTAAAAGTGGTTGCGTTTAAAAGCCTAATCTTTGAAAAATACAAAAAATAGATTAAACTTTATAGATTGTTGCAGAAATTGACCTAGGCACAAAATATAAACTAACAATTACATGTCTCTTATATACGAACAAGCTTGAAATTTCAAGAAAAATAAAAATTGGTGATTTTTTTACAAGAATTACAAAATATGGGAGATATTCTATGATTTTATTAGTTTATTTTGTCCTTAGGTCAATTTCCGCAACAATCTATAAAGTTTAGGAAATTTTTTGTAGTTTTCAATATTTTCAAAGGTAAACCGTCAGGAAGATTTGAACTCGAATGCCTAGACAAACACTTAAGGTAATCTAGCGACTCATCCCCCGCCGCTAGATCAACTCGTAATTGGTATTCACTTGTAGTTACTAATTTACTACCCATTGACCCCCATCCCCATTCACCATATATAGGAATCACAATTCTTATCAAACAGAAAATGTTTTTCATCACCATTTTCTTGTAAGATCGAGATGATAATGCTGGCAAATTGGACGTTTCAAATTTGGGATTCTCCCTAAAGTCCAAGAAAAGGAAGGAAGAAAAAAAAATCAAGCGAAAGTCCTGCTTTAGATCATGAAAGATACAAGTGAATACAATCTGCATACTCTCATCAACCAAAACCGAAAACAACATTTTATCACAATGCCCCTAATTTAGCAACAGAACTTGGAAATTCTTCAAATGCTAGAATTCAACACTAGTTACCCTAAGAAATTTAATTTCAAATAGCTAAGAACGAAGCACAAACATTTATTCCGATCCCCTATCTCATCATTCCAGCAGGCACCTCTGGAGCGCCTTGATTTCTTCTTTCCGAGTTGCCTGCCCACCCTGCTCAAAATTTCAAACAAATTAAAGTAGCTCAGAAATTTCAACCTTTCCACTCTTTCTATATTCTTGCTGTTGAATTAAGTAAGAAATGCAATAACACTACAGACTAGTTGAAAAATGCGTTACCTAACGACGGATCGTAACCACGGTTCTTAAGCTCTCGGTACTCTTGGCACAGGGCTAAGCCGTGACAACAGAGATGAACGCAACCATCTGCACAAGTAGCAGCTTCCGTTCCGAACTGCATTTTTAACCTAGAACGAAAATTGCACGCATACAACCACCCACAGCCTACCAACGACAGCAAAACGTATACACACCCGCTTCCACAACAAGCTGTACATGTATACATAATAAACACGAGATCGATATATACTAATTAATGTACGTAGTGAGATTAGTTTGCCACTCGGGCCATATTTTGACAGTTATTTGCTAAATGTTATGCTAAAAATGAGGATTTACATGACTCGCCCTTGTCGACAATCTCCGCTATGCGCCCAAAAGTGATGCAGGGGCAACATATCGTCAGCCAACCTGAAAAGAAAAACGATCATTGTAGACAGCATTAATTATATGTTTTTGTTAGTAAGGACCTGGAAATTTTGTATTTAATTTATAGTTTTTATTATGAATGATTATGTGTGTATGAGGGACTTGCAACAAACAAGTATGAAGAATAAATGTACGTAGTAATGAGTTGCTTACAAGAACCACAATCAGAGAAGCACCCGCAGAGCCCCGTGGTCCATCCTGGCTGGCTCATCCTCTAATTCAAAGTGGAGATGGAGAAAACTGGCTTAATTAATTTCTAATGATATCAATGTACCAAGGAAGGATGGGTTTCGGACAATGGGACCAACTATATATACTCCGTAGCATGTATAAACTAGCTAGGCGGCACTAAGACATAACATGACTCCCTAAATAAATTAAAGTAAGAACTTCAAATGAGAATTGAGCATATTGATTGTTAGATATAAGATACATAATGCTAAAGTTTGGTGAATCAATTAATGAATGACATGCTTATTTATACAAATAAACGATAAGTCTAGTATTTAACTTTAGTAAAATTTTATCATAAAATTACTTATTAGCCAACATTATATATGAGCTAGGCTTGTTATTTTTTTATTTTCTAATATGATACCTTATTTTCACAAATAAAATAAAGTTTTGATGTCAAACGTACGTATTTGCAAACGTAACATAATGATTGAATTAATCTCTAGCTCTATTAACACTTCTCATTAAACTATTTTTTTTTTTTTTTAAATTGTAGGGTGCGTCATGCATGGTTTACTATGAGAAGAGTATAATGAAAGTGGTAGTTAGTGGGTTCCCACTATCATCTTGGTAATTCATGCGCCCCATAATCTTTTCAATTGAACCTAATATTTGGACCATAATATATAATTATATATACACTGCAAGTAGATTATACTCAAATATCTGAACCTAAATGTTCCAATGCCAAGTTTTTAAAACGGTATACTTGGCTACTTGCCATAAATTTTCGTAAAATAAGTGTACTTAAAAAGTCTATACTTATGTCGAGAAGCCATTCCGTACATATTTTGGAGAATCGGCAGCGAACTTACGATAACCGGTTCAAAATCTCCGTAGTTTTACAATAATTATATAGCTTATCGAATGTCCTAAGTAATTTTATACATACTAGTTATACCCGTCGTGCCCTGCACGACTACATGGATTTAATTCTTAATTTATTTATTGAATGTGATTTTAATTTAGTAAAAAAAATAAAAATAATATATATTAGGAAAAGTTTACATAAAATTTTAAAATTGTTAAAATGTGAGACGGAGCCAAAATCAATAAGGTGAACCCAATATGATTTTGATGGCTTAATGATAATTTATTTATGAAAACATATGAATAAAATTATTTTAAAAAGAATAATTCAATTTTTTAAAGTTAAAATAGATAAGAAAAGAAAAATAATGTAAATTCTTATAATTTTTTAATCAAATTCAATTCTTTAAAATACTTTAAATAAAAAGATAATAAATTTAAAAAGAAAAAAAAATAGGAGTAAAGATTGAATTTTTTAAAGATAAAAAATCTTCTATATTATGAATAGGTCAAAAAGGAAATTAATGAAAAGTTAATGCATTTTTTTTTATCAAAATTCAATTTGGGCAAGTAATTACCTAGATATTGAAAGATTTTAAATTTATTTATCAAATTTTGATTTAAGATAAATCTCTTACATATATAGATGAAAAAATAAAGATAAAATAATTTTCTTTATTTTTAATTAAATTCTAATTATAATTTTTATTTCACATAAATAAATATAAAGGAAGTTAATTGAAAAAGATAAATTAATATAGATAAAAACTAATTTTTTAAAATAGGGTGGGGACAAATATTTAATGCTTTTATAGTTTATTTTATTTTAGATATATATTTTTAAGTTAAATAAATTATCATATCAAATATTTAACATTAATACTTAAGATTTAACAATAGATAACATCTTTATTTTAGATAGAATCTTTTCTAGATTAATTTATCCTATTTCTATATTATCCTAAAATAATATCAACATATATAAATTCCTAAAGTAAAAAATCCTATGTGGCAAAATCCTAGGTGGCTTAATGTGAGAACGACACATAGTAAAATCCTAGGTGGCGCAACGTGGTGACCTTATTTCTTGCGTCTTTTATATATATACATAGATTTTTTTATGCATCGGGCAGCTGGTTGTTAGCATAGAGTTACTTATAAATAAATAAAATATTTTTGGTCAGTAGACTCAATATATAATAAACTTTTAGTACATTTAGTATATGTGGATTAGAGGTAGACGTGTTAGGTTTACCTGTGGTCAACCGACTCAACCCACGTACTTCCATTGATTATCTCTTACATAATTTATTTAAGTATAAGATATTTAGAATAATTGTACAAAAAAGACCTTATAACTAAGTTTTCAGTTTTCACCCATATAAATAATAATATGATCAATTGAGCGTATACATGTATTACGGAATATTTGAATACTTACTTATTAATGGTGGTGGAACAGCAAATAAATTAAGAATTATTAGGCCGTGATGTAGGCCATATTTTATGGTTCAAGTAGACTCATTATAATCTTATTTGTTGCAAGCCCAACGGGCTGTGAAGCCGCAAATGCCATTCGCTGATGAGTTTTTTTGAGAAAATTTGTTAAAGTTTACAACTCGCCATGGATTATTTTGAAGTTGTTACTTTTTTTGGTTTTTAAAGACACAGTCCATCGAAATGAAATTTTATAGTACTATTTAAAAATTTTAATCGCTCGATTATGTTAATATACCTTGAATTTGTTGTTGATCCGAATCTATCAAGGGTTCGGAGGCGGAGCCCGCTGCAGGGAGTCCGAGGAATAATGTCTCTCAGCGGTGGTCTCGTTGACCAGTTGACTGGTCAGCGAGTCAGGGGTCCGGGGGCGACGTCCCCTGGCAAGGGGACTGGGGGCAGCGCCCACCCATCCAAACGGTATACAATATTATTTGTTAGAAAGAATTTGCCAAAAGGGCAACTTCTACCACCCTAATTAGCCGCTTGTATGATTTTTGGTTTTTATCAAGTATAAATTCTTATTTTTTTCATTTTTTTCTCTCTCCCCTTTTTTCTCTTTCCTCACTCCTCCAAATTTTCTCTGTCGCGCGACAGAGACGATGGCGAAGCCTCCGACTTTTCTCTCGTCGCCATTGCTGTAGAATTAGGGCTAGGAGGAGGATCTCGGAGGTCGAGATCTCCACATCTGGTCGAGATCTCCACATCTCATGGCAAACGAGTTAGGCTTCCCTGGCCGGTGAGGTTTCTGTACCTTCTTCTCTTAAATGGATGCCGACGAGATGGAGTTGGACGGGATTCCGAGTTCTGGTGAGAGTTTTCTACCTTCCCTCTTTACTTATCAAGTACTCACACTCAGGCCTGGCCCTGAGCAGGTGCAAGTTGTGCACCTGCACAGGGCCTCAAATTCTGATGGGCCTCGTTTTTTTTTGATCAGTTAGGCCCAACCATATTCTTTCTCCCCAAAAACATGATTTCCTTATTAATTAGCAGTATTTTCTTTTTTTTTGTTTTTAAAAATCAACTCATACGTACAGTTATGAGAGATGGGCCCCTAATGGCATATATGCAGATGAGTGGAAACTTGGGCTCCCACCGAATTAGTGAGCCTTGTAACATTTGTTCTATTATTTGTTCTATTCTTTTATTTATTTTTGACATTTTAGTATAAATAATTTATTTCTATTTTTATAATTATACCTAATGATATACTAAAGTGATCCTAACTATTACGGTGTAATAATTCTTAAAGTTATTTGACATTTTAGTATAAATAATTTATTTCTATTTTTATAATTATACCTAATGATATACTAAAGTGATCCTAACTATTACGGTGTAATAATTCTTAAAGTTATAAGTTTATCTAACATTGATTTTTTTATTAAAAGCACCATTTTAAATATTTTACGTTCATGTATTTAAAATACTTCATTACACTGTTTATAAAATTCAACCCTATTAATAAATAATAATATTCAATGTTAACTTTTGGGCAGAGCCTCCAAAATCGATTGGACGGCCCTGCTCACACTCACGAATGCCAAGATAGAAAGTGCTTCTGGTGTTGAACAGTGTCAGCAGAGAAGATCGACGTGCGTTGCTACAAAGAGAAGTAAGGTAGAACATGAAGAGTTGAATGATAAGAAATCTGATGTCGAAGTTCCGTAAAGGGGAGTGTCATTGAGGAATAAACAACCGAGGAAGCAAGAAAACTCTGGAAACCTTGGAAAATCAAATGTGCAGACTAAATGTGTTGGCAAGAGGAAATTGTCAACTGTAAAACACGTTGAAGATTTGCAAGCTGATTCATTGGCAAAATCTGTTGATTCAGTGGATATTTCTGAGGCTGCTGATACCCAGCATATGCTTTGCAAGGATTCCAGTGCAATTGAGGATGATCTAGGTGCACAATTTTCCATTTGTATGATTTTCTTTTCTCTATCTTTAATTTGAGTAGCTGGAATTAACATTTAAATTTGCTAAAGTTATGGGATTTACATGCAAAAATCAAACCCTGCATCAACCTACAACACCAACTCTGTTGCCGGAAGAATGCAGATTTGGAAATGCTGAAGAAAGTTTAGCTGGAACAAGTACTGAGTTCAAAGAACTTGCTGTAGAAGAAATTAAGTTGACCACTGAAAGCAGTACTAAGAAAGTTTTATCAGCAAAGCAACCAGAGAATTCAAATGGTGGTGAAATCACAAAAGTGGACAAGAAGATTGTAGACACTGTCAAGGCTGAAGAATATAATGAAGCAGAAAATCTCAATGGAGTTTCATCTGAACTTTCTGAGATTGTGCTGCTTCCTTCTAGTGGATTCAAATCTCCATGTACCGAGGATAGCAAAACAGAGCTTGTAAACTCTGCTTCAACGGTTGACAACAGTGTTCAGTGTGATAATTGTTGGGCCCATAAATTATCAGCCCAATCTGTGACTCGGCCCACTAGCACGGAGTTCAGTTGTGAAGCCCAGACGGCTCAAAATCCTTCGAGAAGACGAGGGTCACCGGTGGAAGCTCGGCGATAATTGCTCGGCTGATGGGCCTCAGAATGTGGGAGACGAAAGCCATGATCATGGGAGATGGAAGACGGAGGTTAATGCCAGTTGCAGGGTTTAAATACAGGGGACGAAAAAAATGTAAGGGAGAGAAAAAAACCAGTTGTAATCAATCCCACCAATTGTACTTGCGAAACCTTGAATACAATTGATTGGATTTGTTTGATCTTGTGTTTATCGGCTAGCTCGTCCTCACAATCTTGAATATCTCACTCGTGATTGTCATTGGTCGAAATTTGACCAAAACAATTTGGCGCCCACCGTGGGGCCCTAGCCGGTTTCATTTGCTTTCTCGATCAAAGTAGGAGCGTTCTCGCCCAGGAAGATGACGAATCCACCACCATCCCTCCCTCCCAACGGAGGAGTAGGAGGGAGCCGGGGCGTCCACTCGGAGGAAGACACTCGTGGAGGCGGCGCCGAGGAAGTCCCGGACTTGCGCAACGTCCTGGATGAATTCGCAACCAAGATAGCTGCCCTCCAGCAAGACATGACCAGTCAGAAGGACCGCAACCAGACTCACATGGATCATATCACCCAACTCACTGCGGAGAATGCCAGCCTTCGCGAGCAGTTGAAGGCGACTTCGGCGTCGCACAGTGGATCCCGCCCAGCCGGAACCGTTAGGGAGGCCACTGTCCTCCTCAACCTAGGGGAAGCCTTCAATTCTCAGGTCAGGGAACCACCCTCGACGGTGAACATGACTACCCCAGCAACCACCCTTCCAGGAGTGCCCAATGCCTCGACGTCCGGAAACATGACCGCGGGCACGGGAGCCTTTCACCCAATGTATGACGAAGGAGTCGAAAGACAGGTACCCCCCACAGAACCCTTCTTAGAGGTACTTTTCAATAAATACATGCAGGATCGGCTCAAGGGACTAGAGGACAAAATCGCACAAATACCCGGGGTGCCCCCTCCATTCACGGCTCCGATCGCCAGTGTGGATATCCCGAAGAGGTTCACCGTCCCGACAGTCCCTACCTATGATGGGACAGGAGATCCCGACGAGCACGTTGCCATCTTTAAGCAAAAGATGATGACCAGTTCCATACCGTGAGAATCCAGAGAGGCGAACATGTGCAAGGGGTTCGGTGCCGCTCTATCCAGCGCAGCCTTAACCTGGTTCATCAACCTCCCCAGCCTTGACGTGGTGGACGCCTTCAGGATGCAATTCGCCAGCAGCAGGAAACTGATGAAACAATCTAATGACCTGTACCGAGTGGACCAAAGACTCGGAGAGTCCCTACGAGCCTTTTTGAATCGGTTCAACTGGGAGAAGGTGGCGATCCCGCTTTGCTATGTGCCCACTTCGATAGAAGCCTTCCGGAGAGGCTTGCTTCCAGACAACGAGCTTTATAGGGAACTCACTAAGTACCCGTGCCATAACTTCGAGGACGTTCAGGTGAAAGCTCTGGCGCACATCCGGCTCGAGGAAGACGAAGTCCCCGTACGGGCCGCATCAGTCTTTGATCGGGTCAAGAGGAAAGTCTCTTCCGACCAGCGAAAAGAGCACCGAGGTCAGCCATACTTGAAGAACCGACCAGAAGCGCCAGGAGTCCATACCGCATGCATCAGGCAGTCGAGCGGAAAGAAGGATGCCACCAATCGGCCAAAGGTCCATGAATACAACCTTGGCATGGGGAACACGGAGATTGTGAAAGGCCTGGAGAAATTCGGGGATCGTATCAGATGGCCCAAGAAGGCAGAAAATCCAAACCCCAAGAGAGACAAGACGAAGTGGTGCGATTTCCATGAGGACTACGGGCAAGAGACGGACGAGTCCTTTGCCCTCAGGAAAGCACTGGCTTACCTTCATTCAAGAGGCTTGCTATCCGAAATCTCTGCGAACCTGAGTATGCCCGCTAGCCAGAATCTATCCGAGCCCATGGATATTCCATCCTCCCCGGAGTACGCCAAAGTTGTCAATGTTATTAGCGGCAGCTCAAATATCTATGTCGTTACTTATTTAGCAGCCAAACGCCACGCACGAGGACACTTGGAAGGACCACTGATAGCAAATATCCGTAATTTCGATGGACACCCTGGGAGCACCATTACTTTCAGCGACTCGGACTCAGCTGGTCTGGTAGGCCCTCACCACGACGGATTAGTCGTATCTCTATCGGTGAGGAACGTACTAATGAGGAGGATTCTCATCGACACCGGAAGCTCCACCAACATGATCACACTTGACGCCCTCAAGGAGATGGGGCTGAAGGAGGAGAACATCCTCAGAAAATCGGTGGCGCTGGTGGGATTCAGCGGGGAAATCGCTCTAACCCTGGGGGAAATAACCCTCCCCACTTACGCTAAAGGAATTAACCTACAGGTCCGATTCTCCGTACTTGACTGCCCATCCTGCTACAACATCATAATGGGTCGACCCTGGATCCATGACATGAAGGCGGTCCTTTCTCCTATCACCAGACCATAAAGTTCCCCACTCCGTGGGGGATCAGGGAAATCAGGGGGATCAAAGGTTGGCCAGGGAGTGCTACAAGTCCGCCCTCAAGGCGATCGTTGCCCACACCGCATAGCAATTACAGGGAGCCAAGGGGTTCGCGCCAACACGGGACCCCGAGGCCGACAGAATCGAGGAAGTCGCCCTCGACAGCCAGAAACCCGAGCAGACTGTGAGGATCGGAAAGGACTTGGCTCCCGAAAGTAAAACCGAATTGATCGGTTTCCTCAAGGAACATAGCAGTAGCTTCGCTTGGTCGCATGAAGACATGGTGGGGATCGACCCCACAGTTATCACACACCAGTTGAATGTGGAACCCCGCCATCCACCGGTAAAACAGAAGAGAAGGAAGTTTGCACCCAAGAGGAACCTGATTGTCGATGAGGAAGTGCAGAATCTGCTCCGGACGGGGAAGATCAAGGAAGTAAAATACCCGGAGTGGTTAGCAAATGTAGTGGTCGTGAGCAAGAAAAACGGGAAATGGAGGGTTTGCATCGACTTCACGGACCTTAACAAGGCCTGCCCGAAGGGCTCTTTTCCCCTACCGCATATAGATGCCATGGTAGATGCCACCGCCGACCACGAGATGCTCACTTTCATGGATGCCTTCAGCGGCTACAATCAAATTCAGATGTATCCAGACGATCAGGAGAAGACCTCGTTCATCACCAGCCAAGGAACATACTGCTATCGGGTGATGCCATTTGGGCTCAAAAACGCTGGGGTTACCTAGCAGCGACTAGTCAACCGCATGTTCCAGAAATATATCGGCAGGACTATGGAAGTGTACATTGACGACATGCTCGTCAAGTAGAAGCAAGCCACACATCATATCCAACACCTAGAGGAGGCCTTCCGGACCTTGGACAGCTACCATATGAAGCTCAATCCGGCAAAATGCGCGTTTGGGGGTAACCTCTGGTCGTTTCCTCGGGTTTATGGTTACCCAGTGCCGGATCGAAGCCAGTCCTGATCAGATTCGAGCCGTAGCAAACCTGCGATCGCCCAGATGTGTGAAAGATGTACAGAAGTTGACGAGAAGGGTGGCAGCCCTGAATCGCTTCATCTCGAAATCATCCGATAGATGCCGCCTCTTTTACGATGTGCTGCGGAAAAACAAAAAATTTGAGTGGGCTCCAGCCCACGAGACAGCCTTCCAACAGCTTAAACAGTACCTGTCCAACCCAATGCTGTTATCTAAACCTGAGGAGGGAGAGGATCTCTTCCTGTATCTGGCGGTGACCAAGGCTGCCATCAGCGGCGTACTAGTGCGCGAGGATCTGGGTGACCAACTGCCAGTGTACTACTTCAGTCGCACCCTGCTTGCAACAGAGACACGATATTCACCTTTGGAAAAGCTAGTTCTCGCACTGGTCATGGCTTCCACGAAGCTGAGACCGTACTTCAAGTCCCATCCAATCACCGTCCGTACAAACTACCCACTAAAGGCCATAATGAGGAAACCAGAGATCACCGGACGAATGGACAAGTGGGCAATACATCTGAGCGGTTTTGATATCGCTTATAAGCCGAAAACAACAATCCGAGCCCAGGCGCTAGCAGACGTTGTGGCCGATTTCAGCCCTACGTTAGAAGAAGAGGCCAGATAGCAAGAAGCCTTCGTAACAGAAGTCGAGAATTCCGGAATCTAGACCCTGCATACGGATGGAGCTTCTAACAACCGAGGAGTAGGGATTGGAGTAGTGCTGAAATCGCCCAAGGGGGACAGAATAGCACATGCTGTACGATGCTCCTTCGGGGCCACCAACAATGAGTCGGAATATGAGGCACTGATACTGGGGCTGACGATCGCCCGAGACCTGACTATCAAGGAAATAGAGGTAAAATTTGACTCGCTACTGATCGTGAATCAGATCCTGGGGATCTTCATCGCCAGAGACGCCAGAATGGCAACATACGTGGAAAAGGTCAAAGGAATCATGCGCGAGTTTGAGACCTTCACTATCCAGCAAGTCCCTAGAGAAGAAAATGCACAGGTTGATGCCCTAGCCAACTTAGCCTCCGCCCTAGATCCTGAGGAATTCACATCGATCCCCTTGGTGCATGTGCTAGTTCCAGCAATCGAGCGGGAAACTGATTCATCAGAGTAGGGAACTTAGGACAACCCGCTGACAGCCAAAGAAAAAGTGGTAGAAATCTTGGAAAGTCACCATCCCCAAGAGATGCTCGACAGCGAGGGTCTTGGGCGGTGGGAAGTTCTCGGCAGCAAAGACCTCGGGAAGTCGGACAGTGAGGATCTCGAAGGGGTATAGACGCCTGACGGTGGGAACCCAACAACCGACACGACGGGTACTTCCCAAGACAAAGAATGTTGGACGCACCCGTACCTGCGATGGCTCAATCATGGGCAGCTACCAGCGGAGAAGTCCGAGGCAAGGGCACTCCGAATGAGAGCCACCCGCTACAGTTTAAAAGACGGCGTCTTGTTCAAACAATCCGCAGTGGGGACCTCACTCCGCTGCGTAACAAAAGCAGAGGTGCCCAGGATACTCAAGGAACTTCATGAAGGTGAGTGTGGAAATCATTCTGGGGGGCGTAGCCTCTCGAACAAAGCTCTTAACCTTAGATACTATTGGCCTACCATGCGCCAAGATGTGGCGGAATATTCTTAAAAGTGCGAAGCTTGCCAGAAACACGCTCCAACCTCTCACCAGCCGCCGGAGCCATTGTACCCGACGTTGACCCCGTGACCGTTCATGAGGTGGGGGATGGACATCGTGGGGAAATTACCGTCGTCTTCTGACCAGCGGGTGTTCTTCCTAGCGGTCATTGATTATTTCTCCAAATGGATCGAAGCGGAAGCATACAAAGAGATCAAGGAGTCCCACGTAGTGGCGTTCATTAAAAAGCACATTGTTTGTCGCTTCGGGATACCCTCGGAGATCCTCTGTGATAACGGGTCGCAGTTCATTGGCAGGAAAACCCGCGATTACTGCCGGCAGTGGAACATAGACCTAATGACCTCTACTCCCCGCTATCCACAGGCCAACGGACAGGCAGAATCCAGCAATAAGGTCATCATCAACAACCTCAAGAAGCGGCTTGTCAAGGCCAAAGGGCGCTGGGCCGACGAGCTGCCCTACGTCCTATGGGCCGACATGACCACCCCAAAGGCCGCCACTGGACAGTCACCGTTCTCCTTGGTGTACGGATGCGAGGCAGTGATACCTGCCGAAGTCACCGTGCCAACCGCACGGTACGGGCTGCAAACGCCCGACCAGAACGCCACTGAGTTAGCAGCCGATCTTGACACTCTAGAAGAACTAAGAGAGAGAGCACGATTGCACCTGGCTAGGCATCAACAATAGGTGGCTCACAGTTACAACAAGAGCGTGCGGATCAAAGCTTTTGCTATCGGCGAGTGGGTCCTTCGAAAGGTGTTCCAGAACACCGCTGTTGACGGGCCTTCACTCAAGACAACAAATAAATTTATAGTCAAGACCCCGCTGAGTATAGGGGAGTCAGGATCGTTCCACGAGAAGCAAGGTTGTTTGTCTATCAACTACTAAAAATCAAACAAAAAGTAAGCAAAACACTCACAAGTAGCCTCGTTAACGACGTTGTCAGGGTCGTTAACGAACCACCGTAAACAAAAGACTCAAACTAACGACCTAAACAGATTCGGTACCGAGCTAGCGAACTCAGCAACGAATATCTCTCAAGAAAATTCAAATAAAAACGAAGATCTAGGACTAGGGACACCACAACATAGTCATGCATATAAACTCGTAAGACGATGAGATCATGCCTTTAAACAGATAAATTCATCAACTTTCGTTGAATATCAAGTAAATTAACCTACTTTCGTAACCCAATTCACTCAATTGCTTGTTTTGGATCTAAAGCTTGAAACTTTCGTATTCAAACAATATCAACCTTCAAGTTAACAACTTTCTCTTTCAATCAAGTCAACAACTCAAATTACCTCGACTTTCACCTCGGTATAATCACAACAAACAATCTCAATAATAGATAAAAGGCATTCAACACACAATCTTACTCACCTAAACATGCATAACTATGCCGGGCTTAACCCCGACCCTAGAAAAGAAGATTACTCACTAATCATAACTATGAAACAAATAAATTCAACAAAAGGAATCATAGAAAACAAATCACTACTCAAATTAATAGGAAAAATATTGTCTTACAAAAATTCAGAAGAAACCAAAAAATACACAATACCGAACCAAAATAACGATTAACGAACCCGGTAACTCTCGTCCACAGAGCCTCGATCTCGATTCCGATCCTTCTCTCTCTCTTCCTCGACTCTTCCTCCTCTCCAAGTCGATCTCTCTCAAGAGGGCTATTTATACTAATAAAGCTAGAAAGAAATAAGGCTAGAAGATAAAAACTTTCCTAAAAAGATAGAAATAAAATCCTAAAAAGATAGAAATAAAATCTAAAAAGATAACAAGACCTAAAATACATAATATAATAACCCTAAAATCATAAAAAGATACTCTACCGACACGGAAATAAATTCCCGCACAGGATCGGTGAGTCACAAAGTCAACTCTCGAAATCTCTATCTCGTGGCCTCGTTAACGATCCCTTGCAGCCTCGTTAATGAGCCTGGGCTTGGTCTCTTCCACACTTTATCTCGTGAAACTCGAACTCTGACTTCTTCAATCTTATACTCCTCTGTCTTTCACTGTAGCGCTCCAAATTCAGCTCCATAAAGCACCTTTTCCTTACTAAAACCTACAAAAATACACAAAATAGAGTAGCTTCCATACTTTTCATAAAAATATGCAAAACTATCCAAAAACACATAAAACTAATCCTAAACTATCAAAACTAGTCCTAATAAAATAAGAAAATATACTAAAAACTATACTAAAAATACGAACATCAGCGATTAGAGTCTAGATTTGTCAAGAATCATCTAATCTATTTTATTTCATCTAATCTATACGTAACTCAAATCATGAATCATCAAATAAATTTGATGATTCATGATTTTATTGCTTAAGTGCCAAGTAACTAAAAAGGTTTTTTTTGGAATGTTTAATCTAAACTAATATGCAAGAATAAAACTAACTATGAATGCAAAAGATGATTTGAGTATATGAGAGACAAACGTGTTCAACTAGTTAGATCCATCATGATACTGATTCGTTGATCATCGATTCTCTTGATTCTCTTTTCACTTGAATAATCTATTGTGGATAATGATCCTACTAAGGATTAAGATCCAAACTTCATATATAGTTGATAGAACTACCAGTCTAACAACCCTAATTAAATAATAACCTAGAAGACCTTCTAGATTCAATTAAATAACAGCATGATGATTCAAGTTATCAATAGAAACAAACAACTTAGAGCAACCAGACATCTAAGTGGCTTGTGAATTTATTCACTTCTTTAACCAACTTGTCCAACCGGTACTAAATTGATTAAAGTATACTCTTGATCTAATTAACTCCAACCGGTAATTTATCAGATTCAGTTTTAACTAGAAATTCTATCAGGTAGCTAATCCAATAAAACCCTAATTTAGATTCAATTAAGCACAGAGAATAATTTCTATTCAAGTTTGTTGAGAATTAATCAAATCTCACAACTACATACAAATCATGACTTTAATAACTAGCCAAACACAAGAGAAATTAGCAATGCATAATTGAATTAAAATCAAACTTACAAAGGTTCAAAGGTTCTTCCTTGAGAGAAAACCCTAGCCTCCAAAAGTTGATCAAAAGTTTTTTTTAAAAATCAACTAACATAAGGTTTATGTATGTCTTCCAAATAATCCTCAAAAGATCTATCTTTAAGCTATACTCGGATATGATATAACCCTAGGCCCAAAAGTCAAGCCCAAAACTTCCCCGCGTAGAAAACACCGATTGCGCGGGTTGCATGAGGATTGCGCGGCCGAGCAATTGTCATCCCGCGCAATCATCCCTCAGTTGGAAAGTCGCGTCTTAGCCTCTGAATTGCGCGGCCGAGCAATTGTCATCCCGCACTTTTGCCTCGGTTCAGCATTCAGGCGTCACTTCAGAGGCTGTTTTGACCCACTTAGAGTTGAAATTTGGACTCAGAGTAAAAATATGAATTGTATCTCTTTGAATTAGCTTTCCAGTGATAATAAATTCAGCTCCATCCGAGCACTATATCTCCCAAACCAAGCATTGCAAGATAGAGGTGTCGAAACAAGAACTCCAATGCATAGCCCGGGTTTAAGCGTTCTTTTCACACAAGCTCTTGGGCGTTAGCTCTTTCAATCTTCACTTGTATCACTCTAAGCTTCATCAAACTCCACCATAGTCCTATAAGATCCATCCCGTCCATGCTTGTTTACCTAAAGATCTGCAAAACCGAGCAAAACAGGCGCAAAACCCGAATTTCCTAGAAAACCTACAAACCTAAGAACTAGACTAAACTAAGCTAAAACCATGCAAAATAAACATAAATATGCATCCTAAACACTACCTAAATGCAAGTTATCAAATTCCCCCATGCTTAACCCTTACTTGTCCTCAAGCAAGACATAAATCCAAATCACACCATAGAAATGCAAACATACATCCATCTCAAGTCAAACAAACATTTCACATTTAATCAAAAACCCGACCAAGACTTCCTAGCATGCATTATAACTAGCAAAAAGCAAAGACCATTAATCCATTCTAGACCTCACCAAGGTAATTGTGTTTGCACTCAAACTCTCAAGTGTTTAAGGGTATGTTTCACTCAAAATCAACCATGAAAACTAGACTACCATATGCTTGCATCAGAGTTCTAAATCTCCACCGCTGGGGATCAAACACATAACAAAAATCAAGAGGTCTTTTTTTAGGCTTGTAATGGGGCCAAGGTAAAGAGAAATTTGGAAGGAATCATATTTGGCCTGTGGTGCTAAATCCGGGATAAAGAACTAATCCTAACCCAAAATTCAACACTTTTTCATAACACTTCCCAACTTTCACTCTACCAACTCCTTACATTTACATTTAAACACTTTGCTTCTTTTTTTTTCTTTGCCTCTTCTTCAACTCTTTTCTTTCACACTAATGAAGATTATTAACAATTAAGCACAACTTTTCTTTCTTTTGCTTTACACAAACTTTTCATCTTCATTTTTTTTTCACTTTGAAACCAAGAGTTGTATTTCCTCTTTTTCTTCCTTTTCTTCCAACTCCCCCATACTTACATCAAACTCACACAAAATACAACCACAACCTAAAGTCCTATATCCCGGATCCTGGGTCAAGCTTATTAGGCTAGGAATCATTTTGTGGAGCTATCAAAAATAGGCTTAAAGCTCAAAAGAAATAGAGGTGTCAAGAACATGGATCTTGTCAGGTAGGAAAGGAAATAATAGGCTAATAAGAAACATTGCCTCAATCATTTTAATGTCATGCATTCAATCATATAAAGCAGCCTTGAAAAAGAGTATTAACGCAAGTTCTAGAGCTAGATAATCATGGTGATACACTCAAGAAATTTAGAGAACAAATATATCATGAAAAGCCAAAAATATCTCACAAGGCTAATTGTTGTCTAGAACTTCAAAATGAATCAAATACTCAAGCTAAATACATGCTCCATCCTATAATCAAGGTAATCAATCAATGATCATGCTCATATCATATCAACTTCAGTAAATCATGCAAATCATGGGTTAGAACTTATACTTAGCATAGAAACACAAGAGGAATCAAACAATGGGGAAATAAAAACCTAAATGCAATATTTTTGTATTTTTTCAAATTTTTCTGATTTTTTTCATTTTTTTCGGGATTTTAATCAATGCATGCAAAAATTTTAAATATGACCTAAACTAATGCAACTATATGCAATGCAAAAGTAATTCCCTTCCCCCATGCTTAAAACATACTTTGTCCCCAAAGTATAGTAAAAAGTAAAGAGAAAGAGAAAAACTCACAGAACCTAGTTGTGTGGCGGGTAATAGGGCGGAAAATCCTGTGGTGGCGGTGGCTGGTACTCCGGATGATACTCTAGATGCGGTGGATGGTACGGTGGAATCTCCTGTGCTGGTGGTGGTTGGTATGGCGGGAACTGAGGGTACGGAAGATCTGGAAAGGCATACTGAGGATACGACTGATGAGGTGGATAGCCCGTTGAACTCCATCCATCCAATCTGGTGTTGAGCAGTCTGAACTGCTCATCCTGGCGGGCCTGAAAGGCAGCAAGCTGCTGATCCTGATGAGTCTGATATGATGTAAATCTCTGATCCACATAACCTCTCATGCCCTGAAAGCTATGATCGATGTGAGAAGACATATCGTTGTATCGCTGCGTGTTGTCTAGCTGCATCTGTCTCATCATCTCCATCATCTGGTTATACTGAGCATCAGAGTAATGTACACCTCCAGCCGGTATAGACGGATCAAACTGTCACAATAGGAACTGAAACCGTCTTTTTACCCCTAACCGGGCCCTTAACGGTATCCACATCCAAGTCTTCAGCCTGAACCTTAATGAACCAGTTAGCTGGACTATCTCCAATCTACACTCGGTGTCCATCAAGAAGCTTCATTACTCTCCCAGAATCACCAATCACCCAGAAGTAAGAGTTCTTGTACTTATAGAGAATGCCCATTTTCTTCAGCATGGTAAAGTCAATAGGCAAAGGCGGTATATCAACATGTAGCCTGCTCAGATCGACTCCAAAATGCTTGGCTAGGAAAGTCACAATCCCACCAATACAAATGGCTCCACCGCCTTTGTTCCCAACCTGAGCCATGTGGTGCATCAGCATAGCACCCATATTCAACGACTTCCTCTTCAAACTAGCAGCCAATACAGTGACATCTTTCTTGGGACAATTGTTTCCCCCATCACCTCTCCCATTCAGAGTACTAGCAATAAACCGCTGGAAAACCTTAATAGTGGGATGAGTAATGGGAGAAGCTTTTTCTCTAGACGACTCATACTTGGGTCTCCCTGTGATGGCTTTCCAGAAGTGCTTGTCAGCCCATGTAGCACCTGCCTCAGTAAGCACTAAATCTCTACTAATAGGAAAATTGCAGAAACCAAACACTCGGTTGACCTCTTTCAAGGTCATCTTCCTTCTAACTCCTCCTAGCCAAAACTTGATCTCCCCTTCTCCTTTAAAATTAGTGGACAAAGTGCTCAGAAACTCTAGTGTTAACCCCTTGAAGGTGGGTTCACACAGCTTCAAGAACTCGCCCATATGCAAATATGCCCCCATCTCATTCAACAGATGAGCTATCCCAATCTCATTCATCAGGTCCCAGTCTATGAACCGAGTTGCTTTCCATTGCCTATCCTTCAGAAGCTCAAACCTAATAACATGATTGTTCTTTGTCAGAGTGATCCCAAAAGTCTCTTGGGTGGCCTCCCCCACCACAGCAGGGGGAGCTAAAGCAACTCGGGATGATGAAGATCCATCAGTTCTGCCTCTCTTGTTACCCATGATTTCAGAATTTCAGAAAACAACCTACACAACACCACCAAACAAACAAGCAAACGCAATTCCGTTGTCCCGGCAAGGACAACCATAACAATATTTCACGGAATTAAGCAATTAAATCACTCAATCACTCTCTTCCCCCACTACCTAGAACAATTTCATCAAAATTTCATCAAATTTTAATCAAATTCTAGGTGATTTTCGGATTTGCATGCAAAGCTCAAATAAAACACGAATCTAGACTAGAATCATGCAATAAACAAACTTTTGTAAAGGACTTAAGCCTAAATCCGAGCCTAAAAGGGTCAAATTCGAGTTTTTAGAACCAAACCTAGATCTAGATTCAATCCACTAAAATCGAAATTTTAAGAGAAATTTGAGAAAACTTACTTGAATCCCGCTTGATTTGGAGTTGTTTGCTTGATTGGGATTGAAAATCCGGCTTGAAACGCTTGAGTGGAGCTTGAGACCTTGAGCTTCAATGGAGGTTTGAGAGGAGAGGTAGGGGAAGGAGGCGGAAATATGAGAGGGGAAAGATAGGGGAACTCGGTTTTAATTAAAAAGGATGCCCGAAAAACTGCTAAATGCGCGGGATCGCATGCAAATGCGCGGCCGCGCATTTGCGAAGCCGCGTAATGTGCTTCCAGTTGAGATTGCGCGGCTTAGGGGCTTGGATTGCGCGGCCGCGCATTTAGCAACCCAAGCCGCGCAATCCTGACTGAGACTGCGTTGCTCGGGTTGGCTCAGATTCCTTTGGCCACGCAATTTTCGTCCCCCTTCCGAGTCTTACTGTTATTCAAGGCTTGCCCGAGTTATCTGGAATTTTGAGGATTATTTCTATCTAAAGTAACTAATAAAAACAAAAACTGTAAAACAGAAAACAAAAAATCAAAGCAAATCTATCCTAAAACATGGGTTGCCTTCCAAGAAGCGCTTGTTTAACGTCATTAGCTTGATGTAAAAGGATATCAAGGCTCTTGCTTCGGCTCTTGTAGAGCCGTTTCTTCCAAAGTAGCACCATTGAACCCTTCATAATATGGCTTCAGCCTCTGACCATTCACCTTAAAGATGGAATGAGAAACTCCATCATAGATGTCAACTGCGCCATGTGGATATACACGTGCTACCACAAAAGGTCCTCTCCATCTTGAACTTAATTTCCCAGGAAACAATTTGAGGCGAGATTGGAACAAAAGTACTTTGTCCCCAACCTTGAAATTTTTCCTCCAAATATGCTTGTCATGTCAGGCCTTTGTCTTTTCCTTATATATCACTGCATTATCATAAGACTCAAGCTTGATTTCTTCCAGTTCTTGGAGTTGAAGTTTCCTGAATTCTCCCACCTCATTTTCTTGCATGTTGCACTTCTTGACTGCCTAGTATGCTTTATATTGAATTTCCATCGGTAAATGACAAGCTTTCCCAAACACCAACCTGAATGATGACATCCCAATTGGTGTTTTAAAAGCGGTCCTGTATGCCCATAGTGCATCATCCAACCGAGCACTCTAGTCTTTCTTGTTTGGTGCAACTGTCTTCTCTAGAATGGACTTGATTTCCCTATTAAACACCTCTGCCTGGTCATTCGTCTGAGGGTGGTATGCTGTAGAGACTTTGTGTGTGACCTGATATTTTCTCAATAATGCACTCACCATCCTATTACAGAAGTTGGATCCCTTGTCACTAACTAAAGCTCTAGGGACACCAAATCTAGTAAAAATGTTGGTCTTCAAGAAATCTGTCACCACTTTAGAATCGTCAGTCCTGGTGGCCTTCGCTTCCACCCATTTGGAAACGTAGTCCACCGCAAGCAAAATATAATAATTCCCAAAAGAATTAGGAAATGGACCCATAAAGTCAATGCCCCATACATCAAAGATTTCACAGAAAATAATAGGCGATTGAGGCATCTCATTCTTTTGGGACATATTCCCAACTCTTTGACATCGGTCACAAGATTTACAAAACCCATGAGCATCCCGAAAAATGCTAGGCCAGTAGAATCCTGCATCCAATACCTTCCTAGCTGTTTTGTTGGAACTAAAATGGCCCCCACATGCATAATTATGACAGAAGGTTAAGATAAAAGTTACCTCATTATCCAGGATACATCGTCGGATTACCTGATCAGCGCAGTGTCCACAAATATGGATCATCCCAGATGTAGTATCTTGCTTCACTTCTTAACTTGTCCTTCTGAGCTTTTGTGAATGTTGGTGGGAACTCACCCATAACTAGGAAATTAACCAAGTGTGCATACCAAGGTTTTACAAACTTAATAGCAAACAAGGTATCATCTAGAAATTCCTCCTGAATGGGTGAACTCTCTGGCCTCTTCTGCTCTTCCATCACCAGACGACTCAAATGATCAGCAACCACATTCTCAACCCCCTTCTTGTCTTTGATCTCAATGTTGAACTCACTCAACAGTAAGATCCACCTGATTAACCTGGGTTTGGCCTCCTTTTTCGTCAACAGATAGCGGAGTGCTACATGATCTGTATAAACAATCACTCTTGTTCCCAGCAAGTAAGAGCGAAATTTCACTGCTGGAAAACGCGTCTGTAGCCAGGAAAATAGACACGACTTCCACCACAAAAATAACCACGAAATCACGTTAGCCATGACATCCCCAACGGATTGCCCTACGAAAGGTGCCCTGGGGCTAAAACACGCGAGGCTAAATATCACTCTGGAAAAGAACCACAGAATTCTAGTTTTGTGGCTATTTAGCTGCAAATAATAGCCGCGAATTAGTTCATTGCTAAATGTGTGGCTATTGGCCACGAAAGTCAAATTCAACCATATTAGCCAGAATTGAATTTCGTGGTTGGTTTTGAGTGCATCACCATCAAATTTTAGCCACAAATGTATTTCGTATCTAAATTTGAGTCGAATTTGAACTCATAATTGCCCCTATTTCGTGGCTATTAGCCTTGAAATTTGCCATGAATTTATTTTGTTTCAAATTTTGTGGTTAAATAATTACGCATTTAAAAAAAATAAAAAAATATTATGCCATTACATTGCATATTTACAAAAAGTAGATATTCAAAATCATCAAACTAGACCTTTACATGGGCGGGTTCGGGCCGGGCCAAATTTTTTTTTGTCCACATCAACGGGTTGGGCTTGGCCTATTTTTTTTGTCCATACCCGCCCACATACACGGACCGGGCCGTCCACAGGCTAGATCGGCACGTGGATGCCCAAAATTACAACTAGATCTGTCCAAATTCCAACAACAATAGTCACAAATCTGCCAAAATTCCAAATCACAAACAAGTGAACAACTTAAAAATTAAAACCAACATAGAGCACAAATGGCTACAAATTTTGAAGTCAAAATATCATGAAAATTCAGCAAAGTCCTTCTAAACTTCATGGTAAAACCATCATCATTCATCTTGTCATCTCCAATCCTCTTCATCAACACTTGCAGTTCCTTACAATAAAAAACAGAATGTAATTTAGTGCCTAGAAGAGTATTATAGTAACACACTAGTTAGCAAATTATTCAAAAAAAATCTAAAATCAACGGCAAATAGTATAAGCAAGTAACACACTGTTTCAGCTTCATTCATCTACACACTAGTTAGCAAATATTAATAATTTAATATAGGTGTGCTCAATTCAATTCGTAAGTGTGCTCAATCATTTAGTTAGCAAATTAATATAGGTGTGCTCAATTCAATCTATTAAAATACCAATATGGAAGCAGATCTATTATCTTACGAATAGAATCTAATAAATTGTGTACAGACTATATGACTATCAAATTAAGAAGTGATTTTTTCATTAGTTTTTTCATGTATAGAGAATTAGAGATTTGAGAAGATAAGAATAAATATCTAATTATCTTAAGATCAGATTGAAAACTAACGAACATCAGAACCCTATTTTTATTCATGCGTAAGATCACATAAGAATACAGATCTTTAAAAAACAATGCACCAGAGGAATACCTATGAGAGTGGTCACTAGCGGTAGCTCGTTTGGTGGAGACTGGAGAATGGACACGGCCAAACCGAGCAACACCTATGAGAGAGAGGAAGAGAGATCCGAGATTAGCGAAAAAGAACAAAAAAATTATAGAATGGAAGAGAGATCTGAGAAGGAGAGTGTGGTTACCAGCGGACGGTGGCTCGTTCGGTGGAGAGTAGAGACCGGTCCGGCGACACCTCTGAGAGATCTGAAGAGGAGAGGATGAGAGATCAAAGAGAAGATCTGGAACTAAGAAGTGAGAAGGAGAGGAATGAGGAGCGACGCTCTCAATGAAAAAAGAGAAGATATACCTGCGGTGAATAATCCGAATTCTTTCTCCCCGAGTCCGTCCTTCAATCCCGATTCTCTCTCTCGATCAATTTGGAGACGAAGCCGTTCTCTCTCTTCCCTCTTCTCCGACATGGCATATTGAGAAGGACAATCTCAAACCGATCAATTTGGAGACGAATTTTGTAGACTTTGACGAGGCGGAGAAGATATGCTGGCGGTGAAGAATCCGAAATCTTTCTTCCGAGTCCATCTTCTCTCTCTCGGGTTCCTTCATAGAGTCGTTTATCAGTGAATGAGCGGCGCACTAATGATATTGTGAGAATAGCAACTAGGGTTTGAGTTTAGCTTTTGGGCTCAATTTTTATTCAGCCCAAAATTTCATTTTCCCTCCAATTTAGCCCGCCAATATATTTTCACATATTTTGAACGAAATATTGTAAAATTGATGTAATGCACCTTTTCTATATATAAATAAGTTAACATATTTTAAATAAAAATAAAATAAAAACTGCTTAAAAATAATTCACATGTACATGATGTGTATAAGTACTTTATAAGTACTAACAATTATATATTCGAATGAAAGATGTTAATTAGTGAAAAATATGATTATAAAAAGATCATGTATTTTAAAACAGATCACGATAAACTCAAAATATGATTATAAAAAATAGGACTATAAAAAGACCACCGCTGGAGGGCGTTGTCCCCCAAACCCCTACTAGGGGGCTCCACCCTAGGACCCATGGTGTTGTCGGGGGCGGAGCTCCCGAACCCTTGACGAATACTTATCAACATCAAGCATATGAAGGAATATAACGTTTTCTTATAATAATGAATGATTCTAAAGGAATGTAATGATTTCTTATAAGAATGAACGGTTCTAAAGGAATATAACGACTTCTTGTAAGAATGAACGGTTCTAAAGGAATATAACGATTTGTTATAAGAATGAACGACTCTAAAGGAGTATAACGATTTCTTATAACAATGAAAACTTCTAAAGGAATATAACGATTTCTTATAAGAATGAACAATTCTAAAGGAATATAATGATTTCTTATGAGAATGAACGACTCTATAGGAATATAGTGATTTCTTATAAGAATGATCGATCCTAAACCCTAAACCCTGAACCATAAGAAATATAACGCTTTCTTATAAGAATGATCAATTCTAAATGAACGTAACGCTTTCTTATATGAATGATCGATTCTAAAGAAATATAACATTTTCTTATAAGAATGAACGATTCTAAAGGAATATAACCATTTCTTATAAGAATGAACGACTCTAAAGGACTATAACGATTTGTTACAAAAATGAACGATTCTAATTGAATATAATGATTTGTTATAAGAATAAACGATTCTAAAGGAATATAACAATATCTTATAAGAATGAACGATTCTAAATGAATATAACGATTTATCATAAGAATGAACGAATCTAAAGGACTATAACGATTTCTCATAAGAATGAACGATTCTAAATGAATATAATGATTTCTCATAAGAATGAATGAATCTAAATGAATATAACGATTTCTCATAAGAATGAACGATTCTAAATGAATATAATGATTTCTCATAAAAATGAATGATTCTAAATGAATATAACGAATTCTCATAAGAATGAACGATTCTAAATGAATATAACGAATTCTTATAAGAATAAACGATTCTAAAGGAATATAACAATATCTTATAAGAATGAACGATTCTAAATGAATAATACGATTTCTCATAAGAATGAACGAATCTAAAGGACTATAACGATTTCTCATAAGAATGAACGATTCTAAATGAATATAACGATTTCTCATAAGAATGAACGAATCTAAATGAATATAACGATTTCTCATAAGAATGAACGATTCTAAATGAATATAATGATTTCTCATAAAAATGAATGATTCTAAATGAATATAACGAATTCTTATAAGAATGAACGATGCTAAAGGAATATAACGATTTCTCATAAGAATGAATGATTCTAAATGAATATAACGATTTCTTATAAGAATGAATGATGCTAAAGGAATATAATGATTTCTCATAAGAATGAACGATTCTAAAGGAATATAACGATTTCTCATAAGAATGAACGATTCTAAATGAATATAACGATTTCTCATAAGAATGAACGATTCTAAAGGAATATAACGATTTCTTATAAGAATGAACGATTTTAAAGGAATATCACGATTTCTTATAAGAATGAACGATTTCTAAAGGAAATTATTTTAAATTATTATTCTCGAATAATTTAGTTTTAAACATGCATAATAATATTATTCTCATAAATATTATTATTCTAGGAAGTCATTTATAATTTATTAAAAATTATTAATTTCCTAGGTGAGCATGATTGATATTTTATTTTAATAAATATTGTTTTATAAAGGCCTATGGGTAATATTTTATTAAAATTTTAAAATAATTGTTATTTATAGTGGAAATAATTTTAAAAATAATAAAAATTAATTATGAATGGGCTTGTGAGGTAATAGAAAATGTGATGGGCTTGGGAGTCAAAAGAAATGGGCCCGTTTATTGATCACCCTACTCGGCCCATATGGAGGAGCAACCCAATCCAAACTCTTCTCTTCTTCCTTCGTTGAAATGTTGTGGTTACTTCTGAAGATTTACCACGAAATGAAGAACTCTTGGCTAATCTCGTGACTGTTTCTGCAAATTTTTCCAAACAAACAAAGTTAGACACGAAATGAAGAACTCGTGACTAGTCTTGTGGTTATTTCTGCAGATTTCTCACGAAATGAAGAACTCGTGGCTAATCTCGTGATTGTTTTTGCAAAATTTTCCAAACAAACAAAGTTAGACACGAAATGAAGAACTCGTGACTAGTCTCGTGGTTATTTATGCAGATTTCTCACGAAATAAAGAACTCACGGCTAATCTCGTGACTATTATCGCAGATTTTTCCAAACAAACTAAGTTAGACACGGAAATAAGAACTCGTGGCTAGTTTTGTAGTTATTTCTAAAAATTCTAACGAAATGAAGGAACATTTATGAGTCAATGATTCAAATTACCCACACAAATAACCACAAAACTAGCCATAAATATTATGTGGGTGCTTAGCTCCAGATTTTGCCATGAATATACACTCGAATCCTTTTTCGTGGCTAATTAGCTACTACACTAGAAATGAATCTAGCCACACGAGACATTCGCGTCAATTTGGCCTAAACTTTAGCCACGGGCATATTTTCATGACAATATGGCCAGAAATCTACAACCAAATTTAGCCGCACGCTCTTTTCGCGGCGATTCGGCCACAAAAATAGCCGCAACTGTATTTTTCATGGCAATATAACCACAAACGTAAATATTTGTGGTTAAATTTGTGGCCATTGCCACCCAAATTAACCTTGACAATATTCGTGGCTAAATATTTTCTGGCTACAGACGCGTTTTCCAGCAGTGTTTCTCCAATGCAAACACAACTGCTAGGAGCTCCTTCTCCGTGGTGTAGTAGTTCCTCTGGGCCTCATTAAATGTCATAGAGGCGTAGTGAATCACATGAGACGCTCTTCCCTTCTTTTGTCCCAAAACAGCCCCCACTGCATAATCACTAGCATCACACATGTTCTCAAACGGAAGAGACCAATCTGGGGCTTGAATAATGGGAGTTGTGGTAAGGCAGAGTTTTAGCTCATCAAACGCTGTCTTACATGCATCACCAAACTCAAATCCTGCTTCCTTCTTCAACAACTCACATAAGGGGGAGGCAATTTTTTACGAAAAGCACTATAAACTCTTGATTTATAAATCAAGTAATATACTAAAATAAAATCATGATTTGAGTTGATTTGATGATTTGATGAATAAATTTTAGTAATATAAAATCATCTTCAAAATTAGTATAAATCATCTAATCTTGATGAAATAAACACGGGAAAACTTGCTCCCGCCTGGGAAGGACCCTACAAGATAGTCGACATCATCGGACAAGGGGCTTACCGACTAGAGTCTAGAGATGGGAAGTCCGTCCTGCGTAGTTGGAATGCTACGCACCTACAGAGATACCATTTCTAAGGGAGTATCCAAGTCGCCAGGAACGGCTGAATAAACTAAAGAAAAACAAAAAAGAAGAGAAAAGGCACTCTGAAGAAGTTACTCTTGGCAAATATCGCCAGAAAAGAGAAACTTTAGCACACCAGACAGCGAAAAAGAAAATAACAAAGTGGTACGAATGCTCCAAAGTTACAAGTATATCGCTTGTATTCCGAAAGAGTTTTTTTTTACAAAGCTATTACATGGCACAGGAAATAATCTCCTAGACGCCCGCTATCCGGCAGAATCGCCAGCTCTGGATAATTTCAAAAGGTCGCTTCCCAAAAGCTCGCCAGTCGGCATCGTGGATCCATCCCCCGGGTCGCCAGCTCTATCAGCAAACGCCAGATTCTTGACGGTCAGCGTCAGGGCACTGCGGGAAACGACGGACACCGTCCTTCGCGCGCCTCCCAAGTAGGTAATCTTCTTAACCAACAGGGGCTCGGGAATAAATCCCGAGTCACCCATAACACTGGTCAGAATTTTCCTCACCCATCGAGCCATAACTATGCACCTTCTTGACGATCAACCTTCTGCAGGGGCTGCCCGGACACCAGTCAGCACGCAGCAGGAAGACACCTGCAAAAATGCCAGCAAACAACACAAGCAAAGAACAACAACCAAGCACAAAATAAGCAAGAACATAAAAGCAAATAACACCCCCGCCCCTTGACGGGGGGCAAAAAGTGAAACATCGTATCTGTGGCCTCGCCACCATCCAGAAACCCTCACAAGACGCCCGATAAACTGTTATGGGATAAAACACAATAAAATAAAACAATAGACGTGTTGGCAAGACACGACTATTAGAACAAGCGTACCTTATTCGAGTCACAAGATTCCTCTTCGACTTTGACATGAACGAACTCCTCGTCCCATGATGTGCGTGGTTCTTCCTTCACTTGGATGAACACTCCATGCACTTCAACTTGAGGTTTCTTCCTTGATGATGAACATCGATCCATGATGCCACTCTCACACTTGAAAACACTCGTGTGTTTGCACTCACAACACGACTAGTATTAGTCGACTTCTAGTGTGCTTTCTTCACCGATTTCTTGTGGACAAAGGGACTGAATTTTCGTATGTTTCTTACCACCAAAATGGCCAACATTTGCCCTTAAATAGGCGTCCCAAATCTGTCCAATAACTGCCCTCAAAGGCGGTTACAAAACGGTTGTACAAGTGTGTGGCGGAGAGTGAATTTAGGGAGTTGGTTACAACTTCCTTCCCTCTCTCCTTGTCATCAAATGGGGTGTCTACATACATCCCCCCATGGACTCCAAATCATCTTTAAATCCAGCCTATAAAGGCCCAAGATGAAGCCCAAAAATCCAAACCAAAAGCCCATGGCAATCGGCCCAAATGGCAAGGCACAAGGCCCATGCCATGCACATGTATCCACGGCCCAACAGCCCATGGGCGCGCCCCTTGGGCCGGCCCACCAGCCCCACCACCTAGCTAGCATAGCTAGGTACCTAGCTAGGTCACCTAGGTAGTGTCACTACCCCTTAGCTCCATGAGCTAGCTTAAAGCTAGTTGAGCTGGCTTGAGCTAGTGTGAGCTAGGTTGAGCTGAATTTTTAGCTAGTTGAGCTAACTTGAGCTAGTGTGAGCTACATTGAGCTTCCATGATCTAGTTCCTAGCTACATGAGCTTCTTATAAAGCATGTATAATGAGTCTTGAGCTTGTCAAAGCTCCTAGAGTTCACTCTAAGCTAGTGTGAAGCTTACAAACTTCTTTCTAGCATTTTTAACCATGTGCCAAGCTAAACTCAAGCTTTGGTTCTTGCTTAAAGCATCTACCAAGCTTAGAGAAGCTTCCTAATTCACATTAGAATATGCACAAAGTTATAAGACTCAATTACAAAGCTCAAAACCATACCTTAGCCTCACAACCAATGCTCGACGCCTTAGACAAGTGCCCTAGGCGCGCCGAGAGCTCCACCGCAGCCTCGCAACCGCGTCACTAGCCACACCGCGCCATCGCACCACCCTAGGCGCGCCCTTGCAATCTTGTCATGAACCTCAAGTTCACATACAAGGCGCGCCCCAACCATGCCGAGCCTTGAACCTCAAAAACGAGGTCCAAGCCGAGCCCCGCACTTGCACCACGCCGTTGCACCGAGCGTCGCCACACACAAGGCACGCCCTTGTCATGCAACGGTGCACACGAGGTTCCTTGTCTCGGTGGTGGTGTGCGACTAACCTTTGGATCTTATGACAAATCTTTAACCATCATGGAAAGTCATATATGTCAATATACCAATCGACATTACCAATATGACTTGATAACCTCAACATGCTCTAATAGGGATTTGATGACTTGACACAAATCACCAACATTCCTCCCCCATTTGAGCCATGTCATCAAAACTCGAAGTTTATTTAACAAACTCTATGTATAGATGTAAATGTCCGTAGACTTGAATTTACACCCTGTGATCATCACATTCATGCACTAAAATTTCGTGGTGCTCCTAAGGTTTGAACCATATCAACTTGTCTAAGTACATGTAGTAACTCTCACACATGAGTCTCTTACGCTTATCCTTTTCCTTTGACGCTTTTATAAACAAGGCTCTTTCGTCCCATATCCTCTCACATATGCTTTAGTCGAGTCATCCTTAATTACTCTAACTTGGAAGAAGCCTTATACTTCCACATATGCATAGTTGAATTTCCTATCATGCTCCACATAAGCAACCAAAACTCATTAATGAAATCTTTGTTTCAAGACTAGGTTTCATGTGGTCTAGAGCATAAACCTTGATGGGTAATAATAATATCTAAAATATTATGAATGCTCTCCAACTCTACAACTTGACTTTCCACATTGAATTCAGCCCACACCTTTCGATGTAGGGGAATTGGGTATCCAAATCTAAGAGTTGTAAGGATTGTTACCCCCATCCCTCGATTGAAATTAACACAAACACTTATGTCAATCTTCTCGGAGAGAAATCAACAACCTCGATGTGCTTAACAAAAATCAAACGAGTTGACTCTAAGTTATGGCATGTGCCTCATTACAAGGTTCCCTCATACTTAGATGTCACTTTCCAACTAAGAAGTTGGAGTATCGCAAATTGCCTCTTGGAGACTCCAAGAATGTCGGCCCATCACCCAAAATTGGAATTCATAACCAATTGTGCACTAAAGGTCTTCCAAATTTTAGTGATCCAATTTGCTTTCAAACTTTCCAACCTAGAAAGTTTCTATACACATCCAATGCCTTTAGCATCAACCATATCTTTGACAAATGGCCTATGTCAAGATATCCACATCTTAATATCCACTTGAGCGTCCCCAAGTCATGACACACCTTACTTATAACCGTGTGTTCATCAATCCAAAGATGTCTCTTAACTATGTGTATAGCCATGGAATTCTTGTTTCCATCTCAATGTATTTCAACCAAAATGAAGATTTAGAACCATCTAATCCACCTTCACCTCTATACATTGACATCTTCATAAATTATCAATGAAGAACAAGGTCTTATCATTTAGCCTTACAACTTGGTTTCTACCAAGTAGATCATGTCATTCTAATATAGATTCATTAGACACTAATCAACCATAAGTGACTAAACTTTCTATATCACATCATGCAAAAGCATATAGAATCTTTAAAAGACTTCCTAATGACATTACTTTACTTTTGGCCATTCAAACACAAAGTAGTCCACTTTATGTTCCTTTCATCCTAACCACCAATTCATTGGGAGTTCCCATAGGATCATCATCTATCCAATTAGATGATTCAATTCTTCTTTCTCAAGATCTTTCATTTAAAGAAACTAGAAGAATTATGCTCATATGACAATCATCTTTTTCACAAGTGTTTACACACGTGTTAGGACTTGTCCTTTATCTATCATGTCATTATTTCCATTAATCCTTTCAATGATTTCTCAACCATAAGACTAATCAACCAAAGTTGTCAATTTCAAGTCTTAATGACGATTGACACTTTTCTTGGATCCGAGGATTCAATGAATTCCTCATAGTCTTTTCTAGACCATAACTTGTCCATTTGAAAGTCATAAAGCCAGCCTTTCAAATTTCCACACAAGTTCTATCCATCCAAGCAATGACACAAAACATGAGCAATCTCAAACAATCATATGGAACATGTGATAGACCAAGTTTCTCTACTTCAATCACAATTTTATTAAATCCTAGACTAGGAAAGCCAAATATGACTTCAAACATAGTTTCATTGATTTAACCAAATCAAACAATTGCCTTGTGGTAGGCGCGCCTATTGTGCCAATCGTGGGCACACCGACGCCATGCGTCGAGCGCTTCGCCGAAACCAAGGCTCGGTTTCAACCAGCCTCGGCGCGCCTTGCACACCCGGTAGTTCCATGGTAATGGCGTCACCCAGCCGTGGCACATCCTTGCGCATGCCAGCCGTGCCAAGGTTCAAACCTCGCACCGTGTCGCTGCGTGCCGGGTGCCTCACACTTGGCTTGCGACGCATCGGGTCCAAGCGATCCATGTTTTGCCTTGAATCCTTGGCCTTGCCATGTGCCGAGTGCTAAGACTCGGCGCGCCTAGGCACGTTCGATCCGGAGATCGTGCCAAGGCTTAGGCCAATGTGTTGCGATTGATGCAACACCTCCCCCATGCGACGATCCTCGTCCAGTGCCAAGCACCGAGGGGGTTCTGGGCAACGGCCGCTCCTAGGACGTGCCTATGATGCTCCATGGGGTCCAACCACGAGCGCCTAGCGCTTCGAGGATCGATGTCGAGTCACGACACCGCTCGGCGTGCCTATGGCTTAGCCTAGGCGTGTCTAGGTTCGAACCCTAGCCACCTTATGCGCCGATCCCAAACTTATTTGCAAAGCAATTTCTATAGACATTCCCATGTCTTTAACAAGGCAAAATAACATGATAACATTCATTATTTGTTGACATCAAACCACATTTATAATTTTGACAAGTCATATTTATTTAGGATTCAACCATATGATAAAACGGTCTAGACATGAACATTGTTCATCATGTCTAAGTATCAAACTTCCATTTGACACTTTTCATGCCTTGTCAATCTTATTTGACTTAGCCATGAGAGGTCTCACTCTCATACAACCATTGCTCTCTTACAATAATACTACAAGTCTCAATCTAATCCAATCAAGACTTCCGTGTTTCCCTTTTCCATAAGAAGCATGAATTTCATGAAATCACTTAGTGAATTCCACATGCAACTTATCAAGAGACTCTTGCCATCTCTTCTATGTGTCTTTAGTGCATACATGGCCAACATGTGCATGCCCTCTCACGTGGGGGGCAATCCAGTAGACCCTTACATTAGTAGACCCTAAGGTAGTCTAATTACTCTAGTAGACCCGAAGGTAGTCTAGAGCATGAGTCGTCCCAATCAAAGAATGGTCGACTCAAGGGTAGTCTGGTCCAGTAGACCCTATTAGTAGACCCGAAGGTAATCTAATTACTCTAGTAGACCCGAAGGTAGTCTAGAGCATGAGTCGTCCCAATCAAAGAATGGTCGACTCAAGGGTAGTCTGGTTTGGATCATTCTTAGTGAACGAATCCAACAATCAAACTTTTCAAGTTGATTCCAAGAATTAGACTTAAGTCCTCTTCTTGCACACATGTCGTTAAGATTAACATTGAATCAAGCCATAGTTTATTTCAAACCATAAACGTTTACATGATCTTTTAACATGATCAATACACATACTAAAAGCCCTTTAGTCAAGGCATATACTACACACATAGTTCATAGCACACATCTAATGCTAAGTGCATACACACACGTATATCAAAGGGAACAAATACAAGTATAAAATCAGCCTCGGCATCTCACGCCACAAAGAGAACAATACACCGGTTTCCTTGGCCTTTGGTCCCCATAGACCACTTGCCAATACTTGCCTCCCACCGAGGCCCCTCTATCTCCCAAGGCCACGCCCCTAGGGACGCTTCTTCTCGTTTTAGCACGTGAGTGCTTAACCTTAGACTTGCCATGGCGCTTGAATACCGAGTACACATGCCTTGCCTCATGACCACGCTTTGGACCATGATTCTCCATCACCATGGAGGGTTGAGGCCTTAAGACCTCACCTTGTATGGCATCAATGAAATCAGGTTCACACCTCACGTTAGTGAGGACCCAATCCCAATACAAATTATTCTTGTTGTACTCTTCTAGCCACTCGTCGAAGTCTTGAAGTTCGCCTTGTACTTCAGTTGGCCATATGGGACTAGGAGGCTCTATCTTGACTTCCCTCAATTGAGAGGTAATGTCAAGCACCGTTTTATCCCCTCGTTTAGCCATATCCTCGAACTTAACAAAATAACACAACAAAGCAAACAAGGATATAAACAAAACGAAAGCAAATAAACAAATATACGTTGAAGATTGTTTTGGGATAAAACGCAACAAAATAAAACAATAGACGTGTTGGCAAGACACGACTATTAGAACAAGCGTACCTTATTCGAGTCACAAGATTCCTCTTTGACTTTGACATGAACGAACTCCTCGTCCCATGATGTGCGTGGTTCTTCCTTCACTTGGATGAACGCTCCATGCACTTCAACTTGAGGTTTCTTCCTTGATGATGAACATCGATCCATGATGCCACTCTCACACTTGAAAACACTCGTGTGTTTGCACTCATAACACGACTAGTATTAGTCGACTTCTAGTGTGCTTTCTTCACCGATTTCTTGTGGACAAAGGGACTGAATTTTCGTATGTTTCTTACCACCAAATGGCCAACATTTGCCCTTAAATAGGCATCCCAAATCTGTCCAATAACTGCCCTCAAAGGCGGTTACAAAACGGTTGTACAAGTGTGTGGCCGAGAGTGAATTTAGGGAGTTGGTTACAACTTCCTTCCCTCTCTCCTTATCATCAAATGGGGTGTCTACATACATCCCCCCATGGACTCCAAATCATCTTTAAATCCAGCCTATAAAGGCCCAAGATGAAGCCCAAAAATCCAAACCAAAAGCCCATGGCAATCGGCCCAAATGGCAAGGCACAAGGCCCATGCCATGCGCATGTATCCACGGCCCAACAGCCCATGGGCGCGCCCCTTGGGCCGGCCCACCAGCCCCACCACCTAGCTAGCATAGCTAGGTACCTAGCTAGGTCACCTAGGTAGTGTCACTACCCCTTAGCTCCATGAGCTAGCTTATAGCTAGTTGAGCTGGCTTGAGCTAGTGTGAGCTAGGTTGAGCTGAATTTCTAGCTAGTTGAGCTAACTTGAGCTAGTGTGAGCTACATTGAGCTTCCATGAGCTAGTTCCTAGCTACATGAGCTTCTTATAAAGCATGTATAATGAGTCTTGAGCTTGTCAAAGCTCCACCGCAGCCTCGCAACCGCGTCACTAGCCACACCGCGCCATCGCACCACCCTAGGCGCGCCCTTGTAATCTTGTCATGAACCTCAAGTTCACATACAAGGCGCGCCCCAACCATGTCGAGCCTTGAACCTCAAAAACGAGGTCCAAGCCGAGCTCCGCGCTTGCACCACGTCGTTGCACCGAGCGTCGCCACACACAAGGCGCGCCCTTGTCATGCAACGGTGCACACGAGGTTCCTTGTCTCGGTGGTGGTGTGCGACTAACCTTTGGATCTTATGACAAATCTTTAACCATCATGGAAAGTCATATATGTCAATATACCAATCGACATTACCAATATGACTTGATAACCTCAACATGCTCTAATAGGGATTTGATGACTTGACACAAATCACCAACATAAACGGCACGCCCGTGAGGTACTACTTGTTTTCTACAAACCATCCATGAAAAACCAAAAGATTAAAAGTTTATTTTACAAACGGCCTGAGCCGCCAGATTCCTTGACATCCATAGAGAAATTACACAGGGTTTCCTGAAGCGCCCGTCTCCTCCGTCTGCTCACCATCCTCCAAGTTCTCCTGCCCCGCTGGAGTCGGCGGAGAACCCAACAGGGACGCGATGCGAGCCGAAGGCACACCACCGGGAAAGGAGCTCGGGAACTTCTCATTGAATTTATCCGCGTCCCCAACCGAGAGCTTCCCTGCCTCAAATTCCCTGATAGTCTCGAGCCGCGCCAGTATGCTAAAAAAGGCCCAAATATCCTCCGCGTCCGCCTTTCCCATGGAGGGCACCCCAGTGATGAGGTATTTTCGGTGGTCGTTATACCTATCAAAGAATCCTAACTTAACCAAACTGAGTAGAATGGTAAGCAAGGGTCGATCCCACAGAGACTCGTGTATTAATGTTATTACTTGTATGCCAAGTAACCAATGGGGGGTTTATTAATTGATTTATCTAACCTGATATGCAAAACTAAAACTAACTATGAATGCAAAGACGATTTGAATATATGAAAGACAAGCGTGTTCAACTAGTTAAATCCATCATAGATATGCTTATTGATCATTGATTCTTTTGATTCTCAATTCCCTTGAATAATCTATTGTGGATTATACTCCTACTAAGGATTATGACCCAAACTTCAAATCTAGTTGAAAGAACTAACAGTCTAAACAACCCTAATCATTTAACAACCTAAAACAACGTCTAGATTCAATTAAACGACAGCTTTGCGAATCAAGTTATCAATAGAAACAAACACTTAGAGCAAACAGACATCTAAGTTATTTGTGGATTTATTCCCTTCTACAACTGAATAGCCCAAACGGGTCTAAACAATTATAGATGTTACTTTATCTAATCAACCCCGAACGGGCATTAATCAGATTAGTTGTAAATTAACCTAGAAATTCTATTAGGTGATCAATCTAACAAAATCCTCGAATAATTCTGATTCAATTAAGCACAGGGAATAAAACCTATTCAAGTTGATGAGAATCAATCAAACCTTACAATATTATGCAATCTATGATTTCAATAACTAGTCAAACACAAAGAAAATAACAATGCATAATTAAATTAAAATCAAACTTACAAAGGTTCAAAGGTTCTTCCTTGAGAGAAAACCCTAGCCTCCAAAAGTTGATCAAAAGTTTTGATAAAAGATAGACTAACAAGAGTTTTAAATATGCCTCCCAAAATAATCCTTCAAAACCCTACAATTAAGCTTAAAAGTCGAACAAGATATAATATAAGCCCAAAAAGGTCGAGCCTAATTCTCGGCCCAAGACATCTCCGCGTAGAAAATCTCAGATTGCTCGGTCTTGCACAATGCGCGGCCGCGCAATTATACCATCCCGCGCAATTAGCCTCGTTTCAGCATTCATGCGACACTTCAAATGCTGTTTTGACCCCCTTCGAGTTGGAATTTGGACTTGGAGTAAAAACATGAATTGTATCTCTTTGAATTAGCTTTCCAGTGATGCCAAATTCAGCTCCATCCGATCACTATAGCTCCCAAACCAAGCATTGCAAGATAGAGGTGTCGAAACAAGAACTCCAATGCATAGCCCGGGTTTAAGCGTTCTTTTCACACAAGCTCTTGGGCGTTAACTCTTCTAATCTTCACTTGTATCACTCTAAGCTTCCTCAAACTTCACAATAGTCCTATAAGATCCATCCCGTCCATGCTTGTTTACCGAAAGATCTGCAAAACCGAACAAAATAAGCGCAAAACCCGAATTTCCTAGATAACCTAAAAACCTGAGAACTAGACTAAACTAAGCTAAAACCATGCAAAATAAACATAAATATGCATCCTAAACACTACCTAAATGCAAGTTATCACCCAGCAACCTTCACCTCGAGTTCCTTCACCTTGGCTTCCTGAGCAGCAATCACTCGCTCCAGTTCTGCAACCCACACCTTCGCAGCCTCCTCCTGAGCGGCCAAAGCCTTGGCTCGAGCAACGGACTACTCTCGAGCCTTGGCAATGTCTTCGCGGTACTTGGAGACCTCCTGCTTCCGCCGTTCCTGCTCAGCGAGTTCCTTGTCCATTTCATCGATGAATAGGCCGACTTCTTGGAAGAGTTGCATACGACAAGAGATGAGGTTGGAACAAAACCCTAAATAGGCCGCCAGCCACAACCATCAGATAAGCGGAACAAAAGGCTCGTTACCTTCCAAGCTCCTAGGCCTACCTCGGTTGTCATGGCATGAGCAGAAACAAGGACTGGATACTTTTTGAAGTTGGGGTCCCGATACCGCTGGAGAGACTGCCAGTCGGAGGATGCGTCGTCCAGAAGTTCCAAAGAGTCGTCATTGCTTAGGGTTGGGTGCTTACGAGAAGATCTGGGAGAGTCTAACAACTCATTCTTGACTACGAGAGCAGCTGGAGGCTTTGAATCACTAGAGCGAGTCTTCTTGAGGATCAGATCTGAAGTAGAGAAGGAAGAACCCGATTTGCGCACCCGAGTCTCTGAAGGAAAGAAAGACGGACGAGTCAGAGGACGTAAACGTTATTGCATTAACGCAGAACACCGAAGAAACACTTACCCACAGAAGGACCAGAAGCGTTGGTTGAAGTTGGCACCGCGAACATCCTGACAATAGGGAAGTGGACCTTTTTTCTGTTTCCTTCCGAGTCTGATGAAGTAGCACTGCCTTCGCTCTCTGAAGATCCGTCCAATGGCTCGGTAAGAGACGCCCCAAACGTCCTCTGCGCAGAAGTGAGCTTGAAAAGCTTCGATAGCACCCTCTCCGAACTGCTTGGCGGCTCGACGTTATTCGAAATACCTGCAAAACAGAAAGGGAGGGGATAAATAGGCGTTAAATTGCTTCATGGATCAACACAAGAGAAGAATAGAAATCCTTACTAGCAGAGTTCCATTTGTCATTCAAGAACAGACGACTTTCAGGGGTCAAGGACGCAATCTCGACAAAGAAAAAACGGTTCGCCCAACCCTTCCCATTAACCTTAGTGTTCATGACGAGAGGTTGGCAAGCAGTCCGGGACTGTAAAATAAAATGCCCCTTCCTGACTGTGGTGATACGGTAGGCCTGAAGCAGGTCCAAAACCGTAAAATCCACACCCGCGACCTCAACCATCCGACTCACCCAGAAAAGGATTTTCCAAGCGGAGGGAAGTAGTTGTGCAAGAGATAGCTTAAACCGAGCCAGGAACTCTTGAACTATGGGGGGAAATGGAAAACTGCAAGATATAGTGAAGGGGAATTCGAAAAAGCAAACCCAGCCGGGACGAACCCAGTCTGAGCGCTCGACATCGGGACACAGAGCAACTACACCCCCAGGGAGCACCCCCTCTAGGATAGTCTGGTTCATTTCTTCCAAGGTCATCGTGTTCGGAACCCTATCGCACTCTTGGAGTATACCCGAAGGCAGAAAACCATGTTTGGAGACCGCTCTATCTCTTGCCATTAAGGGATTAAGAGGAAACTAGGGGAACGAAGAAGGAAGAAGAAAGGGCGATAAGTTCGTACCTCGGGAGAGATCAACTCGGAGCAGTGACTGATGAATTACCCCAGAAGAGCGCAGTAAATATAGTGGTTCGACGTCTTTTCATCTGCAACTCGAAAGCGCGTCGAGAGATCCGGACTCTACACGTGGTAGATCTGCAACGGCGAGGATCTCGGATGCCAACAGTCGAAAAGATCTGGTGAATTCAAAAATCCACCCGATCTTTTGGGGCTATTGTTGGGCCCAGAAATTATCAGCCCAATCTGTGACTCGGCCCACTAGCACGGAGTTCAATTGTGAAGCCCAAACAACTCAAAATCCTTCGAGAAGACGAGGGTCACCGGTGGAAGCTCGGCGATAACTGCTTGGGTGATGGGCCTCGGAACGTGGGAGACGAAAGCCATGATCGTGGGAGCAGGAAGACGGAGGTTAATGCCAGTTGCGGGGTTTAAATACAGGGGACAGAAAAATGTAAGGGAGAGAAAAAAACCAGTTGTAATCAATCCCACCAATTGTACTTGCGAAACCTTGAATACAATTGATTGGCTTTGTTTGATCTTGTGTTTATTGGCTAGCTCGTCCTCACAATCTTGAATATCTCACTCGTGATTGTCGTTGGTCGAAATTTGACCAAAACAATAATCCTTTAACTAGCACCTCCATTTAGAAGTTCACAGAAATATCTCTCCTAATCTGTGAACCCGGATTTCAAGGTTTATATATTCTCTCTTATTAAGTTTTTAGGTCATGTATTCTCAGTTATTGCAGCCATGAATCATTCCTTACAAACGCTCAATTACATACTGTGTGCTTGGCAGGCATGTATGAGACACAAGATGAAACTGCTATACAAAGTTCATTGATAGCTCAATGTGAGCCTATTAATGCTGAAGTATCCTCAATTAAGATCACTGATTTGGAAGAACATAGTCTATGTGCTGACACAATCTTGAGCAATGAACAAGTTCAATTGACCTCCACAAACGGTATTGTGGACTGTTCAGCTGCAAAGGAAAACCAATCTGGAGATGTGTCATTCATTTCAAGGGATGAAGGCATCCTCCCCGACATTAGTAATCAAGAGGGTCAAAATATAAGCAACAACATTGCTGATTAAAAATTTTTGCTAAGCCTCAATGAATTGCAGTCAAAGCTGCATAAACTTGCTGATACACAGGGAACGAGTAGTATGGTATCAAATGAACCTTTAGATTCTGAAGCTGATAAATGCATTGACCATCTTAGCATTCGTGAGTGTGAGTACTTGATAAGTAGATTCTCTTTGCAGCTTGCATACGTAGCCTAGCATGTTAAATGATTTTCTCACTGCTTACATTTGTTGCCAGTGGTAACTAAGTGAAATTCTTTTGCTATTGGTTACTAAGCTGAACACTGTTGCATATAACTTAATGATTTTTTTTTGTTTTAATTGACCAAAGAACAACGATTTTATGTACAAAAATTACTAGTGATGATAGTTTTTAAGTTCTTACTATTATTGTTTGTTAAATATGATCCTTTAATTGAAATTGAAAGATAATCTTGGTTAGCCTATTAGTTCAAATGGTAGAGCAATGTGCTTAATTCACAATGATGTGGGTTCAAATTCCACATAGGCTTATTGATGATCTTTAATTGTACTTATTTTTATTGATGACAAACAAGTGATAATTTTGTATGACAACTTGATTTTTTATGCGGTGATGGCAACTATTTTATGTGTTGATTAGATTTGATGACAACTATTTTTGAAAGCCTTTGATGACACTTGATGACACTTTAGCCTTGATGACATCATTGTCATCAAAGCTTGATGACATCATTGTCATCAAAGCTTGATGACAGTTTAATGTCATAAAGAGTTGATGACAATCGAACCGTCATCAAATAGCGATGATGATTGATGACAATCGAACCGTCATCAAGTAGAGATGACATTTGTGATGAGTTGATGACAATCAAACCGTCATCAAGTAGTGATGACAGTTGATGACAATTTATTAAAAAATCGTACGTAATGACACATATTTGATGACACTTTGAATAGTGATACTAAAAATTATATGTGATAACACTAAAAAATTAAACGTGATGATATTTGATGACACTAAAAAATTAAACGCGATGATAAATATTTGATGACAACTTTGTTTTTTATTTGTGATGATAATTATTTTTTATGCGGTGATGACAACTATTTTTATGTGCTGATGAGATTTGATGACAACTATTTTTTGTGATGATGATAAAAATGGACAAACTTTGAGTGATGACGGTTGTTTGTCCTCAAGACAATTGTCATCAAGGCCCTTTTGATGATAAATTAATCGAACCGTCATCAAGTAGTGATGATAATTGATGACAATCAAACCGTCATCAAGTAGTGATGACAGTTTGATGACACTTGTTTATCATCAAGGCCCTTTTGATGACAAATTAATCGAACCGTCATCAAGTAGAGATGATAGCTGATGACAATCAAATCGTCATCAAGTAACGATAACAAGTGATGACAGTTGATGACGGTTCAAACCATGTGATGACGGTTGTTTTTATATGGTTGAATGCGTTTGATAATACTTTTCTTATCAAAAGGTTGTCATCAAGACATTTTTATGACAGTTTTTGCCTTTTATTACACTTTCGATCATCAAAAATTGTGATGACTGTGAAATAAATTGTGATGACGGGTGTTTTTATATTGTTGAATGCCTTTGATGATACTTTTTATCATCAAAAAGAGTCATTAAGACATTTTGATGACACTTTTTACCTTTTATTACACTTTTTGTCATCAAAAAATTGTGATGACGGTGAAAAAATTGTGATGACGGGGGATGACGTTTTTTTTATGTGGTTGAAGGCCTTTAATGATACTTTTTGTCATCAAAAAATGTCATCAAGACATTTTGATGACATTTTTTTACCTTTCATTACACTTTTTGTCATCAAAAAATTGTGATGACAATGAAATAAATTGTGGCGACGGTGAAAAAATTGTGATGACAGTTTTGAAAATGATGATAGTGATGATTGTGATGACGGTCAACGACCGGTCAATGCCGGTCAACGGTCGATCAACGCCGATCAACGGGCGAGTCAACCCGGTCAACGACCGAGTCAACTCGGTGGGAGTGGGGTGGGGGTGGGTGATGGGAAGTTTTGCTATTCCTAATTTTCACACCCTCCTTAATATCCACCTAATTAGCCTCTTTTTTTTGCTATTTACTTAAATCATCCTATTTGTTATTGGGCCTCTCACGATCTGTTTGGGCCTAATAATTTGTAATCTGCCTCCGTAATAAACTCTCGAAATACCTAATAATTTGTGATCTACCTCCTTAATAATATACTGTTTCTCTACCCGTGAACGTAGATAACACACCGATATCAAACCACGTAAATCTCTGTGTCGATATTGTTTATTGTTCTCATTCGATCTCTTGTTATAACATATTAGATACCGAAAGCTTTTGAAATTGGTACTTGTTACATAATAGTTGGTTTTTTTTAACGAGGGACCCACCTTCGGTGGTAAATCCCGAGTTCGTAAACTAATCGACAAAGCGCACGAACCAGGTAAACCGGCTTGCACCGACCGACTTAGTACTTGGCAAAGGACACGACTCGAAAAGAGAGTATGTGCTCTATGATATTCGCTCATAGGTGTGAGATTTATGATATTCGCTCATAAATATAAGAATTATGATATTCGCTCATAGTTTGACCAGAAATTCTATGATATTCGCTCATAGATATTAGTTCTATGGTATTCGCTCACGGACAATCTCGCACGCACGCACGTTAGGGGACTTGACATCGACCAATCCACTTGGCCACTCCGATTAGTACACCTCTGTATCCTACGCCGCCAAACATGGTAAAACATGCAAGGCGGTGCAGGTGGGGCATTTGTGAGCGGGTAAAACAAACATAGTTATCATAGTTATTTTCGCTATTAAAAAGGTATTTCTTAAATTACTACGCAATTATTATTATTTTCATTATTTTCCATATTATTAAATATATGGTAGTTATGCAACTTTATGGAAGATCTATCATGCAAATATGATAAGATTAAACTTGGAGAAGGTGGGAATCTTCCTAACTTGGGCTTTAAGCAACCCTAGGAGATAAGTAAAATTAGGCCCCCTGATCTCCTTCTTCCATTATAAATACACGTCCCAGGCGTGTAGGGAGAGCCACATGTGCACATCGGCATATTCAGAAACTTTGGACATGCTAATACTCGCTTAGCTCGACTGTTCAGGAATTCACCACTCTCTTGTTGTACCTCGTCGCTCAAAACGACAATTGCTCTTCTGACTTAGGCATCGGAGGTGGATTAGGGGGTCCCCGCCCCCTGTGTCCATTATTTTGCAGGTTTTTAGGTCAAAAGATTGAAGACGGAGAGGAAGAGGAGGAGTTCTTAATTAGTGCATTGAAGACGGAATTTTTGTGCACTAACAACCGCTTTACATTCAGATTAGATATTTTGTTATTTAATTTCGGAGGAGACTCACTCAATATTAGTCTGTCTATACATATTTATAGTAGAGTTCAAACTCAAGTTTCTAGGACAACGAGTTTCAGCGACACTTTATTATTAGACAAATCGAACATTGATTTGAGTGGTATTCTTTTATGGGACAGACTTTGCAATATTATGGAAATATTGTAAAATTTTACATGATAGTTGTTCATGATATGATTGGTGATTTGGTAGTAGCTATAATCAAAGTTTTAAGGGCTCGTTTGGTATTGATATCTAGGATATGAGATATCAGATATCGATATCGATATGAATATCAAGATATGTGTATGGGTGATATATCGGATATGAATATGGATATGAGTTGATATCGTTGATATACTAATTCATTGGGTATATGAAAATCACACTCTGATATCACTCTAATATCACTTGATATCGATATACTCATATATCAAACATGACATATCAATTTGATATCGATATCAAGATATACCAAACACCAGATATTGATATCAGTCATATCTGATATCCTGATATAGATACCAAACGGGTCCTAAAAACACTAGGCCACCCTTGAACAGAGAGAAGCGGCCTAACCCCTATACAATCTAGATAATGCTTAGGTGGGCTGAAAGACTAAATGAGTCGGAGCTTTTCGGTGCTTAATCAAGATTTTTAGAACAATGGTGATAATTTATCATAATCGATTTTGATCATTTTTTCAAGCAATTGTCTACTAGACACATTAGATCTAGGACTAGACGAGAAATGTCGAATATGATACACCTATGGCTGAGAGTATTATTTTCAAAGTACTGTAAAGTTTGCTCCAAAAAAAGATATTTCTCATAATGTTTGTTCTAGTTCAAGCAAATTATGCCTTAAAATTGGACGTGGGACATGGGAGAGACGACGGGAGATAATATTAAGAAGGATTGGTAGGAAAACGTGAGTTTCTTGTGGTGTCCACGATGTGGCCAAGTAAGCTTGTGGCATAAAGAGAGATGGAAATCCAAGAGACCAATCTCCATCACAACTTTGAACGCCTCTCCTCCTCCCACCTTATCCCTAGCTTTCACATTCTTGAATCTTACCAAATCATAATATATCAAATATCATTTCTAGCCAATCAATCTTCTCCGTCAGAAATCCATATAAGATAGTGTACGTTGTCATCGATATCTCGAAATATAGTGCCATCTTGGATAGTCGTTGTTAAGTGACAGTATTTCACAGACATCACACGAAAATTAATGATTATTAGGAAATTGATGAAGACGTTTAATTAAGCTTCCCATTTTACATTAGGATATATTTATGTGATAAGTTAATGGATCAAACTTATAAAGTAGAGACTATATTTCCAAACTTATAATCTGCATTCATCAATCTGTCATCTTAGTCAATAATTTGATATAAGTGAATATTTCCATTAGACCTAGATGAAAGATGCTTGGGTCTAGCTCAATTCAAATTTTTAGATATATGAATATGAGTGATTAGCAGGTTTTTTTGATTAATGGTGAAGAGTTTACAAATTTCAATTAATCAAATTCAATAATTCATGATAAAAACGTCCATTTCTAACCCGGACCGGCCGTATATACAGTCGGTGGACCGGACCGGGCTGGACAACCTGACCGGGTTTGCCCGGTCTAACTCCAATAGAAAATTAATTAGAAAGGGTTTTTTGGTCGAAATTCCAAGAGAAAGGGTGAGCGTGTGGATAAAACGTGGAATTTCCCACCAATCACAGTTCATAGAAATCGGAAAAGCCTTCCCTCCGTGGGCCCCACATCCACACTCCCAAATCCCAATTAACCAACTTCATCCAAACCACCCAAATTCCTCCATTGACAGTCAAATCCAACTACTCCTTCCTCTCTGGCTAGAGTTAGGGCTTATCTCGGCGCGAAATCTTGGTCTTCAATGGCGGTATCAAGTGGTTTCGCAACTACCTTCGCTTTGGATACACTCGTCCACGGCGCCGCCGCCTCGTCTTCATCTTCGGCGAGGTCTGTGGCGGCGGTGTCGTCCCCCTCGGTGGTTGGATTGCTTGGCGGGGCGGCGGCCGGGAAAAATAGCCGGAGGTGTGTACTCCAGAGGCGGACTTGCGTGCCATTGGTTAGCCCTAGATGCGAGGTCGGCTCCGACGATGCTGCTTCGCCTAAATCCGTTCGATCGTCCAGCATCTCTGCTCTTGAGCAGCTGAAGACCTCCGCTGCTGATCGTGAGTTCTTTTTTCCTTTTTCGTTTGTCTTTTTGCATTATATCCGCTGCTATTTGGATTTTTATAATAAGGAGGCTAACTGTTGTTCACTTGATGGTTGCGAATTTAAGTTTTCTGGCTAATTGCCTGGTTTCAATGTACAGCAGCTTAGATTTGATTGTCATTCACTCGTAACGAGCTTCTTATCTTCTTGTTTGATGGTTTTCTGGTGTGGCAATACTGAGCTTGAAAATTGGAATCTTGTTTGCTTTTGTCAAAATGAACTTTAGCATATGTGATATGTGCATTGTTTTAATATTAGGTGAATTGCTTTCCTGTTATCACCATATCGGTGGGAACCTCATACGTTAGCTTGTCATGGAGTTCTATGGCAATTAGACATTGCTTCGTCAAAGTTCATGGTTATATTTTGGTGTAAAATACTTTAAAAAGGTCCCATAAGATAGCGTATAGTGAGTGAAAAACAGTCCTTTTTTATTTTATACTGAACGTGTTCTAATCACTATCATTTTTAATATTTAGGATTTCCTTCTGCTGACTTTTGTGTAATTAGAGAGTAGAGACTGATTGTTTGTTGTTATACGCATCCTTCAGGATACACAAAAGAACGGAGCAGTATTGTTGCGATTGGTCTAAGCATCCATTCTACCCCTGTAGAAATGCGTGAAAAGCTTGCAATTCCAGAAGCAGAATGGCCTCGGGCAATTGAAGAGTTGTGCAATTTAAATCATATAGAGGAAGCTGCAGTTTTAAGCACCTGCAATAGAATGGAGATATATGTCGTAGCTCTTTCTCAACACCGTGGAGTAAAAGAAGTGACGGAATGGATGTCTAAGGTATTGCAATCTACGTTTTCTTGTGGCGACTAGAAACTTTTATCTGAAATCAGACATGCCAATTTATTTATGATTATTGAAATCTTTAGCTTAAGACAAGATCCAGGCCTATGCTATATGATTTATCAGTATTTTGTTACTTAGCAGAACTTAGTGTCAATGTCTTTGGTTATGATGTAATGTATCAAGGGGGAAAGTTTTCAATCACATGTTTAGCTGGATAGGCTGAACAGTAGATGATGTTTCTTTCATTTCTATGATCATCTTTTTCTTCTTTATCTTCTTGTAGCTATATTCTTCATGATCTGGTTCGTTTGTGTGAAGGTACTTACCCATGCTGTTTTCCTTTTGATGATAGATAAGCGGAGTTCCTGTTTCAGAGCTTTGCAAGCACCGTTTTCTGCTATATAACAGAGATGCTACAGAGCACATCTTTGAAGTATCATCAGGATTGGACTCTTTGGTCCTGGGTGAAGGCCAAATCCTTGCACAAGTTAAGCAAGTCGTGAAAGTTGGACAAGGTGTTGTTGGATTCGGGAGGAACATCAGTGGATTATTCAAACATGCAATTTCTGTTGGCAAGCGGGTTAGAACTGAGACAAGTATTGCTGCTGGAGCCGTCTCTGTGAGCTCAGCTGCTGTTGAGTTGGCCCTGATGAAACTCCCTGAACCTTCCCATGACATGGCAAGAATGGTAATAGTTGGAGCAGGGAAAATGGGTAAACTGGTTATAAAACATCTGGTGGCAAAAGGATGTAAGAAAATGGTGGTTGTTAACCGAAGTGAAGAGAGAGTTGCAGCTATACGTGAGGAGATGAAGGATGTGGAAATAATTTATAAGCCTCTCTCTGAAATGCAAAATTGTGCTGCTGAAGCAGATGTGATCTTTACTAGTACTGCTTCAGAAAACCCATTGTTTTTTAAGGAAAATGTGGAAACCCTTCCACCTGTGGGTCCTGAAGTTGGAGGTGTAAGATTATTCATTGACATTTCTGTTCCTAGGAATGTGGATTCGTGTGTCACTGACCTTGAAACATCCAGAGTGTACAATGTTGATGATCTTAAGGAAGTTGTGGAGGCTAACAAGGAGGACCGCCTTAGGAAAGCAATGGAAGCAAAGGCTATTATTGATGAAGAAACAAAGCAATTTGAAGCTTGGAGGGATTCACTGGAGACAGTTCCCACAATCAAGAAACTGCGGGCATATGCTGAGAGAATCAGACTGGCGGAACTGGAGAAATGTTTGTCAAAGTTTAGTGATGATCTTACTAAAAAGGAAACAAGAGCAATTGATGATCTTAGTAGGGGCATAGTCAATAAACTCCTCCATGGCCCAATGCAGCATCTGAGATGTGATGGGAGTGACAGCCGTACTTTGAATGAGACACTTGAGAATATGCATGCTTTGAACAGAATGTTTAGCCTTGAGACTGAGATTGCAGTTTTGGAACAGAAGATCCGAGCTAAGGTGGAGCAATCCCAGAAGTAATATCCTGTGCAGAAATGTTATTTAGAATTTCTTCAAAGACTCAAATAAGGAGGGAAGCTTCCACATATTATGGTGAGAATTCTTGTAGAGAAAACTTCAATCTCCTGTTGATTTGTTTACTGTTGTAAAAGTAAATCTAACAATGAGTGCATGTCTACAATATCATTCCTTGTAGTGGCATTATAAGATCAATTGGAAGATGAGGTCAAACCTTATATGCCCACCAGTATCAATCTCTGGCCAGTGATCAGTTGATTCCATACTGCTGGATTTTGTAATTAATGTACTAATACAATTTCGTAATTTGTTTTAAGAGTTTGGTGTATTCACTATAGTTTTCTTTCATCCTTTTGGCTTGAAAATGCTTCCTGAGTTCTATGGTGGTTCATTTTCCAATTCAGTTGGGTTACTTGGCTATATGTTTCTGTGATAAAAATTGATATTTATGATTGTTGTTTTTATCATATATACAAAGATTTGGAAACTATTCTCTTGATTTCTTTAATAAGGATTTATATATAATTTCCAAATCTAAGATCTTATCCTATCAGGCTAGAAAGACCGATGTAAGATAATGTATGCTTTTCTTCAGCATAATTGCTTTTATTACGGAGAATTCCATCCTAATGCAGTTGCCTTTGTTTTTGTGTGCTCTCAAGTTCTACTGTCATTTGTAAGTTCTGCTTTCTCTTCTTTCTGTATCTCAATTGATGGAAAGATGCTTCTCCAAACTTCAAAGATTGGTGAACCACTTTAAATGATGTTTCCTTTTTATGCCCACATGGATGGACTTTGATTCAGAGATGTGTAATTGCTGGTCATACCATATATATAGAAGAGATGCAACTGAACACCCTCTTAGTTTCTGTCCCCAATTGAGATTGATGCTTTGATTTGCACTTCAAGTTCTACCTACTTAATGATATAAAGGAAAAGGAAAATGAAGTTCATTCTTACACATTCTACAGTTCTTCATTTCATATAAAATTACTGTTATCCCTACTGCTCTATAGTTGAATACTTGAACCATTTGATTTTTTGTATTTGTCTCTAATTAGGTAACTAGACAGAATTTTCACCACTGCTGCAAATGTTGATGGGTTCTTGTTAATTAAGATTCTGAACATGCCATGTTTTCCTCTAATGTGGACAGATGACTATTTGGCAAATAATTGACATGATTTACGCCTGTTTTGTTTGATAGCAAGCCTCTATTTTATTTTTTTCTGATTACCAAGCAACTCGTGAGAATGGAAGAATTCAGTGTATCAGGACGGGCAGCTTCTAGCTGCAAAAAACAACAGCTTGCATCCATTGTTATGTGATTATCAATTCATTCATTGGTGATATCAACATTTCATCTAACACTGATGTGAGATACTGAGATGTCTTCATCCCCATTCCCAAGCACTCAAGCACTCATCCAGCTCTTTCAGTTACATTTAAGGTACACTTTTTTTCATAATTCTAGTCTCATATCTGTATCTTGTTTCTTGGTCTAATTAATAGACTAACCGATGGATCTCTACTTTCAATCATTGGGATATCATTGGTAAAGGATGCTGTTTAGCCATGGAATGTTGGTACATTAGTTCTTGGATGCAACCTTTTGATTTACATATTTTCTCTATTTCTATTTCCTTTACAAATTAAATTGTGAATTTTAATCATTTTCTGTGTTTTTCTTACAAGGAAAGAGATTTCATGTAACATACAGGTATGGGACGTTTGGTAGATTGAAAAATGAAGACACGTAGAAGAAACTAAGATCAAATTAAGGAGACTGAAAATGGATGACATTTGTTGAAAAATCCGTGAACTGATTTTATGTACAGGTCTTTTTCATAATCCTGTAGGTATGGATGATTGGATGTGAGCCAGACTGAAGTTGGATGGAAGTTAGTTGATTATTCAAAGCTAAAAGAACCAAATCAGTAGAGCATATCAAGGATTGTTCATTATAAAATCTCAACACCCTTATTTAATTTCCTTGAAAAATAAAATCGTGGTCATTCTGATTGTGTGGTGATGTGTAACATCCAACACCTCTTTTCTGTCATTATGGGCCAAATGAATGCGCAACTAACGTCTAATTTAGAACAAGCCAAAATGCACGCAAAAGATTACAAAGTTGTGCCAATAATTTCAAATCGTTTTATAACTTGCACATGCCAGTTGTAGCTGACTCACATTTCTGACAGTTTTTTTAGGCCAGTGTATTTATATGCATAACCGTCTTGAATTTTCCCTTATGGAGTCGCTTTCAGGCGTAGCAGAATTCAGAAAGCACAAGAGCATAAATACAAACATTAACTTAGGAAAACGATCTGTCAACTTACCCAAAATGTGATTCTAAATGGGACACCAGTGTCGAATTGTTTGTACCAGAGTAGTATACGTTGACAATGCCTCGTACAGGAATGTTGTATACCAATTCAAGACCTTTTCCTAATTCCTACGGAAATGTACAAGATAAGAAATATTTCAGTTCCGAAAAATTTCCACTAGTTTCACTATGGAAGTAAAGAAGCCGAATGGACAAACTTGGGTGTGGTTTGAATGTCACAAAAACCACACTAGTTTAAGGTGGTGCAGTAGCTATTTTGTTCGATGTAAATTTAAACTAGTTTCTAGATTCAGATAAAAGAAAGTACAGTACTTTTTAGATTTTAAAGTGGTGGAAATAATATGTTATTATCTTCATTTAGAAAGATTGTCATTTCCTTGTTGATTAAAAAAAGTTTCACTTTAGAATTTGATATAAGAGTCCGGGTGGGAATGAGCGTTATAGTTTGAAATGATAATGAATCCGAGGCGTTGGATGAAGAGAAATTAAGAACGCTGATTGTTGGGAAAAATATGGCACAGACGATTTTTTGGCGAATTATTCACGTATTTCGAAGAAACGGATACATGGACGCGTGGGGGATGTTCATCAAAATTGGCTTTTTGTGCATCAAAACTGGTTGTAAGTGCATCAAAACTTACGTTGGGGTGGACATTATCCATGGATGACCGACCCGTCCGCTTCACCTGACCCAAATATACGGGTAAAAAATCGAACAAAAGCGGGTGACGGATGGGTCGAATATGGGTGAGATTTTACACCTGATTCACCCGACCCATCACTCGACCCACCACTCATCACCCGACTCACCCGTTTACCACTCACATAATTTAACCTAATGTATATGCTATATTCTAATATCTTCAATAAACCTAACAACCTAGCATTGTTGCCTCCAAATTCTACTACTCATGCATCTAGTCATTTGTTGTGTTCAGGTTTGCAATCTTCGACTTTCCCGGTAGGCGCTGCCACTTCCACTCTGTCGATTGTCTTCTTTGCGTCTCCACTGTTATTTTCTCAACATCACCGCTAATAACTCTCCTTCACTGCTTCACCACTTGTACGTCTTCCTCACACCGATAGCCGCCCCTTTTCAGGCATTTGATGACGATTGAAATATCATCAAGCCTTTGATGACATTTAAATGTCATTAATTTATCATCAAAATAACACTTATGATGACAAATGAATGTTGTCAAGACTCTTTGATGGCATTTATGACTGGATGACATTTGTGATGTCAAAGAATGTCATCCAGACTCTTTAATGACACATTTGAGACGAAGAATGAATTTCATCAAAGCTCTTTGATGAGAAACGAATGTCATCAAGGATCTTTGATGATATTTGTAACGGTAAAAAAGTCATCAAATATAAAATGTAATCAAAATGTATGGGTCAACGGTTGGCCAATACCGATTAACCGAATGACTGAGTCAGACTCACAAGGGGGAAGAAGGTGGATGAGGATGATATGCATAAATGATTACATGAGAAATGAAAAATATAGTATGGACATACTTACAATTATGCTTTTTATATTGATTAGTTACCTTCCTACAAAAAAAATATTGATTAGTTACCTGAATTCCCTAATATTGATTAGTAGTTTAATTTGTTCAACTCTAATTCTCTTACATAAAATCAGACTTAGGGAGCGAGGAAAGCAACAGAAGGGCGTGAAGCAGTGTCAAACCAAAATACCCAATATTATTATTAATTATTCTTAAATTTTAAATTTCAGTTAATTTTTCAAAAACATATGCAAACAAATTGGTCTTGTTTTTTAGAGTTTGTTAAAAACTCTATTGAGTTTTAAAACCTTATAGAACATTAATAAATACGTCGCAAAAAAAAATAAAAAATAAATAAAAAGTTGATATGGAGAGAAAAAAATTCAATCTTAGGCGTTGAGTTTTTTTTTAAAAGGGTCAAGATTTTTTCAACTCTACCCATGAAATTTATTTTCAACTCCACTAAAACTAAGGCTTGTTATTGTTTGCTTAACGAAAAAACATTGTTTGGGAAAAAGCATACTTTTCACTTTTTCAAAAATAAAAATATAACTACAATTCACAAATTTCAATATAAAAATTCATTTTTTTCCAAAAAATATTTTTTATTCAGAAACTATAGCAAGGCCTAAATCCCAAACCGACCCATGAGCACATCCTATAAATTGAGATTTTGGAACTTATCCGACTCATAATTTATGTACAAATTGGATTCAATCTACCAAAATACATTATAAAGCAAAAACTATGTCTTGCAAAAATTGCACCACTAGCATTATTTTAATTTAATAGTGTCAATTTTTTAATAATAAATATTATAATAAATTGTATTATTCATGCATCCAAATTTCTTATATTATAATAACTTAATCTATGTATTGATATTTTTATGCATATATTTTTATATTGCAACAAGATTTGGGCTCAAAGTATATAATTTTTTATCTATATGTTGATATTTTATAATATAATAAATTACTTATCGAATAAATGATATATTTTAGTATACATTGATATTGATGAAACCCGAAATAAACCGTTCGCTAAAAGACAAGAGACGGGATTATTATATTCGATTGTGCGAACACTTGCTTCTTTATTTATGATTTCCTTTATAACGAGGTTACAAGCCAACGAGGCCTACAAACACTTGAGATTTACACCCTAGACCCCCTAAGATTATTCGAGATCTCGATCTAACAATGTTCGAGATCTCCTAGTTGCTAGACGATTCTATCTCCTAAGTATCGCTTGCTTGACCTTGGTGCGAGGTTGATCTGAGAAAGCGGTGTTGATGACTTGCGAGATTGGGTAGCAAGGTCTTTGATTGTGAACGAGATCTCTGCGTGACTTGAAGTCTTTTTGTGGACTTCACTTGTCTATAGCGAGGTCTTTTGACGATGTTTCGATCACGTCGATCTTCAACGAGCAAGATAGTTCTTGAGTTCAAGATGTTTTTCGACCCCTTTTCCATGTGAGGAATCCCCCTATTTATAGAGGATTGGGGAGTCAAGTTTTGATCATGGTCCGATGTGGGACGCCCGAGATCAGGGCCTCTGATTGGTCTAGAGGCGAGGCGGTTGGTGATTGGTTTAGGGGAGCGGCGTTAGCTGAGTGGCTCTGGTGGGCGGGTGTGTCAGTGGAGTCGGTTACGAGGTCTAGGCCTCGTTCCGAGGTTTCGGAACCTCGGAGGACCTCGTGGGGGTAGGAACTTTTGTTTAAAATAAATGAGGGATATGGGTGTGGGACCCAGAATCATCCTTGGGAATCCCATCGGGTCTGTTTGTTCCTTGTACCTCGGGCCCACTTCTTACTTTACTATTTTGGACATCATCACAACCCCATGGCCTGGGGATCTCGCCCCGAGGGCCGCAGGGCATAAGCTCCTTGGGGTCGCGGGTTACGAGGTTTTTAGAGGTCGGGAGAGCACTTTGCGAGGTGTGAGGTCATCGAGGTTGGGAACACACTTTGCGAGGTTTTTTCCTTGTGAAGCTCCGTACTTAGGCTTTTTTCTCGCTCGCATGGGTGAAGTTTTCTGGGCCCGCTCTCCATGTCTTGCTTAATGGGTCGTCCAGGTGGGACAGGCCCAATAAACCTTTCGAGAGAGGGGGAGGCCCAATCCTGCTCTTTATAAAGGTGTATCTCACACGCTTCCCTTCATCTTCTCTTCCAACATTTTCGCCTTCTCTCTCTTCGTCTTCTGGGCTTCCTGCGAGCGGTTTCTCTAGGCGGTTTCCGACGAGCCTCCGCTACTTTTCGGTCGCACCACCGCTCTTTCCACGCCGACTCTAAGCAAGTAAGTACTCGACCCTCTTCTTCTCGTCTTTGGGTGTTCTTCGCTTTCGATTTTTCTCTTTTTGTTCTGTGTTTTGGAGGGGCGACGGTGTATCACCTGGTGTTTCGCGCCGGCGTCATGGTGGCAGGACGGTGGAGTGAGGGTGTCGAACGCCATGCTCTCGAACCCTTCGTTCACCAATCGACGGTTGGGTCTCTGCGCTTTCTTTTGGTGGTTTTGAATTTTGAGATCCTCGGAAACCCAAACGTCATGATGGTTGATTGATGGGACGTTAGGGTCTCCGCCGCTGCTTTCCACCGCTGGCCTCCATTTCACCTTCTCTCTCCTCTTTTTGGCGCTTCAACTTCTCCTCTTTTTGGCACTTCGACTTCTCCATCGCCGTCCTATCTTGTCAGGGTAGCCCTAGGGTGCCACATGGCTTTCCCCCTTTACGACCTCGTGCTTTCATTCTTTGATCGTTTTGTCCGACATCTCAAGATTTCTTTCTCTTCCAGGTGCTAGCCTTCTGCGGCCTGGACGTCGCTTTTTCATGCCTAGGAAAACATCCGTGAGTCCCCCACATGGCTTCGCGTTCAAGGCTCAAGAGAGATTTTACGAGGAGGTTTCCGAGTCCGTAGGGAGTGCAGAGACTAGCGATTCCTAGAACCCGAGGTCTCCCTCGCTGGTTTTCAGCGACCCCTCTTCCAATGACTCCGTTGCTTCTATCAACTCTCGTTTCTCCCGACTTCGTGCATCGTCGGGTGTTGAAATGGCCTCGTCCTCCATCTCCGATGAGGTTGTTGCCGAGGTTGTGGTGAGGTCGGGGGTTGAAGTGGCCTTGTCTTCCACCTCCTACGAGCCACCGAGCTTTGCTGCGGCATATATCACTAACACCGTGTCCTGCGTTCCACCTGTTCTTGAGGAGCGGATCCCCATGTCCTCGGATTCGAACGGGGCTTTTCGATCTGAGGGAGTATATAACTGACGCCGTGACCTCGGGGACATCGCCAAGAACTTCACTTGGCCCGAGGGAGTCGAGCTTGCGCTCCCGGAAGAGGGTGGCTCCTCCTTGGCTAACTAGGAGAGGTGCGTGGTGGTACACCTGTTTAGTCTCCAGGCCGGCTTTAGGTCACCCTTGGCCCAACACTTCGTCGACTTCCTGTGGGCCATGCAGGTTTGCCCCGCACAGCTGTTTCCCAATGCCTGGAGGTCGCTGTGTGCCTATACGATTCGCAGCCACGAGCTTGGCGACGGGCCGAGTACCGACAACATGTCGACTCTGTTTCTAGCGAGGAGGGAGCAAAAGTCCTGCCTCATCAACCTCAGCTTGTCGGGTATCAAGCTCACCACGGCCCCTTCGAACGTCGGGTCGTGGAAACCGAAGTGGTTCTTGGTGTGAGACCTCATCGGGAGGTATCTTAATTTTCCCACGGCGCCGAGCAACTTTATCCGGTCCGTGGGTCCGCACACGGTTGCCGAGCTTAAGGCACTCAAGGCCCGATACGCCCCGGTGGAACAAGCGTCGTACCAGAAGTACCTGGCACAGGACCGGCTTGTGGGCCGGCCTGAGTCTCACCCTTCCCCCCGGCGCGGGCAAAGAGGGTACTTACTGTTTCTCTTGCTTGCCTTTGTTACTTGCTCTTTGTTGCTTAGTAGCGAGGTTTAGAAACCTCGCTCGCCTATCTTGTTTTAACGTTGTCTTTAGGCCGCGAGGTTGAAAACCTCGGTAACCTGTACTGTTTCTTTCTTCTTATCTAACTTACTTTTTATGTTCTTTTTTTACAGTGGTTGACCTACTGAGCGCTCTTACCTCGAAGTCGCATGGCAAGAAGCCTGTGACTTCTTCTTCCAACGCTCCGAAACCTCGAAGCCAACAGGGGGTTGTTACAAAGGAGCAAAGCACGCTGGCGAGGCCTCCCACCTCACAGCCGATGGCAACACCCCCGGAGCCGAAGGCGTCCGGGGCGAAGACCACTGAGGGGGCCCCGCCTAAGGGGTGCCGCGAAGACGTCGTCCCAAACCTCCCGAGGGTCCGGCGATGGAGCCGGGTCCAAGAGGAAAGGCACGGAGTCCCCTCGGGGGGATAAAAAGAAAAAACACAGGGGGGAGGACCAGCGTGGTCCGTCGGGGAAGGAGATCATCCCCTCTTTCAACTTCGAGGGACGAGCTCTTAACGTTGTTGGTCCCTCACCCGCCAAGTTCCACTGCCCTGGGCCGATCAGGGGTGCCTCCGTGAAATGGGGTCGAGAGGAGTGGAAGGAGGAGGTCGCGTGGGCCAATAACCTCACCGAGACGGCCCTTGACGACGAGGCTGCCCGATATTCGACCATGGTATGTTCCGTTTTTTTTTTAACCTCGCTTCTGTTTTGGATTTCGTTCCTCTTTTTTTGTTAAAAATAACTTCGTGAATTTTCAACATACCTTCTTTGAGAACTACAACCGCAGCCGCCTCACCCTCCTCCGGACGAGGATGGACAAGATGGAGGCGGCGCTTAAAGCCCGCACAGAGGAGTGCGCGAGGCACGAGAAGGAGCTTGCTGATGCTGGGAAGCGGGTTAAGGCCGCAGAGACCGCGGCGAGGGACGAGGCTAAGGCGGCGGCGAGGGCGAGGGACGAGGTGGGCAAGGCAAAGGAGGAGGCAAGGAAGGCGAAGGAAGTGGCTGGGGCTTTACAGGGCGAGAACGAGGAGCTTCGGGATAAGCTCTCCGCATAGCACAAGTTCTTCAAAGAGAAGGAGGCGGAGCTTTTGAAAGCCGAGGACGAGATTACCAATCTTCGGGGGCGTGTCAACGAGCTCCACAAGGAGGTGATGACTGTGGGGCCGAAGTATGTGGAATTGGAGGAGTATCAGGCGGAGTTGGTGGAGAGTGTGAGGAAGATGTTCCACCAGGCCGTCCGTATGGGGGTCAAACAGGCGGTTGCGAAGTACAAGCATATCGACCCCCGCATTTCCTTCTTCATCCCTAATTATGAAGAGACTATGGGGGAGTTAGAAGGAGAGGAGCTCGAGGGAGAATGTGAGTTCTTTCTCAACGAGGATGGGACTGTGGCCAACGAGGTACCTCCCGCGGCGGACCTCGTTCGGGAAGGCCCGGAAGTCGTTCTTACGGGCTCTCAGCCTGCGGAAAATGCGCCAAGCTCCTAGCCGTCTGCCATCCCTGCTCCCGACGCCGATGCCCCAAAAGCTCTTACAGACCCTGCCGACCCCACCGCTGAAACCACTGAAACCCCGAAGAATTGAAGGACATCGCCGGTTTTGTTTTGCTGGTGGCCCTGCGGGGTTTGTAATTCAAACATCTTGGCCCTTGTGACCTTTATTTTATGCCACTTTTCTTGTCTTATGATTGTGTTTCTTGCTTTAATCTACTTGTATATGTCCATCCATATCCATCCAACCCCATGGTTCGAGTGTCACAACTATTGTGGCACTTAGGCCACATCGGTGTTTAATTCCGCACCGAGATTATGAGCTTCGCTCGGATCTTCATAAGATTTCGCCGAGGTCACGAGCCTTGCTCAGACCTCGCACAATTATTTTTATGCCGAGGTCATGAGCCTCACTCAGACCTCGCATGGTTTAATCGAGATTATCCAACCCCAAACGGGAAGTGAGGGGTGGACTTAACGAGATTCTCCAACCCCTAGCGCAAAGCGAGGGGTGGACTTAACAGGATTCTCCAAGAGGGAAGCGAGGGGTGGACTCAACGAGATTCTCCAACCCCAAGCGGGAAGCGAGGGGTGGACTTCACGAGATTCTCCAACCCCAAGCGGGATGTGAGGGATGGACTTAACGAGATTCTCCAACCCCAAGCGGGATGCGAGGGGTGGACTTAAACACGAGGTTCTCCAACTCCAAGCGGAAAGCGAGGGATGGACTTAACGAGATTCTCCAACCCCAAGCGGGATGCGAGGGGTGGACTTAAACACGAGGTTCTCCAACCCCAAGCGGGAAGCGAGGGATGGACTTAACGAGATTCTCCAACCTCAAGCGGGATGCGAGGGGTGGACTTGTAATAACTGCGGTTTTTGAGGATATTTTTTTTTTGAATTTTTTCTCGGATATCCTTTTAACCTTTTTGTCCGTTTTAACGATTAATCCAATATTTTTATTGGAATTTAAATCCTAGAAAATTGTTGATGATATCCTAAAATCACAAAGAAATGATTTTATGGATCGGTATGAATTCTAGGATTTTTCAGTGGAAAAAGGATTTAAAATACGAAACGGAAGCCCTAAAAATTGAAGCCTTAAAAATACGAAACGGAAGCCGTCTTTTTAATATTGGATAAGCCGTCTTTTTAATTATGTACTGTAAAGGATTTAAAATACGAAACGGAAGCCCTAAAAATTGAAGGTAGCGTAATAAAATCATGGAAAATTGGTTTTATTGGTCTACATAATTTACGGGACGTTTTTCGTTTAGTAAGTTTTTCCACCTGAGGTACATAATTTTACCGCTTAAACGCGAGTCCCGTTCCGGGACGGGAAATTGTTTTAATCGCCTTCTTGTTGCTTAATTGGGAAGGCATTTGTGTGAGGCTCGTACTTATCCTTAGGCATATCTTCTCTGCCTTTTTCAAGTCTATCACTTTGGTTTTAAAACCAAAGGAAGGAACCCGAGAGAGTATGGACGGAACGGACTCGGGGAAAGAATTCACCTCCACCGCCGGCTGGTTTCTCCGCCCCGTCCATCTCCATCCTCACCTCCTCTTCCACCTCTTCTTCTTCTTCCTCCTTACTCTAGCTTTGAGCTGCTGCAAGAAGGGAAAAATAGAACCATGAGAGAATTAGGAGGAATGACGGACTCGTGAGCTCGTCACCGCCGGCGCTTGTCTTCTTGCCCCGTCAAACGTCGTCGCCGGCGAGCGTTAGCCCATCCGACCACCACCCACCGCAAGTACTGCCGCCGGGCAATACTCGACCACCCTCGGGCTCGGGGATCGATCCATGATCGAGCCAAACGAGCCATGGGCTCGAGTGAAGGTATATACGATCGAAATTAATTAGTGGGTTGATTGTGGATCCACCGTAAGGGCCTTTCGATTCCGCTTTGCTAATTAATTTTATAGTTTTTATAATCTTGACGTTGATACGGTTCCACAGGTTCGAACCGCTCGTGAAACGGACGTCCGGATCTTCCGTTATAGCGAAGACAAGTTTTGGTTACCGATTGGCAAGTAAAGGACTTTGGATAATTACTCAGGATTCGTTGTTAATCCGTTTGATCTGAGATTTGGTAATCTTTAAGAACTGTTGCTGATGAACAATTTTTATTTAGAAAATTGTTTCAAAAGTGAAGCGGATAATTAGTTATAATTCCGCCAAGATGGCTCCTTGAAGCATGATAACTAAGGATTTATTATATATCGATATTCGGAAATTAAATCGTTTATCGATTAGGAAGTTGTAGGAGTTGAGAATACAACTAAGAAGTGTTTCTGTGAGCTCGTTGCTGAGAAATCCTTTTGTTATATTTGAAATCCTTTTGTTATATTTGTCAGAAGGATGATACAGATTACTGTTGGAATTGCTAAGGACGTCGAGCACGCCTTCACAGGCAAGTGGACGATTCTCTCTTGCGTTATTGTTATTAAATGAGGAATTGGATCTCATGTAATATTTACGTTGGGAACAACTTGTATGATTAATAAAATATGATAGGTCGTTATATTTGTTAGAAATAATGACCATGTTGTTTATTCAGTTTTGCGGTAGAACTGGATTTAGGTCCGTTATAGGTGACCTTGTATGCTGTCTCACGCTGAGACATTGTTGTGATTAAGATAGTTCAGGGAGTGGTTTTATATCCTCTCTTTATAACAATATTACATTAGGAGGGGCCTAATCCTAATGGTGAGTCATGACTCTCTTCCCCTACTCTTCGTGTGAGAGGGTTGATAGGCACTCTAGCTAAGTGCAGGTTCAGCACGGTGTAGTGTAGACGACCTGGTAATAGGCCTTTGTGATCTCTACCTCACCATATGCAAAATGAAAGATCATGGATAGCTTAAGTCTTGCGATCTTGGTGTTGAGATGATTATGGATGAAACAGGCCCTCTAATCTCTACAACATCGGGACTCGTGCTATTCGGGTTGTTCAAGGATGAAATAAACCCTTTGACCTCGGTAGCATTGTGTTCCATCGGCAGTAGTTCGGGCCGATTAAAAGCCATTAACTTGTTGTGAAAAGTTTTGAAAGTAATATAAGATAAGTGCGTTAGGCACATTAATATACCTGAATGGTTCGTCTAGTCGGAAAGCCATTCTTGCTCCCGATTATGAATGATTCTTAATCAAAACTTTGATTAAGTTAATCTGAATAGTCAATGGAGGCTTTTCAAAATGTTATGTGATTAATATGAGTTCCCAACAATTGTTTATGCTTCTTAAAGAAACCACAAGCGGTGGTGTTCTCTCTCTTGTTTATGCAAGACTTCTTCTTATTCTCTATAAGACTGCTAACTGTTGGATCATAATCCGAGCCTAATCGGATTTTGGATGTCAATATGTTTAGTTACAACCATAAGAACCAAGTTAGTTTCTCCGCTTGCTAGTCTATCATTAGACTAACCCGTCCATTTTCTTTTCTTTTATATGGTCGGCTGGTGTCCACCGTTGTATACGATACATCAGGTTCTTCTTGGAAGTTGATTCAAGAGGCGGATTCAGATGTTTGAAGCTCCAGAAGTTGAAGAAAGGTTTTCAATGGCTATACTTGAGTGAAGATCATGATTGAACTATTTCAAAGCGAAGCTGAGTTTCAGAAAATAGAACTCAAGGAAGACTGGATGAAGATTTTGTTCAACTAGAAGGTTGTTCTATTTATTTATTCTTTTTGGGTTAAGATTTGTATAAGACCAATTGTATTTATTCCGCTGTAATGTTTGTTTTAGTTTGTTCAGTCAGTTTAAAGCCTTGGGTAGCTTCGGTTTAGTCTTAATCGAGGTTACTGGCGGTAATACCTCCAGGGTAGGAAGGGGGTGTTACAGGACTTAACGGGATTCTCCAACACCAAGCGGGAAGCGAGGGGTGGACTTAAACACGAGGTTCTCCAACCCCAAGCGGGAAGTGAGGGATGGACTTAACGATATTCTCCAACCCCAAGCGGGATGCGAGGGGTGGACTTAAACACGAGGTTCTCCAACCCCAAGCGGGAAGCGAGGGGTGGACTTAAACACGAGGTTCTCCAACCCCAAGCGGGAAGCGAGGGATGGACTTAACGGGATTCTCCAACCCCAAGCGGGAAGCGAGGGGTGGACTTAAACACGAGGTTCTCCAACCCCAAGCGGGAAGCGAGGGGTGGGACCGAACATACAGAGATTTTCGTTTTTGAGAGAGATTTTGAAAATTCCACAACCCTTTATTCATAAAACTTGCGAGAAGTAACGGAGTTTAGAGAGTTTACACAAAATACTTTTTGAGTCGATCGACGTTCCATGTTTTGCTCAGGGTTCGCCCCTCGTTGTCTTTGAGCTTGAAAGCTCCGGGCGCGACCTCCTCGCCGAGGAGGTATGGCCCCTCCCAGTTGGGGTACAGTTTGCCACCTTCGGTACGCCTCAAGACGAGGTTACCTGTGACCAGGAATCGAGGTCTTACCTTCTTGTCATGGTATACAGCCACGCGGCGCTTGTATTCCCTGGAGCGCAGGTCGGCTACCTCGCGCAGCTCGTCACGAAAGAGCAACTCGACCCTGAGATTGGCCTCATTCTCTTTTTCATTGAAATCGAACACTCTCGCCGAAGGGACCAGGGTCTCTACTGGGACTAGTGCTTCCGCCCCGTAGGTTAGAGTGAAAGGCGTTTCTCTGGTTGCGCGACGCGCGGTAGTGCGGTATGTCCATAGGACGAGCGGGAGAAGCTCCGCCCAACGACCTTGGGCCATGCCCTGCCGTTTCTTTAGATCGGACAGGATGCGGGCATTGACGTTCTCTACCTGGCCGTTAGACTGAGGATAGGCCAAGGAGGAAAACTTGAGGGTTATGCCCAGGTCTGAGCAGAATGTTCGGGTTTCTTTGCAATCGAATTGGGGGCCATGGTCGGTCATGATGGTCATGGGGACGACAAAACGGCAGACGAGGTTCTTCCATAGGAAGTCGCAGAACTTAGTCCCCGTGATCTTTGCCATTGCTTGCGTCTCAACCCACTTCATGAAATAGTCGACAATGACCAGGATATACCGCACCTGGCCAACACCCTTGGAGAAGGGGCCGAGGATGTCCATCCCCCACCTCGTGAAGGGGCATGGCGCGTGTATGGAGCAAAGCTGCGAGGTCGGGGAGTGCTGGAGGTTATTGTGCTTCTGACATCCGTCACATCGCTAGACATAGGCCCTCACGTCCTGCCGGAGAGTGGGCCAAAAGTACCCCAAGTGAGCGATCTTATGTGACAGGGTTCGCCACCCTGGGTGGCCGCTACAGACCCCCTCATGGGCCTCATAGAGGATGTGCTCTGTAGCCTCGGTCGGTACGCACAGTAGGTTGGGCTCAGCATAGCCTCGGCGATAAAGGTAGCCTCCTACGACGCAATATCGCGCCGCCTGCATTTTCAGTTTTCTGGCCTGTGCAGGGTCCTCTGGGAGGACACCGTTTTCCACATACCGTGTTATTGGGATCCTCCAATCCCCCGTAGTAACAGATAGAACCTCGTTGTTCACACTCCGCGAGAGTTTTCTTTCTACCATCACGCGATTCCCTACTTCCAAGGGTAGGGCGGATCCTAACCTCGCAAGAGCATCTGCTTTTGTGTTCGAGGTTCGTGGGATGGACTCAACCGCGAAGGTTTCCAGGCACGACACCAAGGCTTTGACCTTCTCTCGGTACGCGGGCAGGAACCCCGTTCTGGTGTCGTACTGCCCGTTGAGCTGGCGCGCAACCAGCTCGGAGTCGGTGTAGACCCTGATTTTCCGGGCCCCACTAAGGAGCACCATCTCAATCCCGGCGATCATGGCCTCATACTCGGCCTCGTTATTAGTGTCTTCGAAGGTGAAGTTAAGGGAATACTCCGTCTCGATCGAGGGCCCAGCGAGGAATACGCCAGCCCCACCACTTGCATCTCATCGTGAGCCATCAACGAATACCTTCCACTCCTCCGAGCTTGCGTCTGTCTCAGGGAAGGTGACCTCCACCATGAAGTCAGCGAGGGCTTGCCCTTTCATGGCGGTCCTCGGGAGGTAGCTGATGTCGAACACGGAGAGCTCGACTGCCCACTTCGTCATTCGCCCGAAGAGGGCGGGCTTTTGAAGGATTTGTCGAAGTGGGAGGTCAGAGAGGACCTGAATGGGATGCGCATGGAAGTAAGGGCGTAGACGCCTTGCGGCGGTCACGACTGCCAGCGCCATTTTCTCCGCCAGGGAGTACCGCTGCTCCGCGGGTTGGAGCACGCGACTCACGAAGTAGACTGGGTGTGTGGCCTTTTTGGTTAGCACCGCGCTGACCGTCTCGGGGCTGACTGCCACATACAGTTGCAAGTCCTCGCCCGCCATTGGGGGCGACAATGTGGGGAGCTTCAACAGGAAGGCCTTTAACACAGAGAAAGCGAGCTCAAGCCCCTCATCCCACACGAACTTGTCGTTCTTTTTTAGAGCCGCAAAAAAGGGAAGAGACCTCTTCGCCAAGCGAGAGCAAAATCTCCCTAGATAGTTGACGGCACCGTTGAGCCGTTGCACCTCAGTGCGAGATCGTGGTGACCTCATTGAGAGGATCGACTCGACCTTGGCGGGGTTGACGTCGATCCCACGCTCGCTGATCATAAAGCCTAAAAATTTTCCTGACGACACCCCGAAGACACACTTCTCGGGGTTCAGGCTGAGACGGTTGTGCTTGAGAGTGGCAAAGACCTCAACGAGGTCGATCAAATGCTCTTCAGAGGTCTTGCTCCGGACAACAATATCGTCGACGTAGGCCGACACGTTCCTTCCTAAATGATTCTTCAAGATGCGGTCAACGAGGCGTTGAAAGGTGGCCCCCGCATTCTTTAGACCAAATGGCATGACCTTGTAACAATAAGTGCCTCGCTGGGTGATGAAGGATGTTTCCTCCTCTTCCCGCGGGTTCATCAAGACTTGGTTGTATCCTGAGTACGCGTCGAGGAAGCTTAATACTCCGTGACATGCGGTTGAGTCAACGAGCTCGTCGATCAAGGGCAAGGGGTAATTGTCTTTGGGACAGGCTTTGTTGAGGTCCTTGAAATCGACGCACATCCTCCACTTCCCGCTGGCTTTTTTGACCAGCACGATGTTGGACAACCATCAGGGGGCACTGAACCTCGTGAATGAACCCCACGGCCAGCAGCTTTGCTACCTCCTCATTTGCAGCGTTTGCCCTTTCTTCATTCATTTTTCTTCGTCGCTGCACCACGGGGCGAGTGGTGACATCGACGTTTAAAGAGTGCTAGGCCACAGTCCGCGGGATGCCTCGAAGGTCCTTTGCGGTCTAGGCGAACACGTCGCGGGACCCAGCAAGCAGGGCTTCTAGCGACGTCGCTGACGCCCCTGAGAGACATTCTCCTAGGTAGATCTTCTCGAACTCACTCTCGAAGGGGGATATCACCCTTCTTTCTAGCTCAGGTGTGGGGACCGTGAAGTCCCGAACTTCGAGGTCGCGTAGCAAACGTGACCTTCCTCCTGATTGCCTTTTACCTCTCCAACCCCATGGTCCACGGGGAACTTCATCTTCAGGTGATAGATGGAAACTACCGCCTGGAACTTCATCAGGGAAACCCTCCAAATGATTGCATTCCACACCGAAGGCAGGCGTACCACCGTGAACTCCACCATCTCGGTCCTCCTGGTGGAGCCGGTGCCCAGCGTCATCCAGAGGTCTATGAGACCTGCCACGTCGACCTCGTCTCCCAAGAAGGAGGTGAGCTTCCCAGCATAGGGCTTCAAGGATGTCTCTGAGATGTCCAACTGCTCGAATGCACCGTAGTACATGATGTCCACGGAGGATCCCGTGTCTACCAGCACTCGCTTCACCATTTTTGAGCCCATTTGAGCGTGTACCACCAAGGGGTCGGAGTGTGGCATGTGGAGCCCCTCGGCATCTTCGGACGAGAAGGACAAGCCTATGTGAGACCGCGAGGTTTGGGCGACGCTAAATACCGAGGGCTCATGATGGCTTTCCCTTGTGTACCTCTTCCTTTCTGCCTGGTTTGATCCAGCCGGTGATGGTCCGCCCGAGATGGTATGGATATACCCATCGGGCATCGTCGCTTGCCCAGACCGGGCCTGCTTCGCAGGGGCCTGCTGCTCGACGTTGTTGTTATTGTTGGCCTGAGCTTGACTCGGGCCTCGTGGTACGGTGTTGGCACTCGACGCGGGGTTGGCGCGACCCTTTTCATTTGGGTTATACGCAGGACCGCCCTTGCCTCTATAACCCCGTGGCTTCTCGCCAAAACAGTTCCAACCTCCGCCGCCACCTCCGCGGTTGTTACCGTGGTTGTTATTCCTGTTGTCGTTGTTGTTGTTGTTCCGGTTATTATTGTTGTTTCTATTGTTGTTGTTATTGTTGTTGTTGTTGTTGGCGGGGTTATGGGCCTGCGTCACATACGCATCCCTCGCGGCCGGCGCGACCACTTTTGCCTTCCCCTTAGCCTCGGCGACGATTTCTTTGTCGGTCCTTGGTCGCGAGTTCTGGCTGGCGGCATCCGGGCGCACAGGCTATCGTACGTTGCCGGATTCTTCAAGAAAATGAAATTCTTGAAAGCCCCGATGCTTAGGTTGCCCATGAGGGTGTCGCATACCGACGACTCATCGACATGCGCAATTTCTGCCACTGCGGTTGTGAATCTCGTGAAGAAGGTGCCCAAAGACTCGCTCTCCCCCTGTTCAATTCCGCGGAGATCCCGCATGTTCTTCTTGCGCTTCCTAGAGCCTCTGAAATGTGTGACGAAGGACTCACACAACTGGGCGAACGAGGCCACAGAGCCGATCTTAACGCTGGAGAAACCATGTCATCGCGGCCTTTTCCTGGGTGGTTGGGAAGACTCGATAGAATATTGCGTCGTTATAGGCGTTGACGTTCATCTGGACCGCGAAGTGCTTCACATGCTCCTCCGGGTCCGCTGAGCCGTCATAAATCCCCATTTGTGGCCTTAGGAAGCCCTTGGGCATTGGCGCGTTCCGGATCTCGTCTATGAACGAGAGGTGCTCTTGGCCTCCACCTGGGGTTGGGGCGGTGGCCGCGACTTGTGTGATCGCGATCTTGGGTAGTGCACCGCGCTCCCCTCTGTTTCGGACAACTCTGGGTCCTGCAGCCTCGATCGTCGTGATCGAGACCGCGAGATCTGCATGGATCTCGGGGGGGGGCTCCGTTGACGAGCCATTGGTGGAGGAATCGTGCTCCGGCACATGCCCAAGGACATACGCAGGTACGTACTCGGAGTGAGGTTCACCCTGGGGGGAACGAGGACGTACGAAGGGGCGAAGCCCTGCTGGTATTGCCCATAAGTCGGGTAGGGGTATGGGTTCGGGGGTGCGCCTCCCTGCTCGTATCCTTGGAATGGGAATGGGTTTTGCGGGGCGGCGTACGTCCATCCCGGGGGGACCACGAACGGGCAGCCCGGAGGCCCCGCGGCCGTCCACTGTGCAGTTTTGGGCATGTTGTCGGGGTGTTGAGGGAAGAAATTGTTTGGGCAGGCCATTTTGAGGGGATCGAAGCCAAGGTTTGCACGAATCGAGGTACTACTTAGGATGAAGAGGTTCCCACAGACGGCGCCAGTGATGAAACCCGAAATAAATCGTTCACTAAAAGATAAGAGACAGGATTATTATATTCGATTGTGCGAACACTTGCTTCTTTATTTATGATTTCCTTTATAACGAGGTTACAAGCCAACGAGGCCTACAAACACTTGAGATTTACACTCTAGACCCCCTACGATTATTCGACATCTCGATCTAACAATGTTCGAGATCTCCTAGTTGCTAGACGATTATATCTCCTAAGTATTGCTTGCTTGACCTTGGTGCGAGGTTGATCTGAGAAAGCGGTGTTGATGACTTGCGAGATTGGGTAGCAAGGTCTTTGATGTGAACGAGATCTCTGTGTGACTTGAAGTCTTTTTGTGGACTTCACTTGTCTATAGCGAGGTCTTTTGACGATGTTTCGATCACGTCGATCTTCAACGAGCAAGATAGTTCTTGAGTTCAAGATGTTTTTCGACCCCTTTTCCATGTGAGGAATCCCCCTATTTATAGAGGATTGGTGAGTCAAGTTTTGATCATGGTCCGATGTGGGACGCCCGAGATCAGGGCCTCTGATTGGTCTAGAGGCGAGGCGGTTGGTGATTGGTTTAGGGGAGCGGCGTTAGCTGAGTGGCTCTGGTGGGCGGGTGTGTCAGTGGAGTCGGTTACGAGGTCTAGGCCTCGATCCGAGGTTTCGGAACCTCGGAGGACCTCGTGGGGGTAGGAACTTTTGTTTAAAATAAATGAGGGATATGGGTGTGGGACCCAGATTCATCCTTGGGAATCCCATCGGGTCTGTTTGTTCCTTGTACCTCGAGTCCACTTCTTACTTTACTATTTTGGACAACATCAGATATAATCTACCCTAATAAATTATAAAGCAGAAACTATGTATGTTGATAAAATTGTGCCACATGGCATTACTTGAATAAAATAATGTTAAATTTTTTTAATAAATATTATAATAACTTGTATTATTCTTTTTAGAAATCTAATTTTTTATCTTATAATAACTTGATCTATAAGTTGAAATTTCAGTATTACTTTTTATGCATTTTTTATTATCTTTTATCAAGATTTGAGCTCCAAATATATTATAATAAGTTATATTATTCTCTTATACATCTAATAGATTTTATAAAATAGATAACATATTTATATAATTTATCTATTGGCTAATATTTTCCATATTAATTTTATATATATCTTTTAACAAAACTTGATCTATATTTTTATATTTTCTGTATTAATTTTATAAATAGTATTTTTTAAAAAAGACTTGGACTCCAAGATTCCAAGTATATAATTTTTTATATATGTGTTAATATTTTCTAATATAATAAATTATTTATAGAATATATTATATATTTACTATACATTGATATACTTTTTTGTTTGAATTCACGTTATACATTTAATTTTTTAATAAATATTATAATAATTCCAATTTATACATGAAATATTCAACCTACAGATAGGATTAATATAGATCGAAGCATTGTGACAAATTTGTTTTTTTTCACTTTTTATATAGTTTGGTTGTGATTTCTCCTAATACTCTCTCTGTCCCATAATGTTCGTCCAAAAGGACGGTTTTCACACAAATTAAGAAATTAAAGTGAAGAAAAAGTAGTCAATAGAAATGGGAGAGAGAGTGTGATGTTGATGGATAAAGATGGGAAGAAAGAGAAGGAAAAAAGGAAATGACTAAAAGGGGTTTTGAAGTAGATTTTTGATTGGATAGTATAGATAAAGGTGATATTGAATGAGGGTAATATTGTAAGAAAAATATAGATATAAAAGGAAAGTGGACAAACATTTTGGGACGACGGAAAATAAAATTGGACAAACATTATGGGACGGAGGGAGTAAAATATATGAAATATTCAAAATTATACCATCATTATCAATACATGATACGGGTCTTTAACTAAGTTGATTGTATAGCTGGAGGTGGTGGTGTCTTTAGAGATCACAATGGGAGCTTTATTCAAGCCTTTTCTCTCAAGATAGGAGTTGGGGATGCCCTTCATGCTGAACTGCGTGCTATTTATCAAGGGCTACAAATTGCTAAACGTTCTGGTTTTGCAAAGATTGTGCTCCAAACTGATTCTATTCAAGCTGTAAACCTCCTGCTGCAAGCCAAAATTCAGCCGCATAAGGATATCCATTTATTGGAATCTTGCCCCAACTTGATCAAGTAGAATGAGTGGATGATTGAAATCAAGCATATATCAAGAACCGCAAATCGAGTTGCGGATGTCCTTGCTAATTACTCTTTATGTATTTCCATGCCTTTAGTTGAACTTTTTTATGAACATGTTTGTTTTGTCAATTTGTTGGCTTTGGATGTATCGACTCCGTTAGGAGCTTAGTTTCTATCTAATAATATATCCGCAGGAGTGTAACTCCGTTTTCTGAACAAAAAAAAAATTGGATAATGGGATCAGATAATTAGCAAGTACTACTGTCCTACTGATATTTAGCTAACAAAATAATTATAAAGAAATTGTGTGATGAAAAAAATTATTCCAATCCCAAACTCCATCATAACAGCAATCTCAAATCTCAATTCTTAAATACGTAGTACAATTTTTACAAATTAAACCCCATATGTATTCAATCTTTTCTGTGGCGGGTACCGGTAGGGCAGAGCTGTTTACTCCCTTTGAATACTCCGCGCCGTCGGGTAGTCTCTTTTGTCGCTCTCCAAGACCCACCAGCTGAGAGACTCCATGCCCGGAGGATGGCCCCTCCCTCATCATATAATTCCCTCTCTTTTTAAAAACATTTTTTTGTCTTTTTTATCTTGTCCTACTAGTGTGGCTAATGGGCCAACCGGCCAATGGCTATCCAAGATTTAGGCTAATCAACAAAAGAAAACAAATAATTAAAATCTAGCATTTTCAAAGCCATGTAAGTCGCCGCCACTGTTTAGCGACTTCTTCATCAAGGCCACCTTCGCGAGCCGCTCAGCCGCACCCCAAGCCGACGTAGGGGTCAGCGGCTCACCGTTCTCATCAACAAACGCCACGTGTTGGTGTTGTTGGAGCTGCTGCTCCCGCCTCTGCTGCTGGAGCACCATAAGCTCCTGCTCCCGCATCTGCACTTGATACTGCCTCCTCCAGTTCAGCTCACTCAGCTCCCCTTCCAGCCACCTCACGTACTCCTCAGCCGAAGCCGAGCCGGACTGCGCCACCAGCGCCCGAGCCGACACCAGCAACCGCTGAGCACTCCCGAACTCCCCGTACTCCACCAGCCTCCGCGTCTCCGCCACCGCCCTCGTCGCCACAAATACGTTCCTCAGCCGTTCGATCCGCGGGTCCGAAGATCGGACGGCGTGTGGGCGAGGTACAAGTAGGGCCCGCTCTCTCCCATACATGACTTCCCCAGTCGCTGGGTCCCTGTAACTGCACCGAACACACATCACGTGGTGGGCCCCGATTGCTGACGTGGGCACCCGAAGCTCAACGAGCAGCTCACGCTCCTCCTCCGCGTAGAGGTCACCTAATCGGATAGAGTCGCAACTGAGCAAGCTGGGCCGTCCGTTGCAGGAATAAACGGCCGTGATCTCACACGGAGCGGATCCCGATGAGAAGCCCAGCTGGACAGTTAGATCTTGGACCACCACGCTTAATAGCCCTCCCACGCGATTCGCAAGCGCGTCGGCAATCGAAGAATGGTTGTAACCGCCGAACCCGTAGGAGTGGACCGGGATCTCTATGTGACCATACCGGCCCGCCGACACGTGGCTTGTTGACCGACGTTGATTTGCGTTGGTAGTTTGTGAGGATTCGTCTTTCCCATCGGACAAGAGGATAATGCTTGCGACGGTGTTTTTCTCCCGCCGATCTTCCAGAACCTTCGCTGCGATTCTCATGGCGGTGCTGAGTGATTTTCCTTGCCCAACCGAGAGCTTATCGATTATCCGGCGCGCGAGGCGGTGGCCCTGGGGAGTCATACGGCGGAGCGGGAGGAGGCGCTGTGGATTTGAGGAGAAAGCCACGATGGAGAGCCGATCGGAGGATCCGAGGGACGAAATCACGAGCCTCATGGCGCGCTTAAGCATGTGGAGCTTCGCGCTGGTCATGCTCCCACCGACGTCTAGCACGGTGACGAGATCGATCGGAGCGCGGTTGGAGGGGGAGAGGACGGGCGCCGCCGTGCCTCCGCAGTCGGCCGATGGAGGCGGCGGCAGCGGAGCTTTAACTCGGAGCGCAATCGCAAAGGTCTCGTGAGAGCGTCCGACGGAGATGACGGCAGCTTCCGGGAGGATCTTAAACTCGACGTTCCGCTGAGTTCGCCGGTCGTGGAAGAGCTTACTGGAGCTGTTGACCTTCTTTGTGGGAGTCGAAGGAGTGGAATTTACGAAAAAGCCCTTGAACTCTTCAAATTCTTCCTCGTTTGCATCTTCATTGTCCTCGTCCTCCGCCTCCGGGATCGGCTTGAAGCGGCCGACGCCGGCGGGGGAAGCAAGAGGCTCGTCGTCATTGAAAGCCTGCTTGCCGATGCCGTCAACGGACGGCTCGGATACATCGCGGTACTTGGTCTTAACGGCTGAGATTGAGGGGCTGGTAGATGTGGTGATTGTTTTCTCAACGACGTCGTCTTGCTCTGGAATCATCGAGTGGGCCGCTTTGTGAGCGGAGAGAAGAGGAACGTCTTTCCATGTGACCTTGCAAACAGGGCAAACCAAATTCCCTTGTTTCCGAACGTGTTGGGCTATACAGGGGAAATGGAAGCAGTGTGAGCACTCCGCCGTGTAGATCGCCATCCCTCTCCCGGTTTTGACGTTCTGCAAACACACTCCGCATCCATTCTACCAAAGCAAAATTTACACACAAAAAAAAACTGTCAAAAATCAAGATCTTATAAGAAATTAGTAATGGATACGAGGATTAATTAGTTTATCTCACCTTGGAAAGGCGAAGTGTGTTCTTCAAGATGGAGAACGGGGAGCGAGGGGAAGAAGGATTGGATGCGAGTTTCTTCCTAGGGCTCAGCGATTTCTTCTCGAAGGTTCTGCATTGGAGCCTGGGCGTGTTGTCGGCAGACTGAGGCTCCGCGGCGGCGGGGGCAGTCCGACACCGGAGCGTTGGAGTCATCGCCGGCTGCGAATTGAAACGCGGCGTTGAAGGGTTGCTAATGCTGGAGAATAGTCTTAGCTTTCCGCCGGTTTTGAGTTGGCCTGAGCTTGAAGTTCGAGGAATCTGAGTCTCTTCTTGTTGGTGTTGCTGTTGGTTGATGTTGTGATTCTGCTCGGGCTCTTTGTTTCTTGGGATTGATTTACAGAAGGCTCTTCTCCACCCAGTCCCCATTCTTTGGCTGTAGAACAGAGGGGGAGGAGAACGGAGGTAGGCGATATAAGAAGAGGAAGAGTTGTAGGTAAACGGCGTCGTTTAAGGTTGGAGTGCAAAATGATGAAAAGGGAGAGCGGATCTGATACAGGTCGGAGGAGGACAAAAGGCTGGGATCGGCGCTACTCTTACATGGGATCTAATGAGAGAGTTTGATTAAAAAGAGCAATGCAATGAGAGGATGACAGAAAGAAAAAGACAAATGTGGTGAAAGAAAGCAAGAATTACACATTTACTGATTTTACACACTCTTCTTCTCTGCAGCAGCAGGGTATAAAATTTCTTTCATCCTGTACTTGATAATTAAACTCTTGATTTCATATGATTTTGATATGACAAAAAAAAAAATGATTTTGATTGAATTTTTTTGGATTCGTTTCACGCAGTTTAAATTACACTACTGGCGATTCAAACAGGAGTTTAATATAACGTATTTTAACCAAAAAAAAGGTAATAGAAACTTATTGAAGTTTAACAAGTTGAAAGTAGTTAGAAATTTTATTCAAAATAAGTTATATTTGACAACTTTATATTAGCTTATGGAATTATATGAAAAGACATTTTAATACATTACTCCTAAATTCATCTCCTTAAAAGACCCTATTTTTTTAGACTAAAATTAACATTTTAGGATTTTGTCTGTAAAATTAGCATTTTTTTTAATGTGCTCTTAGAAATCCAGATATTATATATAGCAAAGACAATAGGCCACATTTGCTAGTAAGGTAATTACTTTGTTATAGTTCTTCAAAATTGATGTATAATGGCAATATGTAAGATATGTAACATAAATATTTCATAGTTGTAATTAGTTAGGGTACGGTAAAGCAAATAATTGTCGAATTCCATACCACATAGAAATTATAATGCATAAATCATGCCATTTTCATATATCATATAGAAAATCATTATCCTTCTAATATTAAATTGAATCACACATAAATGATGATCTCTTATGTCTGCAATAATGCATTCTAACAAGCACCTTCTATATTCTTAACAAATCAGATTTTCATAGGAAAGATCTCGCCTTCCCGCAATGTAAATTCGTATTTCTTCTGCAAAATTGATTTTGTAATCCGAGATTTTTTTTATGTTTTAATTGTTCGAGTAAAAATAAAATTAGGTCAACGCTTACACACCCATGTTAGGGGCTCTCCTCTGTGATCTGATTTCCCGAGGGAGCAAATGGGATCTCATAAACTTTTATGTTTCAATCTCTCTTTTTTATAGTGACATCACATGCTTTTAGAATTGTACATCACATGATGCAAAATGGAAATTGGAAGCAACAAAAAGAGGAGAAAGGTAAATTGACAACACAAACCAAGCTCATGTGTTTACTCTATCATCTCTCAATTCCATGAACTACAAAATTTCCCAATTAGGGTCACTTGAGCGATCAAGCACATCTACGTCCTCTTAGCTTAGGTTATGTCGTAACCCTATACTTTTAGGGATGTATAATACCAAAGTTGATTACCTATTCGAGAATAAAACGAATCATGTATTTTAGGGTATATTGTATAATTGTATCTATAGGCTATATAGCACGCGTTTATAAATTTGATTTGATAATATTCCTTCCCTTACAAAATATTTGTCATGTTAGATCATTTCACACTTATTAAGAAAATTAGTAAATTGACATATATTACCCTGTTTATTATTCGATTTTGTTTTATTTTTCAATGCTACTACTAACAAATCTTTCCTCATTAATTAAAAAGTAACAATAAATACAAGAGCATAATTGTAAAGTGGATCGATGACAGAAAGTTTAAAATGACAAACATTTTATAACAAAAAAAAGGCTAAAATGACAAATATTATGAAACGAAGAGAGTATTATAGAAGAGAGGCGTAGAATTTTGGTTTAGGGTTATAGCTTGATATACTTACATGCTCCCTCTTTTTTCACAAAACATGTCTTTTTAACCCAATCCACAAATATTAATCAATGATTTTTTTATCCAAAATATCCATACATTTAGAAAAGTGTATAGTCATAACCCCCTTCTAAAAAAACGTAAAGAATTATGTTACTCCTAGGAAAGTAAGGGAAAAATTGAAAAGTAATGGAAAAAATACTAAAAGGACAAGTTTTATAAAAACAAGAAAAATAGGCTATAAAAACATGTTTTACGTAACGCAGTGAGTATAAATTTGAGAAAGTTATGTTTTTATATAATAAAAACACAACAAAATACTCTACATGTTCAATAATAATTGGCATTCTACCATTTTTCACACATTTTAAGAAGACTAGCAATTACAATATACTATATATGTTGGATAAGTGTTAGCTCATAACACTGGAACAATGATTTCATCCATTCGAGTCTTCAAAGTTTAGATGATAACAAATATTTGGAACTAAGTCCACATTCAAGTGATTTCAGGAAAGACATAGCTTCATAGGAAAAGCAAGGAAATTATTTCCTATATCTACCAGAGTACGTGGCAAGTTAATTAAGGACAAAAGGGTCTATTTGTTCTAAACTTTGACGACAAGCACAAAAGGATAAAAGCGTCATACTGAAGAAAAGCCCCTCAAGGGTATGCTGGTCATTGGAACAATGTCTTGCTCCCCTAGAAAAAAAGGACAAATGCGTCATTCAAGAAGCATCCACTAGTATAAGAGGAAAGCAATTGAGCTAGGTCAATAGCTCTCTGATCCGAATGAACAATATTCTCTATAAGGAAGCTAGCATTTCTGAGAGAGCCAAGAGCAATACACGAGCAATCAAAAATCCATTTCCAAAGAAGGAAGTTCAGGTCCAATCGACGGAGAGTACGTGAGTTCAACATCTACTTGGAAGGTTGTTCTTGTGCTAAAGGGAATTGAATAAGGAACGAGTAAGGTTCACGAACTTTTATTAATTGTGTTAAGTAGATTTAGGAACAAGATAGCTTAATTCAATAGTATTTTTTGAATTTGGTGATTGCAAACAATAGAGAAGTTCGATTTTCTATCTTGTAACTGAGGATCTATCAAATTAATATAAGTCTCCTTTCGAAATCCTCCATGGGAGGTAGAAGTTTATTCATTCAGCTTGTTGGCTGAAGTGAGGTTCCTCTATAAGAAATTGTGTTTCTAATGTTTTAGTTTCTTACATTCTGTATTTTATTATTTCGTTGTGTAAGGAAATTGTCATTGGAAAAGTTCTCGACCGTTTGAATTAACTCAGATCTACGATCCTACGATTAGTATTAGAGCCTAGTGCTCTAGATTGACTGTGAGTTGCAGGATGTCAACGAATTTGAACGCTATCGGACACGGGAACAACAAACCACCCAGATTGATCGAAGGACGCTTCGAACGATGGCAGGGACTGATGAAGGACTGGATGCGCAATCACAATTACCATGCTTGGATAGTCATCGAGAAAGGGAACTTCACCATCAACGAGGCCATCAAGGAAGACTTGTCAAAATGGGGTCCAAACGAGTGGAAGTGTATGAAGGCGAACTATAAAGCCAAGATGTACCTCAACAATTCCATGAGCGAGATGGATGTAGCAAAGGTGAAGAACCTACAGATTGCAAAGGAAAGGTGGAGAACTAAAAAATGTATCATATTTGTGTGTGCATCAAAACTGGTTGAATGTGTATCAAAACTTTGTGCTTAGATATGTGTTTGTGAATCAAAACGAACTTTATCCGCATCAAAATAACTAAAAAATTCATCTTATTTGTAAGTGTATCAAAACCGGTTGAATTTGTATCAAAATTTGTAAAATGTGCATAAAAAAATTTGAAATTGATGCACAAATAATTAGTTTTGATATGAATATAAGGCGAAATTAATGTACAAAAATATATCTTATTTATATATGTGTATCAAAACTAATCATATATACATCAAAACTAATATAAAATATATCTTATTTTATATGTGCATCAAAATTAACGGTATATACATAACAAACTACCCAACTATTCTATTTTGGATATTTTACCATCCTCACAGTACTATCTAATAATGTACGTACACTATCAGCATTGTGTAAATAAGCCTTTTCTTTTTGGCTACTTACGGTATATCTTCTCATAATCATGAATTTGCAGGCCCTGTCAGAGCAAGGTTTATTGGCAAAATCGCAATAAATGCACAATTAGTTTTCTAAGCAAACTTATGAAATGCCCACAAACCTAGCACGTGATCAACTTGCACCCTTGAGACTCCACCTCGTGTCCGGCTTTTGATTTGAATGTGTCCATTTGCTTGATACCCGGCCTAACGTACTACAGTATTATTAATAATACCATCCATCATTAATTCATTATTATTATTATTGTAAGAATTCATTATTTATTAAACATTCTAGCTAAAAGACGGAGTTAAAAACATTTATAAAAACCTTGCAAGTAGGTCTACCTTTTCTATATTCTAAACGTCTAATATTTGCATCAAAATATCCACCAAATTGAACTTGTGTGATTTGAATCATCTGATAGAAGGAGAAGATGCAATCGTTTTTCTTCTCGTACAACGCACTCAATCTAAAACGGAGTATTTTTTATGCACAGGAAAAAGTGAGATTAAACATAATTATCTCTATTAAAAAATAATTGAACGACGCGGATTAATTATAACTATTAAAAGTGCATATTCGATGGTCACATGTTGATCAGATCTTCTCTAATCTACCTCGATTATTACAATTTACATATTTAATGAGAATTTAAAACACTAATATGATATTATCGTCGCTCTAATCTTGATATCATATACGTGGAATGCATATGTCCAAGTATAAGTTTGTATTGCTTATTAATTATTTAACAAAGACTACCAACTTTTTCATTCTAAATAACCTATTACTGGGGGAATCACATTGTCTCATGAGCTGGGTGGAAAAAAAAGTGTTAGAGTATCCTCAACAGATTCTCCAAATTCTTGAAAATTGGAATTCAGAGGAATTTGGGTCATTTTTTTGCCTCAACAGTTTCTCCATCTCATTCTCCATTATAGAGAGATTTTCTAAATATGATAGAGAGTTCCCCAAATATAGGGTGATCTCCAAATCCCCAAAATCTTTTTTTTCTTTTCTTTTTTCTTTTTAGGGTTAAAATACATTTTCTTGAACCAAACCAATAAACAATTGCACTTTTTTTAAAATTGAGACAAATATGAAAAAATATTAATTATTTGAATGAAATGAAAAAAATGTTAATATTTATATGTAAAATTATAAATATTTATTTCCTTATAAGTTAAATAATAAATTATTTATCACTTTATAAATCAAGATTCTAGAAAAAAAAAAAGGGGGTTTAACCTATTACTGGGGGGAATCACATTGTCTTATGAACTAGGTGGAAAAAAAAAGTGTTTTAGAAGTTGTTTTTTCTTTAATGTCCCACGGACAGGATTGCAGAAAGGCACTTGTTAAATACAAGATTTTATATAGAACCTCCCATTACATTTTTCTTTGTATAAAAGTATCACATGAAACACTTTCGTTGACAAAAGCCACCCACGAAAGTTTTCCATTCTTCAAGTTGTTATAATGAGTGAAATGACCATTCCGCCTTTGGATGGTTTTCCAAAAAACCATGGATTTTGTTCGGATATGAATCCCCTTAATATCTTTTACCATCTTCTTCCTTAATCGGACGGATAGTGTAGCTGTTAGAATGTTCATCCCACGTCTGAAAGTTGGGATTTAACTGGACTAGGATATAACTCAGTGGACCCAACATATTCGCCGACCAACAACATCCACCACCACCACCATCGTCGACCCAACACACGAAAGCACAAACTAGATGTATAAATTTTGGATTTTTTCAATATATATGAAAGGGATAGCGCGCCCATCAAACCTAAATTAAAAAAGTATATCAAAACGTTACCAACAAGTGAACAACATATTAGATTGAATTTTTCATAGATTTTTATCCAAACCAATAGCCAAGCAATCAAAACAACACACCTTTTGAATTTATGATAAACAAATGAAGGTCTCCAATGGTAAAGTATACAATCGAGTAATCGACCATAAATCATCAAATTCAATTGTGAAAAAGCCCAAAATCACAAATTAAAGCATAAAACAAGCCATAACAGACTAAAAGTTGTTCGATGCATAATGAGTTAAAAGTAGAACAAATCTAATATGGTGGAAGCGGAGGCGGTGGTCGGGAGAGGGTGGCAAAAGTGGTTATAGTCGGGAAAGGAGGGGGATATGATGGTCGGAGATAGTGTGCAACTTTTCAAGGGATGAACAAAACTGACAACTTTGGAAAAGATAATGATAAACAAGACCAAATGTGTTGGATCGTATGCGTTAGCAAAAAGTTGGGAACAATGATTAAGAATTGTTAGGAAATTCTGGACTTACTTGCAACAATAACGTCCTCACAAACTCACAAGAGAAGTAAGAAAATAAACAAGAAAGAAGAACAAGAGAATTTGTTGACCTAGTTCGTCAAAATGACTACGTTTGGGGGCACTACGAAACATCTGAGACTTTCAAGGATTATAAGACCTGATTCACTGATCTACACTGATCTGATCAATCTAACATAATCTCTCTAGCACTCTGATTTTCACTCTCTACATTTCAGGTTTCTTTCAGTACACCAATTACAATAATCCTAGTTGGGTATTTATGGAGGATCCTAGGCATAAAGATAGAAACAAGATATTGCAAAGATAGAAATTCCAATACCCCTAGATATATTTCTTTCCTAATATCTAATATCTTTTACACATTAATGATAGAAAATCCCATCTACCAAAAATAGAAGACGCAATCTATCCAAAAAAAGATCCCTTCAAACTTGCCAAGGAAGAAACCTGACTCTCGCGGACACGCACAATTGCGCGGGCAAGCTCCCCGAAGCGCGGCCCCGTAATACACGCCCAGCCTACGCTTTCGGCTTTTGTCGAAAAGCGTGGCCGCGCTTTCCTTCGTTATCCCGCGCTTTCTGGTCGCGGTTTCGCTCCTCGCTCCGCCTTTTTCTTCTTTTTCCGCCTAATCCTGAATCAGGCTACATAATCCCAACATAAGTCGTTCCCAAGAAAACAGAATAAAAGACAATCACAAGTAAACAGAACAGAAATAAGGAGACTTAGTTCCTTATAGAGGAACCCCAAAATAATCAACTAGTTGTGTGAATAAACCTCAACCTCCGCTGGAGGATTTTGAATGAATTTCTTCTTTTATTTATTATTCCCTTAGCTACAACATGCAAGGTTCAAACTTCTCTATTCCTAGAAGTCTCCAAACTCTAGAAACACTAATGAACCTTCTCAAACTAATTACTAAGACAACAACTCAATCAAAACAAGACATTCAAACCTTACACCTTCTTTCTCCACTACTCAGTTCTCTTGCTCCTGGGAACTCTTTCTTTACTGTCGTCGAGATCGCACACTCGATGTCGGGGACTTCTCAAGGTTTTTCTTCTTTCTGACTTGGCTCTCTTTAGGGATTTCTTAATGCTTTGTGAGAAGTGCTTTGCAAACCGACTGTTCATTGGTTTATATAGGCGCATTATGTTTGAGGCTCAATCCTTATCCTTTAATCATAAGTCTAAAATGCCCTTGTTTTGCTCCCCAAAGTTTTGTACTTTCTTCACATGTGACCCTATTTGAATTTCTTCAACTCTTGGAGCTCATCGGGCCATTGGATCAATTGGCTCAGTCTGAGGAACATGTTGCGCCTCTGTTTTTCCTGGAACATGTCTCCACATTTTACGCTGAGTTGTCTCTGTTCTATCTTGGGAGTTCCCTTGAGTAGGGAACTTACAACACTCGAGTTCCCTTGATGGGAACATTTGCATATGGCTTTGTGGTTCTAGTTTGACTTATAGTTCCCTTGAAATACTTAAACATAATTCATTAGTTCCCTAATGGTTTTTGTCATTATCAAAACTGGAGAATGATATCGTTTTTCCAATGTTTTTAGAACGTGAGTTCCCAACACTCTCCCAACAAAACGTGATACCACTTGAAGAAAAAGGATACCCAAAGGAGTAAGGGAGGAGATTTGTTAAAGTCCGATGGGCTAATATAACGTGGCGGTCTACACATCTATCTATACACATATGCGCGTTATGCCTAGCACATATACTAGGTATTCTTTCTTCAAAATCCCGATGGTGGAAAAGTTTATCTCCAAACGCACCCTCAAGTGTAACTATCTTGCGCCTCAACATGTCAACTGCACTTGACGTCAAGCCTGTAAGCTGGCTAGCCAAATCATGTCTTAAGGCCAACAAGCTCAATCAACCAAGAGTGAAAACCTAGCTAGGACAGAATCGCTCTGATACCATGTTAAAGTCCAATGAGTCAATATAACGTAGGGGGTTCACACGTTCATTTATACACATATGCATGTTAGGCCCAACACATAAACCCATGTGGTTTCATCCTAAAACCAAATGGAAATAGGAGCACTAACCCAAAAACTTATTTACTAGGCATTCTTTCTTCAAATGTCCGATGTGGAAAAGTTTATCTCCATTAGATTTGAGGCCTTAAACCAAGGTCGTTTCCAAAGACAAAGGCGTTCAAGTTTAAAAAGCCCATGACGAATCTTGTCTTTACAAACAATCCTCCTCACATTAGAAAATGAAGTCGAGACCCCGAACGCCAACTAAGGAATACCTGAACAAACACTCGACCAAGCAAAGATGCACCAACCTAATGCAACCTTATTTGGGTTAGGGGGACTAGAGGCGGATCTAGGCTCGAAATGCCCAAATCTTCTCCGACGAATAGTAATTGGGGAACCTGGACCGGAAGCGTGGTTGGAACCGAACCGGCGGTTCAGGTTCCGGGCCAGTTCCAAACTAGGCGGTTCCCTAGTTCCACTAGAACCGGACCAAAGTCTATACCACAACGTTCATCTAGCTCATAGGCAAGGGTACGGTAAGACTAAGACTCAAGTAATGGAGAGGCCATTTTTTTCAAATATCAATCAAAATACTAGTTACAATATAAGCATATAAATTACTTAAATTGAATAGTCCTAAATCTTTGGACGTTTTCCTAAAAATATCGTTTAATATTAGAAACTTCATTAACATCACAACAGATAGTTTCCGGATGAGTTTCTTCAATGATTGAAGGATTTGGAAAAGGTTCTGCGAGAGTATTAGCAATAGAAGAAGTTGCAACACCATCAATTTTTTTCTTTTGAAGAATGGATTAATTGCTATTAGCTTTCGCCCTTAGCCCTTAATTACCCGTGGGCCTACACGTTAAAAATTAAAAAAGAAACAGGCGCAAAAAGAAATAACGTATACTACAAGAACCTAACTTTATACGGAGTAATTTTTTTTATTGTCCGATAATATTAATTACTGCACGTATCCTAAAGTGTAGAACTTACTCTTATATATCTAATGTAGATGTATCATGATCCACATTTTTCACAAAATGATGGTATTATAGACAAAAGTATGTCAATTCAATCAATCAATAAATGTCACTATGTAGCTTATACGACATTAGTTTTCATTTCGGGTCGATCGAAATGACATGAGGTTGTATATATATGAACTCATTTATTATTATTTTATGGTTGGAAGAATATATTCCACTAAACAACAACGAAGGAAATCAAACTTTCAACTTTGAATTACAAAAGCTTGCTTGGTTGTATTTTGATTTGATTTGCAATATGGCGTTACCCTTGTTCTAAAGTTTCTGACGTACAAATTTAGGAGAAAAGCTAGTGTCCCATTTAATATTGTATATATACACAGTATACTCCATATAATAATGGTATGAAGAGAAGAGAGACCGGTTTTTACAATATTCAAGGAAAAGAAAACATATACAAAATTAAAAAGGGAGAATTTGGTAAGGCGATGAGTTCAAAACATTAGGGTGGTGGTTGCATTGAGATGCTGCCATTATCGAACCACATGCCATGAACTCAAACTGCAAGAGAATCCCCACCAGCTACATAGTTTTCAAATCATTTCGTTTGCTAACATTTATTATGTATATTGGACTTGTTTCCTTATTTTCTTGCGACTCATAATAGTTAGATAGAGAATCGATCATTGCCACTGATTGAAATTATATTTTTTAATACATCAATTTCAAGTTTTCAACCAATTTTCAAACCAAATAATGTACGTACGTATTTCTGTTAGTTTTTTTTTTAACATTAATTATGAAGTCTTCCAATCTAGCTACCATTATAGTGATATTGTCTTTATTAATCAGTCGCAACTAATATCGAAAATATTTCACTTATGAGATCTGTCTTAATTTCACTTGTTATGAGTTTTGAAAATTTTACACGTTAGTTCCCATATGGAGTTTGTCATTATCAAAACTGGAGATTAACATCATTGTTCCGATATTTGGAACCAGAGTTTCCAACACCGTCCCAACAGTAATAACATTCCAATTATATCATTTACTATACCGTTCATTTTAAGGGTAAAATACAGAAAATCGTCCCTTGTCTTGGAACATTTGCAAAAAAACTCCATACATTTCACTTTTTACAGAAAACCACCCCTTATTTCTTTTTAATTTTCATTGAATCACCATTTATTTCACTTTTTTACATAAAATCACCCCTTATTTCTATTCTACTGCTCGAGAGAGGAAGAGCTGGCTTAAGGGTACTTCATGATCGATGATCTTGCTCGGTGCCTAGGGAGGGCTCGACTTGGCGGGCAATGGGTGCCTGCTAGGGATCGAGAGAGGGTCAAGAGAGGAATGGCTAGCTCCGTAAAATCACCGATTTTAAAGCACCCTTGAGCCACCCTTCCTCTCTCGAGCAGCTTGCAATCAATCAAGGGTAATTACACCGGAGTTTAACAGTTTGGTACTTTAAGCTAGGGGAAATTATGTATTTTAACCCTAATTTCACGGTATAATTAAAAGATGGACACGGGATGGGGTGGTTCAATAAAAATGAAATAGAAATAAGGGGTGATTTTCTATAAAAAGTGAAATAATGAGTGTTTTTTTTTGCAAACGCCCCAAAATAAGGGATGATTTTATGTTTTTTTACCTTTATTTATTTTTACCATATATAACTAATTCTCACACCAGTGCCGTTATCACTTTTTTTTGGTCTTGGGCACTGTCGGTAGGAGTCGAAACGGAAACCTCATGGTACTACTATGAAGTACGGTCTTAATCGTTTGACTAAATGCCCGAAGGCAGTACCGTTATCACTTGGGCGACACAAAAGTTCATACAATATGTTATCAAGATGCATGAAATACCTAAAACCTCGTAGCATTAAGGTGAAATTCCATCAAATTTTATTACACCCAAATATATATAATATAATTTTGCATGAATAATTAAAAAGGTGATGTTTAACCTAAATAATAGACTTCTCATTTGGCCATTTCTATTATGCCAAGCTAGTGACTAAATGCAGTAAAGGCTACATCATGTCATGTTATGCTAAAATCCATATCGATCGATCTACTATTCAACATCGCTAAGAAGGCCCCATTTAATTCATCATAATAATATAAAAAAGGGTCATAGCAGCTATCTTAATCAATACAAAAACAACTGATATAAAAAAACTAGAGCAGAGAGGGAGATTTGTTTAATTGGGATAACCTAATAAATTTGGCCTTGTCTGATACGGACCCGGTGTGGATTCGTATCGGAAACTCTTGTTGGTCAAGGGGGTTGAGCTTAATCCGGTGTGGATTCCGACTTGAGATAAACGTGGTTGGTTGCCACGGGTTGAAGAACGATAAAAAGAACGATAAATGAGTTTAGAGAAAAGGGATAATTTTTATTCATTGATTGCTTAAAAAGATAACAATAGAAGAGTATTTATAATAACTCTCAGAAAAAATAACGCTGAAATCATATCTTACTAAAAGATAAGACTAAATCCTAAATAAATGGAAATACAATATTCTTTAACCATAAATGATTATCCTAAATATTCTTAATATTATAGCGTATCATTGTCCAACCATCCAATATAAAAACAATAATGAGAAGGTTGAATCAATTAGACTCTCCTGGTCCCGGGGCCAAAAATGACTAGCCAAGAAAGCAAAATAATTAAAGTGCATGCATATATAATGAAATCAATTTGAAAGTCAAAGCAAGAGCTAATTACTTAATTGAGTGGGCACTCTTCATGTGATAAGATTATGGCCGAGATTATCTCTGCAGAGTGGATGATACCATACCATTGGCTTACGAATTGCGACACTACTTCAACCATCCTATTTTTGACCAACCCTCTTTTTCTTAACACATACTACTAGTCTACTACTATTAACTTCTTAATAAAATTTAGAACTATCTTAGTAGATTGTTAATTATTTTATTACCAATCAAAATGAATAGTCGTGGTCAAGACTTTTTAATTGCTTTTATTAAATATATACGTGACATTTCAGATCGAGTACGTAGTTCAAATCCGCAAGAGGAGCTCTCAGCTCTAGCTAACTCAACACATGCACTTCTACCACTCTCTCATCTTTCCATTGTCACACTCTAGCGGGGTTATAATAGTTTAATTGAATTCGATCTCAAAATCAATTGGTAATATAAGAAATAATTCATAGATTTATATATTAGCTTGTTTGTCTTCTAATTTTTTTTATAAGCAAGCCTGATCGGTGGATCCACTCATTTCTTAAGCCGAACCATCAACTGTGATATACTACATTGTAGTGGGGAGACATGCCTAGTTACCAAACCTAACATAATGGCCCAATGGACTTGTATTATTTATCAATCAATTTTCTCACGTAAGATTTACTAGGAGTGTCCAATGAGCCACTTGACCCATAACACGACCGATCCGCCTGTAAATTTACATGTTTTTACTAGGAGTGTCCAATGAGCTACTTGTGAGATATGAATAAATAAGATTGGTATATTCCACCATACGAATAAATAAATAAGTCATATCATCTCAAGAAATAATTTACTTTGCCCTTTCATATCTATATAAAGATTTCTTATTGAGTTGTGTGGACAAAGTAAAAGCACCTTTGCGTTGATGAACAATTTTGTGTGCTCTTAAGAACAAAAATTGGTTACAAGATTTTCAACCATACGGGCTTGATTATTGACTGAGGCCCATCTGATAGATTTAGTTAGAACCCCAAAGGAGAATGTACCAGGCCCAATTAACCTTTACTTCCGCTATCGCCCAAATTACTAGTGCAAGGAAGCCCTAAATCATGAAGTTGGGGGCCTTGGGGCCAATTTTCCCTCTGCAAGTAGACCTGGGTCGGTTCCGGGTGAACCGGCAAACCGCCAGTCCCGGAGCTGGCAGGAAACCAGCCGGTTCCAATTCCGGTTCCGGAACCGCCGGGTCCGGTTCCGGGTGAACCGGCGAACCGCCGGTCCCGGAATTAGCGGGAAACCAGCCGGGTCCGATAACTAAGGGATGGTACACGACCCGGTCCCGGAATTAGCGAGCAAGTGGTCATTAAATAACGAACAAGAGGTCGCTAAATAACAAACAAGTGGCTATTAAATCTGGTTCAGACCTAGCGACTACATGGTTGCTAAATATTAAAAAAGATGCACGACCTTGTCGTTAACTAAGGGATGGTACACGGCCCTTGCTTGAATCTGGGTTCAGATCTAGCGACCCCACTTGGTTGCTAAATCTAGCGACATGTTTTTTTGTAATTTTAATATTCATTATTTTTTCAATTTATTTTTAAATTAAATAAAATTATTTATTTAAATAAAATTGTATATATAAAAACAAAATTATTAAATATAATAAAATTATAATTGAATAAAATATAGGAAAATACATGTCGAAATTATTAGTTCCCTTTTACTCACACAAGAACAACTACTCCAAGATAGGAAAAATACATATCGAAATTTTAATCATTCAAAGTGTCATTGCAGATGACTAAAACTCAATCGGTTGATAAATATCATCTCCCAATCTTCTAAATTCTTCCATCATTTTGTAGTTCAGCCTTAGAATGGGCTTGTCCGCTGTGTGAAGATGAGACATATGCTTCCTAACTTGATTACACAAACAAGTTATCGGTTGGCTCAAGAGCTTGACAGCACACTCTTGCATTAGAGGAAATCGACCACCATATTTGTACCACAATTTAACTGTAAAGTCATTTGAAACTTCAGTCAAAATCTAACACATGGAACTTGGATGAATTTTGAAAACTAGTGAACAATTTGGGAGAGGTACACTCACCAGGATGATTTGCTCTACATTCAGTAGCTGAAAGACTTGCAAATGGGTTGTTGGATTTGGTGTTATAGGCCTTCATTTCAACAACAAGTGCTTTTTCGTCTACTCTTTCTCCAAAAACACTTTGCAAACTATCCATCACAGTCGCAGTTGGCTTGAGTTCCCATTTTACTTCATTCAAAATATAGTAAGGGCTCAAATAAATAGCTGCATTTTTCAATGGGTAAAGAAGATAAGGATCGCCCAATCCCAACCTTTCAAAAGTATGCCAAAGCGTCCCGAATTTCAAAGACTTCCGATCATAGTAAGTTTTGAGGACACGTTTTGCTTTATCTATTGCCATGTACAAGTAGCCAGTGGTTGGAACTAAGGTGTCCATGAGATCCGGGATCTTCAAAAGTGGATCTATCGCATCTAGTAGCTCTTTCCCATCGTACCAAAACTCAAAGTTGTTAATGATTGATGATATGTCAGTCTCATTCTCCAAATCAATCCGCTCATACTCTTTAAGATGTGACAACCAACATCTTAGCTTTTGTTCAAGGACCATGATTGAATAAAGGCGGTACAGAGAACTTAAATGCTTTCCATATGCGACCCTTTGCCTTAAAGTTTTATAGTACTTGCCGTATAAATCTGAACTAACTATGTACTGGTAAATTTTCTCTGATTTATTGATCAGACTCTGTACCCACTTTGATTTCTCAATGATTTCATGGCAGAAATGAAAATGAATTCGATGTCGGATACACATTTCCTTCTTGCCCATCAAATCATGCTCATCGTATGAATAATCATCTGTCACCGTACATGCTTGGTAGTTACACTTTATGTGACGGGAACTATGATGCTCCATATATTTTACAACATCATCCATGGACAAACTCAATTGAATATGGTCCTTTATATCTTTTGTTAGTTTGTAGTAGCTGATAAACTCACCAACTCCCACAAAGATGAATCCTTTTGGACAATAAACACCAACAGCAATGTCCTTTTTCATTTCATCAAACTCATAGAACATCAACGTACATCCGGTTGTCTTCCATGATTCCTTAACCATTTGTATATATCGATCCATCTCATGCTCAAATTTGCACCACGACTTCTGTATGATGCTTGAATTCTTCAGGAGTAGTTGGCTTGACGGATGATGACCATACTGAGATACCTTGGACAAAAAGTTCCTAAAAGTGCGAGTCTCCAATCAATGAAGACGAAACATCTCTTCTCATCACGAAATTGACAAAAGCATCAGCAACATCGTCTTCACTTACCTCGTTTCTGCTAAAGCCGTTATTGCATATTGGAGGGACTTGAAAGTGTGAGCCCATGACGACTAAGTGGTCATTCATTACTCTCTCACCAACATCAACATTGATGTTATTGAACCAAGAAACATGAGCAGGTGATGCTCCCTCTAAGCTATTATAACTGTATATGGTAGGCATAGGTGCGACAACATGCAGATCATTTGCCCCACCTCTCTCAGCAACCTTAACGTCGTTGCATGAAGAAGAGAAAGAGGGAGGTTGAAAAGCTGTAATGCCCACATCCAAACCATCACCATTTTCTCGCCCTCTTTTGTTGGGGCTCCTCTTTAATGCTTCCTCTCTAATCTGAGAAGGTACTGATTGACAGGAACGAATGTCATTTCCTTGACCGGATAAGTGGTTCCTAATCCTTGAAGTTGCCCCTGAAAACTCCTTCATACAGTGTTTACATTTCCATCTACCACCCGGTAATTTCTCAACGTTGTCCCAGCAAAATTCATCTTGGGGTCTTCCCATAAGTTGTGTCAAACTAGCTTGCACAATTATGCCATGACAAAACCAAAGTAAGAAGAAATCCAACGACAATATTATTAATGGCCCTACAATTATAAGTGCAGATTCTATTCTAAAAATAATTGGCACTATAAGAAGTAGTTTACTAAACTTATATCCTATGTATTTTGTCACCCAATTTTTTATGTGAGAAGACATATTCTAACAAAAATTGATAGTTCCGATCAACCACTTTAAAAGAAAAGATGGTATATATGGCATTTGATATGCTATATCCGATAGAATATATTATTTAATATCTAGTAAATAATTTTATGGGCTCTAACTTAGCCTAAGACATGTACTCTATATGTACATATCTATTATAATTGGCAATTTGAAGGAAAATTTTCCTAATCTATCTCGGCTCTTACATGGTATTAAGATAAACCTTAGTCCCCACCCGAGCCGCTAGCATCAATGTCTTGCGGCCTCATCAATTAGACATTATCATCTGACAGTGGATCTATGCTACTATCTCTAAAGATCTCGATCTTATAGTCTTAGAGAGGATACATTATGGCTGCTTGGATGAGAGTTCACAACATCTTGCAGTATAACAAGACATCTCGCGTTGTCTAATTGCCAAGTAAAGTTTTAAGACGCCACCTCGAGGCTTTCTCCTTTGTCGATCTCCTCTTATTGTTAGTCTCTCAAAGATCTGCATGATCAACTTGCTAGTGTTTATTCCAAAGTGTCTGAGCGACAGATGGTAATACAACTTATGGCTTGCCTTTCCAATGAATTTGACACGGTAGCCAGCTTGATTTAGCAGTTGAACCCTCTCCCTGATTTAATCAAATCCCGAACCATGGTGTTACTTGAAGAGTCTCGTAACGCGAATAAACAATCTGTAGCCAACGATGCCAAGACCCCCAATGCATCCTCCTCCGAATCCTCTAACACCAATTTTGAGAAGTTGACACCCTCGAAAGAACCTTATGATTCCGGGGGTGGATACGGCTCGACATCTGGCCATGGCCAGGGTCAAGGCCATAGTCATGGCCATGAAAATGGTCTGGTTCTCTTTCAACGTACTTTGTACAGCTGGTTCCCAGTCCAAAATAGCAATTAACTTGGCCATTCTCCAACTAGAATCAACCCACATATTCGTACCCCTCCAATCTTGGCGCTGGAATCCTTGGTGTGGCCCACGTCCAGATAACAATCAACAATCTCATGGCCATGTTCTTTGATTTCGCTTATGGCATTTCGTCATCCGATGACCTTTCTCAAAATTTCAACACCATATCGCTATGCCCTCTTGAGTCTTGATCAATCTTGGTATATGAACATTGGTGCATCGTCACGCATGACCAACAAATCATGTATACTCTCTTCTATTACTTCTAAGAGTTTCAATTTGTTTATCGTTGGTAATGGCAAGCGAATACCAACTACATGTCTCAAAGTTACCCAATACCCCTCAAAAGCCACCCATTAGCCCTTAATGACGTCCTCATTGCTCCTCACATAATCAAAAACCTTGTGTTTGTTCGAAAATTTACCGAAGATAACAATGTTTCAATTGAATTTGACCCATTTGATTTTCTTGTGAAAGATCTTCAAACAGGCCATGCTAACATGAGATGCAATAGCTTTGGCAAGATCTACCATGTTACCTCCTTGTCGTCCTCCTTGATGTCCTCAAAGTGTCCTCCCGTCTATTTCGATGTGTCTTCTCAAACTTAGCATGATCGCTTTAGCTATCCAGGCGCTCCCGTTTTTTATTTTCTAAGTAGGAATTTTGTTTCTAGTTGTAATAAACATAGTGGTTTTCTCCTTTATCGTGCTTGTCAATTGGAAAAACACTCTACAATACCTTTTATTCTTCTCAGACTTCTACTATTGCTCCTTTTGATATAATACATAGTGATTTGTGGACATCTCCTATTTCTAGAACTTATGGTTCTCGATGTTATTTAGTTTTGCTTTATGACTTCACTCATTTTATATGCGTCTTTTCAATCAAAATCAAGTCTCAAGTTCTTAAATTTTTTGTCAATAACTATAAATTTGTCAAAACACAATTCCAATGTCACATCAAATCTTTTCAATGCGACATGGGTAGGGAATTTGACAATTATGAGTTCCAAAAATTCTTTAAAACAAATAGCCTTACTTTTCGTTTCTCTTGTCCACACACTTCTTCTCAAAATGGAACAGCACAATGCATCATTTGTACCATCATATGGTGCAAACCCTCCTTCTACACTGTTCCACCTCAGTTTTGGGTATACACCTTAAACACTTCAGCCTACTTACTCAATATTCTACCCACCAAAACTCTTCAAAATAGAAGCACAACCCAAGTTCTATATAACAAAATTCCCTCCTACTCTCACCTTCGGGTTTTTGAATGTCTTTGTTTTTTCAATTTAAGTGCTACAACGCTCAACAAGGTTCAACCTCGCACTACTCCTTGTGTTTTTTAGGATACATATTCGATTATTGGGGTTATCTATGTCTTGATCATTCCACAAATAAAATCACCATCTTTTGTCATGCCACATTTGATGAACACATCTTTTCCTTTCTTGACAAGTAATTCCTTTAAACTGGTTCATACGATTTTCTCAAATGATGATCTTATGTCACCCCTTGTCACATACCACCTAATAGGCTCGCCAGAGACATCATCTCATGCACAAAATAAGCCAAATAACCCTCAATTGGTTGGTCATGGTCGTGAACCCCTATGATGACCCGTGACGTCTCGCCCAAACCCCTCACTCAACTTGTCATGACCCATGACACCACTGTCATGAGTTGTGATATTCGACCTGAATCGCTTGTCACGACCCGTGACCTTCCTCGTAGAGTCGTAACACGTCACTTGGCCACTCCAGCCCTTAGCTCACAACCCGTGACCCTCCCTTCTCTTGTGTCACATCTCGTGACACCCCAACTAGTCATTCTCAACCCCTACTCAAATCCATGACCCTTCCCTAATGGCCCCCCTCCCATTTTTCACCATATGACCACTCGATCTCGAGTTATCATTATCAAACCCAAATGTCTTTTTGACCTTTAATTCCACTACCTTATCTCCCACTCACAAATCTCATAAGTAAGCACTCCTTGATCCGAATTGGTCTGCTACCATGCATGGTAAATACCGGACTCTTATGAGTAATAATAAATGGGTTCTAGTTCCATGACCACCTTATGCAAATAATTCGGTATGTGCATGATGTATCTTCTCTTGGGATGTTTATCTTACCTTCAACTACTCCCTCTATTGTTGCTTACACTAATATCGATTGGGTTGCTTGTCTTGATATTCGCCACTCCATGTTTGGTTATTGTGTCGTGTTTGGCAAAATGTTAGTCTGTTGTTTCCATATCCAGTGATTAGGAAGAATATCATGGGATAGCTAATGTGGTCGCTGAGTGCGCATGGCTGTGCAACTTACTTTTTGAGCTCAATTGTCCAATTTCAAAAGCATCATTGGGTTACATAGATAATGTTTCCTCCATATATCAGTAATTCGGTTTAGCACCAATAGACAAAGCACATTGAGTTGGACATTCACTTTGTTAGGGAGAAAGTTTCTTTTGACCAGATTTGGGTTTACATATGGCCTCAAGTTATTAGCATGTTGATAACTTTACAAACGGTTTGCCAAGATAATTGTTTTTAGATTTTAGAGACAACCTCACAGTTAGAAAACCTCACATTTCGACTGTGGGGTGTGATATAATATAATATATTATTCAATATCGTATAAATATCTTTATGAACCCTAAATTGTGGCACAATAAATACTCTATATATACAATATCAGTATTGAGAAATGGGATAAACATTGCTAAATCTAGCCCTTAGATCGAGATCGATTAAGGTGGTATCCATTATATTATAGCAGGAAATTTAATATGTTGGGACAGTGTTGGGAACTCACGGTCCACAAACACTTGAACAACGGTCAATCTCTCAAGTTTTGATAATGACAAATACTGTTTGGGAACTAATGTTATATGTCCAAGTATTTCAAAGGAGCTACAGGTTAAACAAAAATTGCAAAGCCATATGAAGATATTCCCATCAAGGGAACTCGAGTGCTTTATGTTCTCTACCCAAGGGAACTCCCATGTCAGTACAAAAGACAACTCAGGGTGAAATGCGGAAGCCTGTTCCAGACAAAGCAGAGGCTCAGTCTATTCCTCAGACTGAGCCGATTGATCCAATAGCCCGATGAGCTTCAAGAGTTGACGAAATTTAAATGGAGTCACATGTGAAGAAAGTACAAAGACTTGGGGAGCAAGACAAGGGCATTTTATACATATGACCAAGGGATAAAGATTGAGCCTCAAGGATGATGCGCCTATATAAACCCATGAACAGTCATCTTGAAAACGACTTCTCACAAGCGAAGCAAGAAAGAAAAATAATTCAGAGAAGTCCCCGACGGCGAGTGTGCTCGCCAATGATGAAGAGCTATTTCCCAAGAGCAAGGGAACTGAGTAGTGATAGAACGAAGGTGTAAGGTTTGAGTTTCTTATTTTAGTTGAGGTATTGTCTTAGTACTTAAGTCGAGAAAGTTCATTAGTGTTTTTAGAGTTCGGAGATTGTTAGGAATAGAGAAGTTTAAGCAATCAATAAAAGAAAAAGGTCATTCAAAATCTTTCAAGTGGAGGTAGAGGTTTATCCACATAACTAGTTGGTTGTTATAGGGTTCCTCTATTTGGAACTGAGTCTCTTTATTTATGTTCTGTTTACTTGTGTTTTGCTTTTATTCCGTTGTCTTGGGAACTGCTCCACGAATGTTCCCAACTCTTACCTAAGATATACGATCTAACAAACTCTGGAGCATATTAACACTACCAGTTAAAGAAACAATAACTGTGGCAAATTAGACCGTTGCAAATTGTAGGGGATAATATGTATGTATGTCTCATAAAAGTTTAAACGGGCCCTTAGTCATAAAGCAAATAGTTAGAGTAAAATTGCAGGGGATTAAATCTAGGGAAAAGAAAACGAAACAATAATTTAAAAAATAAAAGAAGATCCACATAGAATTGAAAGAAGATAGTACCTGAAATTGCAAAACAAATACGTAGTAAGCTTCAGAATCTGAGATGAAACATTAATTAGAAGAGTTTGCAGAAGGGAATTGACGGATGATGGTTCTAGTTTTACACTTACTCTTGGATGAATACTTATATAGAGTTTTGGAAGTTTCCTGGAAGATGATCGATGTATTACTGTATTAGTCAATGTGAATGTACGTAAAGCAGGCCCCAGTTAGTCAAGATGATCTATGTATCTTAATTTATCTATAACTAACGATCAGTTGTTTAATTGCATAACAAGGATACTTTTTTTATGCGTGTATGCTAGTCATCGTCAGAGATTCTAGCCTAATGGCATGCACAGTCACATATTGTATCTTTACAACACATTACACGTATTATTTTGGCACAACTTGTCGATATACGGAATCTTTAGTAAACAAACTTTTGCAAAATACATGCACCTTAACAAATTGTACTCAGTCAGCTGACCTTAAAAAAACACAAAAGAAACGCAGAACCGGCCCATTTATACCAATAATCGCCTTTCATGATACAACTCTTTCTTAAAGGTAGGCGTCGACTACATCCCCTATTGGTATTGGCATACTCATTGGTAGAGAGATCCAATAGTATTCCATTTATCTAAGATTGAGTTACTCTAGCTAGGCACTTAGGCAGAGTTTGAACAATATCGATCATTAATCAATAAATATAGAGTAGAGATTCATTTAGGTGAGATCGGACTAAAAATAAGTTATGGTTGTAATTCGTAACAATAAAACATTTTAAAAAACAAAATAAATATAAAAAATGTAAGTAAAAGCATCACGACAAAGGGTAAAAAGAATTTGAGAAAAGATAAAAATGTGGGTTGAAGGAAATTTTTGCGAAAGAAGAACACTGCCTTAGAAACAAAATTGCATTGGTATTGGTGCAAGTAAAAAATGGCGTTTTCTCCCAGGTTAGCACATCTCTCTCCAAATTGGTGTACTTTCGATAAGAAAAGATGGGATCACAAGTAACTCAAAACAATAAGTCAAGTGGGTTTGCAATTTTTATTTAGAGATTGAAAGAAGAAGAGAATATATTGGTTGAAGCTATAGTGTAATGTGTAGGGATGCACATTGGGGGAATGCATTCCCCGGTCCCATCCCCGACATGTTATTATGGCCCCCATCCTCGACCCGTCCCCGTCTAATCTCCGCGGGGAACAGGGCAGGGTGTTGAGATAAAAAGTTATCCCACATCGGGATTTATGATAAAACTTGCCCAACATATAAATTCATGGGTTTCTCCTCCTATTGCCAATTGGTTTTAGGATGGAACCCCGTGTGCTTGTGTGTTGGGCCAAACGCGCTTATGCGCATGAACCGACGTGTGTACCCCCACGTCATATTGGTCCACCAGAATTTAACATGCTATCAGAGCAGGTTTCGGTGTGGGTTCATTTCCCGAGTCTTCGAGCTTGTTGGCTACATGTGCCCATTTAGGCAGTCCACCCAATATAAGAGCGATCGAGTCCCAATAGTATTCTTTGGGCTTGTTGGCTACATGTGCCCATTTAGGCAGTCCACCCAATATAAGAGCGATCGAGTCCCAATAGTGGCGGTTCATGAGCCTTGAGGGATTTATTCGGACTTGTCGGCCATGTAAGCATATTCAGGTGTTGAAACCCGATATAATACGCGCTATAAACGGGTATTTATTTATAATACGCGCTATACACGAGATTTAATAAATACTAACTCTCGGGATTTTCGTACAACCAAACGGTTTTCGTACGTGGATTATTCCTCCTCCCCACCCTTCAGCTGATTGTTTTTGTACTCTTTACAAATAAAGCCTTTAGGCTTTATACCGTAAATAGCGCGATCTCACTCGGAGATCAAAACACGTCGAGCTTTGGAAAACGAGATAGTTTTCGAGCCAGAGGGGATTCTCGACCATCTTATTGTACTTGATCTCCCTTTATATATAGCGTTTTGCCTTTGAGAATTTATAATATATGTCGATGTGGGACACTCAAATACTCGAAAGTACCGAATGAAATCTAAGCATGAGGTGGCGACCTCAATTTTAATCAAACATTAGAGTGCAATCGAGATTCTTGCCCATGCATACGTGAGTAACTTTGCATGGCAAAGCAAGCATCTGGGCTTCTCGAGCATGTGTGAAATTCGGCCAAGTCTCATGGGCCAAGCCCACTCAATCAATTAGCTCTTCCCAACCAAACAATTGTCTTGTCCCCACCCATTCCATACGTTTGACTCTCTTGTAGTTTGCAAGCAAGCATACATATATTTTAGTGGGCCATCTTAGCATAAAATGTGAATGTGTTTAGGTGTGTGTATGCAACGCAACATTTTATCTTATCTTACTTAAATACTAATTTGCCATTGGTTATTTCGCGCACCATCAATAGGAGCGGCCGATCCAATTGTGACGGTTCGCTAAAGCCTTGAGGGATTCTGTCCAAGTGTCAACTGTAGGATCATTAGCACTTAAACGAGTCGGCGACTCCTATGAAGTCGTCGACTTTGAGTAATAAAGCAGCGGAATAAACACACAGTAAAGTAAACGTTACCAAAGGTCACTGACAAGCGATGTATAGTGGAAACTCTTCGTAAACCAACTAGTTTACTTAGAGAAAAACCACTCCCTTCCAAGTTTATCACTTGGTCGGATTTCAAGAGTCCTTAGACTCGCTCTATTGATTTCTTGAGTGATTACAAAGCTCTCCCGTGTACAAGAATGAATCCCACACCCTTGAACCACGCTCTACCTTTGCACTCACACTCTCAATCTCACGCTATGCCTAAGATCTCTTGACTCACCACTTGTACGAATCTCACGCACAAGCACACTCTTTCTTACACACGATATAAAAATTCAGCTCACTTATGTTACAAATTAGCCTAAACACAAGAGTATTTAAACTAAGGTAAGAGAGATCTCATGTATATTATTTTCCATTCGATTAGGAAAACAATATACACTTAATCTCTTACAAATCTTTCCAAATAAAACAATTGTACGCACACTCAAATATTCTAGGAGAATCACAATTGTCTTCATCCTGATTTTAACACTCTTTTGATGATCTTCTCCTAAAATAGAACATGCAGTTGTCTTCAATTAAACGCACAAGATTTGTGCGTTCCTTCCGTAAATAGATTGCTTCGCCAGCTGGTTATGTCAGTGACTTTGCCAAGTCGCCGACTCGACTTGCAAACACATGGTCACTGACTCTGGAACCATCAAAACTCAAACTTCCATCTTCTAACAAATTCCCCCTTTTTGATGGTGACAAATAGCCTGTTTTGATAAAAACTATCCAACATACAAAAAAAACAACATAGTAGATAGAGCACAACACAAAAACCATAAGAAGTTCCCCCTAAGCTTAGTAACCACATGGTTTCAGTATTTTGATCCCCCTAATAAATCTATTCCCCCGGTTAATTCCCCCTTTTGGCATCGTAAAAAAGATTGCTAAAACAAGAAAAGAAATCAAAGGCAAATATAGAAACTTAAAGCATAATATCAAAATATTCATAGAGAGTCATCCACCATGGCAAAGTAAGAGTACGATGCAAACACACACAATCCAGAAATACGTTACAACCAAATTGAACTAAAAAGTCTTGTAAAGTGGAGGAATAATGTGGCAAGGAAAGAAGAAAGAGATAGAGAAGGTCATGAGTGTACGACAGTCACTGACATCAGGCTCCAAAGTCATTGAGTCTCTCGTCTATTGCATCCAGCTTTGACAGTGCATTGCCGACCATATTCTGAAGCTTTTCCATCATTCCCTTCAGAATCATGTTCTGCTCCCTGATTTCCTTCAGCTCATCGTTTGCTGGAACAGACTTCATACCTTCTTTCTGGTTCCCCTTGTCACTGACCTCAGATGTCTTCAATACCCACTGTCCATCAACCTAGTTCCATCCAAACTTCCTGATCATCTCCTTATTGAGGACTCTAGTGTTGAGGACATCAGCACGGCTGTCCACATAAACCTTATGCTCATACATCATCAGAGCAATCAGTATTCCATAGGGAAGAGCATGCTTGGCAGTTTCAAGCACATGCTTCATGTGAAGCATCATCAGACGTGGCATGTTAATCTTCTTCCCTCGGATAATCTTGTCCATGACCAGCAGATCTTGAATAGAAGCAGCATTCCTCTTGAGTTCCCTTGGCAGCAGGTTGCTTATGAGGTAATTGAACATTACCTTCTTCTCTATTCCCATCTTGTTGACCAGATAGGGGCTAGTGAGTTGTCATCACTGTCAGTGACAGTTTTGATGATCTCACGGTCATCAACCCCTTCAGGCTAACCTCCTTTGTAGTACTCAACAAAACCTTCATGAGGAATCTCCAGAATGTCACTGACATCCTTGCTAGTGAAGGAATACATCTTCTTATCTAAGGTGTACCTCCCTATGGTCATATTCCTTGTATCTTCAATCACCAGATTCTCATAAAACATCTTAACCATCAAGGGATTATATTCATGCTCTCCCTGTATTAACTTATCCCATTTCTGCTTTTTCAACCAGTCAAGGACCTTGGTCTGTTTGAACTCCTTCATAAAATTCTCATCCCACAACAAATCCTTAGTGTAATCCCTAGACGACATATCAATGCTCACACTTGTTTTCTTACTCTTTTTACTAGACCCAACAGCAGACTTAGGAGATCTTCCCCTTTTCTTCCTAGTGACGTTCTCAGAGAAGGAAGAGTCACCTCCCTCTGAGGCAGCCTCAGGGGTTTCCAACCCCTTACCCTTTTTGGCTTTAAGAGCCTCTGCCGAGGCTTTAGCACTAGCAGATCTAGTCTTAGGACGAAACGGAGGAGGCATTTCTATTTCATCATCTTTGAGCAACTCAAAGTCATCTCCAAAGAGGTCTTTTTCCAAATTTTTCTTAACAGACTCACCATAATTGGATTTCTTAGAAACCAAGATGGGATCAGAGGGAGTACCTTTTTCAGAGTTGTCTGTTGGTTCCTTTTGAGAGGGCTCCTTGTCAACCACCTTGTCAGCATTCTCTATATCAGCATCAATGTCAATGACTTTTGAGGAGTCATTGACAGCCTTTATTTGAGGAGATAGCCGTTGGTGCTCCTCTTTGCCAGCCTCTTCTTCTTTTTCTTCTCCAAACGACCCTACTACGTTCTCTGTTTCCTCAAAATCCATTGACCACATAATCGGAGTCTCCACTCTCTCTTCCTCTACAATCCTGGGTTTGAGGGTTTGGGTAAGGAGGATTCACCAGTTTCTAGAAAAACCATTGGTTGCGCCGTTTGGCGCGTTTTTCCAGATTCTGGTGAAGCGGTTAGGGTTTCGGTTTGGATTTGGGGAAGGGGATTTTGGGGTTTTTCAGTGGTAACGAGGGATGAGGGCGTTGATTTTGGAGGAGAAGGGTTTGGATTTTGGTTCTGAGGAGGAATGAGGTTTTGAGATGGGGGTTCCATGGCGGTTGGAGGGACAGTGGAGGAAGACGATTCCCCGGACAAAAGGTCTCGAAGAAAATCGTCACCAAAAAGGGCGAGAATCTTCTTCTTTGCTGATTCAGGGCTGTCGATTTTGGTCTTTGGAAAAGCAGGGAGATCAGAGTTGGAAGGAGACGCCATTGGAGAAGGATGAAGGTTTGAGGGTTTTGGTTTCGAAAGAGAGAGAGAGAGAGAGTAGAAGTTGAGAGAGAGAAAAGGATTGAGAAAAGCGTACCTTTACGTTTGACGGTTGAGGCATAATAAAGGAATCCACTTCCATCATTAAGGAAGTTGTCAAATCACAAGATCTTCTCTTTCCTCTCTTTTGAAATACACTTTCCAATTTCAAAAGATATTGTTAAGCCATGATCTTTTTCTCGCGCCAGAAATAGCAGTCACTGACCTTGAGCACGTCGGCGACTCCTACCACAGAATTGTTATCTTTGTATGTTCGTGACCTTTGTCCACACATGACTTTCTCTTTCAAAAACTTACTTGGTGATGGGTTTGCACAGGGAGTGCCAAGGAGAACCAAGTAAAATTTTATTTTTGAGGATTTGTCGATCATGATGATAGGTCTCCGTTTAATAATAAAAATAATAAAAAGATGGGCTCATAGAGACTCTCAAACATGATAGGTTAGGGACTGGTTTTAGAATCAACTATCATTTGGGCTTATAATGAGGGTTAGGATCATCAAGTTGATTCTTTTGGGCCAAAACAGAGAGCTCAAAAAGTTGCACACATACTGAATGTAGTGAAAGTCATTGACAATCAAATTGCATGGGGTTTCCTAAATATGATGTCTATCAAGTATGTTTAAGAATTATACCATACGAGCATAATTTCAAAACATATGTAAAGTAATCAATTCTAGCCAATCATCGAGGGAATTTATGCGGAGTTAAATAGATCATTGAAGAGAGATCATACCTAATTCCATGCGGAGTTGTTCAAAGGGTTCACGATTCAAGGCCTTTGTGAAGATGTCTGCTCTTTGATCACTTGTTCTACAGAATTCCATAGTGACCATGCCTTTGTCAACACAATCTCGAAGAAAGTGGTGCCTTATCTCGATGTGTTTTGTCTTTGAATGTTGCACTGGATTCTTTGAGATGTTGATTGCACTAGTGTTGTCACATAGTATGGGTACCGACCCACACTGCACACCATAGTCACTGACTTGTTGCTTGATCCACAATAGTTGTGAACAACACGCTGCTGCCGCGATGTACTCTGCTTCTGCCGTTGATAGAGCCACAAAATTTTGCTTTCTAGATCCCCATGAGACAAGACAAGGCCCAAGAAATTGAGCCATCCCTGAAGTGCTTTTTCTATCAACCCGGTTTCCAGCAAAATCAACATATGTGTAGCCGACAAGCTCAAAATCAAATCCTCTGGGATACCATAAACACAGATTGTCAGTCCCCTTAAGATAGCGAATGATTCTCTTAACAGCTTTCAAGTGGGACTCTCTTGGACCGGCTTGAAACCTAGCACATAGACATACTCCAAACACGATATCTGGTCTGCTTGCAGTGAGATAGAGCATTGACCCAATCATACCCCTGTACATAGTAGCATTAACTTCTGGATCCTTGTCATCCTTTCCAAGCGAGGTAGTCGGCGACATGGGAGTATCAAACGGTTTAGCATTCTCCAGACCGAACTTCTTAACACATTCTCTAAGATACTTTTGTTGATGAACTCGTGTCCCATCCTCACTTTGAACAACTTGAAGTCCTAAAAAGAATTTAAGCTCGCCAACCATACTCATCTCAAATTCACTAGACATGAGGTCAACGAACTTCTTCACTAGCTTATCATCTGTTGAACCAAAGATGATGTCATCGACATAGACTTGAACAACTAGTGTGTGACTTCCTTCTCTTAATAAGAACAGAGTCTTGTCAACTTTTCCTCGAACATAGCCATGTTGAATCAAGAACTAAGACAAACGATCATACCAAGCACGTGGGGCTTGCTTCAGTCCATAGAGTGCTTTGTCCAGTTTGTAGACATGATCCGGATGGGCGACATCTTCAAAACCCGGAGTCTGTTCAACATACACTTCTTCTTTAAGATATCCATTCAAGAATGCAGTCTTGACATCCATTTGTTGTAGCTTGAATCCATGATGCGCAGAATAGGCAATGAGCAATCATATAGCCTCAAGACGAGCCACTGGAGCAAATGTCTCATCATAGTCAATGCCCTCCTGTTGATTGTAGCCCTTACCTACCAACCTTGCATTGTTTCTGACCACATTTCCTTCATCATCCAGCTTATTTCTGAACACCCATCGTGTTCCAATCACAGATCTTCCCTTTGGCCTTGGAACTAAATGCCAAACCTTATTTCTTTCAAACTGATGAAGCTCCTCTTGCATGGCACTAACCCAATCTGAATCTTTCAACGCTTGTTCAACATTTTTAGGCTCCAACATTGAGATGAAAGCATTGAAAGCAAAGAAGTTGTTTAGAGAAGATCTAGTTTGCACACCCTTTGAGAAATCAATGAGGATGTTAGTGACAGGATAAGCACTTTTCTGTTGATAATTTCTTACCTGTATCTCTGTAAGGTCACCGACTTGAGTCTGAGGCGTTCTCTCCTAATCTTCTTCTAAGTTCTCCACGCTTGAGCTCCTATCAGGTGTTTTCTCATCATCAGATTAACTGTCACTTGAACTTTGATTTTGACTCCTTCCCCCTGTATTATCTGAGTCGGTGACTCCAGTGTTGTCACTGACTATTGATTCTTTTGTTGACACTGGAAGAGAGTCGTCTTGAACCAGATAGTATCTTGACCACCATCATCAAGATCTTCAATCATCGATCCTCCCACAATGTTCTCATCAAACACCACATGAACACTTTCTTCAATCCTTCTTGTCCTTTTATTGAACACTTTGTAGGCTTTGCTATAAGGAGAGTAACCTACAAAAGTCTCAACATCACTCCTTGGATCGAATTTTCCCAGACTATCTTTGCCATTGTTGTGAACATAGCATTTACATCCAAAAGTGTGCAGGTGGGCGACACTGGGCTTAACTCCTCTAAGAAGCTCATACGGAGTTTTTCCAAGAAGTGGACGAAGCATAGCACGATTCATCACATAGCATGATGCACTAATAGCTTCACCCCAGAAATTTCTTGGAATACCACTTGAAATGAGCATAGTCCGTGACATGTTCTCCAAGGCACAATTTTTCCTTTCAACAACACCATTCTGTTGAGGAGTTCTTGGCGTTGAGAAGTTGTGACTTATGCCATTTTTCTTGCAAAAAAACAGAAATTCAGAGTTGTCGAATTTTGTTCCATGATCTGATCTGACTGATACAAGTGTAACTCCAAGCTTTTTCTCAACAACCTTCACCCATGCTTCAAACTCTTCAAAGACCTGATCTTTAGAAGACAGAAAAATAGTCCAAGTATACCGTGAAAAGTCATCAACAATGACAAAGATATAGCTATTTCCTCCACGACTTTGGACTCGCATGGGACCACATAAATCAATATGAATGAGTTCTAAAGGTCTAGTGGTACTTACCTCATTTTTGGATTTGAAGGAAGACTTTACTTGCTTACCTCTCACACAAGTCTCACAAACTTCATGCTTGTTTGGATCAATCTTGGGTAATCCTCTCACCAGTTCTTGCTTGTGAAGTTTTTCAAGGAGTTGAAAGCTCGCATGACCAAATCTCTTGTGCCAAAGGTCGACGACATCCGTAACTGTTCTAAGACACAGTTTTTCTTCAGGCTCAAAACAGGGGTCCACCTTATACAGATTGTTTTCACATACCCCTTTCAGAAGAATTTTGCCTGAACTAATCTCTTGCACCTGACAACCATTCTTATAAAAAACAACTTGATATTTTCCATTAGCACAGATTTCGGAAACACTTAATAACTTGAAACTCAGATTATCAACAAGATTCATATTGTCTATAGTTAGCTTATCTGAAAATCTTACCGTACCTATACCAGAAATACCACCTTGGTTGTTGCTGTCGAAGGTAATCTTACCTCCTTTGTATTCTTGAAGTGAGACGAAATCCCTGGGATTTCCTGACATATGAGTTGAGCATGCACTATCAATGAACCAGGGCTCCTGGTCACCCACTTCAAGCTGTATTGAAACAATTAGTTCTTACAAACCCAGAGTTGTTTAACTCCTCTGGGCTTGGCAACATAATAATTCCTAGAACAACATTTGTCACAATTAGCACACATAGATCCTAGAGGACAATTAGTGACAGTGGATCTGCCATGACTATCACTCAGAGTTTGTGACCTTGCATTTTCATCATCTCTTGCCTTTTTGTGACAATCATGTTGATAGTGACCAGGCTTGCCACAATACCAACATGTTCTGTGAGACTTTAGGGCAACGTATTTACTATAGCCCGGATAGATAGGTTTGTTGTTGATGCGAGATTGAAAGTCGATTTGTGACGGAGCCGAGTTCTGGACTTGTTTTTGCCATATGTTGTGCACCTTTTGATCAGGATACCACTGTTACTTCCCTTTGTCAGGCTTAGCCACCACATGTGTAGAACAACTTGCATTGTCACTACACATAGGGGTTTTACCTTTAGACACGAGAGGAGCAGCCTTGGTACCCTGAGTATTGGGTGCACGAACAAAACCAATTCCAGATTTGTCTACCTCCTTCACAAACTTCCTTTTATAGTCATTTTTGGCCTCTTGAGCCTTTTCAGCAACAAACTTATCCAACCATTTCTTTCTTTTAGTCTCATCCTCAACTTTAAAATTTTCTAACTCACTGCATAGTTTAGCATTACCCAGTCTGAACATGAGTCTTTCACCTTCTAGGTCAGTGACTTGTTTTTCCAGGTTATTTACTTGTTTCCGCAAGTCAGTGACTTGGATCTTTGAGTCTGAGCACAACTCACAGGTTACTGACTTAGGAGATGAGACTTTTTCAAGCTCAATTGCTTTAGAGGACCAGTGTTTGTTATCATCGAAGAGATTGGAGATTGTTTCTTCATTTTCTTCCAATTTTTCTCTTAACTCAATGACTTGAGTTCCAAGCTTTTCGATGATAGCAACCAGTTGTGCCCTAGATTTTTTTATTAAAAGAGAAGAAAGTTCAGAGTCATTTACCTCTTGAGAAGAATTATCCTCAATGGCCATGCAACATTTTCCTCTTGCTGGTGCTACCTCATCATCATCGTCTGACATGTCCCAAGTTGCCATCATGCCTTTGCCAGATTCTCCACTTTTCTTTTTTGGGCAATTCTAGGCAAAGTGTCCCTTGGCTTGACATTGATAGCAAATGACATCCTTCATATCTTTCCCTTCTTTGGATGATTCTGGAGCTTTTATGGGAGCTTTATTACGATTCCACAGTCTCTTCATAGCTTTAGAGATGAGAGTAACATCCTCATCTATTCCATCGGTGTCATCGTCTCCCTGAGCCAAATCAAAAGCTCTTTCAACCTTGAGAGCAATGTTCTTTACTTTCTCTGAATCGAGCCTTTCAACTCTTCTTTGTTGAATGCCTCCATACATAGTGAGTTGTCCAACAAGGTCTTCCAAGGTCAGCGACTTGGTTTCCTTTTGAGTAAGAAGAGACGAAGCAATGCTGTCCCAACTTTTGTTCAAGCCAGAGATCAACTTGTTGGTGAGTTTCCATTGAGGAATCTCTTCACCAAGAAACTCCATTTGATTCACGATCGTCTGAAATCTGGAATGATAGTCATGAAGAGATTCTCCTTTTCCTTGAAAAATGTTGTCATACTCTGTTTCGAGACTAATGATCTTGTCCTTCTTTACATCATCATTTCCTTGATGAAGTCTTTTAAGAGCATCCCAGATCTCCTTAGCCGTCTTGTAGCCTATCACCTTCTTGAGATCTCCTTCAGTAAGAGCATGATGTAAGACCTTCTTTGCTCTAGCATTCTTTTCCAGTTTTTTGAAGTCAACATCATCGTACTCAGCTGTGGTCTTTTTTGTTTTTCTATCGTTTCCAAGAGCAAAAGTTTCTGGACCAACTTCTATCACCTTCCACAGTTGACCATCAAGAGAACAGATATGAGTTTTCATCTGTTCAACCCACCAATCATACTCTCCTACCCTTAGGATTGGAGGCTTCCAGAACGAGTCATTCACAGAGGTGTTGGTGGACGCCATTTTCATGTATGAAAAGTACTAAAAACACAATCTAGAGCCTTAGCTCTGATACCAATTGTAGGATCGTTAGCACTTAAACGAGTCGGCGACTCCTACGAAGTCGTCGACTTTGAGTAATAAAGCAGCGAAATAAACACACAGTAAAGTAAACGTTACCAACGGTCACTGACAAGCGATGTATAGTGGAAACTCTTCGTAAACCAACTAGTTTACTTAGAGAAAAACCACTCCCTTCCAAGTTTATCACTTGGTCGGATTTCAAGAGTCCTTAGACTCGCTCTATTGATTTCTTGAGTGATTACAAAGCTCTCTCGTGTACAAGAATGAATCCCACACCCTTGAACCACGCTCTACCTTTGCACTCACACTCTCAATCTCACGCTATGCCTAAGATCTCTTGACTCACCACTTGTACGAATCTCACGCACAAGCACACTCTTTCTTTCTTACACACGATATAAAAATTCAGGTCACTTATCTTACAAATTAGCCTAAACACAAGAGTATTTAAACTAAGGTAAGAGAGATCTCATGTATATTATTTTCCATTCGATTAGGAAAACAATATACACTTAATCTTTTACAAATCTTTCCAAATAAAACAATTGTACGCACACTCAAATATTCTAGGAGAATCACAATTATCTTCATCTTGATTTTAGCACTCTTTTGATGATCTTCTCCTAAAATAGAACACGCAGCTGTCTTTAATTAAACGCACAAGATTTGTGCGTTCCTTCCGTAAATAGATTGCTTCGCCGGCTGGTTATGTCAGTGACTTTGCCAAGTCGCCGACTCGACTTGCAAACACATGGTCACTGACTCTGGAACCATCAAAACTCAAACTTCCATCTTCTAACATCAACTGGCCCGGGTAGTTGCACTTGAGGGGGCGTGTTGTGAGATATATCCCACATTGAAACTTTGGGAGTAAAATTGCCTAGTATATAACCTAATGAGCTACTCCACCCATTGCCATATGGTTTTGGGTTGAAACCTCATTGGGCTTGTATGCTAGGCCCGTTACATGCATGATCCCCAAATTATCGGCCCGCCGGACTTTATTACGAGGAATCCCCTTCAGGTATCGGGTTGTTAACGGGGCCCGTTTATATAAAAAAATATTTCAAACTTTTAAAAAGTTTACAATATTATTAAATTTATAACATAAATTTTAAATTTCATCATATAATTTGTAGATATATATAATCTTTTAAATTAAAAACTACAATTATATTCAATATTTGTTTTTATTCTATGTCTTATAAATTTTAAAAAAATAAAAAAATATATCGGGTATACATAGCGGGGATTCGAGGCGAATAGTACATTCCACGTCCCCGCCCCGATTTAAAGCGGGGATACGAAATTGATCCCCATCCCCGCCCCGTTCCCCACCAAGTCGGGAAATCCCCGCCCCTTGTCCATGCAGATCCCCGCCCCACAGATTTTTTGTGCATCCCTAGGTATGTGGGCATTTGATGATTTTATATATATTAGATTCATCGTTCAGAGTTTGGTTCAAATGAAACAAACTCTTATCCTAAAACGTACTCTTATTTTAAAACGAATGCACTTTTCCTAGTTCGTAGTGCACTTTTTCTATTTCTGAATACACTTTTTCGGATTTGTACTTTTTGTACTTTGCAATGCACTTTTCGTAATTTTTGTAGTGAACTTTTTCGGATTGCACTATTTGCATTTTGCAATGCACTTTACTATGAAAAGTGCACTACGAACTAGGAAAAGTGCATTAGTTTCACGTTTTAAGATAAAAGTTTATTTTATTTGAACCAAACTCTCATCGTTCATATCAATAAAAAGGATTTAGCTAAGATAGAGTTACTTTAGGTATAGACGTATAGTTCGAAAAATCTTAAACATCCATTAATAAATAAAGATATGAGATTGATTCATTCTCTCTCCACAATTTTTTTCTTTTTTATTTTTTAAATGATTTATTATTCGGAAATTTCATGTGGTAACCCCAAGGTTTTGCCTAATTCACGAGGTGTCCCGAAGTTTAGCATATTTCACGTGGTAACCCTGAATTTAATACCAAATTCACCCCATACCCAAAAAGTTAAATTTAACTTTTACTGTTTGCTTAAAAATAAAAAAACAAATTGAAAAATAAAAAAAGTTAAACCTACATTTTCGGGACCCGATCTACTCCACCTTCTTCTTCCACTTCCTCAACCCAAACACTCCCTCCAACGCCCCCGTCTGTCCGACCACCAACGTGGACGACGAGGTTTTTTCACGATGCAATCGAGATTGAGTACAGGAGAAGAGTTTGTCGTCCTAGTGTGGTTGTTTACCCATGTGTTGGTCCGTCGGAGGAGTGACGGGGAGCGGCGACTGCAAAGGTGAGTAGTACGTTTTAACGGCGACGAAGGCATTTCCGCTGCCCTTGGAGGAAGGCGAGCTCGGCTTCTCCGGGGCTTTGGATCGAAATCGGGTGAGTCGTCCATAGACATTTGAGTATGCGGGGGAGAATCAGTCCAAATTAGCTCCTTAACATGCGCCAAAGCGGTTGATTGTTGCGGTGGCAAGGCGGTGACTTCCTTGGCTCAGCCCACCGGAGGAATTTCTCTAATCTTGGAGCGGGTAATTAGGACCAAATTCAAATCTAAGTCAAAACTGGGCGGCCAATTAGATGGTTGTAGAGGCAGCGATGGTTTAGTTAATTAGTGTATTAGATTTTTAGAATGTGCGGGTGATCAATTTCGTTTCTATGGGGAAGAAGTTTTTTTAAGTAAAACTGTGTTTTAACCTTTTTATTCAAATTCCCTTCTTAAGAAATTTTTTATTTTTAAGCAAGTTCAACATTTATGGTTATAGGGTGAATTTGGTATAAAATTAAGGGTTGCCACACGAAATATGTTAAACTTCGGTACACCACGTGAATTACACAATACCTTAGGGTTACCACATGAAATTTCCGTTTATTATTTTTGTGAGACGGTTTAAAAATATTTCCATAGAGTTTTTTTTATCTACTCTACCGTAGCAAGACCGAAAAAAAAGGCGAGGGAAATTCTCAATTGTTCAATAAGTGTCCTGTCGATCATCATTATGTATACGATCGGACATGCGATCTTAGCTAATAATCACACACAATGCAATCCTTGCACAAATCACCTTACAATTGTTCTGAAGTCATCAACTTTGATTTATCAAACATGTCAATTTCAGTTTCATCACACTTGAGACTTGTAGTCGATCAACTTCATAAGGAAAAAAATGACAGAAAAGACATGATAAACCTTCATGTTTATTGCTATTGAATAGTGAGTAAAAATCCGGATTGCTCGTAATTAGGGTATCCAGCTCAAATGTTGCAGATGACTAAAATTCAATCAGCTGGTAAATATCATCTCCCAAATTTCTGAATTCTTCCATCATCATGTAGTTCAATCTTAACAAATAGTTGTCTGCTCCTCGAAGTTGAGACATATGCTTCTTAATTGGATTAAAAAGGCAGAACACCGGTTGACTCAGGAGCTTAATGGCACACTTTTGTAATAGAGGAAACCCACTTCCATGATTGTACCACAATTTAACTGTAATCAATTCATTCGCTAGTTAGACAAAATTTTAAAAATCAATAAAATCTTCCAAAAATTAGTATTAGTACACTCACCAGGATGATTTGCTTTGCACTCAGAAATCGAAATTTTTGCAAATGGCTTGTTGGATTTCATATTGTAGCGTTCCATTTCTTCATAAAGTTTTTCTTCTTCGATGCTCTCTCCACCAACATCCTTCAAGCTCGATTTCACAAGATCAGTTGGCTTAAGGTCCAATTTTACCATACCCAACATACAAGAAGGGCTCAGATAAGCTGTTGGCTGTTGCATTGTACTTTGGGTTAATGGAGATATCATTATCTACCCATATCTTAAAATGAAGCCAAATCGTCCCAAATTTCATGTACATCTGATCCTTATAAGTCTCGAGAACACATTTTGCTTTATTTATTGCCATGTGTAAGTATCCAGCACTTGGAATCAAGGTGTCCATAACACGGGGGATCTCGGAAAGTGGGGTAAGAGCTCTTACTAGTTCATTCCCATCGTACCAAAACTCGTAGTTGTTAATGATTGCTGATACATCAGTTTCGTTATCCAAGCTAAATCGTTCATAATCTTTAAGATTCGATAGCCACGATCTTAGTTTGTGTTCAAGCAACAAGATCAGATGAAGGCGAGACAAGTACTTGGCATGCTTTCCGTCTACAACTTGTTCAGCTCTTTCTTGATCCAAAGTCTTGCGATACTTGCCGTAAAGGCTTGAACCAACTATGTACTCGTATATTTTCTCTGATTTGTTGATCAGGCTCTTGACCCACTTCGATTCCTCAAAAATTGTACTGTAAAACTGTTCGAGTTGTTGTCGGACGCAAAATCTCGTCACTATACCAGGAAACTCGATCCAGTTTAGAGAATCGGGATCGTCTGTTACTTTACAAGCTTGGTAAAGACATTTGGATACGTGAGAAAATTCGTGTTGGTGAAAGTTTGTGACGTCATCCATGGATAAATCCAATACGTGGTTCCTTAGGGCTCTAATAAATTCATAGCGGCTCGAGAACCTATCTACTTCCGCAAAGATGAACCCTTTCGGACAATAAAATCCAACGACAAGGACGTCGTTTATCCCTTGATCAAAGTCATAGAACATGATGGTACAACCAGTTGTTTTCCATGACTCCTTAACCATATTCATATGTGAAGTCACCTCATGCTCAAAATTCAATAGTGAATTTTGTATGATGAGCGGATTCCCTTGGACGTAGCTCGGTGGAAGACCATGTTGAGCTACCCTTGCCAAAAAGGTCCTAAAGAGCGGGTCATTTATCGTATCAATCGATATTTTTCTACTCATCGAGAACTTGACAAATGCATCAACTAGTTCTTGTTCAGTGCCCTCGTTTGTGCTTAAGCCGTTATTACTCGGCCCCCCTCTCTCAACAACCTGAACAACGTCGTCGAGAGTCCAAGGGAACGGAGAATATTGAAATGGTGTCATGTCGACGTCAACACCAGTGTCATTATCGTTTCGTATGGGCGAGGATGGTGCACTTTTATTCGGGGTTCTCTTCAATGCTTCCTCTCGAATGTGAGAAGGCACTGATATACAGGCTCCAATTCCATTTCCTTGACTGGATAAGTAAATTCTAATCCTATTAGCGTACCCTGAAAACTCCAAGTTACAATGTTTGCATTTCCATCTAGTATTACTTAGTGTTTCTACGTTTCCCCAGCAGAATTTGTCTTTAGGTCTTCCCATGAGAGTACCTGCATCCATTATATATATTTCTTAAGATCAAAAATGATTTTTTGTCCCTACTTTTTTTCCAACTTATGAAGCCCAAATATACCCACTATTTTTTTGATGGGTTGGGACTCGCCCGGTTCGGCACTTTGTGCCTACGTCCGGACCGGAGTTCGGTTGGACCCCGTTAGGGGTGTTGCTCCTCCCAAGCCTCTCTGCCGCATACACACCGCCAGAGAGTCTCGAACTCGAGACCTCTGGACAAATGCTTAAGCGACCTAGTGCCACTTACCACTAGACCAAGAGCTACTTGGTCAAATATACCCACTATGATGAAACTCGCACAAAGAACTAATTAATAGGTCAAAATTCGTGACTAGCTACATAAAGAAAATAGGATTGAAAGAAGAAGACAATACAAATGAAAAATCAACAAGGAAAGAGGATTATTAATTGTACCTGTTTTGCGAATCAGTGAGAATCGAAGGAGCTTCGGAATTGGGCATGATGAAACGACGTTCGAAGAGGGCGCCTGTACAAGTAAATTTGCAGATCGATCTAGCTTATGCTTTACTCTTGAACAAATAGTTGACTTTTGTAAAATTAAGTATATAGGAGTTTTTTTTTTTGGCTGAAAGTATGTACGAGTTTTTTGAAGTTTCCAAGAAGATGGTCGAAGTATTAGTCAACGCGTATGTACGTGAAGCCGGTAAAACGATTGAGTACGTGCTTCCAACATATGTGAACGTTCTTTCTACCCAAAAAAAAGGCAAATTGCTTTTGGTACTCTTGTATTTTAGACTTTTTATTTTGGTTTCCAAAAAAAAAAATTATTTCTTTTGGTATTCTTATACTTTTGATTTTATTCTCAATGTAGCCAAAAGTTATTAATATGTTGAATTTTTGTCTTCTCACTTCACATTCTTCTTCTCTCACCATTGGGATCCTTTGGAGATCGACTAAAGGCAATACTTCTGCGATTTTTTTTCAGAGTTATAAGAGCATTAGAGAATTCTTATACACTGATTAGAGAAATTAAACAATTGGCTTATCTAATAAGGAAATATAGATGCAATGCAACTGATTTATATATCACGAACATGTGAATTAATTTTCCATGTTCATCTCCAACTTTTACAGTGGTGATTAATTATGGCAAATATTATCTTAATTTGAAATGCTTCAAGGAAATGCAATTTTGAACAGTTGTAATATAAAATGAAGGCTTGTCCACATACAAGAGATTTACCTGCAAATATGGCTTCCCACGCTTAATCATGTCACATTCATAACTTTATCTTTTGTGGGTCCCACTTCTCACTTCACATGCAAGAGAATAAGAGATTTAACTGCAAAACAGCAAAAGAGTGGTGTTCCTCTTTCTCAATTGCAGGAGATGGAGAATGTGAAGTGAGAAGGCAAAAATTTAACGTATGGACAACTTTTGGCTATGTTGAGAATAAAATCAAAACTATAAGGTTATCAAAAAAATTTTTTTGGACACCAAAAAAAAAAGTCTAAAACACAAGAGTACCAAAAGTAATTTCCAAAAAAAAAACATATGTGAACGTTGCTTCGATAAAAAAGAAAACATTTGTGAACGTTGGTTGAGCTAGCATAACTTCTTAGAGGAATAGAGGATGATTTATTATTATTATTATTATTATTAGAGGGTTGACCCCGTCCGTTCCCGTATAATATTAATTTGAGAATGTATATGAAATATAATCCGAATTTAATGCGATTTGTATAAATGGGATCTGTTCCGCTACTAACATTAATTTGAGAATGTATATGAAATATAATCTCAATATAACATTAAGCTAAGAATTATATATTTATCTTCTATATTGCTAGAATTGGTTAAACAATATTTAATTAAAGCAAAAAATATAAATAAATAGGTAAAACTAAATGCTAAGTATTTACATGTTGTAAAGATTAGTTAGGAGAAGCATGCCACACTCAACATCCCCTTTTTATACAGAAATATTACTGCCAGTGACCCTGAGATTAAACTCTCGAAGTCACCCAAGACTTACAGTAATTACAGAACTTAACCAAAAACTTCAAAATGCGGAAGATATATATAAATATAAATGACGCGGAAGTCGAATACAATAGTTGAATAAACTTGAATGGATACAAAGTTGAAATGGGAAGGCTCCCACAACTCGAAACCTCGACCCTTAAATTTTTTCTAAAACTTATTCCAAGCTAATCACCTTCACTCTAGCTGCTCCTCAAGCTTGCTCCTCGTGGTCCTTGACGTAGAACTCCACTCCTGATGTGTCGCGACGAGAAATGCGAAAAGGACACCAGCCGACCATGCAAGGAAAATAAACGGTCGGTTAGTCTTGTGACAGACTAAGCAAATGGGGTTTTGGAAGGTGGTTCGTTTTTTAGGAAGAGACGAGTTGGGATGTCGGACACCGAATGAAAGCCAGACCCATGCTCGGACCTCGTACCTCCTAGGAAAACTATGATTTGAAGAAACGGAATGAGAACGTCACCCAAGGGTAAGTCTCGGTCTATAAAGAAAGATTTACTTATGCTGGGAACTTGGGTTTCACACATTTAGTCAGGTGGGTGATTAAACCACTCGTTGATCACGTTTCCCTCTACCAACCTCACCGCATACGTGTTGTGCGAATTCAGATTGGAGCCAGAGAATTACGGAATCTGAGAGTAAGGATGGCATTCCATTTTGTACTAGCCTTCCTATCATTTTAATTGTCGCCATCGGACACCTATTTAATCTCTACGAATTTTAATGAGCACAACATCGTTCCACTTGGAATTAAACATACTTTTTAAGTAAAACAGAATGTGGGTTACGGCCCCACGAAATACTCAAAAGACAGAATGTGGGTTACGGTCCCATGAAAATACTCAAAGGTTGGGTTGCAAGCCCATACGCGCACGAGCTACGTGCCATCACCCCTCATCGAGCGAGCGGGTGTTGACCATGGTCTTAAAGGTAGAGCATCGGCTCAAGATTGAAGTCGAATGAATCAACGCGTATAACATAAAGTACGCACATACAAGCCTACTCATCTAGGCACACATATCACAAAGGCAACGACCCTACAGTCCATCTAGCGTAACCTAAGTACGACTAGAAATAACGTCATTAAATCTAGAACAATATAAATCCTAAATTCATTTTATTTCATACAAGAGTTCCCAACATAGTTATAAAATACTTTTAAAGCATATGAAACATATAACAAGATATGTAACATGTTTGATAAAAACGAGTGATGTATATATATGGAAATCGAACCCAAACTACTTGCCTTGAGTGTTTGATGATTCGAGGTAGATTGCGTATCGAGATTAGGGTGACATTTGAACGTCTTGTTCCTAAGCATACGCTTAAGTTAGCATAGGTATAATATACAACCTGAGACTATCATGATTCTAAGTAATTCATGAACCATGGTTCATCTATTATAACCCATATGTTAATTGTTATAACAATTATCTCATAAAATCATTATTTATCTTTATTATATCAAATAACATATTATAAAATACCTTGTTACTCCCAAAATATTTATAGGAATTAGAATATCTCAAAAATAATATATAATACTTATTATATTCGAAAAAGTATTTAAAGACCGATTTTATTTTATTTTACGAATTACTTTATAATAGTCTAAATCATACTAATTTCTAAAACTAATTTTTTTGTTTTCCCAAATTCATGAAATTTTACCCAAGGTATAAAATGAATAAATATACTCAGGAACCGGTCAGAAATTATATTTTAATAAATTTAATTATTTTATAAAATTCACTCTTTAATTCGAAACTAGTACCTTTTTTATAAAATATATAGATCATGAATAACTACCTTAAAACTATATGATAAAACATCTTATATCATACAAAGTCCAGAACCGAATCCCTTTTTAGTTTCTCAAACCATTTTAGTATCGGTTCGGATTAATCTAAATTGAAATATATTTATTATTTATAAAAATAATATCTTGTAAAAATATCATATATTATAACTTCATAAAATCATAAAAAGCATAATATTTTAGGAACCGGTTTAACTTTATTTTTATGAACTCTAAAAGTGTGTGAACCGATACTTTTTAAAATAAAATAAAAAAACGGAACCGGGTTCAGATTAACCCGTCATCTTCCTCCGCCAAATTCTTCATTCGAACTGGTTTTCAACTGATTTTTTTCCTTTTCTTTTCCCAGTAGTTAGTGTACAATTCGAGTTTGATTTCCAAATTAACAACTAAATCGAATCCCTACGATAAATGGAACAAATTGGAAACATACCGATCGACTTTTGGTTTGATTTTGAAGAATGAACAATTCCGGCAACCTAGTTCCGACCAACACCGAGCACCTCCCGTACGAAAACCGACCCAACATACCCGAATTCTCTCTTTGTTTATCTAAATTGTGAGTATTAAGTCCGAGGTTGATGTAATTGGCAAACCCGAAGCCCCCTTTAAATAGCCCAAAACTAATTTCAAGGTCACGTTTGAAATATTAATCCGCTTTTAATTGCGTCGATTAGGTTCCAAATCCGTCCAACTACTACCCCTTATCCACTTCCCGACCTTATCCTTTCCCAATTTAAGAATTCAAAACCTCCAACACTTAGAATTCAAAGAACCCTAACCGTTCACTCTTCCCCCTTTCGAGATATAATCCAACAAGTTTTCATAAAATTGATTGAGGCATTTAATAGAAGATATCATGGGTTTTTCGGAACATTTTTCGGATCGAAAATTCGTTGAGAAACGAGTGAGATATGGTCAAATGAAAAATCCGGGCTCAAGGTTGAAGACAACCCCAATCGGGTTTAATCCATTTCCGAGAAATTGCACAAACAACCATCTTATTTTGCAAAAGTGATAAAAATACCCTCCCACCTTAACTTTTGTACTTCAAATAAAATCTTATCATCCTTAAAACATTTTATTTAGTTAAAACTTTAGCTAAAGACATTTATATAAATTTTAGAAATAGAATTATAATACTTTCACATAAGTTTTATTACTTGTAGTTATTGTTTTATAATTTTTTACTAATAAATAAGATTCATATTATTTATGGTTACATTTTATAATCATAAAACCATAACACATATGGTTCATAATTAAGGTTTATAATATGAAGAATATTTTCTTAAAGTTATAACATTATAACTTTAAGAAATAAAATATTTAAATATTTTATCATATCAAAGGGGAATGTAAAAATACATTTTTACCCTTTATAAAAATGAGGGATATTACACAATTTGCCCAGGATCATTCTCGGACACATGGGCAAGTGTGTTGCTAAGCCCAACCATTCCTTTTCGCATGCGCCTCTTGTGAAGAAGCTCATGCGTGAGGAAGAGATCTACGAACCCACGGAGGAAATTTTCATTGGCCAAGAGCTAGACATGGCCAACATTCAGAAGATGAGGCACTCGGAGCAGCCCATGGAACATTTTACTGAACATCTGTCTGAAACGGAAGACGTTGGGAACTTAGAACTCCTCCACCGCATCGCCTCGTCAAATGATCAAATCTTGAGGGTTATGCTTGAGATTAGGGACTTGTTGCATGGTCAACACCCATGATTGAACCCCCTTGCTCTCCCTTAGCCTACCTTTCCCCTTCCCTTTCTCCCTTGTTATCCTTTTTCCTTATGTACATTTCGGTATTTTGTAATGCTTGTTCTGCTTAACTAATGAAATGCTTTTATTTTTGAAATTTTTTTTCCATACTTTGTTTCTCCTTGATTGTTGTTCCTTTTCGATGATGTCAAAAGGGGGAACTATAAATTTTGTGAGATGCATTGCTAAAATTTATCTTAGAATTGCTTTTGCTTAAGGTCAAATGTTCGCATAATCTGTTTAAAAAGGAACTACCTTGTCCATGGGAGTGGAACTTCTTGTGAAACTAATCATGTCATGCATTGCATTAGAAAATATTAGAGAACTCTATTATAGTCACTTGCTTATCTCACGCATTGATATACTCGTCTTTTTTAAATGGTTTTGCCATCATCAAAAGGAGGGAATTGTTGGAACAATGTTAGGAATTCAAGTTCTAAAACATTGGAACACCGATCTCCTCCATTAGTTTTGATAATGACAAACATCATTGAGAACTAATGTGTTTTATCTAAGTATCTCAAAGGAACTATAGATTGAGGAACAATGACGATGCATGGAATTGTTCCCATCCAAGGGAACTCAAGAGCCAATCCAAAATAGACAATGTGGAGACACAGTCTAGACAAAGAAAAGGTGCAATCTGTGCCTCGGACTGTGTCGAAGCTTCCAACGGCTAAGATACTCTTCCTAAAGAGTTGACCCATTTTGAACAAGAGTACATGTTGAGAAAGTACATTCTTAGGGAACAAGACAAGGGTATTTTGGACTTTTCCTTCAAGGATAAGGATTGGGAATCAAGGCAAGTGAGGTTGTAAATACAATTGAATAGTGATTCACGAATCACCTCTCTCCAAGCACAAAACAAGAACCCTAAATTGAGAATATCTGAGAAAGAAAGAAAGACCACGAGAAGTCATCGGTGGCGAGTGTTCGATCTCGATGATAAAAAGGAAAGTGTTCTCACGCGATAGGGAAGTAAGTCAATCTCCAGGTGTAAGGTTTGATTATTGTATTAAGTTGAGTTTTTTCGCTTAGGAACAAAGTTGAGAAAATTCGTTAGTGTTGCTAGAGTTTGGTGACTATTGGATCGTGACGCGTTAGTAACAAGTCAAGGAACTAGTAATGCTCCCTAGGACAGCGGAAATAAACAATAAGAACACAGAATTTTGAGAGGAAAACTTTTTGTCCGACGAACAAGTCATAGAAAGAAAAACCTCTACCTCTGAGACTCTTTCTCAGAGGATTTTCAATAGAATACTTTTATTAAGTTTCAACTATTACAAGGCAAGTCAAGTTCCCTGGTAACTAAGACACCAACCAAAGTTCAACCAACTAGACTTCTACAACCCTAAGCGTAAACCTAGGACAAAGTAAACTACTGACTTACTTGTGGATTCTTCACCGGAAAAAGCCACACACTCATACACTTGAAAAGCTCACTCTCCAAGTTCGTCGTCTTCAACCACACTTTTACCCTAGCTAAGCCTAGCTATTTATAAGATAAGTTAAGTCTGATCTCACACGTAATTCTTGCCTAATTACGCTGATATTCCACTTAACAAATCCCACACAATAAGGAAAAGTATTGTTTGTGATTTCGGATCCTCAATCATGCCGATTCTTGCCAAAACCGAATGATCTCGGATTTCCTTAGATAAGATCGTGTGAAGATTGATCTTATCCTCTCTTTTATCTCCTTAAGAAACCGCCTACAGTTGTACTATCTTCGTAGAAGATTGCTCTAAGAAGATATGGTAACTTGCCATTTATAGAAAGCCGTGTTCCTTCTGAGACGTGCTTCCTAAATCTGTCACTCGTTCCCTCCATCGTTCCTCACAATGTTCCGTCACTCATGACCATGTACGTGTTTCCTGAAACACTTACATGTAGAAGCAAGTTATATCAACTAAGTTTGTTATCATCAAAACTAAGAGAAACCATGGAACAACCACTGTTCCAACAATTTCCCCCTTTTTGATGATGCCAAATCTATACAAAAATGCATGTCTAGAAACCAATAGAAATATAGATCAGAAAAAAAAAAAATTATGTATAGTTCCCCCTTAACAAATGCACTGTTGTTCTTACTCATTAGAGTTAACAATATATTCCCCCTTAGCCAAAGTTCCCTCTGTATTTCCTAGATAGAACGCATCTCTGCATTTTTCCTAACTTCCCCCTTTTGACATCATCAAAAGGTCAGCAATCATCAAGCAAAACATAGAGCAAATGAACAAATTCAATTGAAACTTAAACCATTCATAAGCAAAAGATAGTTATTATTATAGATAATTGTCGCAAGGGTCACAGCCAGAGAAAACAAAAAACATAAAAGTTTTAACATCCAAGAACCAAAAGAAACTTTAAATTTGAGATAGATAGGCTAGGGAACTAGAGAGGGTCCACATCATGGTTCGGAGGAGGTGGAATCAACAGCAGCAGTGTCAGCGTCTCTCTTAGCCAGGTAACCAATAATGGTACTCAGTTGAGAGGAAATCTTTTGAAGCTCAGACAACATATTGGCAGTAACACCTTCACTCATCGAAGAACTCCCAACGTCCATCTGGGCAATCTTCTTTGCAGTTGTTCCCTTAGAATCACCCTGAAAATTCATCCTCGAGATATTGTGCATCTCCAGGGGTAATCCAAAGAAATCCTCTCTGGAAGGCTTGTAAGCCTTTCTCTCCTTCAGTATGGCCTTCACAAATTGAGGATAAGGCAGGCTATGTTTCTTCCCAGTACATTTAGCCATTTGCCTCATCACTATCTCCAGAAGACTGATACATTCCCTCCTTAGAAACTTGTCCAGCAGAATCATACCATTGATAGTTAGCGTAGTCCTTTTCTCCAGCCTAGGAACAACAACCTTGATTAGAAACTAATGCGTGATCCTTGCAGCGTAGCTCAAATCATTTGTAGAGTAAGGGCCAGCATCAGAAGCCTTTCCCATGACACGCTTGATCAGTTGAGCCTTGTTCCTTGGCCAGGTGCTCGAAGTATGCACATCCCCGTAACCCTCAGCAGGAACCTTTAGAATGGTAGCAACAAACCCCAGAGAAAAGGAAATCTCCTTCCCACACACAGTAGTAAAACCCATTAGACCAGTGGTAAGATCAGCAAGTTGATAGGAAGCAAAGAATTGGGCAAGAACAAACACATCTACCTTTACACCAGAGGCACAAATCTTCTCCCATCCTTGAAACTTGAGAAGTTCCCAGAACTCCTCCAAGTCATGCCCTTTCAGGAACTCTTCATCAATCACCAGAGGAGCAACGACCTTCTTTGAGACCTTCTTGGAACGAACCTCAGGTTCCATTGGCAGTTTCCCTTTTGCCTTGGCAGACTTGAGGTCTGTTTCAACCTTTTCTTCCAACTCCTCCTCTTCTTCATCTCCATCATCACCAGACTCTTTTCTTCTTCCTCGACCTCTTCAGATTCAGAACCAACATCCTCCTCGTCTTCTTTAGGATCTTCTTCTTCAGATGACTCCTGAGACACCGGTTTCTTTGAAACGGTGGAGCGAAGGTTGTATTTCGTTCATGTGGGGGCAGGCTTCGCCTTTTTGGATGCAGGGGAAGGGGTTCGATCCGACTCAGAGATATGGAAGATCTCAGAGGGGTGGGGAGGAACCTGCTTCCTTGCCTTTCGCTTGCCACGACTTGTCGACTTGACCCATCCTGGTCGCATATGCACATGCAAAGTTTCCACCTTTTCTTGATCAGTGGTTTCCTTAGGAGGCGAGTTCACCTCTTCCTTTTCAGACTCGCCCTTGCCTTCCTTTCCGTCCCCTGTTTCAGCAGGCTTGTCCGAGGGATTTTCGGAGGGGACCATTGATTGATCCTTCTCAGTTTCCTCATTCAAAGTCTCCTTCTTGGACGAGACCTAAACAGTGGCTGCTACACCGATGTCGGCAACAACATCAAACTGGGTTTCGTGTTTTGAGATGGGAGAGGGAGAAGAAAGCTTGGCCTTTTTGAGAGTTTCAAGTTGGGCTTGAAGGGTTGCGATCTCAGAGGCATCGAGACCGTCAAAGTTAAGGACAGGGGTGTTTGAGGAGGAAGCCATTGTAGCAGAAAAGAGAAAAGATTGAAGCTTTGAAGAAGATTAGGGTTCGAGAGGTAAAACAGAGGTGTGGTAAGAAAATAATGACCTAGAGAAGAGATTATAAAGCACACCTCTTTTCTTGTTGATAAAGATCATGATCTTCCCAAAGATCTTCTATCCAAATCTTAACGGCTAAGAGTTGCCATAATGATGAAATTTCACCACCATTAAATCTCGACTGCGGCAAACGTCCTATAGTTCCCTGCAAAATTACTGTGCAACGACTGGAATTTTCAAACGAGCAGTCACAACTGCTAGAACTTTACTGCGATTTCTGACGTGATTGACGACTGTTCCTTTCCAGAAAAATCTTCAAATGTAATCAAAGATGTTCGTTAAATGTTACACTATTCTCAGCCACTAGTTCCATACCTCGTTACCATGAGTGGATAAAAAGGCTATGTTTGAACAGATATGGGACAAGAGATGTTCCATTCAAACTTTTTGTGGGCTTGGAATATTTTTGACATCCAAACAATTATTCCCCGTTTAAAGGTAATCGAGGGGGTTCATAGGGAACGTTTGTTTGGACCAGGCTTAAGGGACAACTTATAACCAACCATCATTTCGGCTTGAAGAGAGGGATAGAATAGATCAAGTTGGTTATTTTGGGCCAAAAGAAAATCTTGGATGTAAGCAATTCAGTTTCAGTTCCTTTTAGCATGCAATACTTAACAATTTCTAATATATACAACATCTACGCATAGAGGAAAGATATAAGATGATGATGTCCAAAATGGTAAAATAAGAGGTGGGCCCGGGGCACAAAGAACAAACAGACCCGACGGGACTCCCAAGGATGATTCTGGGGCCCACAACCATACCCATCTTTTAATTTAACAAAATTTCCATCCTCGCGAGGTCCCTCGAAACCTCGGAGCGAGGTCTAAACCTCGCCACCGACTCTACTGACGCGCCCGCCCACACGGACCACTCAACTGGTGCCGCTTCCCTGAGCCAATCACAGGCTGCCTCATCTCCGGACCAATCAGAAGCCCTAATCTCGGGCGTCCCACATCGAACAATGACCAAAACTCGACTCTTGAATTCTCTATAAATAGGGAAGAACCCCGTAGGTAGAGGGGGTCGAAAAACATCTTGAACTCAAGAACTATCTTGCTCGTTGAAGATCGACGTGATTGAAACATCGTCAAAAGAGCTCGCTACAGACAAGCGAAGTTCACAAAAAGACTTCAACTCACACAGAGCTCTCCCTCGCATTAAAGACCTCGCTACACAATCTCGCAGGCCATCCTCACCATACTCTCAGCTCAACCTCGCACCACAATCAATCAAGAGATACGTAGGTGGTAGAATAGCTTAACAATTAGGAGATCTCGAACATTGTTAGATCGAGATCTCGAACACTCGTAGGAGGTCTAGGGTGTAAATCTCGTTTGTGTGTAAGCTTCGTAGGCTCGTAACCTCGTTGTAAGAAAATCATAAATAAAGAAGCAAGTGTTGGCACAATCGAATATAATAATCTCGTTTCTTGTCTTTAGCGAACGGTTTATTTCGGGTTTCATCACTGGCGTCGTCTGTGGGAACCTCTTCATCCTAAGCAGTTTCCCGATTTGTGCAAACCTTGGCTTTGAACCCCTTCAAATGGCTTGCCCAAACAAATTTTTTCCCCAACACCCCGATAACATGCCCGAGACCCCGCAATGGATGGCCGCAGGACCTCCGGGGTACCCATTCGTGGTTCCTCCGGGTTGTACGTACAACACCCCACAAAACCCCTACCCGTTCCAAGGGTATGAACAGTGCGGCGCACCCCCGGTCCTGTATCCCTACCCGGGTTATGGGCAGTACCAGCCGGGTTTCGCCCCCCCCCCCTCATACGTCCCTGTCCCCGCTCTAGGCCAATCCCACTCCGAGTACGTACTCGCGTACATCCCCGGGCACGTGTCGGGACAGGAATCCTCCACCAACGGCTCGTCAACGGAGAGACCTCCCCGGGACCTGATGCAGATCTCGCGATCTCGTTCGCGACGTTCAAGGATGAGGGATATAGAGTTGTCCGAAACGGAGGGGAGTGCTGTGCACCCCATGAAATCAAAATTGCGTCGCCAACCCGTCGAGGTCGGGTGTCGTTCTCCTTTCGTGACCGAGATTCAGGAAGCACCTATGCCCAAAGGTTTCCATTGGCCACAAATGGACCTCTACGACGGCACGGTTGACCCGGAGGACCACGTAAAACACTTCGCTGTCCAAATGAACGTCAACTCCTACAATGACGCCATATTTTGCCGGATCTTCCCAACCACCCTGGACAAGGCCGCGATGACGTGGTTCATAAGCCTCAAGTTGGAGTATGTGCCCTCGTTCACTCAACTGTGCGAATCCTTTGTCACACATTTCAACGGTTCCAGAAAGAGCAAGAAGAACATGTGGGATCTCCGCGGTATCGAGCAGGGAGAGAGCGAGCTGTTGGGCACCTTCTTCACAAGGCTAACCACCGCGGTCGCAGAGATCGCGCACATCGACGAGGCATCGGTGCGAGATATCCTCATGGGCAACCTATGTCCGGGTCCCTTCAAGACTTTCATTTTCTTGAAATGCCCAACGACATACGACGGCCTGTGTGCCCGGATCACGGCCCAAGTGTATGCCGAGGACGCCGCCAACAAGAGCTCGCGACCAAGGACCGACAAGGAAATCGTAGACGAGACTAAGGGGAAGGCAAAAGTGGCCGCGCCGGCCGCGAGGGATGCGTACATGACGCAGGCCCACGACCGACGCGCCGACTACAACAACAGAAGCAACAACAACAATAGGAACAACAACAACAACAACGACAACAGAAACAACAACCGCTACAACAATCACGAAAGCAGCGGTGGGGGTTGGAGCTGTTTCGGCGGGAGACCACGAGGTTATAAGGGAAAGGACGGCCCTGCATACAACCCAAATAAAAAGGGGCGCGCCAACCCTGCGTCAGGAGCCAACACCGTACAGCAAGGTCCGGTCCAACCTCGGGCCAACTACGTTGAGCAACAAGCTCCCGCGAAGCAGGCGCGCTCCGGGCAGACAGCGACACCCGACGGGTACATCCATACCATCTCAGGTGGACCCTCGCTGGCGGGGTCAAGCCAGGCAGAGAGAAAGAGATACGCGAGGGCAAGCCACCACGAGCCCTCGGTATTCAGCGTCGCCCAGACATCGCGGTCCCACATAGGCTTGGCCTTCACCTCCGAAGACGCCGAGGAACTCCACATGCCACACTCGGATCCCTTAGTGGTGCACCCTCAGGTGGGCTCGAAAATGGTGAAGTGAGTGCTGGTGGACACGAGTTCCTCCGTGGACATCATGTACTACGGCGCTTTCGAGCAATTAGGCATCTCCGAGACGTCCCTGAAGCCCTATGCTGGGAAACTCACCTCCTTCTCAGGGAACGAAGTCGACGCCGCCGGTCTCATAGACCTTTGGATGACGCTTGGCACCGACTCCACAAGAAGAACCGAGATGGTGGAATTTACGGTGGTACATCTGCCCTCGGCCTACAATGCAATCATCGGGAGGTTCTCCCTGATGAAATTCCAGGCAGTGGTTTCCATCTACCACCTCAAAATGAAGTTCCCCGTCGACGACGGTGTCGGAGAGGTGAAGAGCAACCAAGAAGAGGGTCGCGTTTGTTACGCGACCACGACAAAACAGAAGTGCCCGATGTTTATGGTGGAGTCCTCCGGCAAGGCCGACCTCGAAGTCCGGGACTTCACGATCCCCACCCCTGAGGTAGAAAGAAGGGCGATATCCCCCTTCGAGAGCAAGTCAGAGAAGATCTACCTGGGGGAATGTCTCACCTGGACGTCAGCAACGTCACTGGAAACCTTGCTCATCGCGTCCCGCGATGTGTTCGCCTGGACCGCAAAGGACCTCCGCGGCGTCCCACGAACCATGACCCAGCACTCCCTCAACGTCGATGTCACCACTCACCCCGTGGTGCAGCGACGAAGAAAAATGAACGAGGAAAGGGCAAACGACGAGGTGGCGAAGTTGCTGGCCGCGGAATTCATCCGCAAAGTCTAGTACCCGAGATGGCTGTCCAACGTCGTGTTGGTCAAAAAGGCCAGCGGCAAGTGGAGGATGTGTGTGGACTTCAAAGACCTCAACGAGGCATGCCCCAAAGACAGCTACCCCCTGCCCTCGATCGACGAGCTCGTCGATTCAACCGCGGGGCACGGGGTCTTGAGCTTCGTCGATGCATACTCGGGATACAATCAGATCTCGATGAATCCGCGGGACGAGGAGGATACGTCCTTAATCACACAGCGAGGTATGTACTGCTACAAGGTCATGCCCTTTGGCCTTAAAAACGTCGGGGCCACCTTCTAGCGTCTAATCGACCGGGTCTTCAAAAACCACCTGGGGAGAAACATGTCGGCCTATGTCGACGACATTGTGGTACGAAGAAAAAGCCCCGAAGAACATCTGGTCGACCTTGCCGAGGTCTTCGCTACTCTCAGGCGCAACCGTCTCAGCCTGAACCCCGAGAAGTGCATCTTCGGCGTATCATCGGGGAAGTTCTTGGGCTTCATGATCGATGTCAACCCCGCTAAGGTCGAGTCGATCCTCTCAATGAGGTCGCCGCGATCTCGCACTGAGGTGCAACGGCTCAACGGCGCCGTCAACTATCTAGGGAGGTTTTGCTCCCGCTTGGCGGATAAGTCTCTTCCCTTTTTCGCCGCTCTCAAGAAAAACGACAAGTTCGTTTGGGATGAGGGGCTCGAGATTGCTTTCTTTGAATTGAAGGCCTTCATGTCGAAGCTCCCCACATTGTCTCCACCATTGGCGGGCGAAGACTTGCAACTGTACGTGGCAGTAAGCCCGGAGACGGTCAGCGCGGTGCTGACCAGACAGGCCATGCACCCAGTGTACTTCATGAGCCGCGTACTCCAGCCTGCGGAGCAGCAGTACTCCCCGGCGGAGAAGATGGCGCTGGCAGTTGTAACCGCTGCGAGGCGCCTACGCCCTTACTTCCATGCACACCCCATTCAGGTCCTCTCTGACCTCCCACTTCGACAAATCCTCCACCAGCCCGCCCTCTCCGGGCGAATGACGAAGTGGGCGGTCGAGCTCTCCGAGTTCGACAGCAGCTACCTCCCGAGGACCGCGATGAAAGGGCAAGCCCTCGCCGATTTCATGGTGGAGGCCACCTTCTCCGAAACTGACGCAAGCTCAGAGGAGTGGAAGGTATTCGTTGATGGTTCGCGATGTGATGCCGGTGGCGGGGCTAGTGTGTTCCTCGCTGGTCCCTCGATCGAAACGGAGTATTCCCTTAACTTCGTGTTCGAAGCAACCAACAACAAGGCCGAGTATGAGACCATGATTGTCGGAATTGAGATGGCGCTCCTCAGTGGAGCCCACAAAATCAGGGTCTACACTGACTCAAAATTGGTTGCGCGTCAGCTCAACGGACAGTACGACACCAGAACTGGGTTCCTGTCTGCGTACAGAGAGAAAGTTAAAGCCTTGGTCTCATGCCTAGAAACCTTCGCGGTAGAGTCCATCCCGCGAACCTCGAACACAAAGGCGGATGCTCTCGCGAGGTTGGGATCTGCCCTTCCCTTGTAAGTGGGGAATCGCGTGATGGTGGAGAGAAAACTCTCACGAAGTGTAACCGGCGAGGTCCTCTCTGTTACCACAAGGGACTGGAGGACCCTGATGAGGTATTTTTGGTGGTCGTTGATACCTATCAAAGAAACCTAACTTAACCAACTCAGTAGAGCGGTAAGCAAGGGTCGATCCCACAGAGACTCATGTATTTATGCTTTTACTTGCATGCCAAGTAATAGAACTAAAGGGGGGGTTTTATGATTGAAAATCTAATATAATATGCAAAATTGAAAACTAACTATGAATGCAAGTATGATTGTAATAAACAAGTATGAGAAAAGTGTGTTCAACTAGTTAAATTCATCATAGATATGCTTATTGATCATTGATTCTCTTGATTCTCTATTCCCTTGAATAATCTACCGTGGATTATTATCCAAAATTTTATATTTAGTTGAAAGAGCTAACAGTCTAAACAACCCTAATCATCTAACAACCTAGAACAACGTCTAGATTCAATTAAATGACAGCTTAAAGTCCAAAGTATCAATAGAAACAAACACTTAGAGCAAACAGACATCTAAGTTATTCGTGGATTTATTCCCTTCTACAATTGAATAGACCGAACGGGTCCAAACAATTATAGACGCTACTTTATCTAATCAACCCCGAATGGGCATTAATCAAACTAGTTGTAAATTAACCTAGAAATTCTATTAGGTGGCCAATCTAAGAAAATCCTAGAATAATTCTGATTCAATTAAAGCACAAGGAATAAAACCTATTCAAATTGATGAGAATCAATCAAATCTCACAATAGTATGCAATCTATGATTTCAATAACTAGTCAAACACAAAGGAAATTAGCAATTCATAATTGAAATTAAGAAAACTTACAAAGGTTTAAGTTTGCCTCTAGAGAGAAAAACCTAGCCTCCAAAAATCTGATAAAAGTTATCATAAAAGATAGACTAACAAGAGTTTAAATATGCCTCCCAAAATAATCCTTCAAAACCCTACAATTAAGTTTAAAAGTCGGACAAGATATAATATAAGCCCAAAAAGGTCGAGCCCAATTCTCGGCCCAAGACATCTCCGCGTAGAAAGCCCGATTGCTCGGTCTTGCACAATGGCGGCCGCGCAATTATACCATCCCGCGCAATTAGCCTCAGTTCAGCATTCAGGCGACACTTCAGAGGTTGTTTTGAACCCCTTTGAGTTGGAATTTGGACTCGGAGTAAAAATATGAATTGTAGCTCTTCGAGTTAGCTTTCCAGTGATACCAAATTCAGCTTAATCCGACCACTATAACTCCCAAACCAAGCCTTTCAAGATAGAGGTGTCGAAACAAGAACTCCAATGCATAGCCTGGATGTAAGCGTTCTTTTCACACAAGCTCTTGGGCGTTAACTCTTCTAATCTTCACTTGTATCACTATAAGCTTCCTCAAACTTCACCATAGTCTTCTAAGATCCATCCCATTCATGCTTGTTTACCTAAATATCTGCAAAACCGAACAAAACAACCACAAAACTCGAATTTCCTAGAAAACCTAGAAACCTAAGAACTAGACTAAACTAAGTTAAAACCATGCAAAATAAACATAAATATGCATCCTAAACACTATCTAAATGCAAGCTATCAGACCCCGATCACACGATATGTGGAGAGCGGCGTCCTCCCAGAAGACCCCGCAGAGGCTCGAAAATTGAAAATGAAGGCGTCCCGCTATTGCGTCATTGGTAGCCGTCTCTATAGACGAGGATATGCCGAGCCAAACCTACTGTGTGTACCAATCGAGTCCACGGAGCATATCCTCTATGAGGCACACTAGGGGGTCTGTGGCGGCCACCTGAGATGGTGAACCCTGGCACATAAAATCACCCATTTGGGATACTTCTGGCCGACCCTTCGACAAGACACAAAGGCCTACGTACAGCGATGTGATGGGTGCCAGAAGCACGGTAACCTCCAGCATGCCCCGGTCTCGTGTTGTCGCTCCATCCACGCAACATGCCCCTTCACAATGTGGGGGATGGACATCCTCGGCCCCTTTCCCAAGGTTGTTGGTCAGGTACGGTACATCTTGGTCATTGTCGATTACTTTACGAAGTGGGTCGAAGCCCAAGCCATGGCAAAGATCACTGGAACAAAGGTCTGTGAATTCCTGTGGAAAAACCTCGTTTGCCGTTTGGGCGTTCCCATGACCATTATGACGGACCATGGCCCTCAATTCGATTGCGAGGAGACTCGGACTTTTTGCTCTAGCCTGGGCATAACCCTCAAGTTTTCGTCCCTGGCCCACCCCCAGTCCAATGGCCAGGTGGAGAACGTCAACGCCCGCATCTTGTCCGACCTGAAAAAACTCCTGGGCATGGCACAGGGCCGCTGGGTGGAGCTTCTCCCGCTCGTCTTGTGGACATACCGCACCACCGCTCGTCGCGCGACGGGGGAAACACCTTTCGCTCTAACTTACGGGGCGGAAGCACTAGTCCCAGTAGAAACTTTGGTCCCTTCGGCGAGAATGTTTGATTTCAACGAGAAGGAGAACGAGGCCAACCTCAGAGTCGAGCTATTGTTTAGGGATGAGCTGCGCGAGGTAGCTGACCTACGCTCCAGAGAATACAAACAGCGTGTGGCAGTGTATCACGACAAGAAGGTCAGACCTCGTCTCTTGGCCACGGGTAGCCTCGTCTTGAGGCGTACCGAGGGTGGCAAGTTGGACCCTAACTGGGAGGGGCCGTATCTCCACGGCGAGGAGGTCGCACCCGGAGCTTTCAAGCTCAAAGAAAGCGAGGGACGTATCCTGAGCAAAACATGGAACGTCGATCGACTCAAAAAAATATTATGTGTAAACTCTCTAAAGCTCGCTATCTCTCGCAAGTTATGAATAAAGGATTGCAGAATTTTCAAATCTCTCTCAAAAATGAAAATCTCGTGTTTAAAGGTCCACCCCTCGCTTCCCGCTTGAGGTTGGAGAATCTCGTTAAGCGCACCCCTCGCTTCCCGCTTGGGGTTGGAGAACCTCGTTAAGTCCACCCCTCGCTTCCCGCTTGGGGTTGGAGAATCTCGTTAAGTCCACCCCTCGCTTCCAACTTGGGGTTGGAGAACCTCGTATTTAAGTCCACCCCTCGCTTCCCGCTTGGGGTTGGAGAATCTCGTTAAGTCCACCCCTCGCTTCCCGCAAGAACCTCATGTTTAGGTCCACCCCTCGTTTCCCGCTTGGGGTTGGAGAATCTCGTTAAGACCACCCCTCGCTCCCCGCTTGGGGTTGGAGAACCTCGTATTTAAGTCCACCCCTCGCTTCCCGATTGGGGTTGGAGAACCTCGTATTTAAGTCCACCCCTCGCTTCCCGCTTAGGGTTGGAGAACCTCGTATTGAAGTCCACCCCTCGCTTCCCACTTGGGGTTGGAGAATCTCGTTGGAGAATTAAGTCCACCCCTCGCTTCCCACTTGGGGTTGGAGAACATCATATTAAGCCCACCCCTCGCTTCCCGTTTGGGATTGGAGAACATCTTACGAGGTCTGAGCGAGGCTCGTGATCTTGGCATAAAAAACATCATGCAAGGTCCGAGCGAGGCTCGTGACCTCGGCTTAATAATCATCATGTGAAGACCCGAGCAAGGATCATGATCTCAGCATAGAAACAAACACCCAACGTGGCCCGAGGATGCCACATGTTGTGACACTCGGACCATGGGGTTGGATCCATATGTATACAAGTAAATTAAAAACAAAAGACCAAACACATCCATAAGGTAAAAAGAAATCGCATAAGATAAGGCCACAAGGGCCGAGGTGTTTTAATTACAGACCCCGCGGGGCCACCAACATAAAAAAACAAACATCAGAAAACCAGAAACACCCTTCATTCCTTCGAAGCCTCGGCAGCAGCATCTTTCGGAGCATCAGCGGCGGAGCCCGTAGGAGCGTCGAGGACGGGCAGAGCAGAGACAGCGGCAGGCTTGGAGTTCGGCACGTTGGCGGGTTGAGAGCCCGTGGCGACAGGGTCCAGACTTCGCTGGTCGAGGTCCTCTGCGGGGGGCGCCTCGGAGGCCACTGTCCCATCCTCTTTGAGGAAGAACTCGCATTCTCCCTCGGGATCCTCCCCGACTTCTTCCCCCATAGTCTCCGTGTAGCTGGGGTTGAAGAAGGAAATGCGGGTGTCAATATGCCCATACTTGGCAACCGCCTACTTGACCCCCATGCGGACGGCCTGGCGGAAAATTTTCTGCACGCTCCCCAACAGCCCCTCCTTATATTCCGCCGACTCCACATACTTGGGCCCCGCGGCCATCACCTCCTCATTAAGTTCGTTAACGCGCTAGCCGAGGTTGGTGATCTCGTCCTCAGCCTTCAGAAGCCCTGCCTCCTTCTCCTTAAAAAATTTATGCTCTGCGGAGAGCTTGCCCCGAAGCTCCTCGTTCTCTCCCTGTATAGCCTCGGCCATGGCCTTTGCCTTGTTCGCTTCCTCCTTCGCCCTCGCCTTTGCCTCGTCCCTCGCCGCCCTCGCCTCGTCCTTCGTCGTAGCCTCCGCGGCTTTAATCCGCTTCCCGGCCTCGGCGAGCTCCTTCTCGTGCCTCGCACACTCCTCTGCGCTGGCTTTAAGTGCCGCCTCCATTTTGTCCATCCTCGTCTGGAGGAGGGTGAGGCGGTTGCGGTTGTAGTTCTCAAAGAAGGTGTGCTAAAAATTCACAAAGTTGTTAAGAAAAAAGAAAGACACGAAACCAAAACAGAAGCGAGGTTCATAAAAGCAGAACATACCATGGTTGAGTAGCGGGCGGCCTCGTCATTAAGGGTCTCCTCGGTGAGGTTGTTGGCCCACGAAACCTCTTCCTTCCACTCATCCCGACCCCACTTCACAGAGGCACCCCTAGCCGGCCCGGGGCAGTGGAACTTGGCGGGAGAAGGACCGGCGGCATTGGTAGCTCGTCCCTCAAAGTTAAAAGAGGGGATGATCTCCTTCCCCGACGAACCACGTTGGTCGTCCCCCCTATGCTTCTTTTTATCCCCACGGGGGGACTTTGTATTTTTTCTCTTGGACCCGGCTCCTTCGTCGGATCCTCGGGAGGCTTGGGATGACATCATCGCGACGTCCCCCTTAGGAGGGGCCCCCTCATTGGTTTTATCCCCGGGCACTTTCGGTGGCGGGGGTGCGGCCTTCGGTTGCGAGGTGGGTGGCCTCGCCAGCGCGGTTGACTCCTTTATAACAACCCCTTGTTGACTTCGGGGGTTCGGGGCGTTGGAAGAAGAAGTCACATGTTTCTTCCCCTGCGACTTCGAGGTAAGAGCGCCAAATAGATCAACCACTGTCAGAGAAAAACATAAAAGTAAGTTAGGTAGAAAGCAAGAAACAAGACGTAACAAAGCAAGCTAGCGAGGCTTTCAACCTCGTGGCCTAAAAACGGGGGCAAATAAAAAAAAAACAACAAGAGAGAAATTAAATACCCTCTTTACCCTCGTGAGGGGGGAGGGTGAGGCTCAGGCCGGCCCGCTCAAGCCGGTCGTGCGCTAGGTACTCCTGGAACAATGCCTGATGGTCCGGAGCATGCCGGGCCTTGAGTTCCTTGAGTTAAGCAACGTTATGTGTTCCCCGGGGACGGACGAAATTGTCCGGCGCCGTGGGAAAATTGAGATACCTCCCAGTGAGGTCTCGAACCAAGAACCACTTCTTCTTCCACGACCCTACGTTCGAGGGGGCCGTGGTGAGTTTAATGCCTGGCATGCTAAGATTGACAAGGCAGGATTTTTGCTCCCTCCTCGCTAGAAATAGACTGACCATGATGTCGAGATTCGGCCCATCCCCGACCTCGCGGTTGCGAACGGTGTAGGGGCACAGCAGCCTCCATGCGTTGGGGAACAGCTGAGCAGGGCAGACATGCATGACCCACAAGAAATCAACAATACGTTGGGCCAGAGGTAGCCTGAAGCCGGCCAAGAGACTGAATAGGTGCACGACCACGCACCTATCGTAGTGTGCCAAGGAGTAGCCCTCCCCCTCGGGAAGCGCCAGCTCGACTCCCTCGGGCCAGGCAAAATCCTTAGCGGCATCCGCGAGGTCTTTTAGCTTCAAGGTCGTGGGCTCCCCCTCGGACAGAAAAGCCTCGTTCGAATCTGAGGACGTAGGGATCCGCTCCTCAAGGACGGGCGGGACGTAGGACACGGCGTCAGTAATATAATCCGCGAAGAAGCTCGCAAGCTCGGTGGAGTCAGACGACCTCACAACAACCTCAGCAACTTCCTCATCAGAAATCGAAGACGAGGCCATTTCGACGTCGGACGATGCGCGAAGCTGAGAAAAGCAAGAGTTAATGGAAACAACAGAATCGCTGGAAGAGGGGTCGCTGAAGACCAACGAAGGAGACCTCAGGTTTTGGGAATCACTAGCCTCTACACTCCCTACGGACTCGGAAATCTCCTCGTAGAATCCCTCTTAGACTTTGAACATGAAGCCTGGTGGGGGGCTCGAGGAGGCTTTCCTAGGCATGAAAGAACGATGTCCAGGCCACGAAAGGCGAGCATCTGGAAAAGAAAAGAGGTTTGAGACATCGGGCAAAACAACCAAAGAAAGACAACGCGGGATCATAAGAGGAGAAGGCCACGTGGCGCCCTAGAGCTACTCTGACAAGATAGGACGGCGGGGGAGAATTTGAAGCGCCAAAAAGAGGAGTGAGAAAGAAAAGTGCAAACCAGCGGTGGAAACCCAAACGTCCCGTCAGTCGGGCATCATGACGTTTGGGTTTTCGAGGATCTCAAATTTCAAAACGGCGAAAACACAAAAACCCAACCGTCAATTGGCGGACGAAAGGTTCGAAGGCGTGGCGGTCACCGCCCTTGCTCCACCGTCTCGCCACCACGGCGCTAGCGAAAAATGCCGAGAGACCACCGTTGCCCACCAAAGCACAAAACAAAACAAAACAAAGCAAGAAAAAGCGAAGAAAAATGGCGAAGGCACCACACTGAAATGCACGCCACCCTCACCACCACCGTCTCGCCGCCACAGCGCTGGCCAAAAACACCGAGAAACAACCATTGCCCACCAAAGCACAAAACAAAACAAAGCAAGAAAAAGCGAAGAAAAAATGGTGAGGGCACCACGCAGAAACACACGCCGCCCTCACCACCACATTTTCGCCACTGTGACACCGGCGCGAAACACCAGGCGACACACCGTCACCCCTTTAAAACACGAAACGAAGAAAAAACAAACAGAAGAAAATCAAAGGCATCGTACGGACGCCATCACCGCCTTCAACCCCTCCGTTTCGCCACCGGCATGACACGCCAGGGAGCATCCGTCTCTCGTTAAGAACAAAAGGCGGCGAAAGAAAAGGCGAAGAACATTGAAGACGAGAAAAAGAGAGTCGAGCACTTACTTGCTTAGAATCGGCGTGGAAAAGGCGGTGGTGCAACTGGAAGGTGGCGGAAGGTCGTCGAAAACTGTCTCGAAAACTGATCACAAGGAACTGAAAAGACGAAGAAAGAGAGAGCGAAAATGTTGGAGAAGAAGATGAAGAGGAGGCGTGTGAGAGACGCCCTTATAAAGAACAAGCTTGGGCCTCCTCTCGCTCCCGAAAGGCTCATTGGGCCTATCCCGCTTGAACGGCCCATTAAGCAAAGTATGAGGAGCGGGCCCAAGAAGCATCACCCGTGCGAGCAAGAGAAAAGCCTAAGTACGGGGCCTCACAAGGAGAAAACCTTGAAAAATGCCCTCCCAACCTCTAGAACCTCGCACCTCGCAAAATGCCTTCCCAACCTCTAAACCTCGTACCCCGCGATCCAAAGGAGCTTATGACCTGCGGTCCTCGGGGCGAGGTCCCCAGGCCATGGGGTTGTGATGATGTCCAAAATGGTAAAATAAGAGGTGGGCCCGGGGCACAAAGAACAAACAGACCCGACGGGACTCCCAAGGATGAATCTGGGGCCCACAACCATACCCATCTTTTAATTTAACAAAATTCCCATCCCCACGAGGTCCTCCGAAACCTCGGAGCGAGGTCTAAACCTCGCCACCGACTCTACTAACGCGCCCGCCCACACGGACCACTCAGCTGGTGCCGCTTCCCCGAGCCAATCACCGGCTGCCTCATCTCCAGATCAATCAGAAGCCCTGATCTCGGGCGTCCCACATCGGACAATGACCAAAACTCGACTCCTCAATTCTCTATAAATAGGGAAGAACCCCGTAGGTAGAGGGGGTCGAAAAACATCTTGAACTCAAGAGCTATCTTGCTCGTTGAAGATCGACGTGATTGAAACATCGTCAAAAGACCTCGCTACAGACAAGCGAAGTTCACAAAAAGACTTTAAGTCACACAGATCTCTCCCTCGCATTAAAGACCTCGCTACACAATCTCGCAGGCCATCCTCACCATACTCTCAGCTCAACCTCGCACCACAATCAATCAAGCAAGGGCCAAGAAATTGAGCCATACCTGATGTGCTCTTCCTATCTACCAAGTGACCTGCAAAATCTGCATCCGAGAATCCGACAAGTTGGAACGAGTTGTGTCTTGGATACCATCGACATAACCCATCGTTCCCTTTCAAGTAGCGTAGAATTCTCTTTACTTCTTTTAGATGTGTTTCTTTAGGATTAACCTGAAATCTTGCACAAAGACACACACTGAACATAATATCTGGCCGACTAGCCGTTAGGTACAATAGGGAACCAATCATTCCACGGTACATTGTTTGATCAACATCAACACCATTAAGATCAGCATCAAGACGAGTATTAGGAGAAATAGGAGTATCAAAACTTTTTGTAGAATCCATACCATACTTCTTCAATAGCTCCTTGATGTACTTTTGTTGATGTACCTTTGTTCCCTCATCACTTTGTACCACTTGTAGACCAAGAAAGAAAGTGATTTCACCGATCATGCTCATCTCAAACTCACTTCTCATTAGATTCTTGAAGCTTTCTACAAGTTTGGGGTTAGTAGAACCAAATATAATATCATCAACATAAACTTGAACTACTAAAACCTCACCGTCTTGTTCCCTTAGGAACAATGTCTTGTCGATCACACCATGCCTATATCCATTGGCTAATAGAAACTGAGCGAATCTATCATACCAAGCACGAGGAGCCTGTTTAAGACCATAGAGGGCCTTATCCAGTATGTAGACATGATTAGGGTGATCAACATCTTCAAATCCTGAAGGTTGCAACACATAAACCTCCTTTTGTAGGTATCCATTCAGGAATGCTGTCTTCACGTCCATTTGATATAATTTGAATCCTTTGTGAACAACATAGGCGATTAGAAGACGAATGGCTTCTATTCTTGCAACAGGAGCGTACGTTTCATCGTAGTCAATCCCTTCTTGTTGATTGTACCCTTTTGATACAAGCCTCGCCTTGTTCCTTGTGACAACTCCGGTGTCATCAAGTTTATTCCTGAAAACCCACTTTGTTCCTATAGCCATTTTGTGCTTTGGCTTGGGAACTAATCTCCATACTTTGTTCCTCTCAAACTGGTGCAGTTCCTCTTGCATAGCAACTATCCAGTCAGGATCTTTTAATGCTTCCTTGACATTCTTGGGCTCTGCAAGAGAAATAAACGCATTGAAAGCACAAAATTCTTAATAGAGGAACGAGTAAGCACACCTTTATCGTATGGAGTGATGATGTTGTCAACAGGATGATCCCTCTTTTGATGATAGTTTCTGACTTCAATTTGAGTGGGATCTATTCTTGATTCCTCTTGTTCCTGTTGGCTTGTCGTTCCATGGAATGTTCCCTCTTCCACATGATCTTCATTTTGTGGAGAATCATCTTCAGGAACCAGAGTACTTTGTGTGTCATCTTCATCCAAGACATGACTTGGAAGAGTGACGTCTTCATTTGGAGCTTGTGCACTTAAGTCTGGATCGACTTCATCATCTGAATCTGAGTTTAGAACCTTCAATACATCCTTGTTACTTGACAGATTCCCTCCATTTTAGGACTCGTCAAAGACAACATGAATGCTTTCTTCAAACTTCTTAGTCCTTTTATTGAACACCTTGTAAGCCTTGTTGTTGGACGCATATCCTAGAAAGATACCTTCGTCACTCCTTGGATCAAACTTGTCTAGCTCGTTTTTTCCGTTATTGTGAATAAAGCACCTGCATCCAAAGACTTTCAAGTGGGAAATATTTGGCTTTCTTCCCTTGATTAGTTCATATGGAGTTTTAGAAAAGTTGGAACGTATGGTGACTCTGTTAATGATGTAGCAAGCGGTACCGACAGCCTCTGCCCAAAAGGACCGAGGCAAGTTACTTGCCAACATCATATTGCGAGCCATGTTTTGTAGTGTTCCATTCTTTCTCTCTGCTACGCCGTTTTGTTGAGGAGTCCTCGGCGCAGAATAGTTCTGAGATACTCCATGTTCATCACAGTAGCTATGGAACATGGAATTCTTGAACTCTGTTCCGTTGTCCGACCTGATAGCCTTCAATTTCTGTCCTGTTGATGCTACTACCTTCTTGATCCAGCTTTTGAATGTCATGAACGTCTCATCTTTTGAACCTAGAAAGAGTGTCCATGTATATCTAGTAAAATCATCAACAATAACAAAAATGTACCTGCTACCACCATGACTTCTCACCCACATGGGACCACACAAATCCATGTGTACCATATCAAGAGGATGAGAGGTGCTAATTGACAACTTTGGTTGAAAAGATGACTTGCTTTGTTTCCCTTTCACACACTCTTCACACAAGCTTTCTTTTTCTGTAAGAACTTTGGGAAGTCCTATCACCAGATTTTGTGAGTAGAGTTTGTGAATTCCTCGATGATTTGCATGACCAAACCTCCTATGCCAGAGATCAGTCTTGTCATCTACTGTAACAAAGCAAAGTTCTTCTTGTGGTTGGAAACTTGAGTCGACAAAATACACATTGTTGCACCTCTTTCCTTTAAGGACCACAAGATTTGATTTCATGTTCTTGATCGTACAGCCATCTGAGGTAAAAGATACCTCGTTGTTCCCTTGCTCACAAAGCTGAGCAATACTCAACAGATTGTAACCAAGACCTTTCACCAAGCTTACGTCTTTCGCGCTGGTCTTATCATTTAGCTTGACTTCACCTGTTCCAATGATTTCTCCTTGTTGTTGCCAAAAAAAATGTTTCCTCTAGCATTGATTTGATGTGTGGACAGAATACTCTCGTTCCCTGTCATGTGACCTGAACACCCGTTGTCAAGGATCCAGCGGATGTCCCCCCTCACTTCAACCTACAAGAAAGAAATCACGTTTTAACGACCCAGGCCTGCTTAGCCTTCCCGGATCGGTTAGCATAGCTCACAGAATGATAAATTTGAGATTGAACTAAAGTAGCTTTTTGTGGACTCTTGGAACAAGAAGCAATATTTGAGGGATCAACATGATTTTTCCTTTTGTCAGTTTTAGAATCTTGCTTCTTTTGTGGTTGTGGAGCTGGTTTCTTTTTGTTTTGATGAGATTTGTCATACCCTTGATTTTTCTTACCAGACCACTATTTCTTGTTGTTCCTTGTATTCTGGTTTTGAATCCTTTTGTTAGAATCTTCTAATCTAACCTTACAGTCTTTTTGAATATGATCTCCCCCACCACAGTGATAGCACACCCTATAATATTCGCCAAGGTAGTGTTTAGGATGTGGTTTCTAGAGGGTACGTTCCTTAGCACGTTCCTTGGAAGGGACTCTGTGCTGGTTCCCTTGAGACTGTTTAAGATATATCTTATGAGCCGTTTTTCCAGAATACCATTAAGAGTTATCATTTAAATCACTCTCAAGAATCTTAACCCTACCCTCTAGATGAGTAACTTTATCTCTAGCAGATTGAAGTTCCCTAGCTTTTCTTTCCATCTTTTCCTCAAAGCTAAGGTCATCAAGAGGATATTCAGATTTATCCTTTCCATAACCAATACCACATCTAGTCGGATTAAACACAATTTGAGTTCGTTTATAAAGCTCATTCTCTAATTCCTCTCCTTTGAGTTTATAGATAAGTAAATCCGTTCTAAGCTCGTTATTGGTTTCAGTGAGAGTCTTAATATCTTTCTTTAGATCTTTACACTCTGAACAAGGAACATCACTAGTAACAGTAGTTTCTGATATTTTTTCTTCAAGATTAAGACATTTCTCATCAGAAGCTTCTATTTCTTCTTGCATCTTTAAGTTATCTTCAAAAAGCTTTTTAACCAAGATGACAAGATCAGATTGTTTAACATTCTTTAAACTAGCAAGGAATTGTTCAGGAGTTACCTCTGGGTCAGCATCTTCGGTCTTCAGAGTCATGGCACAGACCTTTGGTTCAGATTCATCATCCAAGTCAAGATCCCATGCAGCGATGTAGGCCTTCTTCTTCTCATTCCCAGACTCGTTACCTTTGTGACAACTCTTTGCATAGTGACCCTTTTCTTGACAGTTGTAGCAGGTAACGTCCTTGATATCCTTCTTCTCTGAGTTGATCTTCTCTTGTTCCTTCCAGGCTCCTTGCTTTTTGCCTTTCTTGTAGAAAGCCCTCATTGTTTTTATTATGAGAGCCACGTCAGAGTCTTCCTCTGTAGTATACACTCCTCTTCCGGCAGTAATGTTCTCAATGGTCTTCTCCACTTTGAGAGCAATACCCTTGTCAGAACTTGAGATGCTACTTTTGACTTTCTCATATCGCTCATAGTCCGTTAGCTTTCCAAAGATTTCATGAAGAGTGCAAGTCTTCGTGATTGAATTTTCTCTTAGCAAGCCTCTGGTCACGACATACTTGGGACCAAAACCATCAACAATCGTAGAAATTTTCTCCGATTGAGTGATGTCTTTTCCAATACCAAGATGGTTGATGCGATTCACCAATGCCTCGAACCGAGATTGGTAGGTGGCAATGGTTTCACCATCCTTCATTTGGAAGTTGTAGAACTCCTTCTTGGCATCCTTTTGATAGCTTTCCTTCAGATCCGTACTACCGATGTGCATTTGCTCAATGGCCGCACATGCTTCTTTTGCGGTTTTGCAGTTCACCACCCTTAGCAGATCTTCAACACCCAAGGCATTGTTCAACAACATTTGTGCCTTGTAGTTCTTCTCCATTCCTGACCATTCAGTTGGTCCCCATTTGGTTTTTTTGTCCTTTTTGGCCTCAAGAATGACATAGTCTCCATCCTCAATGACTGACCATGCTTGATAATCATTGCTCTTGAGCCAAGTAGCAAATAGGATCCTCCAGTGGTCGTACTCTTCTGGAACAAGAAGTGGAGGCTTGTTGTTTCCAATCCCGACGTTGTGAGTGTTGTTTGAAGTCATTTTGTATTCCTGCACAAACACACAATCTAGAGCAAACCTGCTCTGATACCAATTGTTGAATCGTGACGCGTCAGTAACAAGTCAGGGAACTAGTAATGTTCTCTGGGCAGCGGAAATAAACAATAAGAACACAGAATTTAGAGAGGAAAACTTTCTGTCCGACTAACAAGTCGTAGAAGAAAAACCTCTACCTCTGAGACTCCTTCTCAGAGGATTTTCAATAGAATACCTTTATTAAGTTTCAACGATTACAAGGCAAGTCAAGTTCCCTGGTAACTAAGGCACCAACCAAAGTTCAACCAACTAGACTTCTACAACCCTAAGCGTAAACCTAAGACAAAGTAAACTACTGACTTACTTGTGGATTCTTCACCGGAAAAAGCCACACACTCATACACTTGAAAAGCTCACTCTCCAAGTTCGTCGTCTTCAACCACACTTTTACCCTAGCTAAGCCTAGCTATTTATAAGATAAGTTAAGTCTGATCTCACACGTAATTCTTGCCTAATTAAGCTGATATTCCACTTAACAAATCCCACACAATAAGGAAAAGTATTGTTTGTGATTTCGGATCCTCAATCATGCCGATTCTTGCCAAAACCGAATGATCTCAAATTTCCTAAGATAAGATCGTGTGAAGATTGATCTTATCCTCTCTTTTATCTCCTTAAGCAACCGCCTACAGCTGTAGTATCTTCGTAGAAGATTGCTCTCAGAAGATATGGTAACTTTCCATTTATAGAAAGCCGCGTTCCTTCTGAGACGCGCTTCCTAAATTTGTCACTCGTTCCCTCCATCGTTCCTCACAATGTTCCGTCACTCGTGACCATGTACCTGTTTCCTGAAACACTTACATGTAGAAGCAAGTTATATCAACTAAGTTTGTTATCATCAAAACTAAGAGAAACAATAGAACAACCATTGTTCCAACAGTGACTACTAGGAACAGAGAAGTTCGAATCTTGCTTTTGTAACCAAGGAACAAATAAATAAAACAAGTAGATTATTCAAGATCCTTCCTTGAAGGTAGATGTTTACCCACACAATTAGTTGGTGGCGTGGGCTTCCTCTGTAAGGAATTGTTCCCTGCTTTACGTACTATTCTTTTTTTCTTGTTTACTTGCATATTTTTGTCAAGTAACAGTTCCCATAATTATGATTACTCTGTACTAGCGCACGTTGATACAACAAATGCAATCCACAAATTACCTTACAATTGCTTTGAAGTCCTCAACTCTATCTTCAACATATCAATTTCAGTTTCAACATACTTGAGACTTGTAGTCGATCAACTTCATAAGGAAAAAAAAAATGACAGAAAAGACATGATAAAGCTTCATGTTTATTGCTAGTGAATAGTGAGTAAAAATCTGGATTGCCAGTAATTAGGGTATCCAGCTCAAATGTTGCAGATGACTAAAATTCAATCGGCTGGTAAATATCATCCCCCAAATTTCTGAATTCTTCCATCATCTTGTAGTTCAATCTCAACAAATAATTGTCTGCTCCTCGAAGTTGAGACATATGTTTCTTAATTGGATTACAAAGGCAGAATAACGGTTGACTCAGGAGCTTAATGGCACACTTTTGTAACAGAGGAAACCCATTGCCATGAGTGTACCACAATTTAACTGTAACCAATTCATTCACTAGTTAGACAAAAAAAAAATCAATAAAACCTTCCAAAAATTAGTATAGTACACTCACCAGGATGATTAGATTTACACTCCGAAATCGAAATGTTTGCGAATGGGTTGTTGGATTTGATATTGTAGTCTTCCATTTCTTCATAAAGTTCTTCTTCTTCAACGCTCTCTCCGATAACATCCTTCAAGCCCGACTTCACAAGATCAGATGGCTTAAGGTCCCATTTTACCACATCCAACATACAAGAAGGGCTCAAATAAACAGTTGCATCGTACATTGGGTCAATGGAGATATCATTTTCTACCCATCTCATAAACAAAATCCAAATCGTCCAAAACTTCATGTACTTGCGATCCTTATAATCTTCAAGAACACGTTTCACTTTATCTATTGCCATGTGCAAGTATCCAGCACTTGGAATCAAGGTGTCCATGACACGGGGAATCTCGGAAATTGGAGTAAGAGCTCTTAGTAGTTCATTCCCATCATACCAAAACTCGTAGTTGGTAATGATTGCTGTTAAATGAGTCTCATTATCCAAGTCAAATCGCTCATAATCTTTAAGATTCGATAGCCACGATCTAAGTTCGTGTTCAAGCAACATTATTGAACCAAGGCGAGACAAGGACTTCGCGTGTTTTCCATCTACGAGCTCTTCAGCTCTTTCCTTATCCAATCTCTTGCCATATTTCCCGTACAAGTTAGAACCAACTATATATTGGTATATTTTCTCTGATTTGTCAATCAAGCCCTTGACCCACTTCGATTCCTCGCAGATTGAACCATAAAACCGTTCGATTTGTTGTCGGACACAAAAGTCCGACACGATACCAGGAAAATCAATCCAAGTAAAGTTGTCTGTTACTTTGGAGGCATGGTAGAGACACTTGGATACATGAGATTCTACATGTTCGGGAAATTTCGTGACGTCGTCCACGGATAAGTCCAATACGTGGTTCTTTAGGGCGAGAGTAAATCCGTAGTAGCTAGAGAAGCTATCAACTTCCACAAAGATGAACCCTTTCGGACAATAGAAGCCAACGACAAGGTCGTGGGTTTTCCCAGCTTGATCAAAGTCACAGAACATCATGGTACAGCCAGTTGTTTTCCATGACTCCTTAACCATCTTCATGTGTGAAGTCACCTCATGCTCAAAATTCAATAGCGAATTTTGTATGATGAGAGAATTCCCTAGGACAAAGCTCGGCGGAAGACCGTGTTGAGCTACCCTTGCCAAAAGGGTCCTAAAGTGTGGATCTTGTATTGTATCAATCGGAATGTTTCTACTCATCAAGAACTTGACAAATGCATCAACTAATTCTTCTTGTTCACTACCCTCGTCCTTGTCCTTGTCGTCGTCTGTGCTTAAGCCAGTATTACTTGGCTCCCCTCCCTCGACAACATTAAAGTCGTCGTCATCTTCTTCTATGGGCGAGGATCGTGCTCTTTTCCTCAAGGTTCTCTTCGAATTAGCTTCCTCTCGAATGTGAGAAGGCACTGATTTACAGGATCCAATTTCATCACTTCCTTGACCAGATAAGTGATTTCGAATAGTAGAAGCGAGCCCTGTAAACTCCTCACTACAATGTTTACATTTCCATCTACCATTGCTTACTTTTTCTACGTTATCCCAGCAGAATTTGTTTTTAGGCCTTCCCATGAGAGTACCTGGATGCATTATATATATATATATTCCTTGAGATGAAAAATGATTTTTTGCCCCCACGAAACCCGCACAAAGAACTAATAGATGATAATTCGTGACTAGCTACATAAAGAAAATAGGGTTGACAGAAAAAGATCGAGCATACAAATGAAAAATCAACAAGGGAAGAGGATTATTAATTGTACCTGATTTGCAAAACAGTGAGAATCGAAGGAGCTTCGGAATTTGGGATGATGAAACGACGTTAGAAGAGTGCGCCTGTACAAGTAAATATGTGCAGATCGATCTAGTTTATGCTTATTATTACTCTTGAGCAAATAGTTGACTTTTGTAAAATTAAGTATAAACGAATTTTTTCAAGTTTTCCAGAAGATGGTCGAAGTACTCCGTATTAGTTAACGCGTATTAGTTCCTCCTAGAGCAGGTCTGGTCTGGGTCTATATTTCCTGTCTGCGGGATTATAGCTATAAGAGATTGATTGAGATGTTCTTTGTTGGTCATTGGGCTAGTTACACACGTTTTAGGCTTCAAATAGATGGGCCTTTCGAGAAGTTGGGCCATAATCAACAAAGAACATCTCAATCTCTTTTCGAGATCAATAAATAACAGAGCTGAAGTGGATCATGGAGCTAGAAGGGAGGGGCTTCTTTTCGAGATCAATCCACCTACCCAGCAATACTCATCGTCTCCTTCGAATTTATTATTACTTGTCGATTTGCAGATTGTTCATCCTAAGCATTTGATTGTTCATTCTAAGCATTCAAGATCGATTATCGTATTGTGTAACTTCAAAATCAGAATATATATATCACACTCTGTCTTTTGAATTATAAATCTTCATATTTTCCATTCTATCCTATAACCTGTTAACATGTTACAATTGGCGATTGACTAAGGTTTCATGCATTATAGCAAATTTTGCGTTTACACGTTTAATTTACCCAAAATAATTGGCTCCCACCATGGGACCCTTAGCCAAAAAATCAATCAAAACATGTTACCACATCCACTGCCTCAAATGACCAACGATCAAACTTCCAACACTAGACCCTCGGGCAGAAATGCAAAACATGAAGTTAACCTTAATTGTTATTTGTTACCTTTGATCAACCACAAATCATTCCTCCTATGACCTTAATTGGGGATTGTTAAAAAGCGAAGCTTTGATTTTGATTGTTCCAAGCGTAGTCAAGTAGACGACATTAAACATCTATGAAATAATTGTGACGTCGCTAACATTAGCTATGTCATGGAATGAAGGCGAGATTACAAGATCTTGAACACGCGTGAAAGATTGCGCACGAGATTGTGCTATTCTGGTTTAGGATAGAATCCTCTCGGGATAAGACAAGGCATCGACTTGCCTTATGCCCTAAGGAGTATCTTATTGTTATCTTTGTTATATTCGTGGGATGATTTTGTAAAGATTAGAATTATATTATCTTCCATAACTAAATTTGATGATAATATATTTTCTAATATGTAACACCCCTTTTTTTTACTGGATTTTTACCACCAGTGACCCCGAGAATAAACTTCCAAGGTCACCCAAGGCTTACAATAATTACAGAACTTGAACATAAAACTTTAAATGCGGAAGGTAAATTGTTTACAAAAATACATTAACAACTATTAAGAATGGTCCTTAGAAGTCGATGATCTCATCCATACCAATCTTATTTAATATGCGGAAACAAAAACTATTAAAGCAACAAGACAATCGCGTCCAACTTCTGAAGACGCCTCTTCTCTTCAATCCTTGACTCCTCCCCCTCCTCTTGATGTGCCGAAACGGAAATACGGTTGACACCAGCCAACCATGCAAAGGGAAAAAGAGCGGTCAGTTTAGTCTTGTGACAGGCTAAGCAAGGGGTTTTTTTTAAGGTGGTTCCAGTTTAGGGAGAGAGTGTAGATACGGGTATCGGACAAATAAAAGTCGGATGAAAACCTAGTAGCTACATTCCTCCACGGAAAATGGCATGACTTTCGAAAGAAGGAAAAAGAAAGAGGTCATCATAAAGGTTGATGTCTCAGAATGCATGTATGTTAGGAACGTTGTTACACTGATATTGTTATAGTTGGTTCATTAAATCTTCGTTGACCCCGCGCATCTCACCAACCCCACCGCATACGTGTTGTGTGAATTTAGATTGGAACCAGATGACAATGTAATCCAAGAGCGAGGATGGTTTCCCATTTTGTACCGACCATCCTATCCATATTCTTTGTGTACGAGTACACTTATCTGTGGAAGAAACAATTACAAATAGTTCCACTTGGATTATTAGGTACGTTAATTAGAAGAGACAAAGTCTCAGATTACTTAAGATATACGGGTGGGTACCTATGTCCCATGACACTTAAAAGTGCAAACACCCATCCGCGGTTGAGGAATATGGGTCATGAACACTAGGGATAGAAAGACCAATAGAATGTTTAAGAGAAAATTGAGCATGGTTGGTTATATGCTAACAGAAAACTTGATACAGGTGGTTTTCGATAATTTTGTATTATGCGGGTGGTTTTCTACAATATGTCATATTATAAGGGTGGTTTTCAGTCAATCGGCCTTTTAGAAATTTCACACAAGGGAAAGAAGCAGGGATCATCTCGTTCCTCCTACCACTAGGTTATCCAGTGCGGTACTAAAGTGGAAATCTTTGTTACAACCTTGAGTACTGGGATATTAACAACGTAATGAAGGATATAAATATAGAAACGAACCCTTTCCAAGATCTTCATTCTGGGTACAGAGTACAACTTATCTAAATAGAAGTGCATTACATTACATGCCACTTGAAACAGCAGAAGCTAAACTAAGCACCTTCCTAATCTCAATCTACATCATCTCACAACACATTTCGAAAACAACTAGTAATGATCCTCCAATACACCATTCAAACTTACTTAGAAGCTGATTCCCTGGGTGGTGTTATTGGCACTTAACAGCTGCATTCCTTCTTCACTCATCTGCTGAACTTCAGCGGGCGACAGAATCCTGATACATCGAACGCAACCCACGAACTCCCTGAATACACAAAAGATTTACACCACAAAGATGTTAGTGATCTAGTTGCGTATGTTTTAGGAAATGAAGAGGAAAAGTTAAGATAGACTTACTCCCATGGGTCATCTCCAACAAGCAAAACATCATTCTCATAATCAACATAAACCAACTTCCACCCTGATCCCCGTGGATCATTCAGCAACCCATCTAATCCAAACATGCGTTCAATTGCAGCTCGTAGCTCTTCATAATTTCTATAGCTTGTAACATCAATTGACCGGCCCACAGATCCCGTCTTTTGAACCTGCAAAAGCAAATAATTACTCAGAACATGTTCAACTTAATACTGTAAGGACTTGTTTGGAGGTCATGCAATACAAGGAACTCATAAATTATCAGGCATTAAAATTCATAATGCGTCATATGATTTAATATGCATGAATTAATTTTTGTGATCCAAAAATACATATACAGATGTATCATAAAGCATTATATCTTCGGCTTAACAGTTAAATTTTTAGGCTTCATAATGCATAAATCATCCAAACAGACACTAACATCATATCGGTTTTTACCTTTGTGTAGCTACGCAAAGGCGGAGTCACTTGTTGCCAAGAGTTGTTGTTCTGCAAGAGACTGCTCTCATCAAAATCCACATTACTAGACGACGTTCCACCTGAGTTATCAGGGAAATCTTGAATGGAGAAAGGCTGTGAATCAGCCAGGCTAGCAGAGGTAATCTGGGACTGAAGATCTTGGCTTGATCCAAAGTTCCCCATGAGACAACCATTTGAAAACTGGAAAGCAACATCTTTCGGTGCACCCAGAACAACGTTCGACACAGAAGGATCAAAGTCAAGGGAGTTGTAAACTCCGCTTTGTGTATTGGTGTCATCTGACAAGTCTAAGAAACCGTTCATGTTCGGTTCACACAATTGCTGGTTCCATAACTCTTGGGTTATAGGAGGAAGCATGTTTGAGTTCATCCCACATGGATCTTGCTTTTCACACGCGGGTAATGAACTTGGTAACTGGGGCAAATTGGGAAGTGTTTGGAAGGTAGAAGAAGTTCCATATGGTAGCCAATCAGGTGCATCCATACAAGGAAGAAGGCCATTGAAATTGCTTGTGTCCAATGAAGGCGTAACTGATGGAGGCATCTGATTCACAATGTTTTGTTGGTTAACTGAGTTGGAAGGGTCACCAGAAATGATGTTCTTCTCCTCATTGCATCTTTCGATAGAGTCTGCCTCTTTTACTTTCTGAGATTCGACTGGAACCACTGATTCCACCTTCTTAGTGGAGTTCGGCTGTGTTTGGTAAGCGTTTGTCTTGTTGACTTGGGTTTGGTCAGGTGGCTGGTCATGGCAAGTTGTTGGAGGAGGGTTTGACATAACATTATTCATTGTAGCTGATGACATCAGCTGAGGCTTCATCTGCATATTCGGCTTTGTGGCTTCTAACATGGATGCAGATGAACAAGCGCCTTGAATTGATGGATAGTTCATTTGCATATTGGGTCTCATCATATTTCTAATTGCTTGCTCTGAATACATGTTTGGGATCAACGGGTAAGAAAGGTTTCCCATTCCCCCATCTGGAACCGACATAAAAGGTCTCTTCATTACGTTTCCCCACTCAAACTCTCCTCCTACAAGTACAACCATATAAACACACTTATTAGCACATCAACTCTTACACTAGACGAGCAAGTAAAAATCAAAAACTATAGAGACAGTTTTTTTGTTCTTCTTTACCTAAATATCCAGGAAGGAAAGGGCGTTTGAATCCAGATGTCAAAGAAGGAAATAGAAAGAGGCTTTCTGGAGTCTCAATCTCCCAAGGGCTAACTCTATTCTGCTTATCACTGCACCCGGGCTCGTCCCACTCAACCTGATTTATGATATCATCAGATAAGCATATATTTTTATTTTTAGAAACTGAGAAGCTCATTTAAGTGAGAACAGAAACAGCAGTCCTTACTTGCAAGCTACGCCATTTTGAGCCAGGCCACCTCAACGGATCCAAGTCATTTATTCCTGCTATAGTACCCATATACCTACAACAACATTTTACATAGCACAAAAATTTAATGTCACTGAAATCAAATGACATCATACTGAGATACTGAAATCACTGTTTTGTCTGCATCAGTGTATAAACATTTATGATCTACTTAAATAAGGGAGATGATTTAATGCTCTTGCGGGTAAGAGACGAAAACAGAAAACACGGACCATAGCATTAAAACCGACAGCGATCAAGCAAAGAAAAAAGCGTAAGCAGCCGGTGGATGAGAATATGAGATGAGGTCGTTGAGATTTTGTCTTTACCTGCGCTTGCCTGATTCCTCTGTTTCAAACATCATCCCAAACCTCATGCCCACAGAAATCTGGGTCCCATAAACCGCTTTTCGGTATTTGTTAACTGGTACAACAAAGTCAGAAGGGCATGCTCTAAACAACGAAACACAATTAAGGAGTTAGTATCATCCTGAAAAACTCATTCCTTTAAACTCATAAAATGGTTTTATTAGGAACAAACCTTGGATTATAAAACACAGTGAATGGACTTCTTGAGGTTGCAGCATGAGCTGCGGCTGCAAGAACACCAATGTGCATACTGTCGGTGGATAGAACGGATGAGGGTAAATTCGTCTGCTGACGGTTTGCTCGTCTCACTCCAATCATTAACTGAGACTTCTCATCTCTAGATAGAAGAAATCTTACTAAATTAGATACATAATATTAGATAATCTTTACAAAAAGGCCTAAAGCAATCATATGTTAATCATTTTACCTGATAAACAGAACGGAATCCCCTGCACGAAGCCGCTTTGAGCCAACAAATATGCTCCAACCTGAAGTGAGAAGGTGTCGTTTTGGTTGCCCTACATAGAGACCGCAGAGGAAATTAGTACAGGAAGATTAAAAAACAAAAACAAAGATCAAAATTGATTGGTCAAAAGAATCAGGGGTTGGTTTGGACGTGAGCTTATGCATTATTGGACATTAAAACTGAAAATATAGTATTTAATTCAAGATGTATTACTTTTCAGGCACCCAAACACACATTTTCTACAATAGATATTACAATGCATACTATTTGCCTTACACCACATGTTTTATGCATCCAAACAAGGGCTAAATCATTTACACATCTTAGAAAGATGGTTTACCTCGGTATATATGACGAAACGTCCATGTGTTATCATGCAAATCTCGAACAACAAGCTCCTGAGTTGGAGGTTGCATTGTGAAATCCTAACAAGATATTGTCAAAGAGATTTAATTATTTGTATATATTACAGTATAATACATTAAAAGGTGAGTTAAGAAGACAGGATACCAATTGAGGAAAAAGCTTTTCTGCTGCACGACGGGGCACTGAGAAACCACCATGAGTACTTGTGTCACTTGCGGTCAATGTTTTACAGAAGAATTCAGTTGGATGTGTGCTGGGTTTCGGTGCAAATCCTGGTATAGGTAAAACATCCTTCTCCTAATCCACCACAAGAACATGATCACATATTCAACGAGTCAGTTTTGTAACTCTGAACAAGCTGATGAATATAATGGAGGATGGATTGAAGTAGATAAGCTTACAGATTGGATAGGTTGAAGGCTCATCTGAGCAAAGATTTCGTCTGAATCTTTGTCTGCCTATTAACAGTAGTACAGGAAAAAGTCAGGACGAAGTTTGAGAGATCTATGTATAAATCAAGTTTAAGGAATGGAAGGATGGACATACATGGAGGGTGACATTGTGAACTTGACATAATAGTTGAGGTGGAAGATTTGGATAGTTAGGAACTTGTGAGGTGGCGGATCTCTTTGTGGAAATTGCTACCTGCACAAAGGAGAGCATATTTAAATGATTCTGATCAGTAACAATGACAAAGAACTAAAAATTATGCTAGAAGCATCAAATTAGCTTCTTTACATCTCAAATCTTGAACCATTGGAGATAAATGAGCCTGTTTAGATGCTCTAAATGCTCAAATCAATCACTTCAGTTTTATCATCAAAGACTTATTTAGTACAACACTAGAAGCTGAAACTCTAACAAGCGGTAAACCAAGATTAAATCTTTTAAATTGGCAGTATAAGCCTAGCATTTAGAGGTTATGCAAAGATTCCTTGTCTGCATCCTTGAATACATGACAACAACCCAACAAAACCAAATGTAAATATCAGGATCAACCTCTTGAACTAACACTTGGCATAAAAAAAGGTTTACTTTAGCTCAAGTAGCATAGATAATGAAAGAATCTAACCTGTTCGCTGTGTCCCTGTGGAAAGTAGTAAACAAGACTTCCCACCTGAGGCAAAGAAGTTAGAGGTCCAGCACAAGCATGCCATAGCTCAGAGTGTATGTTCTTCCTTGCCCCTGAAAATCCAAAAAAAAAAAATACAAGAAAATCATAATAAGGACCAAAGTTTGAGTGACCAGATGAAGAAGGATCAAGAAACAAGATTTTTTTTAAAAAAAATTAAAAATTTTCAAGCAAGCATATTGAAACAAAAAGACTGAAACTTTATGCAGTAGAAACCTAAAACTTGGAACAAAAACCAAAAGTGGAAGAGATAAGTAGTTTAAAACAAACCATTCTGATCCTGCATTTCCTTCAAAATCATCTCCTCAAGAAGATTAGGTGGTCCATTAACAAGCCCTCCTGTTTTCATCTTCTCTTCCATAGAAGCCATCACAAATTAATGCACTAAAAGGGATTTCTAACTTTAATCCAACCCCAGTTGACCCACTAATGAGACCCCCACATATGCAACAGTCAACCAATAACACTCTCCTCACAAAACCTAGAAAAATCTCTCCTCCAATTTGACCAAACTCCTTGGAGAAAGATAAAACCCCCAACCCCCCAGATAAACCTAATGGGCAAATTTTACTGAACCCAGTTCATCATCCAGATTGAACCATATGGAAAAAAAATAAAAACAAATTGCCCAATAAACCCAAAGAGAATCCAGAATTTACTCTGTAAAAAACAAAGAATATTTGTAACAGGGGTGGGGGACAAAGAAGCAGGGAAAGGGAGAAGGAGCTCTCAAAAAGAAGGAAGATTGAAGGAACAAAAACCCTGCAAAAAGAACTGAAATCTAAAAGGGTGGGCCTATTTTTTCACAGCTATCCAAGAGAAAGATTAAAACTTTCTTCTTTCTTTTGAATCCAAGCACGCGGATCAAAGGAGGTGGGGTTGGATTATCGAGTGCTCTTTTTAAAATAATGATCTTTAAAGGATACTAGTGTGCTCCGTATTTTCTTTCTTTTCAAATACCCAAAAGAGATCGGCCTTTTGATGAACCTCCCCAAATTTCTTCTCTCTCTAATCTATCTCACCAGCTCAAGTAATGAAAATGGCGATTTTAGTTGCAGCGTTAAGAACAACAGTATGTGAGAAAGAGGGTGCAGAAGAAGACGACCAAGAGCACACGAAAACTGAGCGGAATAATAATTTAAAAAGCTTTTATTAGGCAGATAGAAATTGGAAGTATTGGGGTTTAATTTAATGCATAAAGAAATACTGTAATTACTTATTGAGCAGAGAACGGAGGGGGACAAAGGTAAGATGGAAAATGGAATGTCAAGCGGAATGTAGCCAATGTGGCGTATTTTAGCACGTGTATTCCAAGGTTGGATTTTTTGTTTATTTGCTCTGTTTTATAGGATGCCTCTTTTTGGCTCTTTGTGATGTTATTTTCTTATTTACATTACTGAGGGATTTCCCTTTTATGTAGGGAGTATTTATTTTGGTTCAAAAAAATGAATCATAATGAAAATTTAGATTATCTAGACATTTTTTAGGTGTGAATTAGAATGTAGACGTGGAGAAAGTTGCAACTGAAAAGGGACGTGGAGAAAGTTGCAACTGAAAAGGGAGGGACTTATATGACCATTCCCACATAAAAGCAAACTTTGATAATCTATATCAAACATGTTGACATAGAAATGAGACTTTTCACCTATAAAATCACATTTTAGAATTAATATTGATGTGAAAATGATATGCAAAATCAAATTGTAAGAGACTCTTTTTATCTTGATGTAAGATTGTTCTTCAAAATCAAGTGTAAGGCAATCTTTTTTATCTTGATGTAAGATTGTTCTTCATCGGATATTAATATTAATCAAATAATAAGTTGATATACAGTATAACGTTACAAAAAGAATGGTTTAATTTAGCACGAATTCAAGTATAATGCGTATTATTCTAAAATGTAACAATATATGAGCTTTGAAGAGATAATAATCGCAAGTAGGAATCTTGCTAATATATGATAGGACTTGTAAGATCAAAATGAAATATTTAATATGCAATGTCTAGGGTTGATCATAGGTCAGGTTATAGGTGGATAGAGCCCTTTCTCCACCCGACTCATAAATAAAAATGGCTTACTTGACTCACTCGTCATCCATATCCGACAAACATGTAACGTGCGGGCAAGTCGGATGACCCGCCACTCATGGAAAAAAAATAACTTTCAACCGATTAACAAACTAAGATTATTCAAAGGTGAAGAGACGTGTTGACCGGCTGTGGTACTAACAAGGGGCAGCGACCGGGGTGAATAAGACTAACGGAGTGGTGGTGAAGCAGTGAAGTAAGGAGGGGTCGGATAGTAGTGAGAGTTATCGGCGGTGATGCTAAGAAGATGACAACGAAGAAGAAAAGAAGATGACCGACATAGTGGAAGTGGCAAGGTCTATCGGGGAAGTCCAAACGACTAGATGAGTTGTAGAATCAAGAGGCGACAATGTTAGATTGTTAGGTTTGTTGAAGGTATTAGAATATAGTATATATTAAGTTAAATTTATGTGGATGATAAATAGGTGAGTTAGGTGATGGGTGGTGGGTCGGGTGATGGGATGGGTCAACCGGTGCAAAATCTCATCCATATATGACTTGTCACCCATTTCACCCATAACCCGACCCACATGTCACCCACTCGTATATGGTTTTTTATCCGTATATTTAAATCACGTGAAGCGGATAAATCGGTCACCCGTGAATCATGTTCAACCATATATAATGGCTAAATCAAATCATCGATGATTATAGTTGTATTGTTAAATAACTATTGATCACTTCCAAGTTTAGATGTGATATTGTTTTTGATATATTTTGCCAAACCGACCCTATAAATGATACTACCTTTTTTGAAAGAAGTAATAATTAGGGTGAAAAGGAATCATCATCGGGCATCCTTTCGGATGAGATCAGGCACGAAGCTTTAGATTGATTCGAGTCTGATCACGGGTGGTAGAGTGTCGCAATCTAGCCACTGCGTCAGCTACTAAGCTTCCTTGCCGAGGAACATGGTTGGTTTTATCGTCCTCGGAAAAAAAGCGGGTTAAGATGAGTGTCTGTAATTTGCATTTCGATCGGCCAAGGACAAGATTTATCCCCTTGAATCACCTTAATTACAATGATGTTATCTCCTTCAATTTCAATTTTCGTGAAACATCATTTCTTCACTTCTTTTATTGCAAGATAAAATCTCATCGTTTCCAATTGGATTGTACTCTAAGTTTGATTCTTTTGGGCATCTAAATGGATTAACTCTCTATCACTGTTTTGCATGACATATCCTGTCGTTGTCGTGCCATTTTGGCCTTGTTCTTTTTTACCTCAAAAACCACTTTCTTTCCAAAACTTACTTTTAACAATCTTGACATCCGTGCACTCCTCTCTACTTTTTACGTTTTTCGAGACACAAAAAATAACTTTCACCCCAAAACAACTTTTCATATACTAGTGAACCGTCAAAATTGATTTTGATTACACCCTATGGTGGTTTTGATCATTTAATATTCTTATTTTGATGCCCTCTTGTTTGAATTATGTTATTAAGAAATGATACTGCCTCTATTTACAAAAGATTGTCCTAATTTTATTAAGAAATGTTTAACAGGTTTTTTTGTTGCACATATGAATTTTTTTATGTAAATTTTGTTTATTTATTGGGTAAGAATAATGCAAATGTTTGCCTCACTTAAGGTATTCTAGCGGTATGAGACATGGAGGGATGTTGGGAGGTCCTAAATTAGATCCTTGCTTCCGCCCATTTTGAGGTGAAAAACTAAGTCTCGTCATTCTTCTTTCCATTAGGCCAGTCGACGCAAGCCGGTTTACTTGATTCGTGCTCTTTGTCGACTAATTCATGTAAACTCGGAGTTTATCATCAAAGGTGGGTTTCTCGTCAAAAAATACAAATGTTTAATAAATTATATTGATGGTTTCCAGCCGGGCTTTTTCCAATGTTGTTGGGAGCTTGTTAGAAATTCTGTTTCGAGATTTGTTCGAGATTTTTTCAACTCCTCTGTTCTGCCGACGGGAATGAATGACACTCTTCTTGTTTTGTTAGCAAAAGTGGCCAAGCCGGAGCTTATTAGTCAATTCCGTCCCATCAGCCTTTGTAACGTTCTTTATAAGGTGGTCACTAAGATCTTGGTTAACCGTATCCAACCCATTATGACGGATATTATTGGGCCAACTCAGGGGAGCTTTATTCCGGGACGTATGATTACGGATAATATTGTCGTGGCACAAGAAATTGTCCATTCCATGAAAAAGAAAAGGGGCGTTAAAGGTTGGATGATTCTGAAACTAGATCTTGAAAAGGCGTATGACAGATTGAGTTGGGAGTTTGTGGAATCGTCTCTACGTGTTGTCGGTTTTCCGGATCAACTTGTTCAGTGGGTTATGGCTTGTGTTTCTTCTCCGAGATTTCAAGTTCTTTGGAATGGTGAATTAACGGATCAGTTTACGGCTTCGAGAGGGATTATGCAAGGTGATCCTATATCCCCTTATCTCTTCTTATTATGCATCGAACGTCTCAGTCATATCATTAATGATGTTGTGGCCTCGAAGGGGTGGAAGCCAATCAAAATTACTAGGAATGGGCCTTCATTATCGCACATTTTTTTTGCCGATGATATTATGCTTTTTGCGGAGGCTTCGGTTGATCAGATTTGTTTGATAAAGAAGTGTCTAGACGATTTCTGTGCTGCCTCGGGGCAAAAAGTGAGTGCTAGTAAATCTAGGATCTTTGTTTCTCCTAACGTTGGGCGGCGTCAAATTCGGTTGTTAAAGGCTGGTAGTGGCTTTAGAGTTACTTCTGACCTTGGCAACTACCTTGGTATGCCGATTCTTCAGAAACAGATTAACAAAGATACCTTCTCGTCCCTGCTTGATAAATTCAAAGCTAAATTGGCAAGTTGGAGATCGAGTTCCTTGAGTTTTTCAGGAAGGGTTACGCTTGTTAAATCGGTGCTCAATTCCCTACCAGTTTACACTATGTCTTCGGTTTTGCTTCCGAATAGCATGTGTGCTCAAATTGATAAACTTAACCGCCAATTTATTTGGAGCAGTACTCCAGAGAAAAAAAGGATGCATAAGGTTGCTTGGGAGGAAGTTACTAAACCTCGGAACCAGGGGGTCTTGGTGTTCGTTCCATGAGTGAGTTGAATTTGGCTCTTGTTGGTAAGCTTGGATGGAGGTTTATTATGGAGGATGGCGATATTTGGGTGAATATTCTGAAGAAAAAGTATGTTGATAGTGCCTTAGGGAATTCAGGGGTTGTCTCTCATGTCTGGAGGAGCATTAGAGCGGGTGTTTCAGAAGTGGTTATTCATGGCTCAAGATGGCTTGTTAGAGATGGCCGTTCCACGCGATTTTGGGTTGATGTATGGTTGATCGACGAACCTCTTCGCAATGTTGCGACTGCTGAGATCTCAAACGCCCAATTGGTCCACACTGTTCGTGACTACTGGTCTGATATCAATGGGTGGGACTGGGGTTCTCTCTCAATGTTGTTGCCCAGTTCTGCCTTACTTAAGCTTGCTGCGGTGTTGCTACAACCGGATTTTGATGGAGAGAGCGACGAGTTAAGTTGGAAGCACACTCCCGACGGAGCTTATTCAGTTTCCACAGGCTATGATCTGATTTGTGGTAATCTTTCTCGGACTGAAACAGATCGGAATTTCTATAACCAACTTTGGAAGATGAAAGTCCAGGAGAGAATCAGGGGGGTTGTTTGGCTTGCTAGTAGAGGTGGTGTTTTGACAAATTTGGAGAGGTGCCGGCGACATATCACGACAAATGGGGGTTGTCCGTTTGGATGCAACTCCGACGAATCTTACGAACATATGTTCAGGGACTGTCCGCATGTTAGACAGATTTGGGTTAATTTGAATGTTATTAATTTTTACCCATCTTTTTTCCAGGACCCTTTTTATATTTGGATGAGGATAAATGTACTGGATGGGAGGAAGCTCGAGAATGTGGATTGGAACTCTTTGTTTGCAACCATCCTTTGGTGGTGTTGGAAGTGGAGAAATGCTAAGATTTTTCGAGATGAAGTCATGGTTACCGATAAACTGGCCTTCGTGCTTGAACAGACGAGAGAAGTTGACAAGGCACTAGGTAAGTATTCTGTTTCGAGTATCCCTTGCTTGAAATCTTTGCAGGGAATCTCCTGGACGATGCCTGACGAAGGCTGGATCAAGATTAATACGGATGGGGCGGTTAGAGCGGATGGCCTTGCAGCAACAGGCGGAGTGATTAGGAATGACAGAGGCGACTGGCTCGGAGGCTTTGCTCATCACATTGGAGTGTGCACGGTGCCCATGGCAGAGCTTTGGGGAGTATTCAACGGACTCAAATTGGCTTGGGAGAAGGGCTTTCACAAAGTGTTGCTTGAGTCGGACTCTCAATTAGTTATTCGCCTTTTAGGCGCTAGGGTGACCAGAAGTCACCCGCTTTTCAGCCTGGTATCTAGATGCCAAGGCTTTCTTAGTAGGGATTGGACTATCCAATTCCGTCATATTTACCGCGAGGCCAACGTTGTTGCCGATTGCATCGCGTCCCTTGCGTTTTATTTTCCTGTTGGTATTCATGTATTGCTTGTCCCGCCCGAGGGGATTATAAACTCTTTGCTTGATGATGTTAGGGGTCGGGCTATCCTCCGTTTGGTGACTACTTAGCCCACTTTTGAATTATTAATAAAACACCCCCTTGAGGGGTCGGAGAGTACCGCCTCTCCTTCAACCAAAAAAAAAAAAAAATATAAGTTTCGAGGGGGGTTAACAATAATACTACAATAGTATTTTTAGTATTTTAACTTTATGATTAAAACTTTCTATGCAATAGGCCTTACATGTAGACGGTCCTGTGTTAAAGATAAAATAACAATATTTGAGAGTATCTCCCTTATTGCTAGTATTATATGGAACACTTTTTCCTCTTCAATTTTTAAGGGAATGTTTTAAAAGAAGTAAATTTAATGTGAGATGTTTGTGTTTTTGGTGTGAAATTTATGAGAGATGTTGTTAAACCTAACAATGGGCATAAGTTACGTTTAAGACTTGAAGAGTGATCCAACAACGAGCAAATTAGTTTCAAAGTAAAATAATTCGTGCTTTGCTTGGAAGTTGTAATACGTAGGAAGTTGCAACGTACCTACTCTGAGTTTTAACACGTATGTATGATGAACGTATATGATAGATAATTCAGCTGAAGCCATCCATCAACGATCAGTAATCAGGAATCAGGTTCGGGTGTGAGCTCATCCATTGAGCATGACGGCGCAACCCCCAATCGAATATCGACACGTATATATCTGAAATCTAGAGGTGGGTGGGGCCCATCTCCCCAGATCACGCATGAAAGGAAGTCATTTATTGAAGAACCAATGCCCAATGTAGAGCTCATTAATTAAATACAGCACGCAACACAGTTGAATAAATAAACAACGATCCCAATACCAACACCAAGAAGCTAAGGCCTAAATAAGAGAAGAGTGGAGAAGAGATGAGACGCCCGTGCTTGCGGATGCCGAACTCGCACTTCGAGCTTCCATGCTTTTGTGTGTGGATTGGGATACCGTAGGATCAACGGTCTCGATCTAATCTCAACTTTTATCATTTTTTTTCTTCTAGATATTAAGATATTTTAATAGCCCAATATATGAATATTTATGATGTTTGAGCAATTGAGCGTTGTTTACTTTTGATATCTAAAATATAAAATATTAGATATTTGTATCTGTATGGATAATGGGTATGATAGTATCAAGACATCGGGTATACATATAAATATGTGTGATATCTTTGATACACTAATTTTTCGAATTATATTAGAATAACAATCTGATATCAACTTGATATCACTATGATATCAGTTGATATTGATACTTCCATATCTCATGGACCATCGGGGTGTTACATATACCAACCTCGATAGACAATAAGATGAACCGTTCTATTGGTAGCAAGTCGAACAACAAGATTGAAATGGTCACAATGAAAACCTATTTCCTAAGACAGACCATTAGCTACCAAACGAGCCTTATATCTCTCCAAACTGCAATCTAAGTGTAATTTATGCCAAAATAACCACATACAACATACCACATGAGGTGAGCGTGGAATAAGCACTCGTATACTATTACTCATAAGAGCACAATATTCATCATTCATGGCAACGGACCAACTAGGATCAAGGAGGGCTTGTTTATGAGAAGTAGGAATAGGAGTTAAGGTGGTAGTATTACGATCAAAGAGGCATCTAGGCTTAATAATCCCAATACAAGACCGGGTTGTCATTGTGTTTAACACAAGAGGCGGGGCTGGTTGGAAAAGGTCGTGATCAGAAGGTGGTGGGTCACGTTTGTGATACCAATTCGAGAGAGTATCACGACCCATGACCCTTTCATCATGAGTAGTGACGTGATCGAGGCAAGGGTGTCACGATCTTGGGTCACAATTGTGTCTCCAATTTGAGAAGGCATCACGATTTATGAAACTTCCATTATGAGTCATGATGGACTAGGTGGGGTACTGATGATTCGTGATGAGGGGTCACGACTCATGAAGGGGCTCGTGATAGGCTAGCTGGGACAATATTAGGAGAGTGAGTGCCTAGTGAGCTGAGGAGATTTAGTATAACAAGAGGAGAGATAAGATTGTCATTGGAAAGAAAGTCATAAGACCTAGATTGAGGCAATTAGTGTCTTACAAATAGAAAAGTGTGTTCATCAAGGGTGACATAATGAGAGATGATAATCTTTGTAGAGAGATCAAGAGACAAATAATCCCAATGATCAAAGAGAGATCCTATAAAAGACAAAAGGAGTGGAACGAGCATGAAGCTTGTTGGGAGAAACCACACTCGGATTAGGATAGCAAAGACTTTAAAAAAACCCAAAGATGAGAACATGAGGGAGTTTTGTTGTATAATGCTTAAGTGGGGCTATTATTATGGAGAGTTTTTTTGTGGAGATGGAGAGTTCAGACCATGTTATTGATGGTTTGAATGACATGCTCAACCTTTCCATTTTGGGATGAGGCATGGGGACAAGAAAAACAAAACAAGATGATGCCATTTGACTCAAAAAATCGGTGGAGCTCAAAGTTGTCGATTTCCCTACCCATATCTCATTGGAAGATTTTAATGTTGCATTCGAATTAGTTTTGTACAAACATATGGAACATGAAGAAAATGTTGAAAACTCGAGACTTGTATTTGGTCAGAAAGAACCATAAGAAATGAGAGAAGTCATCAAGAAACACTAAATGATTCCTAAAGAACCATAAGAAATGAGCGAAGTCATCAAGAAACACTAAATAATACTGAGAACTACATAAACCATTAATATGAAAAGTCCATAAATCACAATGTATAATATCAAATGGAGCAACATGTTTTTCTAATTGAGAACTTCATTTATTAAAACCAAACAGAAAGTTTTCTAAGAAAATCAAACACATGAGCTCTCGGACGGTCTAGGCAATCATGTTAGGGTTGAGAAGACACAACGAGGGAGATTGGAAGACACTTTGAATATGACACCAAGGAGGAAGATGGAGAGGCGACAAGATAGAGCTCGTCATAGCTATTACATCTCATGTGAGTATTGCATGTTTGAAGATCCTTCAAATTTGACAGAAACATTGTTATCTTTAGTGAGTTTTTGAACAAACACGGGGCTTTTAATGATGTGTGGAGCAATAAGGGCATGATTAAGGGCTAGTGGGTGGCTTTTTATAGGGACTTGGGTAACTTCGAGACTTGTAGCTGGTATCCGATTGTCGTTACTAATAATAACCAAATTAAGAGAACTCTAACAAGTAATAGTAGAGAGACTACCTAGGTTGTTTTTGATGTGAGAAGAGGCTCTAGTGTCCATGTACACGGATTGGTCAAGCAGGCACAACCACATGGCGCTGAAATTTTAAGATAGGTATGTAGTGGATGGGATGCCATAGGAAAAAGCAGATTACAAGGCCCGAGATTGATGACAATTGGGAGGGCGTGGCAAAGGGCCAAGAATATCGATTCCCATATTAAAAGGGTACGAGCGGGGTAATTGATTCTGGTTGGAGAAAGGCCAAGAGGGTTCTTGTTGATTCTTATTCTAGATCGGATACCCACCATACGGAGTCCCTTGAAAGATTACTGCATAATTAATGCATCCACACCCACGTCCATGACCTCGGCCATGCCCGAGTTCCAAATCCACGACACCTTGGAGTTAGATGATTCTATTGGAGGTGTTAGTTTGTTAGTATTGGCGGACTCAATGGAGGAAGTAGTGAGAGCTTTAGCGTCACTGGCGAGCGATTATTGTTGTTCTCAAAGAGTTTCCTCAAGAGGAACCATAGAGAGAGCTTTAGAAAATGTAAGCAATAATCGACATGTTTTAATCCGGCTGGTAATTGTGTCAAATTCGTCAAATAGGCATGCAACTAGTTGAAGGATCATTTGACAATCTGTCACCTTGGCATCCATATTCACAAGCTGATTAGAATATCCTTTAATTGTTGGCAATATGCAGACACAAAAGAAAAGGCTTCTAAACGACATCAAGCAAACTCTCTTTGATGTTAGACAACACATGATGTCATGTCGTGGAAGATGTCCTTGAAAAGATTCTAATGAGAGAGAGTCATTGCATCAGGCTCGAAGATGGTTAAGTAGGAGGTCGATCATTGGAGATGGTGGCATAAATCCATTGAAGGATAATGATGTCAAGTTGATCCTAAAGAGTGTCACCAACCTTAGCAAGGCGAGGAGCCTCCAGATCATTGTAAGGTCCCAATGGACATGCTCAGTGGTGTTCATAAAAATCAAGAGTAAGAGGAATGAAATTCTTAATATTAGACACAAAAAGTGTAGAATAAAAATTGGGTTTAGGAGTTTTAGACTTGGTGTCGGAACCCAATGCGATCTCTTTGGCAAGATCCTTAGTTGTTAGATCCTTGGGCATATTGTCATTGTCAGCCATGAGAATGTTGTAAGAGGTTGTGTTTGAGGAGGTGCATATGATGTTGAGGGAGCGGCACAAGGTGGGAAACGATCAACCCTAGAGGTTGATCGGTAGGAGAGGGGTGGAGGAGATTGCGCAGTTCGAAAGGTGCAAAGAGTATCGACGACAACACAACACAGTTGGTGGTGATGCACGGAGAAGAGGGTGTCGACGGTTAGGGAAGGGGATAGGTGGGGGTTAGGCTTTCTCGTGATACCATGTAAGAGATAGATTAGGTATTGAATTTCTCTTAGGATTGCCAATTATTATTAATATGTATAAATAGAGTAAAACCAAGGGCCACAGGGACTATACATAATATTTACAAGCAAGTTGGCCCTTCAAGTATAATCAAACTAAATTCAAGTTGATATTAGTTGGCCTATTGAAGCATCGTTGTGGGAATCTTTAATCTTAAAAGCTTTTCTCCTTTGATTTTATTCAACTTTTGTTTGCTTGTTTAATTTTAGTTACTTTAATCATAATCACTTCTCACTATTTTCTTGTTTTTTTTTAAAAATTCTTGCCCAACGATTAGTTACAATTGGTACTACATAGTTCTCGAGTTCGACACCTTATTATTTCAACCGATCTTATAAACTTACAGTGTAGGTGTTAGACTAGAGCTGTCAAACGGGTCGATTAGGTCGGGTTCGAGTCCGATTATTTCAGGTTCGGGTTGAGTCGAGTTCGAGTCGTAATGGGTCACCGATCAAATCGGGTCGAGTCATTGCAAGTTTTCGGGCGGGTCGAGTCGACCCAACAAGTCAAGAATATCGATTTTTTTACAATTATTAAAATATCATTTTATTTAAAAAATGATATTTAATAACAATTTATTACTTTTGTATATTTTAATAATAAAATATATTATAATTTTCAAAATATATTATATATATTCTAAAAATATAACAAGGGTTAACCAATGGGGTTTTCGAGTTTGAACCCAACGGGTTTCAGGTCTATTGGGTTCGGTTTATTTTGGGTTTCAGGTTCAAATTTTTGGATCTTCACCCTAAAATTTTTGGGTGGTTCGGGTCGGGTCAACTTTTGACAGCTCTAAGTTGCACCCATCAATTAGTTTAATAAATAAAAATTGGTTCAAATTCAACTTTACTCAATCTATCTTCTATACAACTATAAAAGCTCTCTCAAGTCAAATAAATGATCCATATCTATGCATTGATTTTCATCAATATTAAAATACAAAAAGTATTGAAATATTTATTTGAAAGACATTACATATTTATAAAATAACCATTTATCTCCTTTTAAAAACTTGAGATTCCTCTTTTGGAAAAAAATATAAACTATGTATGATATAAAAACATACGAAGACATAATATCATTTTTATTAAAAAAAAGACACAATATCATGTATTGTTGGCTATTCATAATTTCATATGTACGAGAACCGCATTAATGATTGAGCAAATAAAATCAAAATAATACTTGAACTAACAACCAAATTTAGATGGAATTTTTTTTTATTATATCTTAAATTGCTATGTAGTGTACACCAATTAAATAACCAAATAGTTTATTTGTTTATGATTTGCAGCATTTTTCTTGTTTTAGTTATATGATTAATTATGATATTTCATAATGCAAATAAATAAATTCGAATTTAGTATACTTAATCATATATTACAATATCCAAAAACATAGACATTTGAAATCAGGGGCGTAGCCAGAAACTTTTCATTGTAGGCGCCAACAAAATTTCCAAACATAGCTAATGTACATTTCGAGAAAGATGTAAAAATAAATCATACAAATTTAAACAAAGAATAGAACATACAGAGTATTTTATAGAGGAGAGACTAAAATATTTCAAAATATAATTACATTAAGAAAAACAAGAGTTCATAATGACAACTTATATGATTATGAATTATGTTTTAGAATAAATTTAGGTTAAGAAAACAAAAAATATTTCAGAATATAAATCAATTGAATCTATAAATATTAAAAGCTAGTAACAAAAAAATAAAACCCAAACTAAAGCCCTCGTGCTAATAATGAATTGTATGATTCGAGACATCCCAACAAGAACTTATTGTTTCAAAGTTTTCAAGTTAAACCTGTAACACCTCAGTAATTTATAAGGAATTGAGGTGCTCCCCATGTCAACAAGAGCTCTTCCTTTTAAGAGTTCGAGTGAGGACAAAGAACTCTGAAGTTAAGTGTGCAAGGGCGAGAGTAGTACCAGGATGGGTGACCTCCTGGGAAGTCCTCGGGTTGACATGAGATAGTGCTTCTAAAGGCTTGGGCCTTACAAATGGTATCAGAGCAGGTCTGCCCTCTCCAAGTAGGGAGCTTCACCAAGTTTCTTGAGCAAAGGCTCGGGTGGCTCGGTTCTTAAAGTGGAGGGCACTGCGTGAGGCTGGTTTCACAAAGCAACGACTACCTCTCGCTCTTGTCAAGGATCCAACAAGGCTTGGAGTTGCTAGAGAATAACAGAGCAGTCAAGGATCCTAGGAGGTTTGACCCCGTGTTCTTGGATATGTACTGCTATCGTTTGGGACCACCAAAGAAAAGGAATACGATGCCCGCTACTCAATATAGGAAGGCGTTCCGCCAACCTAACCCATAGGGTGTCATTCATTAGTACTTCGAGTTTTTCCTTAGTTATGTCTTGAGTCATATTTGGTTTGGTTTCATCGAACTATGTTGGTTTGTTTTGATGTCATTGGAGTTGTGTTATCTTGGAGTCATGTTGAACTCAATTATGTTGGAATGTTAAACAATCTCCCCTTTATGAATAAAGAAGTTGGATTTTATGTTATGAGAGTAAGAGTTGGTGATCAAATGTCTAGACGGATAGAGTTTTGTTTATGAATGTTTAGAGCGTCAACACTTGTAACACGAATAGAGTTTCGTTTATCCTTTTGTTGTGAATCTTCCCAATGGGAAGAAGATTGTTGGTACCAAGTAACTCACCGACTTTCTGATCACCATCCAAGGAAGAAAGTTTGATGCTTATAATCTTGGTGATGGACTGGTTAACTCGTCATTAAGTTGTGATAGATTTCAACACCAGAATCGTAACCATAACAACAGGAGGCAGATATGTATGTAAGTTCAAAGGACGACGAGAAGTTGAGAACGGGAAAATGGTAAATGTTATGAAGGCGATGAAGATGCTTCGACAAGGGTGCACGAGATTCTTGTGTTTTATGAAAATGACTGAAAAAGAAAGATGTACAACTACAAGAGATCCCTGTTGCTAGAGAGTTTCCTGATGTCTTTCCAGAAGTGACTCCCGGATTACCACCTCATCGTGAAGTAGAGTTCACCATTGATTTGGAACCATGGACTGGAACTATTTCCAAGGCGCCCTATAGAATGGCCCCATTGGAAATGAAGGAATTGAAGGAGCAATTGGAAGAACTACTAGAAAAAGGGTACATCAAACCGAGTGCTTCACCTTGGGGAGCGCCAATATTCCTGTTTGTAAAGAAGAAAGATGGAACTTTCAGACTCTGCATTGACTACCGAGAATTGAACAAGGTCACCATAAAAAACAAGTATCCATTGTCAAGGATTGACGATGAGCAAGGTTATTCTCCAAGATCGATTTGAGGTCAGGATATCACCAACTTCGAATTCGTGAGGAGTACATCGCTAAGACAGCATTCTGCACACAGTATGGACACTATGAATTTGTGGTCATGCCTTTTGGCCTTACAAACGCCCCAACAGTGTTCATGGATTTGATGCATCGATGTTTTCGAGGGTATCTCGACAAATTTGTAGTGGTCTTCATCGACGACATTCTTATCTATTCACCTAATGAAGCAGCTCATGAAGAACACCTCAAGATCATTCTATAGATCCTTAGGCAAAATGAGTTGTATGCCAAGATGTCGAAGTGTGATTTTTGGCTGAAGGAAGTTGCATTTCTAGGATATGTTATCAACCAAGAAGGGGGCAATGATAGACCCTCAGAAAATCCAAGCAGTTGCAGATTGGAAGCAACCTCAGAATGTGAAAGAAGTTCGTAGCTTTCTTGGTCTTGCAGGATACTATAGGCGATTTGTGGAAGGATTTTCAAAGATCGCTCTTCCTACGACTAGTTTTCTCCGTAAGGTTCACAAGAAGTTTGTATGGAATGATAAATGCGAGGCAAGCTTTCAAGAACTTAAAAGGCGTTTGACTAGTGCTCCGATTTTGACTCTACCCGATGGGTTGGATGGGTATGTAGTATATAGTGATGCATCTAAACAAGGTTTAGGGTGCGTTCTCATGCAACATGGGAAGGTTATTGCATATGCATCTCGTCAACTGAAGACATATGAGGTGAACTATCCGACTCATGACTTGGAGTAAGCTGCAGTTGTGTTTGCTTTGAAGATTTGGCGTCACTACCTATATGGTGTGAAGTGTCAGATTTTCACTAACCATAAGAGTTTGAAGTATGTCTTCACTCAGAAGGAGTTGAACATGAGGCAGCGAAGATGGTTGGAACTACTCAAAGACTATGACATCGAATTGCTTTACCTTCCAGGTAAGGCTAATGTTGTAGCTGACACACTAAGTCGCAAAACCTCTCAGGAATCCATGGTGGCAGCGCTAACCGCTCAACCAATGCTGCAACGAGAATTGATCCAGTGCGAGATTGAGGTTTGGTTCGGACGTCAACGTGGTAGTATGAATATGTTAGAGATTCATGTTGCCCTTCTGGATCAAATAAAGGAAAAACATGTTGAAGACGTCATGCTAGTTAAGATAAGCTTTGAGGTGCAAGAAGGAAAGGCACCTGGCTTTATCGTTCGGGATGATGGATCGTTATGGTTTCAAAACTGAATTTGTGTGCCAACCGATGAGGAGATTCGCCTTCTGATTTTGAAAGAAGCGCATTCATCAGCTTACTCAGTCCACCCGGGATCGAGTAAGATGTACAAAGATTTGTGTCAGAATTTCTGGTGGCCAAACATGAAGAATGATGTGGCAGCAGAGTTTGTAGCAAAATGTTTGGTATGCCAAAAGGTGAAGATTGAACACAAGAGGACAGGTGGCGAACTACAACCATTGTCAGTGCTAGAATGGAAATGGGATTTTGTAAGGCCCAAGCCTTTAGAAGCGTTATCCCATGCCAACCCGAGGACTTCCCAGGAGGTAACCTATCCTGGTACTACTCTCGCCCTTGCATGCTTAACTTCAGAGTTCTTTGTCCTCACTCGAACTTTGAAAAGGAAGAGCTCTTGTTGACATGGGGAGCACCTCAATTCCTTATAAATTACCGGGGTGTTACAATCTCCCTCACTTAAACACTTGACGTCCTCGTCAAGGCCCAAGGAACGCCCTCCGGGTCGAGTGACTACCTCCGGGCCAAATCCAACTCGTAACCCAAAGTCGACTTTGATACCATTTGTAAGGCCCAAGCCTTTAGAAGCTATCCCATGCCAACTCGAGGACTTCCCAGGAGGTCACCCATCCTGGTACTACTCTCGCCCTTGCACGCTTAACTTCAGAGTTCTTTGTCCTCACTCGAACTCTGAAAAGGAAGAGCTCTTATAAATTACCTTGAAATTTCGTAGTCTTCGATCTTCTTTTTCGATGGAAGTATTAACTGCTGGATTATCGACCAATCACCATCATTGGAGATCGATACCAACATGTTTCGTTAATACCTTAGCCGCCATTCATTTGCTAGTTTTTCATTAGACTAACCCATCCACCTCTTTTTTTTCCCTTGCATGTTCGGACATCAGGATGCAAAGGCGTGTTTCCCAAAGACCAAGGATCCAATGTTAGAAGCAATAAGGAGACATATCAAGGAAGGATTAAAGCTCAAAGTTGAAGAAGTCAAGAGGAGGTACGCATTCAAAGGAGTAGTTTCAAGACTTGAAGATCAAGCCAAGACAAGGTTGAAGGAAGGAAGAATTTTCTCCAAGAGCAATTAACGCATCCGAAAGGTGGTGCACCAGCTCTCTCTCTCTCTCTCTCTCTCTCTCTCTCTCTCCTTAAGACAAGGAACTCATCATCATATGAGTCATCCTTGAAGTACTCTCGCATTTTCAATAATTATTTTTTTTAGAAAATAAGTTTTCTTCCCGCTGCTACTTCTAATGTAAACAAAATTTTATTGTAATGAACTACGATGCTTTTTAATGAATAAGATTTCTACTTTTGAGTCATTATCATTTAAGTTATTTATTTTAAAGTCTTGGGTGGTTCTGGGTAGATTAATCCGGGATCACTGGCGGTAATATCTCTTAGGATAAAATAAGGGTGTTATAATAAAAACATACTTGTTAGAAATGGTTTGTATACGTCCAATCTTTAAACGTTCGTAACTTTTTGCTCAAATGTGAAAATGGAGCTTATAATATATCAAATCGAAGCTATTGATAAGAGAAACATATATATGAAAAAAAATTGGATTGGAGGGGGCCATGCTCCCACCCGCCCCAAATAACTCCGCCCCTATTTGAACTAATTAATAACAAATAACAAATATAATATTTATCCCATTTAACTTATGGGTTAGCACTCTAGTAGAGAGAATATTAAAACATCCACCAGAACTATTTTTAAGTATATTGTTGTCCCCGAATTTTAGAAAATTACAGTCCTGAGGGAACAATTTAATATACCAATTTATCAACTTTGGTCTAAGAATAAATATAGTTTAGATATGTAAGATAGAATACATAAAACCAGTCCAATCACTAATTGTATCATGTTAAAATGAAGCAAATTAAAGTGGCAAATTATTGTACGTAGGCAGTAAGTAAGTAGGGTGGTGAAAGAAGGTCAACACATACAAATAATTAATATTATCATATATACATTATTCTGACCAAAAAAGATTATCATACATTACGGAGTATATAATCAATACATGCACTAAATGTATACATATATAGGAGGATTTTGATGGTCCCGCAAATCTTATTTTGGCAGCATGGCATGATAATGAAAAGCCCCAAATATAGGCGACGAGGGGCTTTATCGACGTTGACATTAAACGTACTGTAGATAATGACTCAAGTTATTATCATTATTTGTTTACGTATAAAAATTCACTCGATTCAAATTTGTACATGAAAGATGCATCAGAACAAAATGTTTACAACTCGGTCAATATTACAAAAGAACAAAAAAAATAAGGTGACTTCAATTACATTATAATTAATTGTAGCAACTTGGTCAGATGGATCATGATTCATGGATATTATGACTTTATATATGTACGTAACACTTGTTGAAAGATAAATCAAACTGCGTCCAAATTTAATAACAAAATCAATTTAATCTGATCATTCACTTTTTATTCTTTTTGTATGAATAAATAAGAAGCTCTATTATAAGTTTGGATGTTTAACCTTTTCAATACTAATGTAGAAAGTAAAATGTACGTAAGATACCCATTATTGAAGAGAAGTGGAATTGTGGGTTTTTACCTAATCTAAGAATGAAACGACAATTTTTTTATCAAAAAAAAGAAACCATGAAACGACAATTTAGTGAGAAGCTATTACAACAAACACAACAAAGAAATTTTAAAAATGACCAATTAAATACCTTATTTTCTAAAAAAAAATCATCCATTAAGTTTAAAATCATAAAATTCATCAATTAAAATGTCATCATTATTCAAATATCGCTCTATAGATTAATTTAAATATTTTATTTTATTATAAAAATAAATAAATTGACAAAATCTTGATTGTTTCCGTTCATCTACATTTCAATAAATTCCAATCAAAGAGTTTAACGCATTAGGAAGTATGAAGAAGACATACAAACTTGAATCTTGGCACGTAAGGAACCGCAAATAACGAAATCCTAAAACACGAAACTGGAAATTCACCAGAATGATAGAGAAACTCTATGTATTATGAAAATAAGGATAAGATTTCTCAGAGCTTAAAAATAATATATATATATATATATATATATATATAAAGAGATGACATAAGATAAAATATATAAGAACTATACTTAAAACCCTATTTTAAGCCCCAAAAGGTTATTAAATGACTGAAAAGTGTCGGAGCTCAGGGCGAAGCACTAAGTCTTGCTCATTAGCGAATTCCCTATCCGGAAAGCTATCGCACGACCCAATCGGACATTAGACGGTTGAAATCACTTTTGCCCATAACGCGATTTTCGACGATCCAACTCTTCGTCTATGTGCGCTGACACTCGATCTACATCAGAGTTGAATAATGGTGACAATTAGCTTGAAGGAGTAACAATTAGGCCTGTGCAATCGCGAGCGCTCGTCCGTTAAAATTGGCTTTTGGACAAGGTATGAAACCTAGTTCGGATGATGTTTGGTTGTCCATTGAAATCCCATGATTTAGAAAAACCCTAGAAGTAGCACTAAATATATATATATATATATATGTGTGTGTGTGTGTGTGTGGTTAAATTATTTTTTCGGATAAAACACAAGAAGCTAAATTCCCATGATTTGCACTTCCTCCATAATGGAGGAATTATGGAAGAATTACAATTACGTAGGTGGGGGTAGGTAAGATCAAATTTCTCCATTTTAATTCTAAATATCTTTATTTTTTTATATTTAAATTAAAAATATCCTATTTACCCATGAGTCAAACTCTAGATTTTCATAGATAAAGATTATAAAGGTAATATGAAATAAATTCACATGAATTTTTAAGTTCAACCAAAACAAAGGGTAATGATTTTAATTTATAGGAATTTAATTTCAACCAAATATTTGTTTTAAATTCCCATAATTTATAATATTTGGGAAATCAATTCCTATGAATTAACTTCCTATGAAAGGTCTAACATGAATATTAGTCAACTCTAAATATTATGTCTTAAACCCTACATGAAAGATTGGATTATCTGAGTCACGAGTCTTATATAATGTGTTACGATCACTTCATATTGGATGAGATCATCTTATGTTATAGGATATATTAGTCCAGCGGGGTTCCATTCTAAAACCAATTGCGGGTCTAGGATCGAGAGAGGTCTTTAGACAGATGGCTCTGAAACCATATTAGCCCAACAGGGTTCCATCCTAAAACCATTTGGCAATAGAAGGAGTAATCTGCTGAGTTATATATTAGTTCAATTTACTCTCAACTTTCAGATGTGGAATGCACATATTATAACATGATATATGTTTTAGACACAAGTTTAATTTGGATTTATGACATAAGATTTGGACGATATATAATTTGATTTTTTCTGAAATAATTTTAATTTTTTATGGTGAAATAAATAAATTTATTTTTCTATGATTTTTTTTCAAAAAAGTCTCTTTTTGGTGGAATTAAACAGTCTTCTTCTTTTTTTGGTTCGAAGTCTTCTTTAAACCTAAATAAATAAACAAAGCCATGCATATTGGTAGCCACCTAACCTAGCTAGCATCAACATAACTATAAATTCAAGATTTGACCCCCCCCCCCCCCCCCCAGTAGCAGTAAGATGTACGTAACGTAATTAGTTTGGTAACTATAAACTCATATCACCTAAAGTTTTGATCAGATCAGAAACCAAATCATCCTTTTGTCGTTATATATCAGGGTCAAATTTCATGCACTGTATTAAATTCGTTTAAACAGGATATAATAACCCATACAGATTGATCATTTCGGCAAGAAACATTGAAATTCAATATGTGCTGATATGACTGGATCCTTTAATTCGGTATATGGGGCCTGGCCGGGTTGGTCGCGTGCAATGAGAAGATGATGAACACTTTAATTAATTCTTGTTTTTTAGTATATTTTCTAAGCAAATCTTGGTGGTCAATGGTGAATTGTTGTTGGGCACGGCCACCCTTTTCACATTAAAGGTAGAGCTTACAACTTTTCACAGTATCTGAAAAGGAATTTGGTTAATCATGAATGAGGTGGTTAATTTAATTAGTGATATGGGTCGATAGTGGTAAGGATATGGGCCATAATAACTCATAATTAGGAGATAAATTGCATTAATTAGCAACCCTCCGAAAACAACAAGCATGGGCCAGTCCATAGCTAGCAAGCCGCTTTTGAATTTCCAGGCAGGATGATTGGTTTTAGGAGGCCTACAAATGATTGAGATCATTATTGTAGGGATAGATAAATTTAGTCTAAAGCTTAATATTAAATCAAGAGTTACGTACATTTAGGACAGTTAACAAAGTTGTCAAACAAAAGAAAAAGTTAGAAATCCAAAGTAATGGCACAAATTTAATTTGGGTGCGTTGGATTACACTTGACGTTCAAGTGGTCGCCGATGTTTGATGGTCGTTAATATTTACGACCAATTGGTTGCTAACCGGACGATCGAGCTTTTAGCGATCATAACATGGTCGCTAAATCAATTTAGCGACCATATTTTTGATTTAGTGACCGCTTTTGAGGTCGCTAAATCTGCCTTTTTAGTAGTGTTATATTTAAGGATTTTGGGTCACAAGACTTATGTAAAAATCATATAGTATATCATAATATTTTCTATTAAGAAGAGGCAAGTTAGTATTCTCAAATTACTATGCTTCATGAATTTTACATGGTATTAAAGCTAACTCTAAAATTCTAAATTTTTTTCTCTTCTTTCGGTCGCCAGATTCTACCGATACAAACCTCATGTTTGCTGTCGCCGGATACATCTGCCACCGCCCTAATCTTGTCGTGCTTCCACTACAACCATGAGAAAGTGTCTGTATCAACCTGCTTGTGCCTCTAATGAGGAAAAGTGTCTTGCTTTGGATCATACCTCTCCTTATTATGTACATCCTTCTGATCATCTCGTTCTTACTATTTGTATGAATGTTCTTAAAGGTGATAATTATATGGAGTGGTGCATCACTTTCTGTAATTCGTTTCATGCTAAACTGTAACACCCCCTTCCTACCCTGGAGGTATTACCGCCAGTAACCTCGATTAAGACTAAACCGAAGCTACCCAAGGCTTTAAACTGACTGAACAAACTAAAACAAACATTACATCGGAATAAATACAATTGGTCTTATACAAACCTTAATCCAAAAAGATTAAATAAATAGTACAACCTTCTATTTAAACAAAATCTTCATCCAATCTTCCTTGATTTCTTATTTCTGAAACTCAGCTTCACTTTGAAGTAGTTCAATCATGATCTTCACTCAAGTATAGCCATTTGAAAACCTTTCTTCAACTTCTGGAGCTTCAAACATCTAAATCCGCCTCTTGAATCAACTTCCAAGAAGAACCTGATGTATCGTACACAACGATGGACACCAGCCGACCATATAAAAGAAAAGAAGATGGACGGGTTAGTCTAATGATAGACTAGCAAGCGGAGAAACTAACTTGGTTCTTATGGTTGTAACTAAACATATTGGCATCCAAAATCCGAATAGGCTTGGATTATGATCCAACAGTTAGCAGTCTTATAGAGAATAAGAAAGAGGCTCGCATAATCAAGAGAGAGAACACCACCGCTTGTGGTTTCTTTAAGAAGCATAAACAATTGTTGGGAACTCATATTAATCACATCACATTTTAAAAAGCCTTCGTCGACTAATCAGATTGACTTAATCAAAGTTTGATTAAGAATCATTCATAACCGGGTGTAAGAATGGCTTTCCGACTGGACGAACCATTCGGGTATATTAATGTGCCTAACGCACTTATCTTATATTACTTTCAAAACTTTTCACAACAAATTGGTGGCTTTTAATCGGCCCGAACTACTGCCGAAGGAACACAATGCTACCGAGGTCAGAGGGCTTATTTCATCCTCGAACAACTCGAATAGCACGAGTCCCGATGTTGTAGAGATTAGAGGGCCTGTTTCATCCATAATCATCTCAACACCAAGATCATAAGACTTAAGCTATTCTTGTTCTTTCATTTGCATATGGTGAGGTAGAGATCACAGAGGCCTATTACCATGTCGTCTACACTACACCGTGCTGAACCTGCACTTAGCTAGAGTGCCTATCAACCCTCTCACACGAAGAGTAGGGGAAGAGAGTCATGACTCACCATTAAGATTAGGCCCCTCCTAATGTAATATTGTTATAAAGAGAGGGTATAGAACCACTCCCTGAACTATTTTAATCACAACAAAGTCTCAGCGTGAGACAACATACAAGGTCACCCATAACGGACCTAAATCCAGTTCTACCGCAAAACTGAATAAACAACATGGTCATTATTTTTAACAAATATAACAACCTATCATATTTTTATTAATCATACAAGTTGTTCCCAACGCAAATATTAAATGGGATCCAATTCCTCATTTAATAACAATAACGCAAGAGAGAATCGTCCACTTGCCTTATAAGGCGTGCTCGACGTCCTTAGCAATTCCAACAGTAATCTGTATCATCCCTCTGACAAATATAACAAAAGGATTTCTCAACAACGAGCTCACAGAAACACTTCTTAGTTGTATTCTCAACTCCTACAACTTCCTAATCGATAAACGATTTAATTTCCGAATATCGATATATAATAAATCCTTAGTTATCATGCTTCAAGGAGCCATCTTGGCGGAATTATAACTAATTATCCGCTTCACTTTTAAAACAATTTTCTAAATAAAAATTGTTCATCTACAACAGTTCTTAAAGATTACCAAATCTCGGATCAAACGGATTAACAACGAATCCTGAGTAATTATCCGAAGTCCTTTACCTCCCAATCGGTAACCAAAACTTGTCTTCGCTATAACGGAAGATCCGGACGTCCGTTTCACGAGCGGTTCGAACCTGTGGAACCGTATCAACGTCAAGATTATAAAAACCATGAATTTTATTAGCAAAGCGGAGTCGAAAGATCCTTACGGTGGCTCCGTAATCAACTCGCTAATTAATTTCGATCGTATATACCTTCACTCGAGCCCATGGCTCGTTTGGCTCGATCATGGCTCGATCCCCGAGCCCGAGGGTGGATGGGCGTTGCCCGACAGCAGCTCCCATGGTGGTTGGTGGTCGGACAAGCCAAGGGTCGCCAGCGGCGTCACTTTGGCGATGCAAAGAAGACCGGCGGTGAAGGTGGATCGAATTCTTTTTCCAGCCCGTCGTTCCGTCTTGATTCGGTTCTGGTTCCTTCAAAGCAGAAGCCCAACAACATGGAGGAATAAGAAGAAGAGGTGAGGTGGTGGTGGTGGAAGAGATGGAGATGGAGTAGAGAAGTGGCCGGCGGTGAAGAATCCACGAGTCCGTCGTTGTTCGAACTCTCTCCTCACTTTCCTTTCCTTGAAAAAATTAAGTTGATAGACTTTGACTTGGCCAAGGATAACCATCCCAATCCGCTCTCTCTCGTTCCTTCCCCAATAAGTAAATGTAAGGCGGCCTAATCGAATTCCCGTCTCGGAACGGGACTCGCGTTAAAGCGGTAAAATTATGTACCTCGGGTGGAAAAACTCACTAAACGAAAAAATGTCCCGAAAATTATGTAGACTAATAAAATCAATTTTTCATGATTTTATCTTGCTACCTTCAATTTTTAAGGCTTCCGTTTCGTATTTTAAATTCTTTCCGGTACATAATTAAAAAGACGGCTTATCCAATAAATATTCTTTTTCCACTGAAAAATCCTAGAATTCACACCGATCCAAAAAATCATTTCTTTGTGATTTTAGGATATCACCAACAATTTTCTAGGATTTAATCCCCAACAAAAATGTTGGATTAAGCGTTAAAACGAACCAAAAAGGTTAAAAGGATATCCGAGAAAAATTCAAAAAATATCCTCAAAAACCGCAGTTATTACATAAACGATAAGTCGTCTTCATAGACGGCTCCATCTCGATGCCTACTCCAGGATCGAAGGAACTTGATGATTGGTATAGCGTCAATTACATGCTCACTAGCTGAGTTATTCGGGCCATTGATCCATCTCTCTGTTCTTCAATCACCTTTATGATTTTCTTAAGGAATTATGGGTTGATCTTACTCAACACTTCTCTGTTGGTAATAACCCTATTGTTGCCTCGTATTTTGGATCTATGAAACATCCTTGGGACGAGTTGGCAACATATGTACGTGCGGTAAATGCACGTACATGTAACTTAAGTGCTGATTTCACTAAGGATTGTGAGGAAGAACATGCTCATCAGTTTCTTATGGGTCTCAATGACTATTATGGAACTCCTCGTTCCAATGTCATGGCTATAGGTCCTATTTCTTCTCTTAACAAAGTATATTCCTTGGTTGTTCAAGATGAAAGAGAGAAATATGTAGTAAACAATCGGGATGCCCGATCCGGTTCGATTGCCATTGTTGCTCACCGTTTTTCGCTGTCTTCCATAGGGAATTCCTACTTGTTAGGCAATTTTGTTGTCCGACCTCTCTTAAAGTGCACTCTCTATGGCCATTCTGGTCACAACAAGGGGTCATGCTTCCAAATTATCGGCTTTCTTGATTGGTTTCATGATCCTCGTGGTGATAATAACTCTAATGGTTTTGGTGATGGAATTAAAACAGGTCGGGGTGATGGTGGGGCAATTGGTCGAGGGCCGAATAGCTCCTTTAATGCGGGTCATGGACGTGGTCGGGATGTCTTTGGTGTTGCGGGTGTCGTCTAGTTGACGTTCTTTTGCAGTCCTGAAAATATTTTGACAGGTGATAAAACTATTTTGATGAGTTTGAGATTAATTGATCAGGTCTCTACTGTTTTCCTAAAGGTAAAATTTTGAGTGCTTTGCAAGAAGGATTTACAAGACTTTGGCACTTTTCAGATTTCTAATGTGTTTGTACCCAATTTGAACTACAATTTGTTGTCTTTTGCTTGTCTATCATGAGAATTGAGTTTTTTGGTTCTTCTGACTAATCGATGGTGTTTTTGACAAGCCAGCGATTCCAAGATAATGATTGGTGTGGGTGAGCAAATGGGTGGCATATGTTGAGAGGGTTTCTTGACAACAAATAAATTTATAATCAAGACCCGGCTGTGTATAGCAGAGTCAGGTTCGTCCACAGGGAGAATGTCAGTACTAAGTTTTGTTACTTAGAGCGCAAGTAATCAACAAAATAAGGGTTTTTATCAAGAGAAAGAGAAATCTAAGGTTTAGGGTATCCCACAACAACAATTATGCATGCCAAACGTTAATGAAACACATAGATCATGCTTTTATCACATAAAGGCGCTAACTTTCGTTTACTTTAAGCAAGTAAATCAATCAACTTTAGCTAAATTAATAAACTTACTATCTATCTCTTCTACTTCAACTAGGATAGATCCGCTTTCGCTTCAAAACCCTAAATTGACTATTCTGATTCAAAGTTTCCGTTTTCGCTTCAACTATGAATGAGAAATTCCCTTCAACTTTCGTTTCAAGGATTAAGAACAAGAGAATAGATTCATGCAATAAAAACAATCAAGACATGATCATAAACAAGCATGCACAACCATTGTTGGGTTCAACCCCAACCTTAGAGAGAGAAAACTACTCACAATTCATCATTAAAAAAACATCTAAATTAAATTAAAGAGAAAGGAAAAGCTTACAACCGAATCCACAACGAAACTTGTCTTCCAAGAAATCCCGAAAATTCGTCCTCTCCTCTCTCCCTCACGCCTCTCTCCTCCTCATCTCCCCCTAAGCTAGGTTAATTGTGGCCCCCTTTAACTAAAGCTAGAACAAGAGTATTTATAGAGAAAAACCTAATCTATCTAGAAGCTATCTATAAGGAAATAAATCTTTAAAAGATATATTCCTTCTACAAAGAAATAAATCTAATAAAAGATATATCCCTCCTATCTATCTAAATAACATAAAAGGAAACTAATAAAAAGGGATAAAAATACATTAATTGCGCCGATTCTAATGTCTTCTACCGACACTGGACCCTCATAATTAACCCCGTCAGGGTCGGTAGATCTTCATGCTGAATTCTCGATTTTTTTCTCTTTTCGCACCTCGATATCGACCTAGCCAGGGTCGATATCGACCCTCATCAGCATTGAAAACAGCTTTGAGTAAAACTTCCGTAGCGGATTCGTTACAACTCCGTTTGACTTGATTCTTTTTCCTATGTCTTTGTAATGAGTTTCTCTACCTCTTTCCAAGCTCAGACTTCATCTTCAATATCTTTAATTGAGCGCTTAATCTTTATCTTCTCTTCATTCTTGAGTGCTATCTTCAAGTGCTTTCCTCCTTTCTTCAAAATATGCTTCAAAACAACTTCAAAACCTATAAAAACACCACCAAAGCTTATGTAGACTCCATATCTTAAGGAAATACGAAAACCTACACAAACGACTCAAAACAAAACACAAAACTAAAAGAAAAGACTCAAAGACACAAAAACACTCCCTAAAAACACAACTAAAAAGGCGGATATCAAAATACCCCATACTTAGACTTGCTTGTCCTCAAGCAATCACCAAACATAGATCAAAACCGTCAACATATCTATCAAGTAATAGCCCTTATCAAAAAGCAACTTCAGCATAAATGAATTTTAGACAAGTGATTTTAACGTCATCACACATATATGAGCAACTAATGAACACAAGCAACTACAATCCAACCTCACAAGGGATATGTGTTTCACTCAACTCTCATGTGTTTAGGCTTATAAGTACAACTCTCAACTCAATCAAACATGCAAAAACTCATAGAAATTGTAACTTATATCACCAATCTCTCTACCAAAGATTGTCAAAACAAGTAAAATCATCAAGAGAACTTAGGCTCAATGAAAAACTTCATAGAAGCTTCCATTCGGCCGGGTTGTAATGGGGCTTGGTAATGACAAATAGGCATGGAAATATTTTGGCTATGTGGTGCTAATAATATCCGGGAATCAAAGACTCCTAAAACTCACATATATATCCAAAACTCTCAAAAGATAACCAAACTCTCTCAAACATTATGCTCACACTCACTTTTAGTTCAACCCTTTTATCCCAACTAATCTTGCTTACAAACACTAAGGAAAATTTGGCTCATGCACACTTTATTCATTGCTCAACTCTACCCGTTTTTTTTCTTTCTTTCTCCCTTATGATTTTCATTTTTTTGTCTGTGGGAGGTTCGGTACCGACCCTGCAGAGTCGGTAACGAGTTCTGCTCATCATTTTCTTCTTTCTTCCTCTTTACTTTCCACTTCTTTTGTAAGTGCATTGAGAGAACCAAACTCCTTTTACATAACAAACTGCAAGATTTTACTTTACCCAACCCATATTACCCCACACTTGAACCAAAAAAACTCACTCAACAAAACCATCACAATAACTAATACTAAGTCCTAATCCCCAGATAGGGTCAAGCTTTCATCGTCTAGGAATATTTTTGTGGAGCTACAAAATAGGCTTTAAGGCACAAAAAAATTGGCTTCAAAAAGAGGGATAATGTAAGGGTGGATAAGGATTAATAAGGCTCATGAAAAATAAGTTATCCATCATATGATTTCACAAGTAATGAACTATAATCTTATAGAGGCTTCAAGAAATAGATAACCATCACAATTTCAAGAGATAATATGCATATAAGAGAGTAAATCACACACAAAAGAGAAGAGGGATTTTTTTGATGTTCTCCCTATAAGGCCAAAAATATCTCACAAGGTAGATCATTTTGTTGGATTGCAATTAAACTCATGCTAAAAGTCATACATGCTCAGTTTCATCAGAAGCTTAAAAATTCACACAAAAAACAATTTCATGGTAGACTCGGGCTAAACCATCAAGGACATGCTAAATGGATTTACATGATTATGCAAGCAATTACTATCATAGAACATCTAAGTGGAATATTATCAATCCTAAAACACAATTAAACAAAAACTGACACTAAACTGAGTTTCCTTTTCCCATACCCCATACTTAAACCAAACAGTGTCCTCACTGTTTAAAGCAAAGACATAAAAATAAAGAGGATAAGAAAAAGGGAACTCACAAAATAAAACTGAAGCTGTCTGAAGTTGATAGTTGACCACGAAGGAGGTTACTGATTTTTTTCTTTCGGGTTCCTGTAAGGGTCGGTACCGACCCTGTGAAGGTCGGTAACGAGCTTGCTGTATGTCCGCTGATTTTCTTCTACGTAGCACTTCTTCATCTTCTTATAACTTCTTAACGTTTTGTACTTGAGTCACTTTAGAAAGTTTCTATCCCTACTACACTACTCTAACCTAAAAACAAGTAAAAAGAAAGCTAGTAAAAAGAACTAAGAAAGCAAAAACTAAAAAGCAAAAACAAGAACTAAAAGTGAAAGCGGGTTGCCTCCCGTAAGCGCTATTTTTAACGTCGTTAGCCCGACGAACTTACCTTGACGGATCAAGGCGGCTCCCATCTAGCTATGTCGGTTTCAAGGGAAACCCCATACTTAGATGGAAAATCATCAAAGCTTCTCTCCAAGACGTTCAGTCCTCTATCATCAATAAGTATGCTTGGAAGTCCTACATTAGAGTTAGTAAAATCCGAAAACCAAGGAGGCTTCGACTCTTTCACAATATGCTCAATAGTAGGAGGTTTAAAAGAAGGATGAAAGAAAGGATCATGACCATAATCAATTAGACCAGAGCAAGGAGACTCACCTTTGTTGCTCAAGTAGGGGGTCGTTACCGAGGGTATGTGGGTCGTTATCGACCCCACTGGATCAAGGAATGCCTCGGTATCGTGCCTGTCTAGCCCAATAACGGGTTGGAATTCACCCACAGCGTTGTGATTTTTCATAGAATGGTCGGTACCGACCAACCATGGGGGGTCGGTATGCTTCTTAGTGGGTGTGACCTCCTTAAATTTTCTTGTTTCTGTACTTAGTGAAGGGTCCGTACCGACCCATGGTGGGTCGGTAGGCTCCTCGTTGATGCTTTTAGCAACCTCATTCGCAACAGTATTGAAGCGAAACTCGACCTTCTCTTCTCCAATGTCAAATGTGAGGAGTCCCTTTCTAACATCCACTCTTGCCTCTGCGGTGGCTAAGAATGGCCATCCAAGAATGATTGGCACCACATGGTCTTCTGGCATCTCCATCACTATGAAGTAGTTAGGAACAAAGAATTTGCCTACTTGTACAAGGACATCCTCTACGACTCCAGTGGCTTTGACGCATGATCCATTTGCCATGTAGAGATTCATATTAACAAGTTCCAGCGGTCCCATATTGGCTTTGGACCAAATAGAGAGTGGTAGGAGACTGACACTGGCACCTAAATCACACAAAGCTTTAAAACGGTGAGTTCCAATACCTATTGAAATTGCAAACTTACCTGGATCACCGAGTTTCTCATGGAGCTTTATAGATCGGACTTCACTTTACATCTCTGAAATAGATCTTTTCTTGCTCAAAATCTCTTTTAAAAATTTAGTGTAGGCAAGCATTTCATTAAGGGCATCAGTAAATGGAATAGAAATGTGTAACCCTTGAAGAATTTTAACAAAACGTCTAAAATTTCCTTTTGTGACATCATTAGACTTCTTAACCGGGAAAGGAAGAGTTTTAGATGGACTCGGAATAGAGAGAGACCTGGATTGAGGCCCTACCGAATCGACAAGAGGGTCGAACGGTGTTGGAGAAGGGTCGATATTGACCCTACGAGGGTCGGTATCGAGCTTAGAATTCGGTTTAGAAGACTTACCTGGCCTGGAGGGCTCGATATCAACCTGGGGAGCCTCGGTATCGACCTTTTTGGGGTCTATATCGACCCTGTTAGGGTCGTCGTCCTCGTTACCGGTCACTTTTTCCTTGGCCTTAGCATGGTCTGATAGTGTTTTTCCGCTTCGGAGGTGGATTGCTGCAATTTGTCTTCTCGGGTTCTCTTCGGGATGTCTAGGTAATTGCCCTTGAGGTCTCGGAATTTGTGCAGCAAGGTTGCCCAGTTGGGAGTCAATGCTCTTCTTCCATGTTTCTAGACCATTCAACCGATTGTTAAGGTTGGTGTTGACTCCATCAATCTTGCTATGGACTCCATTAATGCCCTCTTGTAGCCCTTGGACCCATGATGGTGGCTCTTGGTAGCCTAGTGGTCTGTAGGGAGGAGGTCGTCTATCCGGTGGTGGAGGTGCTTGATTTTGACTTTGATTGTAACCTCCCCACTTGGGATAATTGTTTGGCCTATCATAATGGTTAGGCGGGTTTCTGTATTGCCCTCTCATATAATTCTTTTCAGCGTATGTCTCAACGGCTCTAACCTGCTCAATGTTAGTGCAGGCAGAAGTACTGTGGACTTGAGAGCCACATTCTTGACAAGGTTGAGGGTTATTAAGAAAACTTACCTGTTTCTTTAGATGATTGATCTCATCTTGTAAGAATTGATGTTTAACGTCGGGATCAACTTCGTCTTTGTTGGGAACATAGAGCCGTTTTTGAGGCTGGGGTGGCTACTGGGTTCCATACATTGCATCATAGTTGGTCAATTTATCCAGCAATTCCCATGCAGCGTCAGGCTCCAACTCTATAAAACCGCATGCAGTATGCAAGTTGAGGCGGTTCTTTGTCTCAGCATTTATCCCTTGAAAGAATATCTCCTGCAAGACATATTGTGGTTGACCATGGGTGGGGCATTGCCTCAGCATCTCCTTGAATCGCTCTCACGTCTCCATGAATGTCTCGTTATGCAGCTGGTGATAAGAAGTAATTCGCTTCCTTAACTCCGTAGTCTTGGCAGGAGGGAAGAACTTAGTCATGAATAAATCATGCAAGGTTCTCCACGTCCTTATGGACCTAGGAGGTAAGCTTTCTAGCCAGCTTAGGGCCTTACCTGCAAGAGACCACTTAAAAGCTTTCAACAAAACATACTCCAAAGAGACACCGTTAGCAGCAATAGTGTCACATAAATCAAGGAAATTTCTAATATGTTCTATCGGGCACTCAGTGGGTTTTCCCTCAAACTGAGCCCTTTTGATCAAGGATATGAATTGAGGTTTGATCTCAAAGGTTTTCTCTATCTCGGGAAGCTCTATGGCTGATTTTGGCACCCTCAGTTCTGGATGCATATATTGCTTAGCATTCTTTGGAATGGCATTCCACTGCTCTTGTAAACGTGCAGCTGCAACATTTGCAATATCTCTTTCAGCTCGAAGCCGCTCCATTTGTTGTCGGATGTCGTCCAATTGTGCCATCTATTCAGGTGTAGCCTTTGCTTGCGTTCTCTTAATCGGCGGTGGAAGGATCGCTTGGGTTCAGGGTCAACTATTGGATTAGAGACAACTCGGCGTCCATCAGCTGGCATACACTGTAAACAAAAACGAAATCAAAAGCAAAACGGGTTTTCAAAGAGGGTCGATACCGAGGCCTAGAGGGTCGGTATCGGGCCTACAATGATCCCGAAAAATAAAAAATAGAAGAAAAAGCTAAGCTTTGTCGACAGGGTCGGTACCGACCTGGGTAGGGTCGATATCGACTCGACTATGATCCTAAAAACAAACAGAAAAAGAAAAGAAAATTGGGTTTGCCGACAGGGTCGGTACCAGCCCTAGGGGGGTCGATATCGACTCGACAGAGTCCCGAAAAACTCTAAAAAGAACAAAACTTGGCACTATTGAAATCTCCCCGGCAACGGCGCCAATTTGTTGAGAGGGTTTCTTGACAACAAATAAATTTATAATCAAGACCCCGCTGTGTATAGCAGAGTCAGGTTCGTCCGCAGGGAGAAAGTCAGTACTAAGTTTTGTTACTTGGAGTGCAAGTAATCAACAAAATAAGGGTTTTTATCAACAGAAAGAGAAATCTAAGGTTTAGGGTATCCCCACAACAACAATTATGCATGCCAAACGTTAATGAAACACATAGATCATGCTTTTATCACATAAAGGCGCTAACTTTTGTTAACTTCAAAACCTATAAAAACACCACCAAAGCTTATGTAGACTCCATATCTTAAGGAAATACGAAAACCTACACAAACGACTCAAAACAAAACACAAAACTAAAAGAAAAGACTCAAAGACACAAAAACACTCCCTAAAAACACAACTAAAAAGGCGGATATCAGCGTATACTAGTGTCGGTGGCTTGGATCTGAGGCTTGCATTTTATTCAAGACATCTTGTGCCTATACACTTCAACAAAATGGTCGTGTAGAACACATGTATTATGCTTTTGTGTTTTCATGCTCATCTTCCCTTACATTTTTGGGGTGATTGTATTTTGACTATTGCTTATTTGATCAACAACACCCCGTCTCTTTTATTGGACAGTCGTGCCCCTTATGAGCTTCTATTTGGTCGACCAACCACTTACAATTATGTTTGTGCATTTGGTTGCTTATGTTTTGCTTCTCAAATGTCACAAAATAGAGACAAGTTTGTTGCTCGTAGTGTAAAGTGTGTGTTTATTCGGTATCCCATTGGTAAACACATTTGGCTTCTCTTTGATCTTGAAACAAGATTATTTTTGTAAGCCAAAACGTCAACGTTTATCAGGATATTTTCCCGATTAGTGAAATTTGGGATTGTCCTCCGGGATTGGCAACTGACTCATCTCCATTTCCTGTCATTTTTGATGATCTTTGCATGCCTTTACCCTTTGTATACAAGGGGAGTTATTCTTTGATGGTGATGAAGTACGCCTCTAGAAAAAGCATCATCTTCAATCGTTTTTGACAGATCGGAACACGACGATAATTTTCCACCTCTAGCGATCTGTTAGAGCACCCATACAAAGCTTCATTTTGTTAAATTTAAGGATTTTATTTGCAACATAAATTAGTCTGACATGTCACCTTAGCCACTGGGTTTCCCGATTGCATAATTCATCTCCTTAGCTCACTTTTTGCCGAGTTACATCGGCATTTTAGCAGAAATTCAAGCAAAAACAAAACGACCATGTATAATGAGGCCATGCAACATGCTGAGTGGACCAATGTTATGCCTGCTAAACTCGTAACCCTTTAGCGAAATCAAACTTGGACAATTACTAATCTACTTTCTACTAAACGTCTAATTAGTTGTAAATGGGTATTTCGTATCCAATATCGTTCTAATGGGTCTATTGAGTGTCATAAGGCTTGTTTAGTTATTCTTGGTAATCGTCGGATTGAGGCTATTGATTTCTCTAACACTTTCACTCTTGTTGCAACATGGTGTTTGTATGAATTTTCTTATTTGTTGCTGATATTCAGGGTTGGGAGCTTCATTGATGGATGATCTTGATGAGGAAGTCTATATGATACTCCCACTAGGCTATTTCAACGCTCTTCCAAGCCAAGTCCGTAAGTTGCAGGAATCTTTAGATAGTTTACGATAGGAACCTCACAATTGGTTTGCAAAGTTGTTTGTTGCTCTTTGTAAGTTTGGGCTTTGACAAAGAAGGGCGAACTACTCATTGTTCTCCTTTTGACGTGGTAATATTAATCTTCAAGTTCTCGTAGTTGTTGGTAACGACTCTTTGCTATTAGTAGTTTTAAGGAGTACTTGAATAAGTGTTTTCATATAAAGGATCTAGGTCTTCTTAAATATGTTCTTGGTATTGAAATAACTTGTAGCTCTTTGGATTTATTTATTTCTCAATGAAAATATACTTTAGATATCCTTTTTGAATGAGGTTTTTCATTTCCTATGGAGCAACATCATCATTTGGCCACGCCTACAGGGGGATTGTTCGATATCCCGAACTTTTAGCCGTTTGATTGGTCGTCTCATATATCTTACCACCATTAGACCAGATATTTGTTATTTTTTTACACACCTTGGCTCAGTTCATGCAATCTCCGTTTGTTGATCATTGGCAATCTGTTTTCTGTGTCCTTCATTACCTCAAAGGACATTCGGTCAAGGTTTGTTTTTGTCTTCTTAGAGTGACTTACATATCATTGCTTATTGTGACTCTGATTGGGATTCTTGTCCTATTACATGCTGATGAGATCCAAGGTATTTTATTTCTCTTGATTTATCTCCTATTTCATGGACAACTAAGAAATAAGATATTGTGTCTTGTTCTTTAGCTAGCTTCAACTGAATATAGATCCATGGCAATATATCATGTGTTGTGAGCTAGTTTAGCTCAAGTCCTTATTATTTTCTCTTGGTGTTCGTCACTCGGCTCCTATGCGTCTAATGTGTTATAATCAAATTGCTATGCATATTTCAGCTAATTCAGTTTTTCATGAATGCAAAAAATATATTGAGATCGATTGTCATTTTGTGTGTGATCTAGTTCAGGAGGGACAAGTGGTTACTAGCTGTTTCGGACAAAAATTTGACAATCAAATTCTTGCCCTAGATTCGGGCACGATCGAATTGAAAAACAAGGTAATACTTAAGAAATAGCCAGATTGATGAAATCTGAATACAAGTGTTCTCTTTTTGATCGTTCCATTGTGGTATATCCGTGCGCACAATTGAATAGTCTGGTTTTTCTACCGCCTCCCCCTATATTCTCATCAGATTAACCGTTATATCTCCCCCCCCCCCCCCACGATCTCTATGCTGTTGGGGTATATCTTCAACCGTCTACCCACTACCCACGTTTATCGGAGAAGATAATTGCCACGAACGGTCGTCCCCTAGATGCGCATCTCTTTCTCGTGACCGAAGCTTTCTTCCTTCATTTCAGTGACCGATGACTTCTTCTTGCTCCTAAAGACTTCTTTTTTCACTTTCTCTCGTGGTTTCTCACTTGCTCTCGGGTTGATACCATTAAATAGGCCGACTCGGTTTTGGGCCTAACAATACCCCCAAATCTTGATCCAAATTCTTTAGGTGGGATTTTGATCAGATTTTCCGCGTGAGCTACAGTTGACGCGTGACACGTGGTTTGACCCCATCCGTCCGATCATCCTCGGGGAAACGAGAGGTCATGTCAATCAGGCTTTAAATGATCGGATGCAGATGATACGCTCTAGTTTAGTGTAGGTTAACTCTTGTATTTTAGGTATGATTGGAGTGTGTTTAGGTTAGTTTTGAGCACAATTGTAATATGAAGACCGAAGGCACGATTTGAAGAATTGCAAGAGTTTTGAAGACAAGTGTTGATTTGGAGTTGTTTTGACGCCATTTTCTTGTGACGCATCGTTCGGGAGTTACGGCGATCGGATGAAGCTGAATTTGGTATCATTGGAAAGCTAACTCGAAGAGATACAATTCATGTTTGTACATCGAGTTCAAATTCCAACTCTAAGTGGGTCAAAACCACCTCCGAAGTTGACACTAGAATGCTATCAAAAGACCCGCGACCGCGGGTTGAGACCCGTGCTCGCGGGTGATGCCATTTCCGTGGACGCCGAGAGAAGACTGGAGTCGCGCTCTCGGGTGGTGAACCGCGATCGCGGGTGTCTATTTCTCCGCGCCGCCTTTGCTTTATTCTATCTTTTAATTATATCTTTAGTATTTATTTCGGATGTTTTTACTATTTAAGCCTAGTTTTCGTAGCAGACTTGAGATCATACTATCATAGCATACTTTGGAGATTATTTTCAGTTTAACCTAGTTTTTATTTCTATTATGTAGAACTAATCTTCCTTGGAGTTTGTTTGATCAAGGAAGCCTTTTTATTGAATTCGTGAGATTCTGCTAACTTTTCTATCATTTGGTTAATATCAAAACTCTTGTTTTAATTCTATGATCTATGTTTGATTTTATGAGCCTGATCAGCTTGTTTGATTGACTTAGATCTACTATTTGGATTAGGTTTGATTGTTGTATGTGCAATCTTATTTATCCTTGAAACAACACTTTTCCAAGACCGTGGACTGGAATTGAGAAAGAGTGTTTGATTGTTATTTTATGCATGAGACTCGTAGCTTGATTGCATGATTTGATATCCTTTTATCCTTAATACTTTGCATGATTGAATTAAGCGTCCTTGTTCATATCATAATTTCGCTTGGACCGTGGACAAGCGGAAATCTTTTATAAGGATTGGAATTAACCTGGGAATTATAGAAAAGTGGATGAATCGATGATCAGATGATTAAAAAGGTGAAATTGATTGAATGAACTCTGCTTTCCTTTAGTTGATTTGAAACCTAATACTGTTTGCTTGCTTAAACCCCAAAAACCCTGTCTTTGTTCTTTGCTGATTGTTCAGAATACCGATTCTTTTGGGTTCGATCCCTTACTTGCATGCTATACTTGGTTTGTAATTTATGGTAATTTATTTTTGATCTCGGCACAACGAATTTAGTCGAGTCAAATTTTGGCGCCGTTGCCGGGGAATCGGTTTTACTTTTCTGATAAATCGGCATTTCTGACGAACCCGCGCTCGCGGCTCGAAGCCCGCGGCCAGACCCGCGCTCGCGGTTTAATACCCGCACTCGCGGGTCGGTTCGTTCCGGAAATCCTGAATCTATGACTTTGTGTAGACCTATCTTACGGTCTACACCTGTATATACTAATGTCTGCGTTTAGGTTTTGTCAGTTGTAGGATGAACCCTTTCATGAGTATTTCACTAGGTGCCAGGAACAATTGCCTGATCTCTTTGTTTGGGGGATAGACGTAGGGCTTGATGATGCTTGCAATTCCATCTTTAGTGGGATGACTCTTGAGTCCCAACTGAAGATGTAGCGCGAGAGCGATGGAAAATACGTCATTTGAAAACCCATATCGATGGAATTTCTTTTGTAAACTCCAAGCCGGAGAGATCGAGGTGTAGAAATTGAAGAACCAAATGGCTGAACAAAGAAAACCAGTGGAGGTGTTGGCCATAAAGACGGAGGAAATTCTCGAAGATCAAGCAACAGATCCGCTCGAGGAGCCAGATCGCGACCGCGGCCCAGTACTCGCACCCGCGGGTCCCTTCTCCGACATATCCTGATAATTATATTCGGCCTTCGTTTCCTCCCATGAGTTTACAAAAGACGGTTCCACCCTTTCCGGAGGCACTCAGAGACCTTTCTTGGGATGAAGAGATGGATGATCATAGTCATTTTATGACAGAGGAGGAATATTTCCTTCAGTTTGACGACTCCTGGAGTGACAACGACGATCCTGATGACTCGACGAAGGAGTTAGATAATGTAAAGGAAACTTCCCGTCCACCTGAGGAGATGTCTATCTCTCCTACTGTGGAGCCCTTTGCTGTGATTGATCATGATCCCTGTATCCTTCCCTCTTCTTCCTTACTTTCTATGGATATTTGTTTGCCTGTTGTGTCTGCAAAAGGTCCTGAGCATGATAGTTTACCTAGTGATTTCTCAAATTCTAAAGGTGGTGGTGTTGAGATAAAAATCATAACTTTTGATAAACTACCTCGTCCTTCCAACTGGTTCTATCCTAAACCTGCCATCCCTGATTTTTCTAGTGGGTTTGATAAACTGAAACGGTGTCTGAATACTATATTATTTAGTTTCAAATTATCATTGTGCTATATTTACCTACATGAGAGTTGTTCGCAGGATTTTGACAGGTTGCTTAGGGCATTGACGATGTTCGATCATGTCGACGTCGCGCCATCGACGTTAAACAAAGGCGCTGCTCGGGAGGCAACCCGAGGTAAGTTTTTTTCTTTTCTTTTCTTTTTGTTTTTTTAGTTTAGTTTTAGTTCTAGTTTCGTTTTTGGTTTTGTCGGGCTAACTTGCAGGTTGCAATTTCAAAACTCGAAGAAAGCGCAACCCGAGGCGAGGATCTGAGGTCGCGGCTGCACCCGCGACCGGGGCCCAGGACCTGCGCTCGCGGGTCAGCTCCTGGCAGAAGTTCCGTTTTTCTCTTTTCTAAAAAAAAATAAAAAAATATAAACAATAAAAGGCTTTCAGGTGAAGCCTTGAAATAAAAGGTCTTCAGGTGAAACCCCTGAAATAAAAGGTTTTCAGGTGAAACCCCTGAAATAAAAGGTTTTCAGATGAAACCCCTGAAATAAAAGGTTTTCGGGTGAAACCCCCGAGATTCTACCTTCTATTTTCCATCCTTCTATCTTTTCCATCTTCTATTCTCTCCATCCTTTCTTTCCGCCCATGGTCATCCTCAAGTATGGGGGAATGTTCCTTTTCAAGGCTCGTACTACATTAATGCTTAAGGCGAGATTCAGAGTTCGTTTGTGAGTTTGTGTTCAGTATTGATGATCGTGTTTTCTGTTGTCGCTTCACACCGCGTATGCAGAATCAACCAATTTTTTCGTGATCAAACCATCCGCGCCTGTGGCCTGGCCACCGCACCCTCGGTTTTTCCTGACGACGGACTGTTTGAAGATTTCCGAGCTGCATATCCATGCCTTTGAAGAGTTCTTCCATATGTGAGTCTTTTGATTTTCTTCTTCTATGCTTAATTCCTTACTCTTTACTTCATTGAGGACAATGAAGGATTTAAGTATGGGGGAGGAAGTACTCGCTACGCTTATCATAGATAGTTGCTTTTTAGTTTATTTTTCGTTATTTTTATGGGATTGTTGTTCCATGTTTTGTATAGAGAAATTTTTTTAAAAAAAAATAATAAAAAAAGAAAAAGCCATAAAAAATTTGAAAAAAGGCATAGAAAATTCTGGGATGAGTCGAAAACCCGAAAGGGCGGCTCAGGTAATAAGCAGGTAACCCGGACCAACATTAGGCTGGGGTAATAAGAGGTTTATGAGAGATTTGAGTATATGTGAGCACACCTAAAGAAAAATGAAAAGAGTGATTATGTGAAAACCCGAAAGGGCGCCTAAGTAGAATTGAGTGGAAAAATCAGAGTGTTTAGGATCATATTCTACTTTGGGGCTTGAGGATTACATTTTAGATGTCGGGTAGATCCTAGGTTGCTCTATACTTTTTAGAGCTTGAGTGTTATATTTGTATTCTGGTGAGGTGTGTTTCATGTTGTTGCTCATTATTTCTCTATTTTGGGTTCGGGTTGGTGAGGTGAGTGATTTCTGTCTTCCCTTGTACTATGATGTAAACCTTTGATAGGATTGATTGTTAGATTTATTTTGAGCTTACTCGAGGACGAGCAAGGTTTAAGTATGGGGGAATTTGATATGCTCTAGTTTAGTGTAGGTTAACTCTTGTATTTTAGGTATGTTTGTGTGTGTTTAGGTTAGTTTTGAGCATAATTGTAATATGAAGACCGAAGGCACGATTTGAAGAATTGCAAGAGTTTTGAAGACAAGTGTTGATTTGGAGTTGTTTTGACGCCATTTTCTAGTAACGCATCGTTCAGGAGATACGGTGATCGGGTGAAGCTGAATTTGGTATCATTGGAAAGCTAACTCGAAGAACTACAGTTCATGTTTGTACGGCGAGTTCAAATTCCAACTCTAAGTGGGTCAAAACCACCTCCGAAGTTGACACCAGAATGCTATCAGAAGACCCACGACCGCGGGTTGAGACCCACGCTCGCGGGTGATGCCATTTCCGCGGACGCCGAGAGAAGACTGGAGTCGCGCTCTCGGGTGGTGAACCGCGCTCGCGGGTGTCTGTTTCTCCGCGCCGCCTTTGCTTTATTCTATCTTTTAGTTATATCTTTAGTATTTATTTCGGATGTTTTTACTATTTAAGCCTAGTTTTCGTAGCAGACTTGAGATCATACTATCATAGCATACTTTGGAGATTATTTTCAGTTTAACCTAGTTTTTATTTCTATTATGTAGAACTAATCTTTCTTGGAGTTTGTTTGATCAAGGAAGCCTTTTTATTGAATTCGTGAGATTCTGGTAACTTTTCTATCATTTGGTTAATATCAAAACGCTTGTTTTAATTCTATGTTTGATTTTATGAGACTGATCAACTTGTTTGATTGACTTAGATCTACTGTTTGGATTAGGTTTGATTGTTGTATGTGCAATCTTATTTATCCTTGAAACAACTCTTTTCCAGGATCGTGGATTGGAATTGAGAAAGAGTGTTTGATTGTTATTTTATGCATGAGACTCGTAGCTTGATTGCATGATTTGATATCCTTTTATCCATAATACTTTGCATGATTTGAATTAAGCGTCCTTGTTCATATCATAATTTCGCTTGGACTGTGGACAAGCGGAAATCTTTTATAAGGATTAGAATTAACCTGGGAATTATAGAAAAGTGGATGAATCGATGATTGGATGATTAAAAAGGTGGAATTGATTGAATGAACTCTGCTTTCCTTTAATTGATTTGAAACCTAATACTGTTTGCTTGCTTAAACCCCAAAAACCCTGTCTTTGTTCTTTGCTGATTGTTTAGAATACCGATTCTCTTGGGTTCGATCCCTTACTTGCATACTATACTTGGTTTGTAATTTAGGGTAATTTATTTTTGATCTCGGCACAACGACTTTAGTCGAGTCAGCAGATCTCTCGAAGATACGCGATAATCCACATTTGCCTCCCTTCTCCTCTCTTCGTCTTCCTATCGTCCCTTTCTTTCTTTGCCCTATTTTCATCTTACGCATTTTCCATGGCCAAGGTTGGAATCACAAACACGGGTTTTGAGTCTTCCCACTCCCTTGAACCCCACGATTGCCGTCCCTGCTCCATGTCCTTTGAAGAGGTGGACAAAATCGTTCAGACCCATGGCTTCCCGGTTGGCACCAACTTCCACTGCCCCAAGCACGAGGTCGTGGAGGGTTTGCTTCCTCGAATATCCCTTCACTCTTGGGGCCTTTTCCCCTTTTTCTTCCATGATCTTGAACTTCCTGCTGGCTCTTAGGGCTTCTCCGGCGCAACTAATGCCGTCTGTATGGAAGATCTTGTACCAGATAAGTGAAGTGTGTTCGAAGGAGAGGATTAAATTCTCAGTGTCAGACCTCTTGTGTGCTTATCGAGTATGTCCACTCAGGGCCGGTCGCTTCACCCTTCATGCGAGGGACGCCAAGAATCCATTGATTCCTAAATCGAAGGTGAATGACAAGCACTGGGCTACCCGCTTCTTCTTCGTGGAAAAGTCTATGCAAGGTTCGGCATATCAAGCGGCGTTCTTTGATTCGTGGAATTCCAAGAGTAAGCATTCCTAACCTTGATTTCTGTTTCATTTTGTCAACGCCTGCCCCTCTTGTTGACCTTTCCCTTTGGGTGGCTTTACGTATACAGTTCCACCGAACTTAGACACCCATGTTTTGGAATCGGAAGCATGCAAAAAGCTCTTTGCTCTTCCCGAGGCGAGAAGGACATACCGGAAATCTGTAGAACAAATGCTTGAGGGTGAATCTAGCAACATGACGGTGGCTCCCTCTAAGGACCAATCGGACCAGGAGGACGATGCAAAGTCGGGAGACTTAGAGAAGACGATTGAAGATAGTTTTCCGGTGCCCGTGGAGGTTACCAAGGCGATTGTAAAACCCCTAGTGAAACCTTCTAGTATGTGCCTTTCACTGATAGTTGAATATTCAGCAACTTGGGATACATAATTTATTTTCATTTTTATCTGAAGCTTCCTCTTCTTTGGGGCGGAACTTTTCTGTTGCGACTATGATCCAACCTAAGTTGCGATCAAGTGACAAGAAACCCCCCTTGGATCCTAAGGTGAAGACGGAAGTCGTTGCTAAGATAACCCCTGTCAAACGATCATCGCCAGATGCCATAGAAGTCATCGATCTGGAAGACAAAGTTCCCTTAGATTTATGGAAAAAACTCTACGACGCTCATGGATCGAAAAAATCTCGCTTGGACATCCCCACCTCTACTCTGGTTAGGGATGTTGGTCTGTCGGTTTGGAAGGTAAAGATCCGCCTTTGCCTTGTTGTTTCTTCTTCTTTCGCATTCTATCATGACTGATACTAATTTTATAGGCCTTGCAAGGTGTTCTGTGGGTGGTGGATGCCACCGATAGGGAAGACCAGGGTCTGAAAGAACATCAGGCAAAGTGGGACGCCGAGAAGGCTATCTTGGAGATAGAAGTAGCCCTTGCAGCCGAACGACAGAAGGTGGATGCGAGCAAACTTGCTAAACTTACGGAAGCAGTCAAGCGTCATTCTTCACAGGTTGCCTCGGATCGATCTAAAGTTGTTGAGCTCGAAGATGTGAACAAGAAGATTCTCAACGATGCCAGTGAGATCGATGCTTACTTCTCGATGATGTTGCGGGTAGAGACGGTCAAACAATTCGTGGCGGGTCAGCACTCTAGTTGGGACCTAGATGCTGAGATTGCAACCTTCCACGAATGCTATCCCCTCGATAAGCCGGCTCCTGGCGATGAACTCTTTGCCTCCTGGCGAAGGCGAATGGGTGCTCTTGCCTCTTTGCCGGTAGGGTTGCCTTGCGCATGGGTGAAAGACGGTACCCTAGGGACAATTGCTTGTGGGGTAACGAACTCCGTGCCGGAGGATCTCTCGTGTCGACTAGTAGGGTTTTTAGAGGAACCCTCACCCCCACTATTTCGGACTCGATCCGTTGTTCGGGCGCGCGGGCCGACGGAATAAACGGATCGGAGTTGAGAGCGCAAACCTTCATTATCGGCGGTTAATTGCTCAATGCTAGTCTTGTGCTTCTCATTGCAAGCACGTTGGTCCATTAGTTCCTTCTCTAGAGCTTGAAGCCTCTGGGTGAACTCAGATAACTCGAGGCGGAGCGTTGCCGATGTCTCCTGGCGTACGCCTCCGTCACCCCCGACATTTTGCTCTTGATTATCCTCATTGGAGTTACTCATGGTGACTTTTTGAACTTCTTCCGATATGGAAAGACGAACCCTCCTCGATCGTATGGCCCCACAGTGGGCCCAAATTGTTTTGGACAAAAATTTGACAATCAGACTCTTGCCCTAATTGGGGCACGATCGAATCGAACAACAAGGTAATACTTAAGAAATAGCTAGATTGATGAAATCTGAATACATGTGTTCTCTTTTTTATTGTTCTGTTGTGGTATATCCGTGCGTATAATAGAATAGTCTGGTTTTTCTACCGCCTCCCCCTATATTCTCATCAGATTAACCGTTATATCCCCCCCCCCACGATCTCTATGCTGTTAGGGTATATCTTCAACCGTCTAGCCAGTACCCACGTTTATCGAAGAAGATAACTGCCACGAACGGTCGGCCCTTGGATGTGCATCTCTTTCTCGTAATCGAAGCTTTCTTCCTTCATTTCAGTGACCGTTGACTTCTTCTTACTCCTAAAGACTTCTTTTTTCACTTTCTCTCGTGGTTTCTCACTTGGTCTCGGGTTGATATCATTAAGGGCCGACTCGGTTTTGGGCCTAACGTTAGCTATGTTCATACTTTAAAGCAACCCACCGATTTATTTACTAAGGTTGTAGGAAAGCAACAATTTATACATTTTCTTGACAAGTTTGACGACATTATTAATTTACATATTTCAACTTAACGGGGAGTATTAATATATATTTTATGCAGTAAGATATCTTACATAAATACTACTACTCCGTATTTTTTGTATATTTAGGTTTCCTTAGACTATAAAAAACCTTTATATAAAATCTCAATATACTATAACCTTTTATAATGAGAAGAAACAAGTCAGTGTTCTCAAATTTCTTATGCCTCCTAAATTTCACAACCATGCATTATCTTGCATTTTACTATGCATCTTATTGAGAAGCTCACAAAAAGAGAACTAGCTTCCTATGTTGGAAATAATAAGCCAAAAGTTGAAGCTTTTATTTTGGTGGTCTTCATGGACGAAGCCTGCACAATGAAGGAATAAGGATGGTGGGGGGAAGAGAATAGGAGGAGGACAGTGCATGGAGCAACAGTGTAAAGTGTAGGGGTTGGAGGAGACATTTGACCCTTTTTTCATCGGCATACTTATAAAGTGATCCATCATTCCATCCTATCAACAAAAGGCCAAAAGGGAAAAAAATCTATTAGTGGAGTAATAGCTTGTTGTTATTTTCTCCTTTTTTAATAATGTACTGTAAAATTTAGATGGAACAATTAAGTTTGCATTAGCTTTTGTGAAAATTAGCATCGACGACAATGGATAGAAAGGATATATGTGTTATGTAACTTATGTCCAGGCCCAGCACGTAGTAGCCTTAATTGTTTCGTCACGCACGTATTAGCTTGTTGCTATGACCATCATCAGATCGTGACAACATATGAGAAATAAAAAAGATCTACAATTTTTTTCTTGTGTTAGGCACAATTTATAAGAGTCCAAATAGAAATTTCATATTACCCTAAAATTTTAACTGTTAGAATAAATGTTCGAAGATAAAAATTTACGAAATGGAATTTTATCACCAAAAGATCATGAATCCACATTATTAGCATGTGATTAATGATTAATTTTCAATAATAATTTATTTTATATTATTTTTAGGTTTTTGATTATTCTTATATACTATATTTTAATTTTTAAATAAATTATATATCTTTGATGTTAAATTAAATCCTCCACTAAATCTTTACCGCATTATTTCATTGCGAGCTGATCATTGCGAATTTAAAAAGTGGCGATTTAATTCTACCAAAAAAAAGTGGCAATTTAATATACACCCTACTAAATTTCTTTAAGAGCCAAAAAAAAAGGGTCCGGGGTTTTTTTTTTTTTATAGGATGAGGATTAGGGTCGTCACATGTATTACTTGGGTTCGTCTAGAGCATCCACTAGGGATGAGAACTATTTACTAACCAATTTTAGAGTAATGGACAACCACCATCCGTAGGATTCGAAACGGTGACCTCGGGGTACTACCCCAAAGCCTTAAACGCCGAATCAAATGCCCGAAGGCCGGCCCGGGGTGTGTTAAATCGCCACTTCTATCAAATCTAATAATCAATTTTTATTTTTAGTTATATTTTTTAAGTTATAATAATTAGGCCTTGAAGGGTATCTAATTTTTTTTTTTTATCACAACCTTGACAACGTATATATTATATGCAAAATGCAGGTAGAACGTTTTGGGGTTATTTGGGCCGCTCATAGCCCATGAATCGATGCATTTAAAGGGCCGCCCAATTTATTTCTTCGCCGCTGAATTTCTCAAGCTTAGCGCGCCTCCCTTTGTAGTTTGAACTATTACTATACAAAAAATATGAAGAGATTAGGATTCCGATTCGTTTTACTTGCAGGCAAGTTCGACTCCTTTTCTTGCAGGTTAGCTCGAGGTTTATTTCATGTACTATTCTTCCGAGCAGTTAGAGCTGAGTTTGCCATTAGACCGAATTGTATTAGGTCAGGTCGCTTGATGCTTTGAGACTTCTCAAGATCCTTCATCACGGTGGAGGGAACGTCAGTAGTCCGTTTCGCACGCTCTGGAGGGGTCGACCTGTTGCCTGCGGCGCTATTCTTATAGTGATTTACTCACCCTGATCTCAAACTCGTCTTAGTTCTTATTTTCGGAGTTTGTACCTTTCATAGCTATTCCTGGTTGTCTTTTACTCTCTTAGTCGTTTCTCGGCTGCCGTTTTATTACCGCCTCTCGGATTACCAAGCTGTTTGGTTTTCCGAATTCTTACCTTATCAAAAAAATATGAAGAGTTTTTTGTGTACAACCACCCGCTAAATGGTCGACATTGCAAAATACCACTCATTAAACCACTATTTATTTTGACATAATCATTAAATGTGATTTTGTTACAGAGAACTACCCAGCCGTCAAGTCCGTCAGGTTTCCCGTTAAAAAGCACGTTTTTACCATTTTGCCCTTTTTTTTTAAAAAACTACAAAAATTACCAGGTTCATTTTTACAATATTTTATTTTCATATAATCTTAAAATTTACAACTAGTATATTTTGACAGTATTGGTTATTTGGTTCATTTTGAAAAAAACTAATGGTTCAATTATTTTTACCTGATAAGTTCATCTGAAATTTAATGAAAAATGAGATTTTTATATGAGTTTATATTTTTAACTAGAATTTTAGATTTTTCTAAAAGAAAATATCATTTTTTTATAATTTTAAATTTACAACTAGTAAAGTGTGTATTTAAAATACTTGACATTTTTTGGACCAACCCAGATATTCCCAACTGAAATTTATCTCTTATACATGGAAACATCAATTGTACACTGTGTAAAATATTTTATATTTTTTGGACCAACAGAAATATCTCCAACCGAACTTTAAACTTGAACCAATATAGGTATGTATTACAATGATTCTGTCAACTATATATTGAATGCCTTTATAAAGAAACATAAAGACATGGCAATTTCATATCGCATCGTCAATAATTCTAACACACGTACACACACACACACATATATATATATTGTAAGTTTCTACACTCAATAGGTGTCAAAAATCTAGAGGTTCTTGACAAATTAAAATACATCAAACATTATCATATATATCACAGTCTAGCTAGAGATCATCAATATTAACCTGACCGGTGGTTGGCTAATCAATGAACCAAATACATTATACATCCAAAACATCCCCTTTATAATGCATCATCATATATCATTTTCAATTTTGTAACTATGATTTGGCATATGCATCTAAAATCTAGGTTGTTCCTCTATGTCTATGAGGAATAATAACTTTACTGTCTTCTCGATCTTCTCATTAAAAATTATAATATGAAAAAAGATAGGATAAGGTTCTTTTTTTTTTTTTTGAATCATAGCTAACAATCTTTCTCAAAATTCAGAACATTGATCTTGGAATTGAAAGGGGGATATAAACAAACAATAAGATATAATGTGTTAGCAGTGCAGATATCATTCCAACACTAGCTTCCACCGCCCAAAGTATGTGTATGATATATTATTTTATTTACAAAAAAATTAGGGTGTGTGGTTGGATGTGTTCGTGAAGTTGTGAGTCACCAAAAGTTAAGGTCTTGTGGTATCACAGGATGCAGAGAATATTGGCTCATCCTAATTAGACTTTGGCCCAGATCTAATAGAACAGGGATTCCAATGGGTCTCGAGAACCGGCCCGGAATTGAAACTGCCGATTCGGTTTCAATCACGGTCCTGATCCCGGTTCTCCCACTCTAAGAATCGGAAACCGGCGGTTCCACCCGGTCATTGACGGAAGCAGAACAAATTTCAGGGGGCACGACTTCTCCTATGAAGTCAATCATTCGGGAATTATCGACTAGTTTAGTTAGTCAATATTCTTAAATATGAAAATTTTATACTTATTTAATTATAAAATTGTATTTTAGGAAGTACACTATTAAATATGAATGAGAAAAAACTAAAATAGAACTATAATTCGAGAATTGTCGACGAGTTTAGTTAGTCAATATTTTTAAATATGAAAAATTTATACTTATTTAATAATAAAATTTTATTTTATTGAGGAAAGCATCAATTAAAATGTGAATGAAAAAAACACTTAAATAAAACTATAGGGAATTGAACATTGGTGGATTGCATATAAAATTGAGTAATGAATCATTTTAACTAGTTAATTTTCATGTTTTTAACACAAATTATTTTAAATTTATCCATATTCAAATCTATAATTTATGTATATATTATTAACAAGTCCGATCGAAGGAGGGGCACAGGCCCACCCATGCCCACCCCTAGGACCGTAACTGCACCCGGTTCCGAACGAATTTGGAACCACTTTTCCCGAACACATGTCCTGCCAATTTTAAATGAAATCGATTAAAATCGCGGTCGCGATTTTCATTATTTGACTAACCTAAACTCTAATTTTGTTAGATTTTTTTAAAAATATTTTCGGTTCATAACTAGAAGGGAACTGACAAGAAACGGAAGGAACCAGCCAGAATCGGGACTGGAAGGAACATACTGGCCGAAGGCCGCTCAAAAAGTTCCGATTCCTGGGTCCATTGGAACCGGAACCGGACCCAAGTCTAATCCTAACAGCTTAAAATGTGGGATGTTTGTTAAAGTCTGATCGTTCGATATAGTGTAGGATTTTAGAGTAGGAAGATCAAAATTAACACAAGAGAAAAGAGCACAAACAAGATCAAAATGGATAAAACCCTTTCTGGGCAAATATGGAGTTGATTACAGAAAGAGGAAGAGGAGGATTCTCTCTCAACCCATACACTCACACAAAATATCACTCTCTTAACCGTAAAAGGAGAAAAGCAAAATTTATTTATATGAAAACTAAGGCTAAAGCTGAGGTGCCGTGTGGTCCCCTTGCACAGTGAGATAGTGCCACAATAACAAATCCCACGCCTTGTAATTTTGGGCTCCGACTTGCCAAGTGGTCCAAGCTCACATTATTCCACATCCCCCCTTCAAGTTGGAGCTAGTAGAAGTCCCAACTTGGAAAAGAGGAAAGAGTGTTGTAAAGTACCCAAAGCTTTAGTCATAATATCGGCAATCTGAAGGGTAGTGGGAATGTAAGCAGTGCGCAGAAAACCAGCAGAAATCTTCTCACGAGTAAAATGACAATCAATGTCGATATGCTTGGTGCGCTCGTGATAACATGGATTAGCCGCCATTTGCTGGGCTGCGCGGTTGTCACAAAATAAGGTGACTGGGAGATCCACATCAATGTGCAAGTCATGAAGCACATATTCAGTCCACACCAATTCAGCTGTCGTGTAGGCCATGCTTCGGTATTCCGCTTCTGCTGAAGAACGTGAAACTGTACTCTGTTTCTTGGTTTTCCAAGATACTAATGCATGGCCTAGAAACACACAATAGCCACTAAGAGATCTTCGAGTGGTAAGACAACTTCCCCAATCTGTATCTGTGAACCCCGTTATCTTAAGAGAAGTCTGAATTGGATAAAATAACCCTAGAGAAACTGTTCCACTCAGATATCGCAGTACATGTTGAGCAGCCTGCATATGAGGAGTCCGTGGCTGAGAAACAAACTGGCTCAGGTGTTGAACAGAATAGGAAAGATCTGGGCGAGTGACAGACAAATACAACAAACGTCCAATGAGACGACGATACTGTTCAGGTTCCTCCAAAAGTGCACCCTCATCTAATCTGAGTTGCAATCCAGCAGGGAGAGGAAATTTTGCAGGCTTTGCCTCAAGCATCTTTGTATCATACAGAATATCAGTGATGTACTTCCTTTGACTAAGAATAACACCTTCAGCATCTTGATATAGCTCCATGCCCAAAAAATAGCGTGCAATCCCCAAGTCTTTAATGGTGAAAGTAGAATTCAAAGCCTGCTTCACTGCAATTATCTCATCAGAATTTGTCCCTGTAATTAAAATATCATCCACATAGACTAAGATGATAGTAATCTGAGCATCAAGGGTTTTGACAAACATGGAATAATCATTTAATGATTGATCATATCCTAGTCGAATAAGAAACTGAGACAACTCCAGATTCCATTGTCGAGAGGCTTGCTTAAGCCCATAAAGGGATCTCTGTAATTTGCAAACTTGTCCATGCCTTGCCTTCTCATAACCTTCCGGAGGCAACATGTAGATATCTTCATCAAGATGACCGTGCAAAAATGCGTTGTTTACATCCAATTGATGTAAAGGCCATGATCGAGCGGTAGCCAATGCAATGACAATTCTAACAGTTGGTAACTTGGCAACGGGAGAGAACATGTGTTCATAATCTTTACCAAGATTTTGACTAAAACCCTTGACCACCAAACGAGCTTTGTACCTTTCAATGTCACCACTCGGCCTGAATTTAATTTTATACACCCATTTGGACTTAATGGCAGTATGATTCTTTGGCAAATCAGTGAGCACCCATGTCTCATTTTTTTCCAATGCCTCTAGTTCTGCATCCATAGCTGCAACCCATTGAGGATCCTTCTGTGCTTCCACAAACCGTGATGGCTCTCTTACTTGCATAACATTAACAAGAGAAGCAAAATATTCAGTCTGAACTGAATTAACAAGAAAATCCTTCAACCAAGCAGGTGCAATTTTAGAACGATCAGATCTTCTGAGAGATGGTGGAGCTACTGGTGGAATCTCCTCAGATGCAGCTGCAGATGACTCACCCCTCTCAAACTGTTGTACTGGTTCAGTTATACTTGCAGAATCCAGCAAATCATCATCAATCTGAACAGGCGGAGAAGGAAAAATTGGCATGGGTGATTGAGTCTCATTCGAGGTGAGTTTATGGAAAGGAAAAACGTCCTCATGGAAAAGGACATCCCTACTAAGAAAGATTTCCTTAGTAAATAAATCATAAAGCTTGTATCCTTTATGATTAGGGGGATATCCAATAAAAATGCATTTTCTCCCTCTGGCTTGCATCTTATCTAAGGGTTTAGGCACAACTGCAGCATAACACAAGCAACCAAACACACGCAAATTATCCAACATAGGTGGCTTACCAAACAACCTCTCAAAAGGTGTTACCCAATCCAATCTGGCTACTGGCATTTTGTTAATCAGGTAAGTAGCAGTTAACACACAGTCACCCCAAAACTCAACTGGCAAATTAGCCTGTATTCTAATGGCTCGGGCAGTATCCAACAAATGTCGATGTTTCCTCTCGACAATACCATTTTGTTGTGGCCTATAACTCATGCTTCTCTGATGCAATATACCTTGTGAAGCCAGCAATCTGTTGCATCTTACATTTACAAATTCTGTTCCATTGTCAGTTCTGACATGTTTAGGAACAACACCAAAATGATTCTTCACAAAATGGAAGAAATCACTCAACGACTCAGGAACTTGATCCTTTGTATGCAACAGATAAGTCCAAGTTGCCCGACTATAGTCATCCACTATAGTCATAAAATACTTTGCTCCATTAAGGGATGATATCCTATAGGGCCCCCATAAATCAATATGCAAAATATCAAAAATACTAGAAGCATGTGAAGAATTAGCAGGGAAAGGTAATCTGTGAAATTTAGATAAAGAACAAGTTTCACAAACAAAGTTTCCATCACACTTTGTCTTAAAATCAGGAATAGGCAACATCTTAGAAGGGGAAACATGCCCCAATCTCCTATGCAAAATCATAAACTCAATTTGTTCTAAAGATGATGAGCAAACAACTGCTTTTCCTTTATTTGCTTTCTTCTTGTCTTCTGTCTCCACTTTGATTCTATAAAGTCCTCCCAATCCTTGTCCTATAGCAAGCTCTCTTTTACTCAAAAGGTCCTGCAACACACAATAGTCCTTATAAAAGTGTGCATTGAGCTGTCCTGAATCAACTAACTTGCTAACTGAAATCAAATTATATTTGAAATCAGGTACATAAAGCACATCCAGCAGAACCAAATCACTATTAATAACTACATTTCCCACTGTTTCAACACCTTTATATGAACCATCAGGCAACACAACATGTATAATCCTGTCAAGCTTTCTAGGATCAACTATTTTGTCAAAATGAGAAGTCATGTGGTCTGATGCACCACTATCCATAATCCAAGCATCTTTATCATTTTGACAAACATGAAGGCAAGAAGCTGAAACACCTGCGAAATGGAAATTTGCTCCTTTAGCTCTAGCCACCACATGCATTGCTTTCTCAGTCTTGAAAGCTTTCATCACTTCTTGACACGTTGTAGACAGGCTTGAAACTGCATTCATCAGCTGTTGGCTATTTCCTGTGTGTTGCTCAGAATTGCTATTGCTGTCAAAGGGTGAATCCTGATAGCTGCTACCCCTTTCCTGCTCTACATTTGCAACAACTCTAGTGCCCTTCTTGCCCCTCTTTCCCTTGTACCAATCCGGGTACCCTACCAACTCAAAACAATTCTCCTTAATGTGCCCTTTCTCCTTGCAGTGATAGCAAACCCTTTTATCTGAAGAACGCCTCCTATTATATCCCCTTCCATCAGAATTTTCCTTATCAGAGTTCTTCTCAAAATTGTCTCTATCACTAGATCTCTGATTTGCAATGAAAGCCACTGTTGAAAGGGTTTCCCGACAACAAATAAATTTGTAGTCAAGACCCCGCTGAGTACAGGGAGGTCAGGTTCGTCCACGGGAATTAGAAGGATCTATGTCTAGCTATTAGTCCTAATAAAAGAAAACAAAACAAAGCAAAACACTCAAACAAACGCTCGGCACCGACCCAAAACAGGTCGTAACCGACCAACACTTCAACACAATCGCAGGAGAAAACAAGAGACACATGCGCTCGGCACCGACCTAACAGGGGTCGTAACCGACCTATCCGGGTATGAGAAAATTCCGAGAAACCAAATTAAAGAAGATCTAGGGCAAAGGATTCACCACAACAAGTTTATGCATGCAAACATGAATCAAAACCAACCATAAATAATCCCATGTATGACTCTCGTCATGATAAATCAAGTAAAAATCTTAACTTTCATAAAGATCCAAACTTGCAACCCTACTTGTTTCCTAAAGGTTTAACTTTCGTTTCAACCAAATATAATCCAAATTCACAACTAAATCTTTCGATTCACTCATAAACATGAACATGCTTTGACTTTCATCAAGGAATTGATAGCAAACAAGAGGATAATAGATAAAGATTAAAAGAGATGGTTCATTCAAATATTCATGCCTTAATCATGCATAACTCGTCGGGTTTCACCCCAACCCTAGAAAGTAGACTACTCACGATCCATAAAACAATCAACAATCACAAACGAAAGAGAAGACATGATTCAAATTCAAACAAACTTCGATTAAAATAAAACTTACAAACTTAAGCAAACCTCCAAGTCTCTCTAATTGTCCAAGAGCTTGGAATCAAAGAAAACTAGAAAACCGAACTTGCCACTTGTTCCGTCTCCACAATAAACCCTAAGAACGATTTTTTTCCAAATCAGCCTCCTCTTGAAATAAAACCCTAAAGATCCTTATATAGTGGTAGAAAATAGATCTATATGGAAACTAAAATCTATCTTAAAAAGGCCCATAAATAAAACAATTACTAAACCAAACTTAAGGCGCAAGCAATAATTCGGCAACACACGGAGTGGGTCGTCACCGACCATGGCTGGGTCGTCACCGACCCTCTGGCTACACTTGATTTCTTCATTTCTTCGCTCAAACTTGCTCCAAAGCTCGGTTCTTCTTCAATGTTTCTTCTTTAATCGCTCTTGGCCTTCTAAGACTTCCTTTAGCTCCTTCATAAGCACCTTGATCTTGAAATCTTCAACTCGGAATCCTCTATTGCACCGACTCTTACTCTTCTATCAACATCACCACAAGACCGCTTGAACACCACCTCCTAGAAAGCTTTAAAAACCGAAATATCTCCTCCTCAACGCTTCAAAGACCTACAAAACATCAAACACACTTATGTAGACTCCATATCTTAAGATAATATGAAAATCCACAAGAACGACTCAAAATAACACAATAAACTTAGAAAAGACTCAATCCTAACTAGAAAACTACCCATGAAAACTAACTAGAAAGTGCGACATCAAAATACCCCATACTTAGACTTGCTTGTCCTCAAGCAATCACTTAGCATGCATCAAAACCAATAAACAAAACTCAAGAATCATCTTATAGGAAAAATAAGCACAAGTAGAATAATGAGCAAACAACTTCCACATCCTAGCATACATGAACATTTCAAGTAATCACAATCCAACCTTACCAAGGAATGTATTTCACTCAACTCTCAAAGTGTTTAGGGTTATAGCAATGATCTCTCAACTCAAATTCCAAGTACAAAACCGCATAGTCAATGGAACTTATATAAACAAACTCTCCACAGAAGAAGTCAAAACAAGTCAAATCATCAAATGAACTCGGGTGGCTCAATAAAAACTTCAAAGAAGTCTCTATTCGGCCGGGTTGTAATGGGGCTCGGTAAAACAAAGGGTGTGGAAATAATTTGGCCTTGTGGTGCTAACTAATCCGGGAATCAAGACTCCTAGACTATACATCACTCATCCAACGTTCTTTCCTCTTCTTCAATCACCAAACACTTCAACTTTACAATGCACTCCCCTTTTTCACCTATCATCATTTGTCTTTCTTCTATTCTTTTGAAGGCCTTGGACTCTTTGCATTTATTATATGGAACTTCTTTTCTCTTTTCTTTCTTTCTTCTTTTTTTTTTCGGGGGTGGTCGGCACCGACCCACTTTGGGTCGGCATCGAGCTACATATATGCATTTTCGAGTCCAAAAATCTTTCATTCCTCTTGATTTTCAAAGACAACACCCTTAATCTACCTTCCATAATCTCTTTGTTTTTCACCCAATTAAATCATAACAATTTCTTCTAAGTCCTGATTCCCGGATCAAAGAGGTCAAGCTTATCATGGCTAGGGAATTCTTTTTGTGGAGCTAGAAATAGGCTTTAAGCTCAAAAATAGGGGCTACAAAAAGAGGGATCATGTATAGGTAGGAAAAGGAATATAATAGGCTTATAAAAATGAGTTCAAGATCATTTGATTCAATCAAGTAATGAGCATATCTCCATTGGTCTCAAATTTTACAATAACCATGCCATTGTCAATTGGTATATTTGCACTTGGAAGAGTATTTCACACATGAAAGAGAAAGGAGTAAAAATGTACATCCTTTATAGGCCAAAAATATCTCACTTAGGTTCACATTTTGTTGGATTGCTTTTACTTAGAAATATGTATGCTCAATTTTCATTATAAGCTCAAAACTCAAAAAGCAAGATCATGGTTTAGGTGATTCTTAAAGCATGTCATTGGGATTACATGATAATGCAAGCAATTTCCGTCCTAGGACATCTAAGGAATAGGGCATTTATCCATCTAAAAATTCCAAAAGAAAAAGACTCAAAACAAGACTAAACACAACTAAACACATATTAACACAAAGCAACACATGACTTAAACAAATAAAGACTCATGCAAGTAATCTCCCAAACCACCCCATACTTAAACATCAATGTCCCCATTGATTAAGAAAGTAAGGAGAAAGGAAAGAGAACTTACTTGGACACAACTTGAAGCGTTGACATAGGCGGAGAATCATTCTTGAGGAGGTTGAGGAGGTGGTGGAGGTTGGTAAAGGTGTTGCCCCAACCAATGGTTGAATTCCTCTTGAGCTTCCCATCTTGCGACATCTTCTTTATGGTCTTCATAATACTCGACTCGGAAGTCGTGGAGCTCTTGTTGGTGGTGGATGAATTGGTTGTGGTGGTGGTTGAGTGCTCCATAAAGATGGTGTTGGTGAAGCATAAGAGCATCCATTTTAGCCGAGAGAAGAGAGATATCGGGGTTACCGCCCGAGCTTGAACCGGTATTGTACGTGCCTTGTCCTTGGAAGTTGGAGCCACCGGACCCATCAAAGCCATACGGATGTGAATAGTAAGGGACCATGTCAGACTGAGGTCCCATGGTGTAGTCCATCAGGTCGACACCGGACTGATTGTGGTATTGGCTGTCCACTGGAGGGTCGCCACCGACCTCATGTTGGTCGTAACCGAGCGGGTGGTGGTCATCACCGACCCTCTGGTGGTCGTCACCGACCACCCCAGCATGTGCCCGTGGTGATTCCAGCTCGGAGGAGGCTTCTCTTAGTGGGTCAATTTCGGCTCTTGGAAACTTGCTTGCCTGGTGTCTAATTCTTCGATCAAGCCGGACATTTGGCGACAAAGGGTAAGGGGCGGGTGCCCACACATCATACCAATTAGGACGGTAGAAAAGTTCAAGATTTTCGGGGGTAAGGACCACATCATGAGTCTCATGTTGGCTAACATAGAACTTGTTGATGAAACCCTCGGAAGATTGCGCAAGCATTTTAGTATTCAAGAAGTACTTCACATCCATAGCAAGGATCTTTCTTGAAGAGTAAGCGGAAAGATTGACTTTCAAAGACTTGGCTAGAATGGCCACAAGCCAACCAAAGTAAGTGGTGGTGTGGTTCTTGAGGCCTTGGTGACTCACAACGGCATTAGCAAACTCAAATCCCAAATTCATGTGAATTGTTGGCTCGAAGAGCATGGTGGAGAGGCAAGCAATTTCGTGCTTGTGTGGGCGGGAGAGCTCGTATCGTGGCCAAATGGTGGAGCCAAGGATGCGTAGGATAAGCCGGAAAACCGAGCTAGCAATAAATCGACCTGGAAGGTGATTGGTGGGGTATTCGGCCCGGCCGGTGAGGTAATGCCACAAATCCTGGGTGGGAAAGCTTGAAGAGGTATATGCTCCGGAAGGGGCACGGAAACCAAGATGGTGGTTAAATCTTTTAATGCTCATAGCGTGGTCCATGTTGCCAAGTTGAAAAGTAACCCTTGACTTGTTGAAGTCGGTTTCATTGCGGTATAAGCGGAAGTTGGACATGAACTCGCATGTGAGCGCAATGTAGTGTTCCTCGATTGGATGCAAGATAAGGTGTTGAGCGCCAATCCAAGAGAAAGAAGTGAGCACCTCCCTATGCAAACCAACCTTCATCGCCCCTCCCCTATGATAAGCTCGGACGGTAACGTCCCCATTCCACATTTCAAGAAATCTTTCCTTTTGCTCCTCATCATCAAAGATCACACTATCCACTTTTTGCTTTTCTTTCTTGTGCTTCTTGGCGGGGTGGCGAGAAGAAGAAGAAGCCATAGTCCTACAAAACAATCGAACTTTCCAAAATAATCTCCATAGTTTTAAGGACAATGTCAAATCAAAGAACATACATGCCACCTCCCCAAGAAGTACCCCATACTTACTCAAAGAAACATGCTTAAATTTAGGAAGAATCTCAACCTAGCATGCTTAATTCATGAAAAGTAGGTAAGGAGGGGGAAAGATCATGCTAAAAACACCCAAAGCATGGAAAAATACCGGGTAAACGGGGTCGGAACCGACCCTTGGAGGTTCGGTGCTGAGCAAAACACCCGGAAAAGGACACTGGTGGGTCGTCACCGACCCTTGGGGGTTCGGAACCGACCGCTTCGGGCAAGATTATGCCCACAAATTCGGCCCTATGTCCATGGAATTGGTACCAAAAATTCCGGAAAAATCTAACACTCTCACAATCAACCAAACAACCAAGTATGCATCAAAAATTCCACATACAACCCGCAATTAATCATTATATCATATAGATCTACCCTCTTAAGCATGCAAACAACCCAATCTTCCATATTCAAACTCAAGAACACCCAAAACCTAAGTTTTCAACTAATCCCTCAAACATAAATCAAGTAAACTTGAATATAAGATCAAAGGAGTAGAGAAACATACCAAGGATGAGTAAAAATAGAAGAATGAAAGTAGAAGGGGGTCGTAGACGAGCACTAAAGCGGTTCCAAAAATTCAAAAATTGTTGGAAGGGGTGAAATTTCCGGTTTTTGTGGGATGATTTGGAGGGTTTGTGAAGCACAAGGAAGAATTTTGGTAGATTTGGGATGGGAATGGAGGATTTGTGAGGTTGGAGAGGCAAAGAAAGTGGGAGGAGGCTATGGAGTTTGGAGGGAAGGGGAGGTCGGCCGTGTGGGGGAAAAGAGAGGGAAGGGGGTAGGGTTAAAAGAGGTAAAAGTTTGAGGGACTTACCTGCAATTTCCAATTTTTTGAAAATTTTACCATAATTGCATGGAAGTGGTCGGTGACGACCCACAATAGGTCGGAGACGACCATCCAGTACCCTTCCTTTCCCTATTGTTCGAGCCTCTTAGCCCCTTTTGTCTTCTTCAGCCGTTCTCGTATCCCTACAAAACGTTAGTGTAGAACCAAAACAAAAAATCCTACCTATTCTAAACTAAGAAAATCAAAAGAAATTCAAACTAAAAAGTTCAAAAGAAACAAAAGAAAGAAAAAAAAAAAGAAATTTGTCCCCGGCAACGGCGCCAATTTGTTGAAAGGGTTTCCCGACAACAAATAAATTTGTAGTCAAGACCCCGCTGAGTACAGGGAGGTCAGGTTCGTCCACGGGAATTAGAAGGATCTATGTCTAGCTATTAGTCCTAATAAAAGAAAACAAAACAAAGCAAAACACTCAAACAAACGCTCGGCACCGACCCAAAACAGGTCGTAACCGACCAACACTTCAACACAATCGCAGGAGAAAACAAGAGACACATGCGCTCGGCACCGACCTGACAGGGGTCGTAACCGACCTATCCGGGTATGAGAAAATTCCGAGAAACCAAATTAAAGAAGATCTAGGGCAAAGGATTCACCACAACAAGTTTATGCATGCAAACATGAATCAAAACCAACCATAAATAATCCCATGTATGACTCTCGTCATGATAAATCAAGTAAAAATCTTAACTTTCATAAAGATCCAAACTTGCAACCCTACTTGTTTCCTAAAGGTTTAACTTTCGTTTCAACCAAATATAATCCAAATTCACAACTAAATCTTTCGATTCACTCATAAACATGAACATGCTTTGACTTTCATCAAGGAATTGATAGCAAACAAGAGGATAATAGATAGAGATTAAAAGAGATGGTTCATTCAAATATTCATGCCTTAATCATGCATAACTCGTCGGGTTTCACCCCAACCCTAGAAAGTAGACTACTCACGATCCATAAAACAATCAACAATCACAAACGAAAGAGAAGACATGATTCAAATTCAAACAAACTTCGATTAAAATAAAACTTACAAACTTAAGCAAACCTCCAAGTCTCTCTAATTGTCCAAGAGCTTGGAATCAAAGAAAACTAGAAAACCGAACTTGCCACTTGTTCCGTCTCCACAATAAACCCTAAGAACGATTTTTTTCCAAATCAGCCTCCTCTTGAAATAAAACCCTAAAGATCCTTATATAGTGGTAGAAAATAGATCTATATGGAAACTAAAATCTATCTTAAAAAGGCCCATAAATAAAACAATTACTAAACCAAACTTAAGGCGCAAGCAATAATTCGGCAACACACGGAGTGGGTCGTCACCGACCATGGCTGGGTCGTCACCGACCCTCTGGCTACACTTGATTTCTTCATTTCTTCGCTCAAACTTGCTCCAAAGCTCGGTTCTTCTTCAATGTTTCTTCTTTAATCGCTCTTGGCCTTCTAAGACTTCCTTTAGCTCCTTCATAAGCACCTTGATCTTGAAATCTTCAACTCGGAATCCTCTATTGCACCGACTCTTACTCTTCTATCAACATCACCACAAGACCGCTTGAACACCACCTCCTAGAAAGCTTTAAAAACCGAAATATCTCCTCCTCAACGCTTCAAAGACCTACAAAACATCAAACACACTTATGTAGACTCCATATCTTAAGATAATATGAAAATCCACAAGAACGACTCAAAACAACACAATAAACTTAGAAAAGACTCAATCCTAACTAGAAAACTACCCATGAAAACTAACTAGAAAGTGCGACATCAGCCACTGGCTCAGTTAAAATTTCAGTAGATATCTGCTTCTGTGTTTCTACTTGCAAAACTATCTTATAGGCTTTGTTAACTTCTGGGAGAGGATCTACGGTTAACAATTGGCTTTTCACATTGTCAAAATCAGCATTAAGCTTAAGTAGGAATTGCATCAATTTAGCCTGATTTTCCATTTCAAGGAATTTATCCATAACTTCACATCTGCACTGCTCTATTCCCCCACAAGTACACTCAGGCATACCAATCAAATTATATAGTTCATCCCATAAACGCTGCAATTTGTTAAAGAAAGAGGTCACACTTAGATTACCTTGAGTCGTCTGAGAAAGCTCCTGTTGCAATTGATAGATTAGAGGGCCGCTGTTCTGGTGATATCTTTCACTGATCTCCAACCAAAGTTTTCTCGCTGATTCAGTCTAGATGAACCCTCCCGACAACTCTGGACTCATGGAATTGAGGATCCAACAAGCAACCATCGAATCGCATCTAACCCACCGAGCGTAATTCTCGTTCTCCCTGCTCGGTTTCACCCCGGTTCCATCAATGAAACTTAGCTTCAGCTTCGCCCTCAACGCTAGATGAAGTTGACGACTCCAGGTCAGAAAATTCGTTCCGTCGAACGGTGTGTTGGTCAAGTGCATCCCAGGAAAATCGGAGTTGTTGATGAACAACGGGTCCCCTTGACTTGCAATTTGCGTCGCAACCTGGCTAGCAACCTGATGTGCGACCTGGTTCGCGAGTTCATTTCCATTAATCGGTGGATCTACCGCCATGGATGTCTGAAAATGCTCTACTCTTCAAATGATCCTTTTCCTCACTCTAATTTCCTAGTCGCTCTGATACCATGTAGGATTTCAGAGTAGGAAGATCAAAATTAACACAAGAGAAAAGAGCACAAACAAGATCAAAATGGATAAAACCCTTTCTGGGCAAATATGGAGTTGATTACAGAAAGAGGAAGAGGAGGACTCTCTCTCAACCCATACACACTCACACAAAATATCACTCTTTTAACCGTAAAAGGAGAAAAGCAAAATTTATTTATATGAAAACTAAGGCTAAAGCTGAGGTGCCGTGTGGTCCCCTTGCACAGTGAGATAGTGCCACAATAACAAATCCCACGCCTTGTAATTTTGGACTCCGACTTGCCAAGTGGTCCGAGCTCACAATATTCCACATATAGTAATATGGAGGGTTCATATATTTAATAATGTATATATGTATGTTTAGGCTTGACATGCAAGTTTATGGAGGTTTATTCTAAAATCATTTGATAATAAGAAGAATATAAACTTATAGATTAGGATTTTTATGTTGTAATTTTCAAATATGAAAACTTTCTTCGATCACGTATTCTTTCATATTCTACACTCACCCGATCGCGGCTCTGAGAATATATACTAATAATCTCAAATACTGAATTCTTAATTTGTAAGTCACGTACTCACGTGGCATTATATAATTATGGAGTAGTTTGTATGCATGGAACTATGGAAGGCTAGCTGCCGACGTAATTTTGGTGTACGTGTTAAAGGTTGGTAATTTGGTCATAATTAGTCAATTCATTGAGTTAAGATCGTGTTTTTATAATGTGTGTATCCTTATGCCATCCATAATGGTAAATTTAAAAAGTAGGTTCTTAATCTTCCTAAATTATTATTTTTTCATATTTAATAATATTTTATAATGTGTGCCATCCATATTTAATTATATTAATTTGATTACTTTATATAAATTACGTAATTTGAAAATATGAAGTTTAAAATTAATATAAACGATAAACAACACATTTTATTTCACTTAAAATTGAAAATATGGAAATACAGTAAAAACATAGGCATGTCTATTGAAAAAAACAACACACACCAAACAAACAAACAAAAACACACTAGAAAAGACACAAAAAATAAAAATACCAAACGAGTACATATGAAATCAAAGAGAACTAGTTTTGAAGATGAAAATGTTTGAAGTGTCGCTATACATGCTAAACCAAATCAACTTGTAGTTGTTTATGGGTGTCCCTATTTTGAAGTTTCGTTCGAGCTTTTATGTACCACGACATTAACCCTGGTCGATATGTGGATAATCTGCCCTTCATAGCCAACGATATCTCAAAATGAGATACATAACAATACCCATTGTACTTATCTCATTCATCCTCCACTATCATATTATGCAACATTATGCAGACCTTCGTTATTTTGTCTATTTGACAAGGATCCCAAGCAAGCATTGGGTTCTTCAGTATATTAAATCGAGCTTCCAAGACCCCAAAAGCTCGTTCCACATCTTTTCGGTACGCCTCTTGATAATGAGAAAATTACTTCGCCTTAGACCCTTTTGGAAGTATAATCGCATCCATAAAGGTAGCCCACGAAGGGTAAATATCTTCGGTGAGAAAATAAGCCATGTTGTACTCATGACCGTTGACGATAAAATCCATCGACGGTGATCTCCCTTCCAAAATATCATCAAAGTCGGGAGAACGATCAAGAACATTAATGTCATTACATGAATCCGGTGTTCCAAAGAATGCATGCTAGATCCACAAATCGGATGATGCAACCACTTTTAATACAACAGTTGCCTCACCATGACCACGGGAAAATTTCCCTTGCAATGTAGATGGACAGCTCTTCCATTCCCAATGCATACAATCAATGCTACCAACCATTCCAAGAAACTCGTGCCCCTCTGTATATTGAAGGGGTCGTTGCATATCTTCTACGATTGATATGTGGAGGTTTGTATCGTCATACAAATAAAAGATGCCCTAAAGTGTTGCAGGCAAGATTTCGCAGTACGTACTTTCACTCATCCAAAGGTACTCATCCACTTGGTTCGCGCAATGCCGTAAGCCAACATGCGCATAGCTGCAACACATTTTTGTAGGGGCGGTATGCCTTGCCTACTTATAGCATCCCTCCATTAATGAAAAAAATCTAATGTGGATGAGAGCTGGTTGACAATGTGTGAGAATAGAGGCCTTCCCATTCTAAACTGCCACTGTTGGAAAATGCGTCTGTAGCCAGGAAAATAGACACGATTTCCGCCACAAAAATAACCACGAAATCACGTTAGCCACGACACCCCCAACGGATTTCCCTACGAAAGATGCCTTGGGGCTAAAACACGCGAGGCTAAATATCACTATGAAAAAGAACCACAGAATTCTAATTTTGTGGTTATTTAGCTGCAAATAATAGCCGCGAATTAGTTCATTGCTAAATGTGTGGCTATTGGCCACGAAAGTCACGTTCAACCATATTAGCCAAAATTGAATTTCATAGTTGGTTTTGAGTGCATCACCATCAAATGTTAGCCACAAATGTATTTTGTATCTAAGTTCGAGTCGAATTTGAACGCATAATCGCACCTATTTCGTGGGCATTAGCCGTGAAATTTGCCATGAATCTATTTAGTGGGAAAATTTGTGGCCATTTAGCCTTAACATTTGCACTTAATGCATTTGGTAGGAAAACTGTGGCCATTTAGCCCTGACATTTGCATCGAATCTATTTGGTTCCAAAAGCTATTGGTATTTAACCTTGAAATTGGCTTTGAAAACATTTGGTTTCAAATTTTGTGGTCAAATAAAAAAGCATTAATAAAAAAAATTATGAAATATGCCATAATATATGCACTAATTGCATTATGATAATGCACCATAAATCTGCTAATATATGCTAATTGCATTATCATAATGCAATTAGCTAAAACATGCTAATATATGCTAATTGCATTATCATAATGCAATTAGCTAAAACATGCTAATGGATAAAATAGCACTACAACCATTCAATATCTTCCCCTTAACATCCAAAATATCCACACATGCAACAACCATCCAAATATCCACACAACAACCATCCAAAGTATCCAGCCAAACAAACCATCCAAAAACACCACAATATCCATACAATTCAGAGAGGGTAAAACAATTCAGAGAGTGACATTATCCATGTTGCCTCCAATGTGTTTAAACAACTGCTCAAGCATACCCTTGAGTGCCTTGTTCTGGGTTTGAATTTCCACATTTTGAGTTTGAAGAGTCTTCATCTCCTCTTGCGTCTCCTTGATCTCATCCTTTAGAGGCTCAACAACTTGATGGGTATGGAGAAGGCTGGAGGAGCGGGAAGGAGTCCTAGATTCAAGCTTTCTCATGCAAAAGAGGGCGACACCTTCATCAGCCAATGCAAAAATCCTACGACTAGCAAAGCCGTCAGAAGCTTTAATCCATAACTCGGTCTCCATAGCACTTGAGATTGGTCCATCCCCATGCTCAGCAGCCACAAGGCGTTCAAATTCAGCCTAAAAACAATGCAAAGCAGCAACAAAAACATGAAGCAAGAATAATAGGTACTGGTGCATATCAATGCAAAAACATGAAGCAAGAATAATAGGGACTGGTGCATATCAATGCAAAAACATGAAGCAAAGAGAAGCAAATTCACCAAACAACAACATCAACAAAAACAGCAATTGCAAGAGTCTGTGCACTGGTGCATATTTTTTAGGGGATTTAGCAAATGGAAATTGAAGTTTTCATGTCTATTGATTCACAAGGAACCAAAGAGATGCAAATTCACATAAGGAGAAGCAAAAGAGAATCCTAAATATCAACAAATCCAGATCATCACCATTCAAGTTCTCAAACACACATCTCGAACCAAACTTTCAAGTTGTCAATCTCAAAAATCCAAAATAAATAACATAGAGAGGAGAAGAACCAAACAAAGCCAAAGAGGGAGAGCCATCAAGGGGGAGAGAGAGAGAACCATAAGCACAAAATTCATCTAGGAGGTTCATGTGTATTTGATTCATTTGTCTGAATTTTGAATATGGAAAATACTTGAATTTAATTTCCTATTTAAAGTAGCTATATATTTGTACACATCAACAATCACAATCACATAATATCATATAAAAAGAACTCAAATTCGATCAAACATGAATCCAAAACCACAAGCACAAAAAGAACAAAATACTTGAATAAACTTACAATGATTGCAGCTGGTCGTTCCCCTAGTCCAGTCCCATCCTCCTTTGACCACAATTTTTTGATCACCTCAGAAATAAGCGGCATGCTCCCAGACTCCTTTTCCTTGCAAAAAAAAGAGAGTAAAGTCAAGTTAAAAATATACTTATTTTTAAACAACAAACAAATTTTTACTTAAATTTTGAAAAGTGAATGTACTTACCATAACTTCCATCCATTTTGTAAACTTTCGAGAACCTCCTCGATAATTTCCAGCCTCTAATGACCTCTTTGATGACCAATTTTGTGCATTCACCTGAGCTTGTCTCACATAATTGGGATCCGTTTTCCTTATGGTGTTCATCCTCTCCCAATTCTTCTCGGAAACAAAGAAAGGTTTGGTCTTGTTTTCACGATGCTTCTTAAAGACATTGGTGATGTGTTTTCCGGCTTGGTGTAAAAAGACCTTTTGCATCAGTTCATCAGATTCCCTCCAATAAAAAAATTTCTGCATTGTTTACAAAAAACGACACTCATATTGAAGCAAGGTCTAGCAATCCAGCAAAAATAGCAACATCAAACGGTATTTTAAAATGCAGTTCATTTATAACATCCATTTCTAGCAAATGCTACTTGAAAAAACAGATCCATCAATGGTTCTTTAAAAAAAACAGCAACCTTACATTGGTAATTAAACAAAAAAAAGCAACATGTATAGAAAAACTCATGAATAGAATTAGTAAATGTAAAAAACAACAACATCACCTTAAACTCTTCAAACCACAACGTCTTAACTGGCCCCCACACTTTAGAAATACTTGTCCATGGACCATTATAGTGGTCATGCACGATTTCCTTCGTCTTGGAGTAGACAGCTTTGCGTGGTTCAAAATCACTACAAAGAAATGGATATAATTAGTAAATTTACAATGTAAATGACATTAATAAAAAAAAAAGTTTGAAAGGTTACCGACCGGATTCCATCTCCTTTAATCCATATAAGCAGCTTTGGTTGAGTAGACTCTTCATCTTCTTCGTCATCTTCACCTTCCTCTTGTTCTTCTTCACCTTCCACTTGTTCTTCACCTTCCACTTGTTCTTCATCTTCCTCATCACCTTCCTCAAGCTCTTCCTCATGCTCTTCCTCAAGCTCTTCCTCAAGCTCTTCCTCGTGCTCTTCCTCCACTTCTTCACCGTAGTTTTCATGAACTTGTTCATTGTCTTCTTCGAAGCCCTCTTCCATGTATGCCTCATTGTTTGCTTCATTCACTTGTGAGGGTGTGAGAATGGGAGTAGGGCTGGGATTGTTTGCAAGAGCTCTCGGATTTGAGAGAACTTGGAGTGAATGAGGTTCTTGAGTGAGCTTAGGGCTGGGATTTCTTGAAGGAACCCTTTCCTTAGCGAGAACTTGTTTTGAATGAGGTGCTTGAGTGAGCTTAGGGCTGGGATTTCTTGAAGGAACCCTTTCCTTAGAGAGAACTTGTTGTGGACGAAGTGTTGGACTATTATTAGGGCTAGGAGTTCTTGAAGGGTCAAGAACTTGTTGTGAAGAAGATGCTAGAGTAAGATTAGGCTTGGTTTTCTTCAAGGAAGTGCTTGGAGCACGGGGAACTTGGATTGGAGAAGGGATGACATGTTGTGGAGCAACTTGTTGGTTGACAACTTTTTTAAATCTTGGACTACTACGAACCGGGAGGGTTGGTTGTAATCGAGGAGGTCTCTTAGGACTTTGAAGAAGCTGCTCCGAAGAAGTATGAGGAGCACGAGCGAAGTTGCAATTAAGATTTTGGGCTCGTCCTCGTGCTGTGCTTCTAAGGTGACGCATGATTCAACCAAACCTTGCAAAACAACATACAAAAAACAACAACCAAAGCTGTTTTAATAGCCACACACCAACAAATTAATCATGAAACTAAAAAATGAATGACAAGCAAGGAGAAGCAAGAAGAAGCAAGGAGAAGCAAAGGCAAGCAACACCAATTTCATATGAGTTGAGCAAATGAGTTGAGCACATGCAAGAAAAGCAACACCATTTCGAACCATAAAGCATGAAAATCTGTTTTAATAGCCACACACCAACAAATTAATCATGAAACTAAAAACAAATGACAAGCAAGGAGAAGAAAGGAGAAGCAAAGACAAGCAACACCAATTTCATATGAGTTGAGCAAATGAGTTGAGCACATGCAAGAAAAGCAACACCATTTCGAACCATAAAGCATGAAAATATGTTTTAATAGCCACACACCAACAAATTAATCATGAAACTAAAAATGAATGACAAGCAAGGAGAAGCAAGAAGACGCAAGGAGAAGCAAAGACAAGCAAGGAGGAGCAAGACAAGCAACACCAATTTCATATGAGTTGAGCACATGCAAGACAAGCAACACCATTTCGAACCCTAAAGCATGAAAATCTGTTGTAATTGACACACACACCAACAAATTAAACCCTGAGTCTAAAAAAAATGAAATACAAGCAAGGATAAGCAAGAAGAAAGACATGCAAATTGGCAGAAGTCTCCAAATCGAGTTCAAAGAGAAGCTGTTTCACATAAGGAGAAGCAAAATCACCATTCAATCTCAAAATCAAAAACAAATAGCCACACACCAACAAATTAAACCCTCCAAATCGAGTTCAAGGAGAAGCAACATCACCATTCAATCTCAAAATTCCAGCCCAATAACATACATAAAGGGAGGGAGAGAGAACCTGAGAGATCTCGAACCAGATCCTTCTTGAGCTCTAACCAAATCCTTGCTCGTGCTCTAACCAAAATCAGATCCCTTGCGCCGGTGAACCAAAGAGATGGATAGGGAGGCGTCTGGAAAGAGAGGCGCAAATGAGAGGATTCAAGTTAGGGTTAGCAAGAGAGGCGTAAGTGAGAGGATTCCAATCAAATGAGAGAAAAGTGATGGGCTTGGGTGTATTTTGGGCCCAAACTCACTAAATTTTCCCTATAGTCAAATATCTAGCCCGCCAAACTCACTCAAATTTTCCCTCCTTAATTTCAACCGAGATAAATTTTCCCTCCTTAATGAACTTTCCCTCCCTCCTTAGATGAACTTTCCCTCCTAGATGAATTGTCCATTCTAGTATGATTTTCACTCCTAATAGAAAAATAAAATTGTTAGAAAATAAATTACAAAGCATATTTTGTAAAAGGATAATCATGATGATATAAAATACATGAAACTATGATAAGATGAATTACCACTCATAATTTTCGGAACTTGAATCTGAAGGAAAATCATCTTCTTCGTCATCATTTGCAATGTCCGAGTTATCTTCGTCGATTTGAACATCGTATGCTTCTTCATGCTGAGAGAGTGGATCATTAAGATGTAACGGTAATGAGTGAATTGACGACCCTGCAAATCCATCAATCTCAAATTCCTCCGGTATCTAAATCATTTGGCTCGTCCTCCTTTCTCTCTGTCCATCGTTGCTCAAATGTAGCTCGAGGCTTTTTCTTACACACATATCTCCAATCTGCACGGCTACGAGGTGCGCCGGGGAAGTCTACGTAGTAAACTTGGATGCATTGTTGCGCAAAGACAAAAGGATCATGGTTGTTATATCGCCTCTTCACATTAATCTCCTTAAAATGGTATTCTGGATGGACTTTCGTCCCTCTCACATTAGGGTCAAACCATAAACACTTGAACATGACAATCTTCTTACATGGCAATCCGGTGAACTCAAACTCAAAAATTTGTTCTATTAACCCGAAGAAATCAGATTGTGTATCACCGTTGGAAGCTTGTACACACACCACTATTCATGGTTAATTTGCCTTCACCACGTTCCAAAGTTTCAAATTTATAACCATTGATGAAATATACGGGCCATGACACAACCTTTTTGGATGGACCCCAAGCCAAACTATGTATCAACACATGATCCTCTTCTGGGGGGTGTAGGACTTTTCTATTCAAAACTTGTAATATTGTTAATGAAACTTTTATATGTATATATATGTAATGCATAATAACATCCCAAAGATATTCAATGTGCATTTAAACTTACATAATCATGAAACCAATCACAAAAGCAATTGACAATAGCAGTCAGATCTCCTTGACCTACCGTATTTTGAAACTCGCTGCATGTGAAAATGAACAACAATTAATAGTGGAATATTAATCGGATTGACATGTATTTATATATTATAAGTTAAATTCACTTACTCGACGTAAGAGTCAACCTCTCTACAATTAAGTAGGATATACGTCCATGCCACGTGAAAATCTCTCCCCTTGGTCATCCATACAACCTTACATTTTCCGCTTGCACGCCCTAGATGGTTGAAAAAGGAAATTTGAGGATGAGTGGCATTGGTTTCCTCCTCCATGGTAGTTTTCTTTCTCTTATACAAGTCTTGAGGCTGGGGATAATGTCGAGTGAATGTCGTTATCTCCTCAAACAAATATGATTCCACTATGGATGCCTCCACCTTTTGTGGATTCATCATGTTCCCTTTCAACTTGAATAAGAAGCGCTCAGGTGGATACATCCATCGGTATTGTACTGGACCCCCTAATTTTGCCTCATATGCTAAATGTACAATGAGATGCTCCATACAATCAAAGAAAGATGGTGGAAATATCCTTTCCAACTGGCACAATATAAGAGGTGCAACACGTTCTAAATCCTCAAGACATTTCATCTCAAATATGGATGAACATAATGATTAAAAAATAAGCTCAATTTTGTCAATGGCCCCCCCACACCCACGGGTAGAAGTTCCTTGAAAGTAATTGGTAGAAGTCTTTGCATGAACACATGACAATCATGACTTTTCATTCCGATTAGTCTACCCTCTTGCAATTGCGCACATCGACCAATATTGGAGACATACCCATCCGGAAATCTCAAGTGCCTTAACCAATTAATCAAGGTTGTCTTTTTATCTCTATCTAATGCATACACTGCTTTTGGTTTAGGGCCCTTATGGTTATCCTCCACCTGAAGCTCTGGGCGATTACAACATAGGCGCAAGTCCTTCCTCGAGCTGATGTTGTCTTTTGTCTTCCCCTTAACATCCATTACAGTGTTAATCAAGTTCTCAAACACATTTTTCTCAATATGCATGACATCAAGGTTGTGTCGAAGCAAATTATGCTTCCAATAAGGAAGCATCTAAAAAATGCTTTTGTTTGTGAACTTATGAATTACACCATAGCCATCTGGATATTCACGTGGAGACTCCATGGCGGTCGGCAAACCTTGAACACGTTCCCACATCTCTTGACTTGATAAATACGGAATGGGAGGATCATCCTCAGTTCTCCCTTTGTAAAAGTTTCTCCTATTGTTCCTGAATGGGTGATCTAATTCCAACAAGCACCGATGGCAATCAAACCATGAAGCCTTCCGTCCATTTTGTAAACGAAAAGCTTTTATGTTCTCCATGCAATGAGGACAAGAATAAATACCAGCAGTACTCCACCCAGATAACATGCCATACGCAGGGAAATCATTCACTGTCCACATAAGAGCTGCACGCATCCTAAATTTTTTTCCAGTAGAAACATCAAATGTTGGCACACCCTCTCTCCACAACAAAAGCAACTCATCAATCAATGGTTGCATACAAATATCTATTAGCTTCTTTGGATTATGTGGACCTGGAACAATGGTACTTAAGAATAAATAAGGAGATTTCATGCACATATATGGAGGTAGGTTGTAGGGGGTGACAATCACTGGCCAAGTCGAATATGTCTTGCCAAACTTACTAAATGGGGAAAATCCATCTAAACACAAACATAATCTCACATTACGAATCTCTGATGCAATCCTTGGAAAGGTTCTATCAAAATGCTTCCAAGCCTTAGCATCCGATGGGTGACTCATATACCCTTCATCTGTTTGGTGTTCAGCATGCCAACGCATCTTTGAAGTTGTTTCCTCCATAGCATACAATCGCTGCAAACGTGGGATCAATGGCAAGTACCGCAACACCTTATTAGGTATTGGCTTTACTTTTTGATACAAACAAGGTCGATACCTTGGACTATTGCAAAACTTACACTCAGTGGCATCAACGTCATCCTTCCAAAACAACATACAACCTTGGGGGCAAAGGTGTATCTTTTGCTGGGGCAACCCCAACTCTTTTAGTCAACCTCTTTTGTTCATAGAAACGTTTTGGAAAGTTGTTGTCTTTTGGCAATATATCATTGACTTTCTGGAGTAGTGTACTATATCCAACCTGTGACATATTGTATTTGGTCTTTAACTCCATAAAAGAACCAACTGCAGCTAACTGTGACACATGAGAACCGTGATATAATGGTTGATCTGCTGCCCTCAAAACATCATTGAAGCGCTCAGATAAGAAGGACATTTCCTCATGAACATGGTTGATCGGTTGTTCCATGCTAATCTCTTCTTCTTGAACATGGTTGATCGGTTGGTCCATGTTAATTTCTTCTTCTTCATGAACAGGGTTTTCGAACTCTACATGACGACTACTACTTGGCTCATTCACATAATTGTTAGGGTCAAACCACGAAGGTGGAACAAAACTTGGACCAGCTGCAGCAAAAACCATTCTTTGAGTAGGATTCAAGTTATCAAATAAATGCATCCCAATCCCAAAGAAATCCATATCATTGGGATTTGAAGTAGGATTCAAGTCTTCCAAGGGAGGTGATGAGTTGACAAAAGGTGATTCTCCGTGTGCGGTCCATCAATAATAACTGTCAACAAAACCTTTTCTGAATAGATGAAGGCGAACAATGTCTTTATCTTGAAATTTTCCATTCTTGCAAAGGAAACAAGGACATTTGATCTTCTCCCCATCCATGAAATTCGGTTGAGCTGTTGCAAAGTGAATGAATGTTTCAACACCATCATAAAATTCGCTTCTCAAACCTTCACCATTAGGAAGACATCTATCATACATCCACTCACGATTGTCCATGTCATATATGGTACCTATATTCAAATAAGTAATAATTACTAGATCAAAAACAAGAAAAAAATTAGGAATGAATTAAAGAACAGGTGGCTAATTTTGTGGTTAAGGTTGAATATTTTGGCACTTAAAATAGGTTACAATCACCAATATATGTTGTTATTGTAAAAAAAATATGAACATAAGCATAACACATGTACCAGATTCAAGCAATTATGGGTGATAGGCAAACGATAGATCGGTTTCAACTCTCAAGACCCACTCCGTTAGCCCCAAAACGAAGAACTCGTGCTAAACTTCGTGGCTACTCTCGTGGCTACTTCTGAAAAATTTCCCAAAAGCAAGAACCTTTCTTGCACCAACAAAAGCAAGAACCTTTCTTGCACCAACAATGGAAGAGAAATTGACCACTTGAACAAGAATGTACCAGGTTCAAAAGAAGAAATCAATGAAACTTGGTTTCCATGTGTTTTGTTTACTTGAGACAAATTGAAATGGGATGGAATAAGAGACAAAAATGTGTGATGAAAGTGATATTGCAAGGGAATGTGAAGAAAGGTAGGGTAAAGAGATCGAGTTCGTACGATTGTTGGTGTAGATTATTGAATGAAGGTTGGTATGGATCATTTAATGAGCTGCTGAATCACCTTTTTTTACCCACAAATTTAACCACGAAAATAGCCACGAGTCATCAATGTGGGAGATGACTTGAACGTTGGGCGCCATTAATGGGCTATTTCAAAAAAAAATTGGGCTCATGAGCCTTATTGGGGCTTATTTTTCTTCAGGCCCACAACCGAACTCGATCTCATGAGGCTCTTTGAGCTTGTCTTTTAGGGTTTTGGGACCACACAACCGATCGAACTACTCCCTCTCATTTCCCCCCGCCGCCTTGGCTTGCCCGTGTTCATCGGCGTCGAATCGTCCTCTCTCCACCAGCTTCTCCGATCCTCCAGGTAAGCCCCCGAATCGACTTAGCTTGCTCCCTTCCTCCCCCCTGCCGGCTTGGCTGCCTCCATTCCTCGATTTTTTGGATTAGATTTGCTATCCCACACCTTTTCTCTTTGTCAATCTCATTTAATTCATTTAAGTTGCAAAAATCTCCACAATTCATTTAGATTAGATTTGCATGTCTTTGTATTAGATTTGCATGTCTCTTGCCTCCATCTCTCTCCACCCTTTTTCTCGATGGTTTGTGCATGTCAATCTGAAACTGAAACTGATTGGCATGGTTTACATGTCTTTTGAATGATTTCAATGTCTTAAAACCCTAAAAATGTATTTGCATTTAGATTTGCATGTCTTTTGGATCTAAGGTTTATTTTTGTCTACATGTTCACTTAGAACAAACATCTCAATGAATCATGAATATTCTGAAACTGATTGGCTTTTAACAAATCTAAGTGTTGATGAGTACATGTTATTTACATTTATTTGGTATAGCAAATTGACAGTCAATCTGATTGGCTTATAACTGATTGGTAACAGAATTACAAATGTCTGACATGCATTTATTTGGAATAGCAAAAGTAGAAGTAGTTTTTTTAAGTAGGTTGATGTGTGTGTTGCAACATAAATAGGATAAGAATGTTTTGAAGTGCATTTTGAGCAGGTTTGGTAAGATAAGAATGTTTATGTCACTTGAGGTTTGGATCATGATTGTTTAAATGAGAATGGGTGCATTTATGCCTTTTAGTAACAATTTATTTGATTTCTCTACTTATTTTCTTAAAACACTTTTTCTATTTGTCAAATACTTCAATGCTCTATTTGATTGCTCTACTTAAACTGGTGCATTTCTTTTCTTCCCAGTTTGTGGAAATGCCAAGGAAGTGGATACATGAGGAAGAGTTGATCTTCCTCAAGATTGTTCGAGAGCTTAGTCCTCCCTTGGATGATACCCAGTGCCCTAACTGGGTTGATGTGAATGAGCGTTTTTGGGCTGAGTGTAGGTGCCCGTGTACAAGAATCACTGCGCGATCAAGGTACTATCACTTTTACAGGCTTTGGAAGATATGGTGGGATTTCCGCCACACCAAGGGGGCGTTTTGTGGGATTCAACTACTTGGAAAATTATTGGTCATCAAGAGTGGTGGGCGGGGAAGTTCAAAGTAAGTGTTTTATTTCTATTGTACAATACTACAATGTGAGAGTGCTTGCTTAGTTAATTAATCTGATTTCCTCGTTTTTGTTGTCATGTATTGATTCTAATTCCTAAAACACCCAACATTGTTCATTAGAAAACATCATGTCATCATTACGCGTTTTCTGCCTTAGAGAAGATCATGTTGTTATTTAAGAACATCATTACATAATATTCTAGGGGTACCTAACTTATAAATTTGCACCATATAATAGAAATTCATGATTTCTATCACTTTTGTTCGCCTAACACCTTTTCCTTCACTGCTTATGTTTTGTTTTTATTATTTAAGCTTTGCACTTCTCTTGTTTGTTAGGAATGCCGCTATTACAAGCATTTTAGAACTTATGGCATGGACCCCAATATGAGTCATCTTTTGGACGGTATTTGGAATGGTCGACTCATGGATGATGAAGGGATGACGTTCTACCTGAGTAGTGACGATGAGGAAGAGGAGGAAGACGTGGGTTGTAGCAAACAAGAGGAAGAGGAAGAGGAAGAGGAAGAGGAAGAGGAAGAGGAAGAGGAGGAAGATGAAGAGTAAGAGTAAGTTTAAGTGTAATGGTAAGTGTTAAGAGTAGGAGTAGGAGAATTGACATTTAGGGTTTTATGTGAACTTTTCTATGGATTTTATGTAGCAAACAATGTTGGATGAATGTTGACATTGACAATTATGTTGGGATAAGCAAGTTTATGTAAGTTTGGGCAGGTTTAGGTAGGTTTATGTGCATTTTGGGGGATGATCTGCCCAAATTTTATGTGTTTTTTCAGCAGGGTTATGACATTCAATTGTGAACATTTTATGTGTTTGCCCAAATGCATGTTTGGACCTCTTTAAGTGCACTTTATATAATTAAGGTCTATGGTGTTTGGAACATAAATTTGAGGCATGTTTGTGCAAGATAATGTTTAGAACAGATATTAAGTGCATTTTGAGCAGGTTTTCATGAACGAAAAGTACTTGGGCTAGTCTTGTGACTATTTTTGCATATTTCTCTCGAAATGAAGAACTCGTGGATAATGTCATGGTTATTTCTGCAGATTTCTCACGAAATGAAGAACTCGTGGCTAATATCGTGATTGTTTCTGCAAATTTTCCAAACAAACAAAGTTAGACACGAAATGAAGAACTCGAGACTAGTCTCGTGGTTATTTCTGCAGATTTCTCACGAAATAAAGAACTCGTGGCTAATCTCGTGACTGTTATCGCAGATGTTTCCAAACAAACTATGTTAGACATGAAAATAAGAACTCGTGGCTAATTTTGTGGTTATTTCTAAAAATTCTAACGAAATGGAGGACCATTTATGAGTCAATGATTCAAATTAACCACACAAATATCCACAAACCTAGCCACAACTAGTATGTGGGTACTTAGCTCCAAACTTTGTCTTGAATATACACACGAATCTTTTTTCGTTGCTAATTAGCTACTACTCTAGAAGTGAATCTAGTTGCGCAAGAAATTCACGTCCATTGGGCCTTAACGTTAGCCACGACCTTGTTTTCATGACAATATGGCCAGAAATCTACAACCAAATCTAGCCGCGCTCACTTTTCGGTGCTATTCGGCCCCAATATTAGCCACAACGCTATATTTCATGGCCATATTACCGCAAACTGAAATATTTGTGGTTAAACTTATGGTCGTTGCCACCCAATTTACCCTCGCCAAAATTCGTGGCTAAATATTTTCTGGCTATAGACGCGTTTTCCAGCAATGTGCCTATAAAACTACTCATTGGTGTACATCGGTGATGGGTCTTAAGAGAAATAAATTCTGAAGAGTTGTTGATGGCCACTTTCACAATCTCACTCAACGTATCTTTGCCTTCTCCTTGGTTGAGAACTTTCACCTCGAGAGAGTTCTTCGCATCGTTGTGTTGCTAGAGCCACCACTATATCAATTCAAACACACTTCTCCTCAAACCCCCATGTCTTATGGAAGTGCTTCTGCATTTTCTTGACCATGGATTCCACAACACCATGTCCAAAGCTTGGATGAAATCGAGACTAGACTTGAAAAAAACACTGTTGCACAAAAAGCCTCGGAAAAGAAAAAAGTCGTGCTCATCTAACTCATGATGAAGCAATTCTTGAAGGTAGTGAAGCCCCGCCAGAGCAAGGTGGAGCCTAGAAGAGGAGTTATTGGTAGCCAGTTCATGGTTGAATATATCAACTGATGCAAAGATGCATCGAGCAGAAGAAAGAGCAATATTGGAATCGGTTGGCTGCCTACTACAACCAACATAGACTATAATCATGTCCCCTATCCCGCTTTCAAGGAGCGTGAGTGCATGTAAAAATAAGTAGAACCAAATGAATACAACATGCACAAGCTACGAGGCCAATGTGCGTGTTGTTGAACCCCTTAGAGCTAGTGGTTCGAACGACACTGATGTGGAAAATAAGGCAATAGAGTTTTATCATCTTGATCACAAAAACACACCATTTAAGTTCATGCATATATACGTTGCATTGGAGAATGAAGCGAGGTGGACCGATACATGGACGGTAGAAGAAGGGGAAGGGTCAAAAGGGTCCAAGTTGGATAAAGTTGGCAGTTACTCATCCAACTCAAATCTATGCACTTCATCCACTGAATCTAGGGAAGCAAGTATTAGCGTTAGAGCACGTAACAATGCTATTGTTCGCCCTATTGGAAGGAATGCTGCAAAGAAGAAGGGAAAACAAGTGGCTGAGATCTCAAATAATGAAATAGATGCCACAATGGAAGAAGTCTCTCAAATCAAAGCGTCCCAAGTTGAGGCATATATGCGAAGGCAAGAGACTAGAGATGAAATTTTGCGACAACAACGATATATGCTAGATGAGTATGCTCGCATCCAGAGCGAGAATGCTCGTGCTCAAAATGAGAATGCTCGCGCTCAGAAGTACAACGTTCTCAATAACGCTATGGCATTAAACACTCGAATCCCAATGCATGAGATAATAATGCAAACCTTAATTATGGAGTTGTACTGCAATGGTGATAAATAATTTCACATTATGTTTGTACCTTATTCAAGTGAAGAGTTGTAATAACTGTGGTTTTTGAGGATATTTTTGAATTTTTCTCGGATATCCTTTTAACCTCTTTGTTCGTTTTAACGCTTAATCCAATATTTTTGTTGGAGATTAAATCCTAGAAAATTCTTGGTGATATCCTAAAATCACAAAGAAATGATTTTATGGATCGGTGTGAATTATAGGATTTTTTCAGTGGAAAAAGAATATTTATTGGATAAGCCGTCTTTTTAATTATGTACCGGAAGGAATTTAAAATACGAAACGGAAGCCTTAAAAATTGAAGGTAGCCAGATAAAATCATGGAAAATTGGTTTTATTGGTCTACATAATTTACGGGACGTTTTTCGTTTAGTGAGTTTTTACACCCGAGGTACATAATTTTACCGCTTTAACACGAGTCCCGTTCCGGGACGGGAAATTCGTTTTAACCGCCTTTCTTTAGCTTACTTAGGAAGGAATTGGATATAGGATTTCAGCCACGTCTATCCTTTTGACTTGTCAAAGTCTACAATTCATTTCAAAACAGAAGCAAAACGAGAGAGCGGATGACGGACTTGGGAGCACTTCACCGCCGACCACCTTCTTCCACCTCCATCTTCACCTCCACCTCACCTTCTTCTTCCTCCATATCCTTGGGCTCATGGCTGATGCAAGAAAGGAGCCAGAACCAGCGAGAATCAAGGCGAAACAACGACGTACTCGGGAGGAAAGAGCTTATCACCGCCGGTCATCTTCTTGCCCCGTCAAACGTTGTCGCTGGCAACCGTCAGCCTGTCCGACCACCACCCACCAAGAGGACTACTCCCGGGCAACGCCCAACCACCCTTGGGCTCGGGGGTCGAGCCTTTAACGAGCAATGGGCTCGAGTGAAGGTATTTACGATCGAAATTAATTAGCGGGTTGATTGCGGAGCCACCGTAAGGGCCTTTCGGTTCCGCTTTGCTAATTAAATTTATTGTTTTTATAATCTTGACGTTGATACGGTCCTACAGGTTCAAACCGCTCGAGAAACGGACGTATGAATCTTCAGTTATAGCGAATACAAGTTTTGATACCGATTGGCAGGTAAAGGACTTCGGACAATTACTCAGGATTCGTTGTTAATCCGTTTGATCCGAGATTTGGTCACCTTTAAGAACTGTTGCTAATGAACAATTTTTATTTAGAAAATTGTTTCAAAAGTGAAGCGGATAATTAGTTATAATTCCGCCAAGATGGCTCCTTGAAGCATCATAACTAAGGATTTATTATATATCGATATTCGGAAATTAAATCGTTTATCGATTAGGAAGTTGTAGAATTTGAGTATACAACTAAGAAGTGTTTCCGTGAGCTTGTTGTTAAGAAATACTTTTGTTATATTTGGCAGAAGGGTGATAAAGATTATTGTTGGAATTGCTAAAGACGTTGAGCACGCCTTCTAAGGCAAGTGGACAATTCTCTCTTGCATTATGGTTATTAATGAGGAATTGAATTCCATTTGATCCTCATGTTGGGAATAATTTATATGTTGAATAAAGTTTGATAGGTTGTTATTTTGTTAGAAATAATGACCATGTCGTTATTGTAGTTTTTGCGCTAGAACTGGATTTAGGTCCGTTATGTATATGTTGTCTCATACTGAGACATTGTTGTGAAGTAAAGTAGATCAAGGATAGATGATCATGGATGAAACAGGCCCTCTGATCTCGGTTTTTGGCCGAATCTCAATTGTTGGTCGAGCTCATTTAAGGATCACGGATAAAATAGGCCCTCTGATCTCGGTTGTTGGTCGAGCAGTTGTAAATGATCATGGATGAAAGCGGCCCTCTGATCTCGGTTGTTGGCCGAACTACGTAAAAACTATTAAATGGTGCGAGTGAACAGTTTGAAAGTAAGGGGGTGTTACAAGAGTAGCTTCACAAGTGTGTTCGTTTATGTTTTTCAATTCCCTAAGCAAAGAGTAGTTTCACATGTGTGTTAGTTTATATCTTTATGTTATCGAAAGTGGTAAAAAAATATTGGTCGTCCATTGGAATCCAAGGGCAATTGGTCGTCCGTTGGAATCCAAGGGTTGTTGGGTGCCACACATGCTTGAACAATCTGAAGGCATTGTTTGGCTTCGCGATCAAAATGTCGTGTTTCATTCCTCTATAACCTTAAACGACGTCGTTTTATGTGAATATATAGAGGCAAAATAAAAATAGCCACCAAACGCAACCTATTCTTTTGAGATTTATAAGCTCATATAACATGCTTATATTTCAAGCCGAGAAACTGGATTCTCAAAATTGATATACTCTATGAGTTTTTTTATTTATTAATTTTTAAAACCTAGCATTCTTGATAGAGCTGTCAAAAGCTGACCCGACCCGACCCGTCCGAAAAATTTAGGGTCAAGACCGGAAAATTTGAACCCGAAACCCAAAATAAACCGAACCCGATAGACCCGAAACCCGTTGGGTTCAAACCCGAAAAAACCGTTGGGTTGACCCAATTTGTTATATTTTAAGAATATATAATATATTTTGAAAATTATAATATATTTTATTATTAAAATATATAAAAATAATATATTTATTATTAAATATCATTTTTTAAATAAAAAATATGTTAATAATTGTAAAAAAATCAATTTTCTTGACCTGTTAGGTCGACCCGACCCGCCCGACAACCCGCAATGACCCGACACGATTTGACCGATGACCCGTTATGACCCGAACCCGACTAAACCCGAACCCGAAATAACCGAACCCGAATCCGACCCGACCGACCCGTTTGACACCTCTAATTGTTGATGATCTTAGAAACTAATTCCAATAAAAATTAAGAATTTATATAGGATGATTTAAATAAATAACAAAAAAAGAGGCTAATTAGGTGGATATTAAGGAGTGTGTGAAAATTAGCTAAATAGCAAAAAACCCCATCACCCACCCCCACCCCACTTCCACCGAGTTGACTCGGTCGTTGACCGGTTTGACTCACCTGTTGACCGAGTTGACTCGGTCGTTGACCGGCCGTTGACCGGCGTTGACCATCATCATAATCATCACTATCATCACTTTCATAACCGTCATCACAATTTTTTCACCGTCATCACAACTTATTTCACCGTCATCACAATTTTTTGATGACAAAAAGTATAATAAAAGGCAAAAAATGTCATCAAAATATCTTGACGACAACTTTTTGATAACAAAAAGTATCATCAAAGGCATTCAACTACATAAAAACAACCGTCATCACAATTTATTTCACCGTCGTCAAAAAATTTTGATGACAAAAAGTGTAATAAAAGACAAAAAGTGTCATCAAAATGTCTTGATGACAACTTTTTGATAACAAAAAATATCATCAAAGGCATTCAAACCATATAAAAACAACCGTCATCACACGGTTCGAACCGTGATCAACTATCATCACTTGTCATCGTTACTTGATGACGGTTTGATTGTCATCAACTATCATCTCTACTTGATGACGGTTCGATTAATTTGTCATCAAAAGGGCCTTGATGACAAACAAGTGTCATCAAACTGTCATCACTACTTGATGATGGTTTGATCATCATCAACTATTTGATGACGGTTCGATTGTCATCAATTATCATCACTACTTGATGACGGTTCGATTAATTTGTCATCAAAAGAGCCTTGATGACAATGGTCTTGAAGACAAACAACCGTCATCAAGTGTCATCACTCAAAGTTTGTTCGTTTTTATCATCACCACATAAAAATAGTTATCATCACCGCTTAAAAAAAATTGTCATCACAAATAAAAAAAACAAAGTTGTCATCAAATATTTATCATCACGTTTAATTTTTTAGTGTCATCACATATAATTTTTAGTATCATTATTCAAAGTGTCATCAAATATGTGTCATCACGTACGATTTTTTCATAAACTGTCATCAACTGTCATCAGTACTTGATGACGGTTTGATTGTCATCAACTATCATCACAAAATTCATCCCTACTTGATGACAATTCAATTGTCATCACAAATGTCATCGCACATAAAAACCACCGTCATCACACATAAGAAAACAAAGTTGTCATCAAATATCTATTCCCATGTTTAATTTTTAGTGTCATCACATATAATTTCAAATGTAGACCAAATATGTGTCATCACTATCTCACTGCCATCACTACTTGATGACGGTTTGATTTTCATCAACTATCATCATAAATGCCATCTCACTTGATGACGGTTCGATTCTCATCAATCGTCATCGCTATTTGATGACGGTTCATCAATTATCATCACTACTTGATGTCGGTTCGATTAATTTGTCATCAAAAGGGCCTTGATGACAATGGTCTTGAAGACAAATAACCGTCATCAAGTGTCATCACTCAAAGTTTGTTCGTTTTTTTTATCATCATCACAAAAAATAGTTGTCATCAAATCTCATCACCACATTAAAATAGTTGTCATCACCTCATAAAAAACAATTGTCATCACTAAAAAAAAATCAAATTGTCATAAAAAATTATCACTTGTCATCAACAAAAAATAAGGGCAATCAAAGGTCATTAATAAGCCTACGTGGGATTTGAACCCACATAATTAATTACATACCAATAGCTGAGATGCAGACATCAAATATGTCAAAGTGTCATCACGTACGATTTTTTCATAAACTATCATCACTACTTGATGACGGTTTGATTGTCATCAAGTATCATCACAAATGTCTTCTCTACTTGCTGATGGTTCGTTTGTCATCAATCGTCATCGCTATTTGATGACAATTTTATTAATTTGTTTGTCATCAAAAGGACCTTGATGACATTGATTTGTTTATCATCAAAAGGGTCTTGATGACAAGCGTATGTATATGACAAGCGTATGTATATGATAACTAGATCTTGCCAAGTCTCCGTTTTCGAATGTTGGATGGTCATATTTCATCATAACCTGTTCACAATTTATAGACCATTTCAACCTACATGGAGTTATTCAATACAAGGATCAGATTTTGCATAAATAGCAACATCTAAGCATCCCATTTATGAACAGTAAGCACAACCATGGAGACTACTAATAAATACTAAAACCTCAAAATCAACATCATAACATCCAAAAGCATATATAAAAGCTGCATATGTAGATATATAAAAAAAACATGTATGTATTGGTAGCAATCTAGCTTATAATAAATATGTACTCTTACATAACAAAGCCTTATAATATATATCTATATCTATATGTAGCAGCAACCTAGCTTATCATACGATTGCACGTTTTGCAAAATAATTAATCAAGCTTCTCTTGCATGCATGGTTGGTTAGTTGGGGATGAGCTTATATTGTGGCTTGGAAAGAGTAGGAGCGGGTTCGTATCGGCCATAATCATGGGTGTTCACCCCAAGCATTCTTTCATGGACTTGATCTCTGCTCTCTTCAGATTCCTCTTCACGGCCGAAGGATATCTTGATTGGCATCTCCTACCACATACAACAACCATTAACACAAATTTAATTTTGAGTACTAGCTAGGTTGTGCCGCCCAGCTTCAAATACTCTCATAAAACCATTATCAGCATTGGACCACTAATAACACTAAACAAAGATACTCTATATAGTTCATCATTTCATGACATGCTATAAATGATCAAATAGATAACCAATAGAGCTTACTGCACAATGTATACAGACAAACAATTAAAAAAGAACAGTTTCTTTTGAAACAATAGAGATCTGGAATCAAAGAATTTTGATTGGATCCCTATAATCCATCTGAAAGGAACTACTTTAAATTTATCAAAAAAGTATCATCTTTCTAACCCATGCCTCATAGGTTAAGATTGCTGCTTTTGGAAACTATCACCCTAATTGAAAAAAAGATAATCCCTTTTTAAAAAAAAGCCTTAAAATCCCAAATATCAAAACCAAAGACAAAGTTTCCAAATCTGAGCAGCTTGATGTCAACAGATCCTAAATATCAAAAGCTTTCACATAACATATGCATATTTAGAAAAAGCATAATAAGAAAATTAGAGCTAGCTAGAAGTCAACAAATCAGTATTAAAGCAAAGCCATAAAAGTGCATGCAAGATTGCAAGGCTATGCTAACAAGTATCCAGTATATGATTCACCGAACCATAACCTGCAGAAGCAACAAATTCAAAGTGGAAAAGAAACCAATTTAAAGAAGGATTCAATAAATTATACCTCCCAGCAGAAACATATATGTCAGCATAATCAGTAGGAAAGGAAAGATCTTTAGCATCTCCCAACATAATCTTGCAATCTTTCAATGGCTCCTTCTCCTTAGCCTTTGCAAGCTGGTGAGGAGACTGATCAAGAATAGTCACATTCTTGGGATCCATATGCTGAACAATCTCTAGAGAGTGAACCCGGTTCCCCCACCCACATCTACAACAATCAAATTCACCCTCAAGCAGCATTCTTGGGATCCATATGCTGAACAATCTCTAGAATAGTCACATTCTTAGGATTAATCACCTTAAAATTTTCCATGAATGAACACAAGCATCATGTAACAACACTGGTTAGAAAAATTCCTTAACTTGATTCTATTCAAAATATATTATTTACTTTTGAATACTAAAAATCAAAAATGATTTTGATTCACCCTCAAGCAGAATTTCCAAAGAGGAAAATATATAGGAAATGAACTGTGAATTGTCATATAAGCAACTTATTTATTTTGATTCACCAACAACTTTTTCGCTTTGCTCTTCTGTTCAAAAACATGGACCAGCAAATGCATCGAAATCGATTAATCAACCACCACATGGTTTGAACTTCAAAGTTCGGTTAATTAAAAAATAAAACTTGATATGATAACGCTATTAAACTTGATAAAATTCTACCAAAGCAACTTGCAAATTGAAGAGAGGAGTGGAAAATTAGCAACGAAATCGATTTATTACCTCGCTCGTCGCCGTTACCGAGCATCCCTAGGCTAAGATCTCCGATCGTCTTCTTCTCTTTCACATACTGGCTAGGCAAGTTACACGTCTGCGAGAACGCCGATCTCTGATAGCCGCCGGAAAACCTCCTCGAAGCAGCCGAATCCGCCATTCTTTCCGATATCGTCGTCATTGAGAGGAGTTGTCATCCATGGAAGTGGACAGAGAGATCCATGATACTTTGGGAGCCTCATCGACCATTGCGGGGGACACCACATGCCAGTCAATCTGGATCTCCACTGGCCACTTCGACTTCAATAATCTTCGTCTGCTCTCGGACACTGATAGATCTACGGAAGGCCTGAGTAAGGGCTTCGGTTTAGGACATCTCGAGAGAGAAGATCTCGGAGTCGGAGAGCATGGCGAAGGGGGTTCTTCCCCTAGGGATTTGGCGAGGCCATGGCCGCCGGAAGATTAGGTCGAGAGAGAGTCATCGAGAGAGAGAGTCAGGTAAGAGAAAAATAAAAATAAAAGCCCTTATATACTTAACAAAAACCTAAAAAAATAAATTTCGTTACAAGCGCCTAATTAGGTTAATATAATTTGCCCTTTTAGCAAATTAGTTCAATTTATATATACTTAAGAACTAAATCCAATAAAAATTATAAGACTAGTTATTTTTAATAATATTTTACTTAAAAATTAAATTTTAAAAATAACAATAGATACTAGTAAATAAATTTAAATAATCTTATAAAGATACTTAATAAAAAATTAATTAAAAATTCTTACCATATTATATACTTAAAACATATTATAGAAAAATTATTATATGTGATATATAGTAAGTGATTTTCTTCTTATCCTTGACAAAAGCTTCCATTAAATAAAATTGTACAGTATTAAGTTGTAAGAAGCTTTCATGAACTAATTTTGTCATTGGAGTTGGTGGGTGGGTTCATAATCGGAATAATTTGTTATTGCATAGTTTCCGACGGATTCTTGTCGTATTTGTTACCAAATCGATTGAAATCTCAAGAGAGGATCAAAATGATTTTAAAGATCAAAATTTACAGGCAACGAAACAAAGGATGGTTTCTTTTTTTGGTTGCTTACTGGGTGAGTATTATAATCAGAACTTTTTATATTCACTAAAGCTGAATTTCAAATCTAGTAAATATAGAGCACACTGTTTAATATCTGAATCAACCCTCTTTGGTACAAAGGATGGTATCTAGGCAGAGCTTTTAAAATGTCAAAATTTACTTTTCGATATGCACACATGTCAAACTTATGGCTAATTGGTTATAGATTTTTCTAAGGGCATAGGTTAAGCTCCTGAAAATAAAAATTATATATAAATTTGTATTTGTTTTAGATTAATTAATTTTTTTGAAAGAGTTTACTAATTTTCTAATAGGATTTTAGTTTCCTTCATTAGTATGCTTAACCTATGTACTTAGAGCATAGGTTAGAAAAAGTGATTGATTTTTATGGTTATTAGAACATCCTTGAGATGCCCCTAAAATAGAGAAATTGAGAATTTTAAGGTATTTGGAGTATGTTTTAGTCCAATAGATTCTCCAAAATAGGAAAAGAGGAGAGAAAAAAAAGAAATTCCTTGTATTTAGAAAATTTTCCAAATAATATAGAGATTCTCTAAAATAAGAAATTATTGTATTAAAATTTTTGAATAAAATAAGAAGTATGATTTTTATTCTCTATTTTGATTTTTTTATAGAAAAACGGTTAGTGATGCTCATAGCTCTTTGAAATAAATCATATTAATCAACTTCATAAAACTTGTATCCTATTGATTGGCCAAAAGTAAAATCAGAAATTAAAATTCACGTGATTGAATTTATGTAAATAGATTAAATTTATCTTAATTTTATTTATCAATATTTTCTGAATTTACTTTAGAAGCTGAATTTAAATTAATTTTTACTTATCTACTACTAAATTTATCTTAATTTCTATTTTTTTATTACATTTTTTTTTGGTGGGCTGAATCTACCCCTAGTTTCTTGTCTGCTAAGGGGCAAATATTTGCCTCATAACATTCCAAGTTTTAGTAACAAGCCAAAGAATCAAGTTGATACAGAGTACTCTAACAAGATCCAAATTTTGCGAATTTGCTACCTGATATTATGATCAATCATTTTTCCCTAGTACTCTGTCTCTGGTTTAGCACTAGGTCAGGTTTAACATTTCGGAATTTATTCTGTAATTAAGATAGGGTGTAGTCCATATTGATCACAATTTTCATTGTTTAGTATGTTTACATAAACATTGGCAAGAGTACAAGTAACAAGACCGGTATAATCATATATGCAATAAGTCCAGTATGCAAGTCTATTAGGTAAATTTAGTCACAATTTTTATATGTTTTTTCAAATATGAAAACATATTCTCAACAACAATAACAAAAAACCTTCAACAACAAAGAAAAAATCTAACATGATATCAAAACAGGTTTGGTCCGAGTCCGGTTTTCCTGGTATAAAAACGGATATGTAGTTAAAAGAGAATGAGATGCTAAATCCGTCAAAAAAAAAAGCGGGCTAGCTAAAAAGAGATTGAGACGCTAGATCCGTTAAGGAAAAAAAATTGTTCAAGTGCTAACTAGGTCAATCTAGTACCGCTTGAGGGGGCGTGTTGGAAAAACTACCTATCTCACATCGATGGGAGAGTACAAAGATCCACTAGTATATAAGGAAGTATAAAGCCTCCTACCCAATGATTTGGGTTAGAAAGGTAGATCCCGACTTTATATGCTAGTAGATCTTTGTACCCCATCAACGTGAGATAGGTAGTTTTCCCAACATTTTTTATGAATTGGTGAGTGAAAAGTTAATTAACAAGTGAGTCAATATTGTAATTAATACTAATTTCTATTCTCCTAAAAAAAAAAAAAAAAAAAAAAAAAAAAAAAACTGTCTATTCTCCATCGCTATATAACTCCTATGAAGCCCCTACTTGTTCAAAAATTTCACCTCCCTTGAAAAGTTCAAAAAACAAAGACATCGATTTGCAAGGGTAGAGCAATCAAATGTCGACGGTGGTAGCAAGATGTTTCCATGTAATGGGGCAGATTTCCCAGCTCCGGCAGATGCTCCGGCGCTGGAGGCAAAAGGCGGGCGGCGTGGACGTCCCCTGGGACGTGCCAGCGGGCCACGTGGCGGTCTCGGTGGGAAGGTCGGGCCGTCGGTTCATAGTCCGGGCGACCCACCTGAACCACCCGGTTTTCAAGAGGTTGCTGGGCCGGGCCGAGGAGGAGCACGGCTTCGCCAACCGTAGGGGCCCACTCGCCATCCCCTGCGACGAGCTCCTCTTCCAAGATATCCTCCGTTTTCTTAGGACTGGTAAAGAATGCTTGTTGAGTCGACTCAGCTATACATGAATGATAAATGTGCAAGTTTGATTCTGTTTTGGCGTCGCGTTCCTAATCTTTTTTCATCCTTTTTAATTAATAAGAAAATGTTGTAAATTTAATTTTGCTGAGGCGTGAGAGTGAGTTGACTCGTTGAATTGATGTGAATGGAGAGATGGCCTATTGAGTCGTCCGGATTCGGATCAAACTGATGGAGTCATTTTTGAACATAAAAGCTCATCATGTATCTTCACAACAAAAAAGCTCATCATGTACATTATCTTATTTGTATTCCGGAGGGAGGAGAAAACGAATGTCAAAGGCCCATCCTACCGAGCCCAATATAATCAAAATTTTGAAGTTTTTAATGGCAACGTTTTTAGGTCCAAAGATGCCAATTTCCTAAAAAGATTTTGATGGAACTTGGTCTTATTGGGCTCGATATGATGGGCTGATTTTGAGTCTAACCTTCAATTTTGCCATCATGGCACAATAGCCACAAGAATATATAACGAGGACACACATCCTTCAATTTTGTGAAGAGGAAGGAGGAATAAACAAGGAAGACACAGAAGATGGGTTGATTCCAAAATAAGCGTGATGACTGATGAGTTAAATTTCAACCCCATAACTTCCTAACTCGATTATGCATTCTATCTCCATACCCTAATTTATACCAAATGCTCTTGCCTATAATATTAATCAAGAAAAAAATACAATCATTCAGTGAATTGTCCACTTTCAATTAGGATGATTAGTTCAAAGATAGTGATTAAATCATTCATGTAAGAAATAGTGTTCAATATTCATCAAGGGAAAAAAGAAGTAAAATTACCGAAAAGAAGGGAAAAGTTTGAATAATGAAGCAAATGAAAGAAAAATGGTTGCTTCTAGCAACAGTGCTTAACTTAGTATTCATGGATATGATTTGTAAACATAATGATAAGATTATGGAGATTGATTAACAGTTTCAACTGCTTCCAGGAAAATGACTCGGTGCCTAATGCCCCATATTGACAGTTGCTGGGGGCATCTTGGGTTATCAAATAATTAATTTGAAGAAGTTGCATGGTATATATAATGTAATACATTAATTAGCATGCTATATATATTTTAATGTCATTGGCCCAGTTTGATCCTGATAAAACTACAGTTGTCACATTGAGCAAATATACATTAATAATATATTGTAAAAATTAGCAAGCAATTATGATACAGTGCATATTAAGATCCATATATCGCAAATCACAGTCTGTTTTGACAGAGAAATTATAAATATGGTCAACAGCTCAATTACAAAATTATTACAGTAAATGAGAAAAGAAAACAAAGCTGATGGATTGATTCGATTTTATTTGTTTTTGAGTTTTATTTGCTCGTAGTAACTTGGGTTTAATGCAGCCGACGCTGAAAATGGGAGGAGTGGGTGAAAAAGAGCCAAAACGACACGTATTGAGTGCGATATATGAGGGGTGAACAGCGTGGCAGAAGGGGCGAGTGGAGCATGGGTCCCACGTGGAGGGGCCCTTGAGAGGAAAGGGTAAGAAAGGTAATAAATAAGGTGGGGCCCGCGAGATGACGCGTTACTACCCGTACATGCGCAAAAAGCAATAGCTACTACGTAGCGCTTCTCTCGCGGCGGGTCGACTCCACCGACACGATTACGCACGAGCTCGTGCTTATGCGGGGTGTACTTCCCCGACTTCAAAAGCCTCCTACAGTATTATTTACGCTCTCGACCGAAAAAAAAAAACAGTACTCCGTATTATTTACTTGTTCTATTTGCATGTATAAATAGCGCTTTTTGCACCACTAGAAAAAAATTGTACAGAGTATTAGACGCAAACTCGTTGTGTGATGTAGGTAATATCAATTGTCCATAATTGTACCTTTTTGGGAAATTTAGGGTCAAAATGTAAATTATGTAATTGAGGGGAAAAATGTAAACGGGTTAGTTGGTTGTTACGGAAAAACAGAATAAGAAGGAGAGAAAGAGGTGTAAAATTCAGCGCATTTGTTTTGTAATTCTCGATTTCTCTTGAATAATATGGGAGCTGGTGTTTACATGAACATTAATCTCATTTTCCTATCAAATTGATCTAAGATACAGAACTTTTGTATCAAATTGGTATCAGAGCCTTCGTCCTCAACAAGATTCAGTGATGTTGGAAGAAATGGAGACACGAGCGCAAGCAATTCTCAGGGAAGTTGCGATGAAAGAAGTAGAAGAGATCGTCAATTCAAGGATGTCAGCTATGGGAGAGCAAATGAATGGGAAATTGTCCAAAGTTGATGAAATTGGAGGGAAGTTGTCCAAGATCAATGAAAAGCTGGATGCAAAAATCGGTGAGATGTTCGAGGCAATTCGCCGATTGTCCTTGCTTGGAGGTCCTTTAGCGTCGAAATTAGCAGGGGATCGAGTAGCTTCGCCGATTCAAGCTATTGAAGTTCTGAGATCATCACCAATGGTGTTGAATTCTCAAGTTCTAGGAACGCAATACCAGTTTCAAGAAGGGGGTCGGAATCGATCGGGAAATTTCGGTGGAAACCTAACTATGGGGGGTATTCCGGTATTAACAGATTGCCAAGATTGGACTTCCCAAGGTTTAATGGAGATATGGTCAAAGAATGGCTATTTAAATGTGAACAGTTTTTCCTGATTGATAGAACGCCAAAGGAAATCAAGGTCAACATTACCGCTATCCATCTCGATGATCAGGCCGCAAGATGGCATCAATCGGTTGTTCAGGCTGAAAAACTTCGAGTTATGACTCTTGACCGGGCGTTATATAAGAAATTGCTGCTAGAAAGATTTGGTGAAGTGATTGACGATCCAATAGCTGAATTAAAGAACTTGAGAGAGGAGGATGGTATCATGGATTATCATAGTAGATTTGAGATGATTAGGACAATTGGACAAGGGTGATGTTATCTGAGGAGTATCTTGTTAATGCTTACTTAGCAGTGTTACGACATGATACTCAGATGCATGTTCATATGTTTCAACCTCACACTGTTAGGCAGTGTTTAACTTTGGCAAAACTGTATGAATCTGCTCACCCAAAGGCTAATTCGTATGGAAAGGGAGTTGTGGATTCTAAGAATGTTGCAGGGTCAAAGTTTAGTTCCTTTGGCAAGAAGGAATTTAATCCAGTACAGAAGCTGTTAGTTGTGCCAAAGACTGTTGATGATCAGAAAAGTGTTGAAAACAAGGGGGTTACTAGGAAGTTTCTGACTACAGAGGAGATGAATGCTCGGAGGGCTAAGGGTTTGTGTTACTTTCGTGATGGGTCTTATACATCAGGGCATTATGCTAAGCATAAGAAAGGGCAGCTGTTTATGATGGAATTAGAAGAAGATTGTTAGGTAGAAGAAGGAGAAGTTGCTTGTGAAGAAGAAGAGGTTGCACAGATATCTGTTAATGCTGTAGCAGGGTTGTCGAATTATAAGACCATGAGGATAAGAGGCATGCGTGGAAAAAAGTCATTATTCATTTTAATTGACTCAGGAAGTACACACAACTTCATTGATAAGGTTGTTGCTGAGAAGTTGGGTTGTAAATCGAGTCCTTCGGGAGTCACTAAAGTTGCAGTTGCAGATGGAAGTACATTAGATGTCTCTGCAAAAATAGAAGGGTTCAAATGGGAATTTCATAAAGTAGCTTTTCAGGCTGATCTCATGGTCATTCCTTTGGGTTGTTGTGATATGGTGTTGGGAATACAGTGGTTGGAGACTTTGGGTCCGATAATGTGGGACTTCAAGAAACTCATTATGGAGTTTAGGGTGGCTGGAAGGAAGTTTGTGTTAGAAGGGATTAATCAGGAGTTAGTAAGGGAGCTAAAAGCTAAGCAGCTTAATAGAATACTAGGCAATGAGGTGCAGTTAGCTATGGTCTGTATTAAGGAGGTTACAGAGACAACATTAGTTTGTGCTATTGATGGCAAGGTAGATGTTAGTGCACAAAAACTCCGCCTTCAATCCGTCTTCAATGCACTAATTAAGAACTCCTCCTCTTCCGCTCCGCCTTCAATCTCTTAACCTAGAAACCTGCGAAATAATGGACACAAGGGGCGGGGACCCCCTAATCCACCTTCGATGTCTAAGTCAAAAGAGCGAATTGTCGTTTTGAGCGACGAGGTACAACAAGAGAGCGGTGAATCCCTGAACAGTCAAGCTAAGCGAATATTAGCCTGTCCAGAGTTTCTGAATATGCCGATGTGCACATGTGTCTCTCCCTACATGCCTAGGGCGTGTATTTATAATGGAAGAAGGAGATCAGGGGGCCTAATTTTACTTATCTCCTAGGGTTGCTTAAAGCCCAAGCTAGGGATATTCCCACCTGCTCCAAGTTTAATCTTATCAGATTTGCAGGATAGATCTTCCATAAAGTTGCATAACTACCATAAATTTAATAATATGGAAAATAATAAATGCAGAGTAATTTAAGAAATACCTTTTTAATAGCGAAAATAACTATGGTGACTATGTTTGTTTTACCCGCTCACAAATGCCCCACCTACACCGCCTTGCATGTTTTACCATGTTCGACGGCGTAGGGTACAGAGGGTTTCTAATCGGAGTGGCCAAGTGGATTGGTCGATGTCAAGTCTAACGCTTTCATATATTCGTATATTCGTTTGCACATGAGCGAATTTCATGAGCTTTCAATATCTATGAGCAAGTATCATAAATCATCTATGTTTTTATGAGCGAATATCATAAATTCTATACTATTTATGAGCGAATATCATAAACTCTTTTTCTCATACACGCATATGAAAAATCCATTAGTGCGATTAACTAATGTTGCGCTATATATTTTTTTTATGTAAGACTCAAGCTAATGCAAAAAGCTAACTTTTATTAATAAATAAACGTGAATGTTATGAACTTACAAAGCTAAACAAAATGAATGCAAAAACAAAAAATCCTAAGGGCCTCATCAAAACCACATGGGAAAAAGAGTGCCTTGTTTACATGAAACTCCTAGTCCCGAGATCCCTGCGCTGGGGAAGACGGGCGATCGCGCTCACGATCATCATCCCGCGAAATTAAGCTCTCAGACACAGTACCGCGATCGCGGCGGGGTGTCCCACGATCGTGGACCTCGGTGCTGCGGTTGCGGTGTGGCGATCCGCGACCGCGGTTTTGCCCCAGATCCGGGGTCTTGCTCTCAGTCCCAGCGCCGCGGTCGCGGCTCTCAGTCCCACGATCGCGGTTTCGCGGCTGGTCTTCAGTTTTCGACTCGTCTTCGATTTTCTGCATAAATTCCGACTTAGGGCGATTTCCCTTGGAGCATAGACGAGCATCTAGTTGATTAGCCCAGACACGAACTATAGCGTCTCCATCTCTAAATTGGACCATTTGATGGAGGGTCGATGGTACCGCTCCAATCCCATGAATCCAAGCCCCCCCCCCCCAAGTCAAATTGGAGGGTGAAGGCACATCAACGATCAAGAACTCAACGGTCATCACTTTTTTGGCAAGGCTGACTTGGGTTTTAAACATTCCAAGCGGGTATGTTGGATAGCCACCAAGTCCAGTCAATTGCATCTTGACCAGGATCAAATCTTCATTGCTTTTCCCAAGGAGTTTGAAAACTCCAAAGTACATGATGTCGACCGAACTCCCTGGATCAACGAGAGCACGATGCACCTTAAAACCTTCTAGCTCGATTGCTAGAACTAAGGGGTCATTATGAGGAACCTGAACTGTCGCAAGGTCCTTGTCTCTAAAAACCAACCCATCCACCGCACGCACGGGGGAAGGGGGTCGTCGTGGCTCGGCCTGCTGAACTCTCATCACTTCAAGCTCATGGCAGGATTTCCTGAAGTTACTCCTTGCTTCATCGTCTTCATGCTTATAAGATGTCGAGATCGTCTGGATGACTTCAATCTGTTTATGCCTCGACTCTTCATTTTTTTCAGGCGCTTCCCTCTTGATGAACTCATGCAAGTATCCTTTCTCAACCAATCTTTCCAGATATTGCTTAAATGACTCACATTGTTCGGTCATATGCCCTTGAACCCTGTGGTACGTACATGCAGTATTTTTTGCTATGTGGATCATCTTCACGGCATTCCTCTCTAGGAGGGAATTGAAAAAATCTCTCATGCTTAATGCGGGGTAGGATTCGATAGATCGGTACACTGAATGTGGTGTAAACCGCTCTAGTCTGACCTTTTTTCTTGAAGTTTTCAAAACGGCGGTGGGTTTTATGAGGCGGAGAGGACGATCTTCCCTGAACAGTCGACGAGGTACAACAAGAGAGCGGTGAATCCCTGAACAGTCGAGCTAACCGAATATTAGCATGTCTAGAGTTTCTGAATATGCCGATGTGCACAGGTGTCTCTCCCTACACGCCTAGGGCGTGTATTTATAATGGAAGAAGGAGATCAAGGGGCCTAATTTTACTTATCTCCTAGGGTTGCTTAAAGCCCAAGCTAGGGATATTCCCACCTTCTCCAAGTTTAATCTTATCAGATTTGCAGGATAGATCTTCCATAAAGTTGCATAACTACCATAAATTTAATAATATGGAAAATAATAATAAATGTGCAGTAATTTAAGAAATACCTTTTTAATAGCGAAAATAACTATGGTAACTATGTTTGTTTTACCCGCTCACAGTAGAAATTGACAAGTTGCCACAACAAAATGAGCAATTGGTATCTGAATTTGCTTATATTTTTAAAGAACCAAATCAATTGCCACCATTTCGGGGTAAGCATGATCATAGAATTCCTTTAATGGAAGGATCTAATCCAATTAATCAGATACCATACAAATACGCTGTGCAATAGAAGAATGAAATTGACAAATTGTGAAAGATATGCTTCAGTCAAGCATCATACAGTCCAATTGTAGTTCTTATGCATCGCCAGTGGTTCTTTTGAAGAAGAAAGATGGTACATGGAGGTTATGTGTTGATTACAAGGGTCTTAATAACATGACAATTAAGGATAGATTTCCTATTCCTTTAATTGAGGATTTGATGGATGAATTAGGAGGGTCAAAAGTTTATTCTAAAATTGATCTTAGGGCTGGATATCATCAAGTTCAAATGTGTCCTGAGGATGTTCACAAGACAACATTCAAGACTCATAGTGGACATTTTGAGTATTTGGTTATGCCTTTTGGTCTCACTAATGCACCAACTACGTTTCAGAATCTAATTAATTCAGTTTTCAGGAATTTTTGAGGAAATTTGTTCTCATATTTTTTGATGATATCTTGATCTATAGTTCTTCATTGGAGGAACACATTTATCATCTTTCAAAGGTATTCAAATTGATGAGAATTAACCAGCTGTTTTGCAAAAAGAAGCAAGTGTGCTTTTGCAGTGGATAGGCTGGATTATCTTGGTCATTATATTTCTGCTGAGGGTGTATCTACTGATCCACGGAAGATTTTGGCAGTCTCCCAGTGTCCTACGCCAAAGAATCTGAAGCAGTTAAGGGGATTTCTGGGATTAGCTGGTTACTACAAGAGATTAGTGCAGAATTATTGGGTTATTGCTAGGCCATTAACACTATTGTTGAAAAGGGATGGGTTTCAGTGGTCAGAAGAGGCGACTGTAGCTTTTGAGACTTTGAAAAGTGCCTTGTGCAATGCACCTGTGTTGGCTCTTCCTGATTTTTCAAAGGATTTTGTTGTAGAAACTGATGCTTGTGGTTATGGAATAGGTGATGTTCTAATGCAGATGGGGCATCCATTGGCTTTTATCAGTCGACACCTTAAAGGTAGGCAATTACATCTTTCTATGTATGAAAAAGAGTTATTGGTTGTGGTTTTTGCATTGCAAAAGTGGAGGCATTATTTGTTGAATGCACATTTTGTCATTAAGACTGATCAAAGGAGTTTGAAATACTTGTTAGAGCAGAGGTCTGAATACACCTATTCAACAACAGTGGTTGCCAAAGTTGCTTGGGTTCGATTATGAAATACTATAAACAGGGGAAATAAAACTTAGTGGTAGATGCTTTGAGTAGAGTGGAAGGATCAGAGGTTTTGCATATGGCCATGATTGTTTTAAGGTTTATTTGCTCAAGGAGATTCAAGGCTGTTATGAAACAGATGCTAAACTTAAACAGATCATTGAGGACCTTAAAAAGAAGGTAAATGGGAAGAAACATTATACTTGGCTTCATGATCAACTAAGGAGGAAAGGGAAGTTGTTCATAGGGGATGATGTGAAGCTTAAAGACAAGATATTGAATTGGTTGCATAGTTCAGGAGTCAGTGGACATTCGGGAAGAGATGTGACTATTCAAAGAGTTAAAGGGCTGTTTTATTGGAAGGGTTTGGCTAAAGATATTCAACAATTTATCAAGAGCTGTGTTGTTTGCCAGAGAAGCAAGTATGATGTTGCAGCTTATCTAGGTTTGTTAAATCCTCTACCAATTCCTAATGGTATTTGGTCTGACATATCCATGGATTTTATTGAGGGTTTGCCATTGTGTTGAGAGGGTTTTACTGACAATAAATAAATTTGTAGTCAATACCCCGCTGAGTATAGGGAGGTCGGGATTGTCCACGGGAAGCAAGGTTGTTTGTTTACCGAACTAAGAAAACAAGAAAACAAAGCAAAAAAGAGCAAAACAGCTACGATAGCCCTCGGTACCGACCTTGTCAGGGTCGGTAACGACGCTGGAATTCTACTAAAACAGAGAAAACAACACGATTCAAGTGCAGGCTCGGTACCGATCTGTGTGCCTCGGTAACAAGTCTATTCGAGAGTAAAAAACAAAGGAAAATCAAGTAAAGAAAAGTCTAGGACAAGGGTTACCACGACATAATTATGCAAACAAACTCATGTGAAGGATAAAGATCATGCCTTTAAAGAGTCCTTAGACTCATGTAAACCAACTAGTTTACTCAGAGAAAAACCACTCCCTTCCAAGCTTCTCACTTGGTCGGATTTCAAGAGTCCTTAGACTCGCTCTATTGATTTCTTGAGTGTTTACAAAGCTCTCCCGTGTACAAGAATGAATCCCACACCCTTGAACCACGCTCTACCATTGCACTCACACTCTCAATCTCACGTTATGCCTAAGAACACTCGACACACCACTTGTATGAATCTCACGCACAAGTTCACTCTTTCGTTCTTACACAAAATGTAAATTAACGCTCAAGAGTCTTACCACTATCATAAACACGAGGGTATTTAAGCTAGGGCAAGTGAGATCTCATGTGTATCAAATCCCATTCGATTAGGGAAGTAATACACACTCAATCTTTTACATATATTTCCAAATATACATGAAAGCATACAATAAAATATTCTAGGAGAATCAAATCGTTTTTCATCTTGATTTTAGCATTGTTTTGTGATGATCTTCTCCTAAAATAGAACAACCCAACTATCTCCAAATGCACGCTCACACGCTGTGCGTTCCTTCCTTAAATAGATTACTTCGCCAGCTGGTCATGTCAGTGACTTTACCAAGTCATCGACTCGACTTGCAAACTCGGAGTCACTGACTATGGAACCATCAAAACTCTATCTTCTAACAACAACCTTTGGGATAAAATTGTAACCGAAAAATATCGTAGAACAAATAGCATACAGAATTACAAGAAAAATAATAATACCTCTTACAATGGTCCAAACTGCTAAGCCTAAGGGATTTGTTCGCTAGTGGACTCATCTGGCAAGTTGGAGATGGAAAAACCATTCGATTCTGGGAGGATAATTGGTTCGGATTTGGCCTTATCAACTCAAAGAGTGAGTGTGCAAACATCATTAACCGGGAGGAATGTGTTGAGTGCTACCTCCTGGAGGACAACACATGGGACCTTGAAAAACTAAAAAAGGTAGTTAACCAAGATGAATTGGACAAAATTACCAACATCATCAACCCTATCAAATCCCAGACTAACTATATTAGCAACCAAGTAAAAATGGTTGGTATTCCACCCACTCATCCATGTTGTGGATCCAACAGACTAAAGGGGAACCCTGTATTAACCTGGAATGGATTAACAAACTCAATATCATGCCCAAAATTAAGAACTTCCTTTGAAAGGTCGCTCGTAACGGTCTCCCGACTAAAATGGGACTTGCACCTAACCATATCTCCGTCACTCAAGGCTGTGACGCCTGCAACTACCACGAAGAAGACACCAACCATATCCTAATAACCTGCCCACTTACCAGGTCGACAATTTCTTCGTTGAACCTCAATCCCGGGAGGATTATCGAAAGATTGTCCCCTGATAAAAAAAACCACACCAAGTCCTAAATGAAATTAGGGAAATGACGTCTAATGAGGAATTTGAAACCCTAGCATGCGCCTGGTGGAGCATATGGTACGCTAGGAACAAACGTATCTTTGACAACTCAAATGGCCATACCGCGGACTCGACCGGAAACATGTGCGAATTCATTCGTAACCTGGTAAAAGAGTGAAAATGACGGAAAATAATAGAAATCTAGACACCAAAAACCGCGTAGTTAAGGTCCGCAAGGGGTTGAAATGGGAAAACCCTAAGAAGGACTTTGTGAAACTTAACTTTGATGGTGCAATGTGCTCGGATGACGTGGCTTCCTTTGGCTTTATCCTGCGGGACTCTGGTGACTCTCCTATCCATTTCGATGGATGACTGATTGGTCATCTATCCATTCTGATATCCGAGACCATCGCCTTACGCCAGGGACTCTTCGAGGCTCTAAGTCGCGACATTCCCCGGATTCAAATTGAAGGCGATAACTTGCAGCTGGTCAAGGCCGTTTTTGGTGATTGGTGTTGCATGTGGGAGATCGAATTGTCACGTGTGGACATCCATTGTTTGTTGGCTCGGTTTCAGGATTAGAGTATTGCTCATATCTACCGTGGGTGTAATTCTGTGGCTGACTACATCGTTGATTCTTTCCGACGTATCTTTTCCGTTCCATTTACAGCTGATTTGAATTTTTATACTCTCATCCGTTAGGATGCCCTTTATTAGTGATCTTCCTAATTTCTTTTCTTATATAAAAAAAAGGCTGCCGCAACTATGTTACTCGTTTTATTCATCTCAATGATTAATTAGTTTGGCACACAGACAAAAGACACGATTAGAAGAATGGACACATTTGATTAATTCTCCACTATACATTATGGGACATAAGATTTTTAATTGATTATGTCTATAGCTAGTTATAAAGAATAAAACATGTCTGCAAGTATATTATGCATATGCTTCCATCCAAATTATAACAACATTTTATTAAGTAGTAGTGAAATTTAATTAGACTTACGTTAAGAGTTCTCCCACTTGAAAGAATGGTAAATTGTAGTATATTATATAATCGTAGGAGTTACTTCACTTATTATTATATAATTTAGGTTGAGGATTTATCATATGTTAGACTCATTGTTTACTTATAAATTCAAGTTTATCGTCCTATTGAACCTTATCAATTTAATTGAATTAAATTAGGTTGGAATTCATATCTAACTTGATAAATGAGTCATCCATATAGTAAAAAAATTGCTGATAAAATTAAAAACTCAATTCATAAAATTCGTATTTTTCGAATAGTCAATATTGAAAATTTACTCAATTCATAAATTTTTTATTTTTATGCGAATTATGATGTCTTAGTAGTTGTCAATTGTCATGCATCGATCTGTTTATTAATGACAAGCGTGGATTTTTTTAACCAAAGTGTTTTGTTTCCAATTGAAAAAAATACTTATTATAGAAAGATAGAATTTTCAATTGAAAAAAATACTTATTAAGGAAAGATAGAAACAAACACAAAATAAATAACGGCTTAAAACATATACCGCTCCCTGTACTTGCGCAAATTTGTCATTTAGACACCCCACCTTTGGTTTGGACCTATTGAGCACCTAAACTTAACAATTTGGACCTATTAAACACCTCGTCGTTGACAACCTCGTTGAGTGTAACACACGCGCGCTGACATGTTTCAATTTTTTGTACACATGTGTGCCACATAAGCCCATTTTGACACATAAGCCAAAATTTTAAAGGTCAATTAAATTATTAAAAAAACAAAAAAATAAAGTTTTTGGCTCAGGGCTGATTTTACAGATGCGTGCCTCGTTCTCTCTTGACAAATGAATGCTATGGAGCCCAACAAACAAATTGGGGGCGCCCTCTCCTCTCCAAATCTTCGGGCCGACTACAGTGGCGGAGATCACCGACTACAGTGGTGGAGTTCGGAGCCGACTACAGTGGCAATTTGGCTCGAGAAAGTCTCCCGAATTTGATGTGTCAAATTGATGCGATTATAAAGAATTTTCAGATCTGGGATTTTTTAAAACCCAATCATCCTCTCCCATTCCAATTTGATTATTTTTCAGATCTGGGATTTTATAAAACCCAATCCTCCTCTCCCATTCCAATTTGATTAATTTTCAGATCTGGGATTTTATAAAACCCAATCCTCCTCTCCCATTCTAATTTGATTCTTGTTGGAGACCAATGGAAATGACAAGGGCGTATTTTCCAAAATCGTCCGTCGTCCACTACACAATCAGTTTCAGATCTGGTTTAGTTTTAGAGGAGAAAAGCTTCAGATCTGGTTTAATTTTAGAGGAGAAAAGCTTCAATTTTCCAAAATCGACTCAAAATTCAACCACCCAATCAATCTGAGCACTTCTCCAATCAAGCTCAATTAAAAAATTAATCTGAGGCTATGAAGATGACACTTGGAGAAGATGACGGCTTGATATTCTACCTTAATCCCTTTTTCTATTTTTTATTTTAATAAAACAGTTTTTTTAAAGGAATTAATAAAATAATTTAATATCCCTTTTAAATAGTAAATGGAATTGGACACGTGGGCATACATGTGGCATTTTGTGGAATTGATTTTTTCCACCTCAGCACGCGTTGTAATACACGAAGCATTGAAGTCTTTGACCAGGTATTCAATAGAACACCATTATTAAGTTTAAGTATTCAATAGGTTCAAACTAAAGATAAAGTGTCTATATAATAAATTGACACAAGTTCAGGGAACTGTATATGTTTTAAGCCAACAAATAACATGCTTCTTACTTGACATTCTTGCATGCGTGTGATGTGCACCACTCTATAGCATAACTAGTGGTTAATAAATGGGGATGATAAATATGCCAATTGATAAACCTAACATACATTTATATATTTTCACTGTATTATACATGCGTAAGACAAGATATATATATATATATATATATATATATATATAAAAGCTTTCAAATTGAAAAACGATCTATTTTTGTAAGATGAGTGTTTACGATCGATGTACTTTGTACTACACATCACACATGGCATAGTAGTGAATTGCATTACTTTTTTTCTTTTTGGTAGAAAGTGAATTAAGTGAATTGCATTACTACGCCATGTGTAGTATGTCTCTGCATTCAATCCTCGATTATTTGCTTGTGCTCATATTATGCATATGCAATACTCCCTCCGTTTCAAACCTCGATTATTTGTCGATCGTTCGGGTCGCTCTTGACACATTGATTTATGGGTCAGGTTTCAACACTAAATATAAAAAATAGCAGTCATGTTTTAACAGGTGTAATAAGGTGAATATAAATATAAAAAAAATAGCAGTTATGTATATGTATAAACGCTTTTTCTATCGTACGCCCTTAAGGCATAAGATGCAACAACAACAACAACAACAACATTTACCCAGTGGAACTTCCCTTACAGGAAATCTGGGGGGTCAAGATGGGGGTACCCCTGGCTTAGAGCAACGGGGGAGCGACCAAAAGACCCGACTAGACCACAAAGACCTCATAACACAGATAAGAAACACGACAACCAAAAGGCAAAGACAAGACAAACAAAAACGATAAGAAGGAAAAAAACATAAAAACCGAAACCGAAACAAAACACAGAAACGTAGAACCCAAGCGTAGCATCGGGGTCTCAAGGCCCCCGTGTACGGGAGACTAGCCGTCAACCACTCGAATCTTCTCCCTCCAACTATCCATATATGTTTACTGCAAGATCTGTCGAAATCCCCAACTGGCTGACATCCTGTCTCATATTGTCCCTCCAACATTTCTTCTGCCGTCCCCTCCCTCTCCGTACATCTCCAAGGACCTTTACAAAAAAATTATGTCCCAACAACACAGGTTAGAATCCAAATTTAGAAACCAAAACCCTATTTTAGAAATTATAAAACCTTTACAAAAAAAATTAAAAGAACTCTAAAAATTAAATTATTGATTTTTTTGTTAAAATTAGGTTCTTAACTTATGTTCTAAGAAGATATGTTAGAAAAATCGATAAATAAATAGTACTACGTGAGGCTACGAAGTGAAAGTGAGATTAGAGAGGGGAAAATCGACGGTGCAGGTAGGACTGGTCCATGAAATCTAAATGAGGTGGCCCACATAGGAATACTCTCTCTCTTCCTCTCAACTCTCAAGTCTCTCGGCCTTCCAGCTTCGCACACAAACACAATGAGCTGGAATGACAAAGCTTAATTGCCTACAGGAGTTAGTGACTTATATTACTTGCTACAACTCACATTATTGTTTTTTGCTTTTTTGTTTGTTGTTGGTTCTTGGACGCTATTTCCTACACTACTTGAGGACATAATAGTCATTTAATACACAATTCTGTGTTAATTTGGACCCCATACTTTCAATGCTATGTCAGTTTTAGATTCTATGATACAATTCTAGTTTATTTTTGGCATTTAACCATTAATTTTGATAATTCTTCATATCATATGTTCAGTCTAGTAGGAGACATGATAACGGATGAGAGGAATTCGAAGCCGTGATTAGTTTACTAGGTCATATTATAAATCTACTAACTACGCTAAGTAAGTACGACTCGACTTCATACATGTTGAAACTAAGTGGATTAACATGCATCACATATATCCCATTACAATGTGGCGGAGTGTTTTTTGTTTATCTCTTGTCAAGAATATAAAGTAGTGAAAACTTTACACAAATTAACATTCCCTTGTTCTTTTTATTTACAGATTGAATCCCAAATTCACAATATACAATTTATTGGAATTACATTTGAAACAAAAAATTCTTAACAATAACTTAGAATAACTTTTAAATCTATTAAGCTTTTCACTTCTTGTTATTCAGTAATATATTTTATTTAATTTTCTAAAGATCACCCGAAGCTATAATTTATAACTTAATATCTGTCTTGTTAAATAAAAACTTTTGAGCTTATTGGGAGAGATTTGCAATGTATTAAAAAAAACAAAGTAAAAAAATGTATTTTTCTTATTTATTCTGTATTTCCTAGAAAGTCTTTGAAGTGCCTGCAATTGGAAACTACCCCTCTCTCTCCACTCCAACGTCTCGTCCCTTCTTTTTCTATCTCTCATTCGCCCGCGCACCACCACCACTACCACCGGACTACCGGAGTCTCAATTTCTTCTGGTTTCTCCCAATCTTCCTCCGATTAAAATGTGGAAATCAGAGAGCTGATAAATTCTCCGTCTACAAAACTTCAAATCTCTCTATTTCGTGCGGAAGCTGAGAATCGAACCTCTCGATTCGTTATCTTCGTTTCTGGCTCCGCATTATTCTTACCGGTACGCTCTGCTGAAATCTAATCTCTGTTTCTTGTTCAGTTCAATGGAATTAGGAATAAGGAATCAGTTTTGCTTGCTAATCGGCAGTGTAATTTTGCTCGCTTTTGTCGATTTTATCTGTACAAAACAAGGAAATTCTGCGCTCTCAATTTTCTCTCCAAAATCCGATTCTTCTTCAACTTCTTTTTAACTCCTCTTAATTTTGATTAATGTCGGCGCTAAAAAAGTGTTGCCAGTTTCTAGAGAAGCTGGCCGATGCTGTTATTCAAATGGTTGGAGTTAGCTTGATACTGTGTTTTTTCGGATTTCAATGGAAGGTGTGCTAATCAAGGAAGATTTCTCCTTTAAAAGCAGTTTATCGCACGGTAAAATCGTGCTCTACTTTTGCGCTTCTTGTTTCGAACAAATCGTTCAAATCTATTAAATTAAATGCATTATCTTCATAGCCTTCATGTTCAGCAGCAGTTTTCCCCCCTTGATTCGGTTTCTCAATCCGCCATTTTAGCTCTCTGAATTGATCTTTTCTGTGAATTCGCAGAAGATCAATAATTCCTGATTCTCCGCAATTGCGAACAACTGTACCCCTCGAAATTGAATCCTCATTATTATAGTGGCTTATTCACCGATTCGGACTCGGCCAATTGATTTTGCTTCTTAAATTTGGATTCCTTATTGGAATGCGAAGATTTTGAATTTTTTTTATGACTTCTATTTTGTTTTATACTACCAGTAGAGCAGTATAAATAATTTTTTGAGGTTGCTGGGAAACCCGAGGCGTGAAAGATACGATTGCTATTTGCTAGTAAGCGGCAGTGAGATCATTTTCTTTTAATTTGTTGTGTTCAAACTTCAATGTGGTTGCTTTTATCCTCAAAAAACTAATGGAGCTGGCCGGATTTTTGGCCTTTGCGTGTCAATGTGTTGATTGTATTGGCATCATTCCTTCCCTGTCCTAGGCATCCGGGTTCCTTTGTTTTCGTGATCAAATTTGCCCCTTTCTCTCTTTTATTCAGTTGGGAATTTATAACGCTTGATTAATGGTAAAAGAAATAGCACAAGTAATGATCTCTTTGTATGACTTTTACTTCATTTTCTCAATGGTCATTTAACTCAGTGTGCATCTACAATTCTGTTAGGATCAAGTCGGTCAATTTTGTTTGTTGCTAATTTGGCAGGTTTGATATTATGATTTTACAATTAATTGATACCGTCCTTCATCTGTCTGTTCTGATGTTTCTGGTGTAAATTTGGCTAGTAGCTTAAGTTATACTCCGTAGTAGTAAATTATGGACGCTATGTAGAGCAAATTAATCTAAAACTTGTCATTTGAATGAAAATATTGATACATTAGCAATTAATTTAGACTCAATCTTCATTTGAGCTAATGAATGATATTTCCTATCTGATTTTTTTTAAATGATTGGATGCAGTTTAAAATGGATCGTCGTAGCTGGCCATGGAAGAAAAAATCATCTGAGAAGTATGCTGCTGAGAAAGCAATTGCCACATTGGATTCTGATGGTGCTTCTTTGGCTTCAGAAGGTTCTCAAAATGCTAAGGTTGGTTAACAAATTTAAATGGATGTATGTATATTTTCCATTGAAGTAGAATCATACTTTAATGGGCTCATGACTTATGTCGTTATCCATAAGCTTTTGCTTGACAATGACCTCATCCCCTCTCTTCACTGTGTTGTGAGATCCATCTGTTTCTCAATAAATCTTGTGCCTCATACCTTGTCGGCAGCCAATTCTGCAAGATTGTGTTCCTGCTCAGTTTATGCTTATTTTACTGCATCCTAAGCATTTTTCATTTCTCCATGACATGCCTTTCTTTACTGTTCTAATTCTGCTTTTGGATCCAATTGACACAGGATACTTATAAAAAACCAAGTTATGTTCAAATATCAGTTGAATCTTATACACATCTGAATGGACTGGAAGATCAAGTAAATGCGTATGAGGAGCAGGTGAAGACATACAAGGATCAAATTGAAACGCTTGATGAACAGATTGAAGAGTTGAATGAAAAACTGTCTGATGCTCATTCAGAGATGAATGAGAAGGATGAGCTTGTCAAACAGCATGCTAAAGTAGCTGAAGAAGCTGTATCTGGTATGACTAATATCAAGCTTCCAGTTTATATAAAAACCTATAATAGACATTGTGAGGGTGTGTTTGATTACCCAAAATAATGCATTATCTTGGGTAATCCTAACTCACTCTTAGTAAGGATGAGATTTTCTTACTGCTTTGTGTTTGCTTCAGGATGGGAAAAGGCTGAAGCTGAAGCTGCCACTCTGAAGACTCATTTAGAAGCTGTCACACTTACAAAGCTGACAGCAGAAGACCGAGCTGCACAATTGGATGGTGCTTTAAAGGAATGTATGCGTCAGATACGAAACTTGAAGGAAGAGCATGAGCAAAAGTTGCAGGATGTTGTTTCAACCAAGAACAAGCAATATGAGAAAATGAGACTTGACTTTGAAGCAAAGATAGCAGCTTTTGATCAAGAACTCATACGTGCTCATGCTGAAAATGATGCACTCTCAAGATCCATGCAGGAGCGTTCCACCATGCTGATCAAGATGAGTGAGGAGAAATCACAAGCAGAGGCTGAGATTGAAATTCTGAAGGATAATATTGAGTCATGTGAGAGGGAAATAAATTCCTTGAAATATGAACTCCACATTGTCTCTAAGGAGTTAGAGATTCGGAATGAGGAAAAGCACATGACTGCAAAGTCTGCTGAAGCAGCCAACAAACAGCAAATGGAAAGTGTCAAAAAGATTGCAAAGTTAGAAGCAGAATGTCAGAGATTGCGTAGTCTTGTCCGGAAAAAATTGCCAGGTCCTGCTGCACTTGCCCAAATGAAGTTAGAAGTTGAGTACCTTGGTCAAGGCTATGGAGATACAAGATACAGGAGATCTCCTGTAAAGTCAGTTAGCCATGTTCTATCACACACTCCTCATATGTCACCCATTACTGAATTTTCTGTTGATGGTGCTCACAAGTTTCAGAAAGAAAATGAATTTCTTACTGAACGTCTGTTGGCAGTGGAAGAAGAGACAAAGATGTTGAAAGAAGTGCTGACCAAGCGTAATAGTGAATTGCAGGATTCTAGAAGCATGTGTGCTAAGACTGCGAACAAGCTCCAAAGCTTGGAAGCTCAGTTGTATAGTTTAGGCCAACGAAGCATGACATCCGTGTCTGAAGATGGAAATGATGATGCTACGAGTGCTGCTGAGTCATGGGCTTCTACAGCTTTATTCTCTGAGGTGTCTCAGATAAAGGACAAGCCAAAGGATACGCCCATGAGAACTGACAGCACAAATTGTTTGGAACTCATGGATGATTTCTTAGAAATGGAGAAATTGGCAAGGTTGTCAAATGACAAGCAGCCTGAAGTGGATTCAGTGACTAAAGAAGAGAACACCAAGGATAGTGCTGATGAATCTCTTGTGATGAAGATACAATCAAGAATTTCTAAGGTGTTTGAATCTGTGTCTGATGATGCTGAGATTGAAAAAATATTGGAGAATATTAAGCATATCGTGCAAGAAGCATATGACTCTCTGCATCCACACTCTGTCGCCTGTGTTTTTGAAGAGAAACGTAGCTCGGGTGATTCATTGATTGCTTTAAAGAAGGAAATGTCATTTCTTGAGAATGGCGGTATCCATGAAGCTGAGAAAGAGAATGTCCTAAACAAAGAAATGGTTTCTGCAATTTCTGAGATTCACACTTTCATATCGTCACTTGTGGAAGCAGCAGCAGTTGATGAAGATGGATTCAACAATAAAGTTGATCAGTTCACTGGTTCATTTAATAAGGTCCTATGCAATGAGATTAGCTTGGCTGATTTTATTGTTGCTCTTTCCCATGTTGTGGTGAAAGCCAGTGATCTCAGTTTCAAGTTTGTGGGATTTAAGAATGGTGAATCAGAAGCCAACACTCCTGATTGCATTGACAAGATTGCATTGCCAGAGAATAAGGAATCTCAAGGAGAGAGTTATTCTAATGGCTGTTCTCACATTTCTGATTCCTCTTCTAATCCCGAAGATCCATCAGTATCATGTAAGTGTTCCATGGAGAGCATTGAACAGTTAAAGCTGGAGAGAGATAATCTAGCACATGAATTAACTAGATCTATGGAGGAACTGGAGACTACAAAATCTCAGTTAGTGGAAACTGAGCAAATCTTAGAAGAGGTTAGGTCACAACTGGCAGATTCTCAGAAGACCAATGGCTTGGCTGAGACCCAGCTGAAATGCATGGCAGAATCATACAAGTCACTTGAAAAGAAAGCCGAAGAGCTGGAAAATGAAGTCAATCATCTTCAGACTAGAGTTGAATCCGTGGAAAGCGAGCTTCAATCCGAAAAAGCTAGCCATCAAGATGCTTTGATAAGATGCAAGGATCTTAAGGAACAACTGGAGAGGTTAGAATTATAAATAAATTTACCTGTGTACACTTTTTATTTTAGTATATGTATCTTGAGGAGGATAGTGAATTAATAAAGTGCTTCTTCTAACTTGTTTCATGTTTATGTCTAATAGGAGTAAGGAGTGCTCTGTCTGTGCATCTATGGCTGCTGAACTGGAGAGTAAAAACAAACGGGTAAGAACCGCAAACTATTGTCCATTTTAGTATTTATGTCACATTTATGTTAACTACAACTATGATAAAAACTCATGAATGAAAATAAAAAGGTGAAAACAGAAATATGGAGAAAATGGGTGAAGTGCCTAAAAAACTAGGAAGTGATAGTCTAAGGGCTTGTTTGGTTAAGCTTCGAGTTTTCAGTTTTGAAACCTTTCTACGTTCTTATAGTTGCTAGAATAATCATTTCAAAATATTTCAACCAAAATTTGAAAATGAGAAAAACATGTCTTCAATCTATGAATTGAGTTTGTTTGAATCTATGAATAAATAAATAAAAACTCGGCATCTTGAATGCTAAGAAAACAGATCTAATTTTACAGGAGAAAGAACTAGAATCTGCAGCAGAGAAGCTAGCAGAATGTCAAGAAACCATATTTCTGCTAGGAAAACAGCTAAAGTTGATGCGTCCGCAGACAGAAGATGACAAGGATAAGGAAGTTGTAGAGGAAGAGTCCAGAATCAGTGGGGTGAGTAGTAGAGATTCTCAGCAGGCCGAGGCTGATACTGCTTCTTCCTCTAATTCTCATAAGCTAGGTGCTGAGTCACCCTTATACTTTTACAATTATACGCCTTCTAGCCCTTCTAATAATACCGACAATCATGGCTTCCTGAGATCACCATCTTCTAAGCACATAATGGCCACTTATGGATCTTCTTCTGCATCTACTGTACCAGAGAAGCATTCTCGTGGTTTTAGCAGATTCTTTTCATCCAAATCAAGCAGTCGCCATTAACTGGTCTTGAAAAAACTCGTCCAATAATTTTAATGTTTGAAAGTGAATTTTGTGAGCAATGGATGTGCATGAGTGTGTATCTAGCAATAATGTGAAAATTTTAACTCTGTTATTGACATGTATGTTGGAGTGTATGTGAAAAAGAAAAAGAGGCGTATAAACTGGAGTTCAGTTCTGATAGTATTACTTTTTGCATACTATTTGCTTTGTAGAATATTCATTAATGTTTGTGAACTTGATTGTTTCCATTGTAAAAACTCAACAATTGAAACTTAAGAGAAAAGCTATAAAGTATTTTTGCAATGAGCCTTTTTTGTTGGTCAAGGAGGAAGCAAGTTGGATGACACAGTGATTGGTTTAGACCCACTTCAAAACAGTTGCATAGTGTTAGGGACATCTTCACAGATGCAATTGACTTGATCGAATTGGTTACATGCAAGAATAATGACTCCACTACACCAAGTTCACAACTATTATATAATATAACTTTTACCTGTATAAAAGCTGCATGAAGATTAAAAGCCACAAAATCTAGTTCTAAGCTACCATTCTCCAATCTGGATAGATCAACAACATCATTAATTAGTTTCTTTCATATAAATTGGTTCTTGTTGTAGTCTTTGCTTCTCATTTACCAGTTTGTTGATCACAAAGATAGCTCTAGCAGTATATTCTTCATCTCTTCATATAAAGAAGTTGCATTTGTTTTGCGATCCATATTGGCGACAATCTTAAAACCTTCTACCACAGTTCCTCTCCGTATGTGCAGTGGATTCCTTCGCTTGGAGACCACAATAACAAGTTCTTTGTTGTGCATTTTTTGAGGTAGCACTTGAGCTTGACATTGCTAACCTGAATCCATCATTTTACTCATACAATATAATGTCACCATGGATAACATGTATCCATGATTTTGCTCATTCATTTTCAGCATTTTCATTCTAAGAGAATCATAAAACCATTTCACCCTCCCTTTCATAATCGAATGGAGTAAATTAAATAGCCTACATCCATGCTTTTACTCGTGCAATTTTAACATTTCATTCGAAATATGGGAAATGCAATTCAAACCCTAATTTACAGCTCATACTATCAAGAGTTCAAAATTGGGATATCTAATTCAACCCACAGAGCCTAATCGAATGCAATTCTGCATTACTCTCAACCCACAAAGCCTAATCGGATGCAAATAAGGGAAATTGAATGCAAATTGGGATTGACACGAGGGAGTCACAATAAAAATTTGGGAAATCCACCTAAACCTAATCGAATGCAATTCAAACCCTAATCAATGTGAGGGTTGTACACGAGGGAGTGGGGATCGACAACTTACAATGGCTTGACAAACTTTGAAGATCTCGTTCTTCTTCCGATCTCGTTCTCGACTTCTTTGTCTCCCACGAGAGGATTTTCGAGCTTTCTTGTTCTTCAATGTGAGGTTGTAAAGGAGGGAGTGGGGAGTGAGTTCCTAGCTTTTATTTAAGAAAAAAAAGGAAATTGGATGTAAAAGCCTTCTTTGAAACGAAAGAGCACGCACGCGTTCACGATGATTTAACGGGAAATTGGGTGTGTGTGGGCATTTTTTGATGGACATTGTAATTCTGGTGGTTTTCGACAATTTCAAGTATAGCGGGCGGTTTAGCAAAATATCCTATTATACGGATGGTTTTCGGTCATTCGGCCTTGAAAATAAGCTTTTATTAAAACGCTGCGTTCCATGCTATATCAAAATGGTTCAAACCAACCACTACTTATGTCCCTTTATTGCTACGACGGAGTCCGAAACATAATATGCAGTTTGGTTAATGCGCCACTAGAGAAGTATACACTGCTATAGTTATTATTTTTACACCAGCAACATTTTTATAGTTGTGTGTATGATTTGGAGATGATCAAATCAAATTAGCTAGGCAGCATACTCTTTTCGGGAGCACACGATGTACATTGGGTCCGAACGACCAGGGTTTGGAGATATATCAACAGCCTGCAAATCGAAGATTATAAATCCCAAGCAAATAACAAGTTGTCTAGCAAAAACAACTAAAAGTAGCTAGAATTGGGGTTAACATAGACATATAATTAGAAAGGATTAAAATACCAAAAGCGAAAGCAATTATTCAGATTTAAGAGTAGCTAGAATTTGTTATAACTGAATTCAAGATGTAAGCCTTATTATGCTTACCTGTGGAGCTTCAAACCCTCCGGCATAGTGAAAATATGATCCAACAATCCAAACATGTTCTGCATCACTGGTTGATGTCCATATTGAGATTGCTTTTGTCCAGAAACACCTATTTGAAAAGCTGCCGCAACCGCGCAAAACATAAATATATGAACTGGTCAGATTTCCCATACAGCATATTAAATATTATCTGATTTTTCTTTTTTCAATTTAATCTATGATACTAATAGATTCACAGATGTAGATGCTCTAATATAGGGGTCAAATTTGAGAAATTGTGTTATAACAGATAGAGCTAAACCAAAGAGCTTGCAGTTTGCAGGAAAAAATGTTCTCAGATGATTATGGAGCTATCACCTCATTATAGCCAGGCCACCAGGCTTAAGTATCCGATGCATTTCTTTGAAAACCTCAATTGGTTTTGTCAAATAGTCAACACTGACCTGCCAGATTATTTCAAGGAAGTTCAAATGCAATCAGAAGAAAACAAGATAATGATCTCATACAGAAGATATAATGCTACTGTCTGATAATAAACACATACCACATTAGTAATTATGTCAAAGGAGCTATCTTCGAATGGAAGTTTAGGATTTATATTCAGGTCTTGGACAATATACTCTGTCAGAACCTGTTACACAAAAAGATAATGATTGTCACAAAATTTCATACGAAAATAGGAGGATGGCTCCCGTTTAGGGGAAAAGGGTACATTTGAATTGAATGCATGCCTTGTATCTTTCAAAAGTTTTACTTAAACAAGAGAGCTTTCAGGTAAGGAATCCATTTTTATGCAAGGTGGAGGAAGTTCAAGCAAGTGAATGGAAATATACATATAATAAGAACCGTTCATCGATAAGGCAATTCACAAATCAACGTGCAGGAGGTACAAAGAATGTGGCTATGTGGGATCTTCATTTTTAGTAAGTATGAGACAGTGTAGAAGAGTATCAGATGTTAGCAACACAAACATGTGAAAAAATGTGTAACAGATGAGAATCATGAGACGCTTAAAGTAGAAGTAGTACAGAATTCCGCTTGAGCTCTTCCTCATTCATGCCCATCCCAACAATTCTATCTTGCTTGTAATTTGGTGGATAATGGCTAACCTAAGACAATAAGCTTCCAAGGTATCAGATATCATTAAAAACATAGAAATTAGAGACAGAAGATGGAAAAATACTATCAGAAGCAGGGAAACGGTTAACCCACCCAACTGCTACACATGTCTAGGATACTAACTCCAGGAGTGTTGCTGGGTGGAAAGACCTTTGAGTAATACTTTGTGAGCGCAGCGATGGCATAATCGTCAATGTGCGTCACAAAGCGAGGATAATCATAGAACTGTGTATCTGGAGATCTGCAAAAGGAAACAAAAATATTTTGATTCAATGCCTGATAATTGTATCAAGGAAACAATTTATGGTAGGCATATAAACATGAAAGCTGTACTTCATGATAGAAACTTGTTTAAACTAGTATAAGATTTCACTTTCAATCTTATTCACCCCACTCTTAAATTCCATGTAAGACAATTAGTTAAGCTTTTATAGCAAATTTATCAGAATCTTACTCGTCATAGCGCTGAAAGTCTTCACTCTTGTACGGAAACTGTTCAGGCCACTCTACATTCTTCAGTACCTAATATGTCAAAACAAAGTACATAATAGTGGAGGTGAGGTTACATAACCATATGCAGAGGTATCACTCAAGGAAACATTGGCGTGTATTATAAATGTTGAAGCCCAATTAGACACGACAAACTATATGCTTCACAAAAGTAAATTATCTCTTCATTTGAACCATACTTATTTTCTCATCGCATCCAGGATTGGCTCCAATCACCCCTAGACTCCCTAGTTTTGTTCCAGTAGTTCACTACCCATGTGATTCAAGTTCCAAGTGATTATTTAACATGTTTTACCACACATAAAAGATATCAACAAAATGTCTCTTATCATAATTTATAATTTGTCAATGCACAGATTGTCATGTTTTCTTTACTTAATTCTTTACATCCATGTGGCTGAAGCATAAATCATTCACAAACTCATTTTGCATTAAAAAATGTAAGAAATACAGGAATTGCACGTATTTAGTACCAAAGTGAAACAAGGCCTAGTTGCTCTAGAATTGTTTGGGTTTTATCTCCACAAAATGTTACGCTCCTACTAAAATTGTAAATCCATCAATCAATGTAGTTTCATTCTAAAATTGTAAATCCAAGAACACCATTTTGCGCTCCAATTTAATTTCAGACACAACTTCTGATCAACAATCACCAAAACCTAGGACATTCAATCAAGAAGACAACACAAACCTAGTATCAAAATTAAAACATCCAAGCGTAAGCCAGAAGCAGAAAATGATCATCAACCAAAAGTCACCTCTTCTATGGCACTCTTCTGTCTAGCAGAGGCAAGAAAGGACTTGCCGGTAAAGTTACCAGTCATGCCTTCCATGAACTGAGACCAGAAAGAAGCGCCGACGCATAAAACCAGGCGCCTGCTGGTTCGATTCCTGCTTCCAAGCGTCCAATTTCTGGGTGGCTTTGCGTTTGAGAGGCGGCAAGAAAGATTGAAGAGAGAGTAGGGGACTAAATTAGAAGCACCAAACAAAACGGGCAGCTTTTGCTGGGTCCTTGTGACAACACTGAAATGGCTAGCCATTATCGACTGCCTTCTCAGTCGGATAATGAGTTTCTTTATTCTTTTATCTTTTGCATTTTTTTTCTATGGACTACCATCATCAAACCCTCGGGGGTGGAGAGAAGTGGATCGGGTTTGATGAGGTTCGAGTGAAATACAAAAGGTTTACGTGGTTTTCTGATTGTCAATTGACGCAAATCAACCCCCATCATCATATTCCAACCCCCCAAAATACCAAAAACCTATTACAATCAGATCAGATCCGATCTGTGCTAAAAAAAATCAGATATGATCCGTATATCCACAAATTAGCACCCTGATTTCTCGAATTAGAAATGTTAAGAAGATTGGGAAACATAAGCTGATTTATCACCAATAGCCGCTTCTTAATGCTGGTTTGGCTAGATATGGGAAACAACTAACAACAATTACCCAATGCGGCTCTCCTTACGGGAAATCTGGGGGGTCAAAATGGGGGCACCCCTGGCTTAACGCAAGGGGGTGCGGCCAAAAGACTCGACAGGACCACGAAACGTAGAAAGAAAACAAAGACGAAGGTTGAAGCCAAAACAAGCAGCTTAGAAGTGAAAGAAACTTAAAAACAAAAACATGGAGCCTAATTCTCAAGGCCTCATTGGTCAGTCTGCTTTGGTGTCTAGCTGTCCACAACTCAAATACTCTCTCTCTCTCTCCAACTATCTCTGCAAACTGTCAAATTTGTCGAAATCCCCAACTGGCTAGATATGGGAAAGTGAAATTTTATTAGAATTAGGTAAACATGATATGCACGGTCCATATTTTATACTTGGTGATCGAGTTGTTGTTTTTTTAATAAGGAAAGAGATTAGGGTAGCCGTTAACAAGCTAATGGTCGCCCTAGAGCATCCTGACAAATGAGGGTAAGCAAACCCGAGTCAACTGCAAGCGGGATAGAGGAGACACGTCTGAAGGATCCAGCGATGAAGTCCGCCACAAAGTTGCACTCACGAAAGATATGATAAATACTTCAATCCTGGAATCGGGCAAGCAAGTAGTGGATGTTCGAAAATAACAACTCAATCTCCCACGAGCAGCGCCAGTCATCAAGAACGGCCTTGACCAGCTGCAAACTATCGCTTTCAATATGGATTCGAGGAATGCCACGACGAACGACCTCGAGAAGTCCCTGGCGCAAGACAATGGTCTCAGAGATCAGAACAAAATGTCGACCAATCAGTCCTCCGTCAAAATGGATGGGGGAGCCACTAGAGTCCCTGACGATGAACCTGAAAGAAGTCCCTAACGATGAACCTGAAAGAAATCACGTCATCCGCATGCACTGCACCATCAAAGTTTAACTTAATGTAATCCCTCTTGGGTTTTTGCTCACTTAGCAAGTTTTCTCCTAGCTTCAGGGGTGAATCAGAGGCTTATGCAAGTTTTCATTCTGGCAAATGTCTCATAATTGTATATTTAATCAACTACAAAAATTTGTTCAAGATTGTAACTCTGCATTTATGTGATATATATAGAAGAGATTTTTGTGCGGTATAAAAATGGAGTAATTGGAGTATTCTCTTTTTGTTTTTAGTCTGAAAACTATTCTTTTTGTTTTCCTGCAAGGCATGGGAATACCCTTGCGAGTTGCGGTAAGATACAAATCAATTAAATATTTCAATGTCCATGTAAAAAAAAATTTGAAAGATAATTTTTTAAGAAATTGAGGTCTCATAAGTCAGGCACATCTGTCACTAATACTCCACAAGTAGGGCGTGCCGCATGCACTATACGGACCCGTATGTCACGGTATCCGAATAAAAAAGCCGGCTACGGGCTACCGATGCCTTTCTAAATAAATAAATAAAGTATTTGATATAAATTTATTTTTTTTAGAGTAATTTAACATTTGTCAACCTATAGTATCTTTACGGATGAGGATTTAAAGTCCTGAGTGTCTGAATTTGGCGAATACTATCGTTATGGCGTAGTCCCGTAATCAAATAAGCAACCTTATTGCAATCACGAGATACATGTTCGAATCTAACAACCTTATTGAAATCGTAATCTTAGCCAGTTTCCGTCTCTTGGCTGCTGCCTCATACATTCCTATAGCTTTTGCTTGAATTATGCTCCATTGATCATTCTCAAAGCGGCAAATTTTTGCGCACTCTTTTTTTTATGTTGCGCACTCCGATATGGACGGATCCGAAACCCGTCCATGATTTTTTTTAATAAAACCAGGTTCTTAGTGTGCGGATCCAAAACCCGTACAAAAAATAGGAAAAAACCGGGTTTATTTGTGCGGATATCAAACCCGTTTAAAAAAATGAGAAAACCGGACAAATCTTGTGCGGGTCGCAAACCCGCACAATTTTGACCTAATCCTGTGCAGCTTTCAAACCCGCACAGGATGCGTATTTAATCCTCCGCTTCGTCTTCTCCATCTGTTCTTCGACTTCGAGCGAGAGAGAAAGACGGCAAGAGAGAACGAGGCCGTAGAGCCAAAAAAAAATTCCGATCAACTTCAAACCATTTCCGATCAAATTGTCGAATATGGATGAAAGAGTGAGAGATAGCGACAGCGAGAGAGGCTCGGCGGTTTCCAGATCCGCCCAGCCTTCGGAGGATCTCGGTTTCGTCCAGACAGAGTCGGCGGTCGCAGATCAGAGAATTGGAGAGGAAGCGGCGACAGGCACGGCGGTTTCCAGATCTGCCCAACCTTCGGCGGATCTCGGTTCCGTCCAAACAGAGTCGGCGGTCGTAGATCAGAGAATTGGAGAGGAGGTGGCGACGACAGGAGCGGCGGAGGCGGTGATGGCAGGAGCGGCGGAGGTGGCGCAAGCGGATCCGAGCATTGGAGCTCGGGCAGTGGAGATGCAGGTGGGAGTGGGCCCGAGCTCCACGACGACGGAGGTTGCGAATCCGGGTTGCCCGGTGCGTCTGAGAAAACCTACTCATGAGGTAATTTTTAAAAAATATTTTGAATATATATTATATTTAGATTTAAATTTATAGTTTATTTATTATTTAGTATATATAGATTTAAATAGATATTTTATATATTATTTAGGAAAAGCATGTTAGATATATTTTATTTAGCAAAATATAATACTAAATGCATATTAAAATTGAATTTTTTTAGAAAATGTCATTTATATTTAGAAATTATATATTATATATGTTTTAGATTATTCGATTATATAATTATTGATAGAAATTTAAAATCGTACCTTATAGAAATAATATATTTATTCGATTAGAATTTATATTATAGTGAAAAATTGTACGTCAGAAATTAGAAATTAGAAATCGTAACGTAAAAATAATGTATTTATTAGATTAGAAATTTTATTTTTATGTGGTAACAATCGTAGATAGAAATAATAAAAATTAGGATTAGTTGGAGTGAAATAAAATAAATGAGGCAAAATTATTAAATAATTAATAGTATATTAAATAACAGGAGGTAGTAGAACACATTCGGCAGCCTACAGTTGATGGTAGACGTACTGAGATTCGTTTTGTCATGGCTTCGGGTCGCAGGAGGCGACACGAAGAATTGACCTCCGAGTCGGATGCTCGTCCTGATTAGGCTGCGACGGGAGAGGATCAGCCTCTCCATGATGAGGCCCCACCGACTCAGTTCGAGGATATGATGGTTGATTCTGTTGGGACAACATAAGCTTACCGGGATTCTGTTGGGACGGTAGAGGCTCTGAATGAGCCATCGTCGTCATTCTTGCATCAGCCCCAGTCCGACCCTCCGCAGTTTGATACTTTGTGCCCTCCGACCCGACTCGGATTCATTTGGACTAGGTGGTTGTAGATTCTGTTGGGGGACAGAGGCCCAGCCTCCACAGGCCGACTTGCCCGAGCAGACACCGTATGGGCTCGACGACCCATTTGTATTACGGGATTTCCATACACACATCGCCGACTTGATTTGGAGGTCACCCGACCCGTTTAGGAACGACATGGACGGACCTGTTCGACGTATTACGTGTCATAGCAGACCGAGGGAGTTTTCCCGATGGAGGGCTCTCATTCCGTCGGCCGGTGTTGATGCTGCAGAGGGTTCGTGGTTATGGATGATTCGACAGACCGGCCTGACACAGCTATTGGACTTCGATTTCGCACAACGTGGACCATGGCCTCATTTCTGCTTTTGTAGAGCGTTGGCATCCAGAGACCAACAACTTTCATTTTCCATAGGGCGAGATGACGATTACGCTCCACAACGTTGCCATCATCCTTGGTTTGCCGATTGAGGGGCACGAGGTAGCTAACACATTCTCCTCTACAGAGTGCGCGGATATGGTTGAGTATATGTTTGGCACGGCGGACGACTATTTGTTACCCGGCCAGCGTGACTTCCTTAAGGACCTTAGGAAGGGCCATTTACATAGCCGAGATTTCTTCGATCACTTACTTTTGATGATGGCTTCCGACGATTCGACAGAGTGCATAGCTGTCGGTTTTCTGTGGCATTACTTGTCCACAGCTTGCTCGTGGACAAATCCACGAACAATGTAGATGTTCATATGTTGCCGTTGTTTGAGAACTAGGGTCGGGTTGTCGAGATTGCATGGGGCATCGACACGTTGGCATTTCTCTACTGCAATCTCGGGGAGGCTTCACGGGCCGGGGTGGCTCAGTTGGCGAGTTGCTCATATCTTTTTCAGGTATTTGGTTGTTTTGATTGAAAATGTCTTTGTCGAAATCTTCGAAAAGTGAACTGATTTTATTTTTTTCGGGGTGCCATAGATGTGGATATGGATGTATTTCATCTATTTCCCTGGCAACCCGAACCCGTTGCTTGGAGCAGAGGACGATGAGAGGAGAGCATGTCGCTATCGGGTCGATCGCACACGGTTACAAACGTACGATACGTCGATCTACTATCGGCGCATCCTCGACTGTTACCGCCCGGAGGATGTACGTATCCGTTCTTATATTTTTGTAATGAATCGTTATTTTTAAATTTACGTTTCCCGGCGTCATTTTTTTATATTTCAGGTTTGTTGGACCTCCTATACTCGAGTTGACCTGGATCTCCAGTATCTGACGTCGAGGTATCTAGGCACCATCCGATACCTCGACATCTACGAGCCGTACATGCCCGAGAGATGCGTGCGGCAGTGGGGACGAGTTCAGAGTCGACCTTTGGACGTTATCGTACCACGCGTCTCTCATCGTCTATGGTCGCTTAAGGGTCGGGCAAAGTACTTCCTCGACTTCGACGACGAGTATTACGGGTGGGGTAGCGTTATGGACCACATTTGTTCATTCATCCTCACGTCGCCACGTGTTGTTGTTGACGGGCCTTTACTCTGGACAACATTCTTCTTCCATACATCGAACTCTCCCCATCGTTTGTTCTAATTGTTGAGGTTGGCTTGAACGTCGTTAACCTTGCTAGTTACTCCGGTAATGCCTTCCTGTAATGCTTGTACCCATAATGGTGGTTCTTGATGGCCAGGAGGTCGATATGGTACAGGTCTTCTGTCCGGTGGGGGCGCTGTATAGTTGGCATTTGAGTTTGGATTTCCCCACGTTGGATAATTGTTCGGCCTGTCAAAGTTACTAGGCTGGTTTCTGCATGGGCCTCTCATATAGTTAACTTCAGCATACGTCTCAACGGCTCTTACCTGCTCTATGTTAGTGCAAGCAGAAGTACTAGGAGCAGAAGAGCCACACTCTTGACAAGATTGAGAGGATTTCAGAAAACTTACCTGCTTCTTCAAGCGGTGGACCTCGTCTTGTAGAAATTAATTTTTAACGTCTGGGTCCACTTCTTCTTTGTTAGGCATGTAGAGACGCCTTTGGGGCTGGGCGGATTGTTGGGTGCCATACATGGCATCATAGTTAGCCAGCTTGTCCAATAGTTCCCATGCAACATTGGGCTTCATCTCTATAAAACCGCACGTTGTATGCGTATTGAGGCGGTTCTCTGTCTCTGCATTGATACCCTGGAAAAAGATTTCTTGAAGCACATATAAAGGTTGCCCGTGAGTGGGACACTGTCTAAGCATCTCCTTAAATCTTTCCCATGTCTCAACAAAAGTCTCGTTAGGCAGCTGGTGATAGGAGGTGATGCGCTTCCTCAACTCCGTTGTCTTGGTAGGAGGGAAAAACTTTGTAAGAAATTGATCATACAAGTTCTTCCAAGTCCTGATAGACTTAGGCGGTAAGCTCTCCAACCAGCTCAGGACCTTTCCAGCAAGAGACCACCTGAAAGCTTTTAACAGAATATATTCAAGTGAGACACCTTCAGCAGCTATGGTGTCACATAAATCAAGAAAATTTCTAATATGCTCCATAGGGCAATCGAAAGGTCTCCCTTCAAACTGAGCCCGTTTGATCAAGGATATAAATTGAGACTTGATCTCAAAAGGTTTCTCTATCTCCGGAAGCACAATCGGGGACTCTGGCACCCTCAGTTCCGGGTGCATGTATTGTTTGGCATTCCTCGGATAGGCATTCAACTCTTCTTGTACACGAGCATTGTTGAATCGTTGATGCTCAGCATCGGCAGCATCGGCTTCTTTCTCAAGTTTTAACGCCTCCATTTGCCTCTGTAGTTCGGCTATCTGATGAGCCAACTCCTCGGTTGTAGCCATAACATGGTTTTCTCGGCGTCTACGATGCAAGGAACGTTCAGGTTCTGAATAATAACTGGCGTTATCAAATTCGAGCCTTCGACGTCCGGCTGGCATACGCTGAGAAAACAGACAAAGAAAACAAAAATTAAAAATAAAAACGGGGTCGGGCTATTCCCAGACCCACAGATAAACAAACAAACTGTTGCTTCCTCGACAACGGCGCCAATTTGTTGACGGGCCTTTACTCTGGACAACAAATAAATTTATAAGTCAAGACCCCCCTGAGTATAGGGGAGTCAGGATCGTTCCACGAGAAGCAAAGTTGTTTATCTATCGACTACTATAATGAAAATCAATCTAAAATAAGCAAAAACACTCACGACCAGCCTCGTTAACGACGTTGTCAGGGTCGTTAACGAACCTAACGAGCTAAACAGGTTCGGTACCGAGCCTACGAACTCAGTAACGAATATGATCTAGAAAAATTCAAATAAAAACAAAAATCTAGGACAAGGGTTACCACAACATAGTCATGCATATAAACTCGTAAGAAGATAAAGATCATGCCTTTAAATAGATAAATTTATCAACTTTCATTGATTAATAAGCAAATCAATCTATTTTCATAAATTAACTCACTCAATCGCTTGTGTTGGACTAGGGTTGGGCATAATCCGGTCCGGACCGGATTTTTGGACCGGACCGGGGTGGACCGGACCGGGGAGTATCCGGTCCGGTCCTTGGTCCAAGTATTTTGGAAAATCCGGTCCCGGTCCGGTCTAGGTCCGGACCGGATTTTTAATATATATATTTTTTTTGTATTTTGTAAATCAGTAAATGTAAATAAATCATACTAGTAAATTCTCCTTCCGTCCTTCTCGAGCGATTATTACAAGAAACCAAATAAAAGTAGAAAATAGTTGATTAAAATCCGGTCCGAAACCGGTCTAACCGGTCCAAAACCTCGGACCGGTGATAAAAAACAAGCAATTAACTAAAGTGGGTGAAAACGGTCCAAGACCGGGACCGGACCGGACTGGGACCGGACCTGGACCGGACCGGTATTTTCCGGTTCGGTCCTCGGTCCAAGAATTTCTGAAAATCCGGTCCGGTCCGATCCGGTCTTGGACCGTTGCCCAACCCTATGTTGGACCTAAAGCTCGAAACTTTCGTATTCAAACAATATCAACCTTCAAGTCTATAACTTTCTCTTTCAATCAAGTTAAAAACCTAAATTACCTTGACTTTCATCTAGGCATAAACACAACAAGCAATCTTTTAATAATAGATATAAGGCATTCAACACATCATCTTACTCATCAAACCATGCATAACTATGCCGGGTTTCAACCCCGACCCTAGATAAGAAAACTACTCACTACTCATAACTAAGAACCAAATAAATTCAATAAGAGAAAACATTGAAAACAAAACAACTACTTCCAAATTAATAAGAAAAATAATCGTCTTACAGAATTTAGAAGAAACCGAAAAATACAAAACACCGAATCGAAAACTCGTGACTAACGACTCCGGCAACTCTCGTCCACCGTGCTCTTCACGTTTCTTCTCTCTACTCGGCTCTTCCTTCGTCTCTCCTTGCTACTCGATTTCTCCTTTCCTCCCCCACCCCCACCCCCCGTTTCTAAGCTATAAGGAAGGGTATTTATACTAATAAGGCTAGAAAATAAAAAGGCTAGAAGATAAAAACTTTCCTAAAAGATAGAAACTAACTCTAAAAAGATAGAAATAAAATGTAGAAAGATAACAAGACCTAAAATACATAATTTAATAATCCTAAAACTCATTAAAAATACTCTACCGACACGGAATAAATTCCCGCACAGGATCGGTAGGACATCACTAAGATCTCTCGAAAAACCTATCTCGTAACCTCGTTAACGAGCCCTTACAGCCTCGTTAACGAGCCTGGGCTTGGCTTCTTCAACACTTCAACTTCAAAAACTCAACTTCGACTCTTGCGTCTCGCATTCCTCCGTCTTTCACCATATCATTCCAAATTTAGCTCCAAACAGCACCGTTTCCTTGCTAAAACCTACAAAAATACACAAAACGGAGTAGCTTCCATACTTTTCACAAAATATGCAAACTTATCCAAAAACACACAAAACTAACCCTAAACTTATCAAAACTAGTCCTAATAAACTAAGAAAACCTACTAAAAATATGAACATCAAAATACCCCATACTTAGACTTGCTTGTCCTCAAGCAATCACTAAACATAAATCAAAACCAAACAACAATACTTATCAAGACATAGCCATCCTCTAAAAACAACTTCGACACATAGAAGAAAAATAGCAAAATGACTATTAATGTCATCACACATATATGCACTAAATAGACATAAGCAATATACAATCCAACCTCACAAGGGATAATAATGTGTTTCTCTCAACTCTCATGTGTTTAGGCTTATAGATTCAATCTCTCAACTCATATCATATACAAAAACTCATAAAAATTGGAATTTATATCACCAAACTCTCCACCCAAGATTTGTCAAAACACATAAAAATCATCAAGAGAACTTAGGCTCAATGAAAAACTTCATAGAAGTTTCCATTCGGCCGGGTTGTAATGGGGCTTGGTAAAAACAATAAGGCGTGGAAATATTTTGGTTATGTGGTGCTAATAATATCCGGGAATCAAAACTCCTAAAAAACTCACACATGAACAAAAAAAACTCTCATAAAACAACCAAACTCACTCTTCTTTATGCACTTATACTTCACCCACCCAATATATCCTAGAAAGTCTTATAAAAATAACTCAAAAAGAATCTCTAATATTCATCTATTAAACACACATGCACTTTTTCTGCTTCTTCTTTCTTTCTCTTTTTTTTCGCTGCCTCGTTAACGAACCTAGCTAGGTCATTAACGAACTAGATCGTGTACTCTTCCTCTTAACAAACTTTCTTTTGTGCATACTTTTGCTATTAAGAGATATCTTCCATTTTTCAACATAAAACAAGAGACTTCCAATCTACCCTTCCCATCAATCCCTTAATTTCAAACCAAACATAACTTTGCACTCAACAAAACATACCTCTCCAATCTAAGTCCTAATCCCCGGATAGGGTCAAGCTTATCTCGGCTAGGGAATAAATTTTTGTGGAGCTAAAAATAAAGGCTTAAGGCTCAAGTTGGCTTCAAAAAGAAGAATCATGTAAGGGTGAATATGGATTAATAAGGCTTATGAAAAATAAGTTCTCTATCATATGATTTTCACAAGTAATGAACTATAAATCTCATATAGGTCTCAAGTAATAGATAACCATCACAATTTCAAGAGATAATATGCATAAAGAGAGCAAAATCACACTAGAAAAGAAGAGGGACTCTTAATGTTCTCCCTATAAGGCCAAAAACAACTTACAAGGTAGATTTTGTTGGATTGCATCACTTATGCTATAAAGTATATGTGCTCAATTTCATCAAATGATATTCCTTCCTAAAAACAACTTCATAACAAGAATCCGGCTATACTATCAAAGACATGTTTGCAAGGAATTATATGATCACGTTAGCAACTACTATCATAGAACATAAGAAAGGGATATCTATCAATTCTAAAAACTTTCTTTTGGATTTTTTTCCCTTTTTTTATGGAACAAAGAACTACTTAAAACAAATAAAACACATTAGTCAAAACACAAGACAACAAGTCTTTCTACTTTTTCCCACCCCATACTTAAAATTACAGTGTCCCCACTGTAAAAAAAATAAGAAGAAGGAAAGAAATAGAAAAGAAAACAAGAAAAATAAAACAAGAAAAGAAAAACATAAAAAACTTACAAAGTCTGAAAAGTGGAAAACAAGGAAACTGCGTCAAGCTGAATCAATGGTCTGGTGGAGGAAAGTAGTGCTCGAAGTTCCCCATGAAGGCGTACATCGTCCTCCAACGCTCTGCATCGTCCACCTCTCTCTGACGATGCTTCTCGTCCTCCATCGCCATGCGAGCAGAATAGACACTCTCCCATCTATGAATGTGTGTCTGCTGAAGGTTCAGCTGTTGCATCTGAAATGAAAGGTCCTCGGCCCATGGAGGCGGGATACTCGATCCAGTGTACTCGGGCTGAGGAGGTGGTGGATAATGAGGCTGGAAGTGGTCTTGGTAAAGCACTGGGTTGTATGGCATGAGTCCATAGGAGTTAGGGTCGATAGTAGGCTGCGGGGGGTCGGTAGGTGCTCTCGGTAGGTCGGTATCGAAGTTGTGTGCCTTGGTAGGAGCATCGGTAAAGGTCTGGAAATGGTCGTCAACGATCCTGGTGGGCTCGTCAATGAAAACACTGGTGCCCAAGACTTCTGCATCGAGGTCTTTGTCCTCGAGGTTGAGCTCCTCTGTACCTCCCTCTGTGTCAGCCTCGTCAGTCTTGTCTTCTTCTTCATCTTCGTTCATCTCATCTCCTCCTCTCTAAAACCGTGACTCACACGACCTAAGTGATAGCTCATCCTCCGGCTTGGGCTCTAACGGGAATGCATGCCCCGTCCACGCCTCGTACCAATTTGGTACATAGAGTAGCTCTAATTTGTCTAGGGTGGGTACAACAATGCGGTCTTGAACTTTTGTCTTGAACCCTCCCTCGGCTTGAATGAAAATACCGGAGCTATACCAATAATTCTTGTTGAGGAGTTGAGCATGAGCCGTTGTGTAGCGAGTGAGATCGACTCCAAGATTGGTCGCTAGGAGACTAACCAAATTCCCGCCCATACTTCCTTTGACTTGGTTGATTTCTCCACATAATAAAGCCACTCATACCCTAAGTTCAATGGGGCGGGCTCCTCGAAAAGAATGGTGCGAAGACATGCAACCTCCGTCCTTGTTGGCCTGTTCAGCTCTCTCTTTGGCCTGAATGTAGCGGCGAGAATTCGGAGGATGGGAGAGAGGAGGCGATGGGAATCGTCTAGGATGGCGGAAGAGCAGGCGAGAGAGGAGGCTACGAGAGAGGAGGCGAGAGAGGAGGCTGAGAGAGCGGTCCGGGGTTGGGCTGACCCGGACAACGACCCCGATTGGGCGGATCGATCGCGTTGACATTTATGTTATTCTGCATTTGGATTATTTGATTGTTATTTTGATTTAGTTTGGATTGTAGTTTGGATTGTCGTTTTGATTTAGTTTGGATTGTTGTTTTGATTTAGTTTGGATTGTTGTTTGGGATTGTTTATGTTATGACGACTTCGATGATTTTGGATTGTTGACATTGTATGGATTGTTTTAGATTATGTTATGACAATTTCGACGATAGTATATCACTTTCAAATCTAATGTCCTTTGACCACATATCGCCAAATCTGCGCCAAATATCGATTCTGACCTACGAAATCTGCCAAATGGATACAAAAGCCAACAAATCTACACCAAATGCCAACAAATGGGCGGGTTGTGAACCCGCCCATGTTGGCGCTTCTTCAACACATGGGCAGATTGTGAACCCGCCCATGTTTGGCCACAGAAGCGCCATTTTGGCCATAAAAGCCCCAAAATTGGCGGTTCGTATTTTCAAAAAATGGGCGGGTTGTGAACCCGGCCATTTTGGCCGTGTTTAAAACTAGCACAACAAGATTTACGGTTTTTGTTTAGCGTTATAAGTTTTAAGGTATATAAAATCAAAATAAGATCGAAATAAAACATACATGAGCTTAAATAAATGGTTGAAGACCTCCTATGCTACTCTCCATACAAAACATACATTAATAGATTGAGTCTAAGAGAATAAATGGTTGAAGACGTTAATCGTTGATAGTTAGACATTAGATTTGAAAGTGATATATGAAGTTTGTGATAAACCATAAATTGCTTATAGTGGCGTTTGATGCTTTCTCCTAGACATGTTCAACTCATATAGATCATTCGCCCTAGCTACTCAACACAACGAGAAGCCATCAACCGATAAAGTCCACTATCACGTTGAATAATGGTTGAAGAATTCTCGATGAGTGGTTCGTTAGTTGCCACTAAGATATGTGAGGCTTGGAATGATTATTTGATGATTGAAGGACAGCATGGTGGTATTTATAGGTTAAAAGAGATCCATAAACAAATTACCATTTTGTGCGGATTTATAACCCGCACAAGTTATTAAATTTTAATGCGAGAAAGCCCGTTTGGGTGTGTTCCAAATCAAAAATCAAAACCCTAAACCCTAAACCCTAATCCGTCCAAATGGGCGGCTTACAAATCCGCCCAATGCAGCCAGAATGCAACCCTTGGGTGGGTTCCAAATCCGGCCAAATGGGCGGGTTCTAAATCCGCCCATTTGGGCGTTTTTGCATTTTCGCACTTCTACGCCAGTGAGCAAAACAGTGAGATACGCGGTCCGGGGCGGAAAAAAATCGGTCGTATTTTGGCCCCCGTTTCTAACATTCAACTTTCCATGTACAATTCTCGGGATCGATTTTAATATAAAAAAGAAGACGCTCTATTTAAATAAAAAATATTTTGTTTTTACATACTAAGTAGTAGTCAATAGTGTAAGTATAATATATAACAATAATTACAATCCTAAGTTGATATAGGCCCTCGTCCAAAACTCGCTCGTCGAACCACATAGTCTTCCATTCGGCTCTTGTAGCGGTGGTGCGCTTCCCATCCATTAACACTCAGTTGCTTGTACGTTGTCCATTGCCTAGGCGGGGGGGGGGGGGGGATAGGACATTCATCGTTTTCCAACCAAATCTGCACACAATATAACATTATCAAAACATGCTAACAAATTTAGGTTAAAATCGAGCTTTCGGTCAAGAAAACATACCCGTACAAAATGTCCAGCGTTGGGGGTCCCGGCCAGTGCCATAGCATATACCGTCAGGCTCAACTCCCAAATGTGCCCACAATGGGAGGCATGTGTGCGGCCCATATCTACTCAACCCGACGACGGCCACTTGGTGCAAAGTCGCAAACACCAACCTCATCATTGGAACTACCATCCAACCGTCTCGAGGGCACGGGGATGTTGTCATGCTCACTTCTCGAACAAGCCTCTCTATTCCACCATCTTCCTCGTACACCAAATCCAACTTATTTTGATTTTGTAGAGTTTAATTCAAAAGAGTCAACCGAACCTCCGTGTACTTACTTTCATCTTCACCAAGTAACACGGCAAGTGATCGATACCCACAATGACCATTACCCTCTACATTTTGGACCCGAGATATGTATTCAAACATGAAGGGGTCAACCATGTCATTACCCCGTATAATATTCAAACATGAAGAAGTGCGCTTCTTCTCCTCCTTCTTCTTCTTTCTCTCCTCCTCCCTCTTCTTCTTCTTTTCTTCATCCCTCTTTTGCCTTTCCTCCTCCTTCCTCTTCTTCTCCTCCTCCCCCTTCTTCTTCTTTTCTTCATCCCTCTTTTGCCTCTCCTCCTCCTTCCTCTTCTTCTCCTCCTCCCTTTCCTTCTTCTTCTCCTCCCCCCTCTTCCTTTTCGACATCGTCTTCTCCTTGCCTTTACTATTCTCGTCGTCAATACTACTCCTTCCATGTCTTCCCCCTCTTAGTACTACTCTTCTTCTCACTCCCCCTTGGCCTTCCCTTATCGGCTTCACCACGCGAGGGGTATTGCAAATAAGCCGAACGGGGGTCTTCACACTCCATCACCTTTTGGGCGACCTTAAAGATAGTGTCCTTGGGAATTTCCCTCGCTTGCAACTTGGACCAAAACTTCCCCAATATCTTCTTCTCGTACGAAACTTTGATCCCATCATCGGGCAATCGATCATTCGCCCCCAAACCTTCCCACCAGACTTGCCTCCAATATATATCAATTTCACCGGGGACCAACGAGATGCCTTCTTCAACATATCCCTTGATCGTTTGGGGTGTAGGCAATCCCATAGAGGTACTCCACCAACGATCTCGAGGACTCACTTCGTCGGATATGTCCCCATCTTTCGCTCTTTGTACTTGTTGCAATAGCAATTGAATGCATTCTCTCGAACACCTTCTCACTATGCAGTAGAAGAAAACCTTCTTCCATTCGGGTCCATCTAGTATTTCAACCGGTGCCACCGATCTACTCCTTCCCATCTCCTCTTGGATTCGACGCACTTGATCCATAAACATGTTATCCAAGTGTTGTATGATCGTGACAAAGCCTCCAACAAAAGATTGCAACATGTCTTTTAGCATAAAGTGTTGAGCCTCAACCCTATAAGACGAAAATAAATAAATATATATATACAAAAAATTCGGAGAAATAATATTGAACAAAAATGATAGGAGGGGAAGGTTATCGGTTAGTCGATCTTGTTGCAAAATGTAGAATATGATCGGACCACACACTCACTGGTTTCTCCTTATACGGAGTGAACCATGTCTTCTCAACATATGACACCAAACCGGTTCCACCTTTCCCGTTCCATATATTTCAAAAATGTTCAAGTCGGGCCTCATACTCCTCCTCGGTGTGTGATCTCATAACTCGACGAACGCTACTAGTGAATCGTTCCGGGTCTATTTGTTGTGTTTTTTCATATGCCCTCACGTTCCGAGCCACATGGAATTGACACAAGAAGTGGGGGACCTTGAAGACACTCTTCACCGCCTTCAATGCTCCAAGCTCTCTATCCGACATGAAACAACGTGACTTTTGGTTGCCGAATATGAACTTCAATCGCAAGAGTGCCCATTTGAAGTACTCCGTTTTCTCCTTTCTTGTGAAGACAATAACAATACAATACGTCAAGTTTGTGGATGTCATCCCTACAAACTCCAAACAAGGTCATCCGTACCTAACACATTGACAACAAATAGTTATATATCAAGAATTAATGATCACTAAAACAACTCAATAACAAAAACGTGGTACATAAATGAGATGACATACCTATTGGTCTTGTACGCGCAATCTATGATAACGACATTCGAAAACATCCTCAACAAATGTCGTGAGTCCGGATGACTAATAAACAACGCGCTCAACGCGAACTCCCCATCTTTTTGCCTCCCGCTCATCGTGTCGGTGAAGTATCCTTTCTCCTTCAACCACGCCAAGGAGTGTTGTGTCACGTTCAATTGACCCATTGAGATCCTCCTTTGAGACGCCTTGAAATTATAGACGTGTGTCCTCGATAGTAAGCTTTCGGGGTTCTTTTGGATAAGTTCCATAAAGATGGACTTAGGATTTGTACCCGACGTACTAGCAAGTATTATGTGGTTGCGCTCCTCCGCACTAAGACTATGTGTACCCCTAACCCCTTTCAAATCCGGGGGAAGCTCATGGTTATGGAACCCTCTTATCACCGATAATGTCCAACGAGAGGGTGTATATGAATTCCCTCTCCTAAACAACCCATGCAACTCAAACGGACACTCGGTCTTCCTCGAATCCCGTGCTTTCTTCACCTCATTCTTCCTCCCCGATCTATACTTACCCGACCTTGAACATTGTAAAATGATCTTATCGGGTTTGGACGACTTGGTCGTTATGATCATAGATATACCAAGACCGATAGTTTTAACCCATTGTCTCAACTCTTCCATTGTATCAAATCCATCATTTTATTAAAGTACGTAGAAAAGTCGACTTCCGTGTGATCAACATGCTCACTATACGGACAAACCTATGAATAAAACTGAAAACCTTTAAACTAGGCCCGTAATAACTACGAACTTGCAAGTATTACAAAAATTCAAATAAAATATGATCATCATCATCATTTACGAATTCAATTTCAAATTCATACTCCAAATTAGACATGAGCGTAGTAATCGACTGACAACCAATAATTTCAAGTTTCAACCTAAACTAAAATCGATATATTCGAATTTCAACCAAATAACTTGCAAACTATAAAGTATAAACTAAATAAATATATTATAATTTAAGGATTCAACATATACTAACCAATTCATTATCGAGAAGAGAATGATTGCCCACGGAAGAGGTTGACTCCGACGAATAGGATGACCCGCTAAACGATGACGTCTTTGTGGACCCGCTACTCGAAGTCGACATCTCACGAGAATGCACTTTGTCGTAGCTCTCTTGTTTAGTGGAATTAACAATTAAAAAGTGAATAGTAAAAACCCACGGACTCCGTAAAAAAGACGCTTTCTGTCGGTTAAAAACGGTATTCATGTGCGGGTTTTGAAACCGCACAAAACTACCATTTTTTTTCAAAAAATTACCGTTATGTGCGGGCCGGGAACCCGCCCATAGTGCCCTTTTTTGGGCGGATCCCGAATCCAGCCATAAAGCCGGGTTTTTTTCCGAAAACCGGTGTCTTTTTTTTGTACGGGTTTACAATCCGTCCATGGTTTGGCAAAAATCCGGTTTTTTGTGTGCGGATTATGAATTCCGCCCATATCGGAGTGCGCAACATAAAAAAATGAGTGCGCAAACGAGCGACCTTCTCAAAGGCATTTATCGCAGTAGTTTGTCCTTTATGATCCCTAATAATATATCCTGTCGTTGATAGACCATTCTGTTTTTTAAATCGTCAAAATTAAGTTTTATAAATCCATTGTCTGGTTTCTGCCACTTCTTGTTCTTCTTTCTAGATACAGTTTATATTGTCTTGGCATTATTTTTAGTAGCATGTATATCTGTTACTTGTCTCCACCTTGTTATTTGTGTTTTAATGAATCTTCTATGGTTCTGGTTGATCCATCCAATGGTTGATTAAAATACCGTTCTATTTTTATAGTACCATATAATCCACCATGCTATAATTAATTCATTAAATCTATGAAAAGTCATTGTGTCTTTTAATTTTTTTAAAATTTCTGTCATGCGTTGCTCATTTCTTTAAAATATTCTATATAAAATACTTTCATGAAAATACAGACTTAAGTAAAAAGAAAAGTGGAATATTTTTCTCGATGGAAAAAAAGTAAACAAAAAAGGATGGTGACTCAAAAGTGGAGAGAGCAACGGTTGAAGGACCAACTGTTGGGTCTTGTTTTACCTTTCAACTAAAATAAAATTTTCTTTAAAATTATATTTTCTTGGAAATCGTGTAATTTTATATATTTTTAAAAAAAAATATTTTTTTTTGATAAAGAAAGAGATTCGCCCTATAACATTTTGTCGAATAAGAGTAAGTAAACCCGAATAAATTCAAATAAGTCCTAGTATCCTAGTATTCATCCAAAATATCATTTTGAATACAAATGAAATAAGTCCTAATATTAGTGTGATACTCTCTTTATAGTTGATACCATTTTTTTTCCAATTTTATTGGCTCTACACTCTGTTTAAAAGACTAGTAATGTGTAGTGCAAAAACTTCACAACCAGGCGTTGGTTTTTTATATATATTATTAGACCGATTATTACTATCAAGTACTCCCTTTGTTTCACAATAATGTCTTTTTAGTAATAATTTTTTATTTCACAATAAATATCTTTTAGTTATTTTGGTCTCTATTTTATATATTTACCCTTGTATTGTAATTAATAATAGGTTATTAGTAGTGATTTTCAATAAAGTAAAAAAGTAAGATAATAATTAAGGGTATATTAGTATTTTTGATATCTTTCTTAAATAATGTTCAAATTATTAGAAAGACAAATATTGTGAAACGGAAGGAGTATCAATGTATGTATAACAAATTAAAATGTGATGGATCATCATCCACCATGACATGACATCTATATGCTAGAATCGCATTGCATTATTATTATCATTTTTTTAAACTTTACATGTTTGCCTATTTTTCTGTCACAAATATTGCAAACAAAAGATATAAGTGTTTATGAACACCCGATAAGAATACTAAATTTGGTAAATTTAATAATTGTTTATTAATTCTATTTTTTTTAAAAGGATTCAAATCTAATTTTGGTAAATAGTTTTGAAATAATTTTCAAAATTAGTATTTTTTACTCATTATGTATGTATGGACACATGTTAGCCGGCGGACCCTTAGTAATTAGTAATAATAAGCTTAAAATCTCATACTAACCTAGGCCCTATATTTGGAAACCAACCCTATAAAAGGAAAAATGAACCCTATGAACAAAAAAACTCAAATAATTATAAAAGCCCTTATAAAAAAAATCTAACAACAATTTTTCTACTTTTTTTGGTCGAACCAAGATTTTCTACTTAAGATGTTCATGGATCATCAATCATCATCATATATGAGTATATTGAGACTTGATACAAAATGACACACAACATGCCAAAAATCTTGCTTTCAGGCTTTTCCATGGACAGTGAACATCAACGAATGCATTTTGCAAAAAGGAAAGGGGAGAGATCAAATAAATATCTTGATTAATTAAGATAACAATAGTGCCATTTTACATTTAGCAATAATATGTGTCCTGATTTTAGAGACCAATTCCCTAACATGTCACAGACCGCCCGCCAAGGCGCCAATGCCAATGTTAGAGGAAATGTCATCAAACTCTCCATTTTTTTTTATGACAAATCTTCTTCTATCTAAAACCAAAATTAAAAAAACGTCCTCTGGGTTTTTGGTAGGACATTTTATATTTATATAGCTTAGTTTTTATATAAAAAAACTATCAACCTAAGCTAATATCTAGGGGAAATAGGGGGAAATTGACAAATCAAACTAAGCAGAAACTAAATAATTTAAATGAGAATAATTAAGGTGTAATATGTTTTTTCGCTCATCTGAGCATAGAAGTTAGAGCTTGAAACACATGTTCTTCACAAGGGATTATAAGGCCATGATCATGGCTAAACCCAAACTCTTCAGCTGCTTGTTGAAGCAAGCTCTGGAACTCGGGGCGACTAAGGAAGGAGATGGGTACTATGTATCGAGTCCTGTTCTCCCCAACGTACACCGCAAAATGGCCCTTTGGGACGTCGTCGAATCCGTTCTTCTTTCCCAAGCTCGAACATCTCTTCAGAATCTGCTTCAGCACTGCTGTTTGTGGTACCTTGTTTGGTTTCCTAATGCCCATCTTCCTTAATTATATATTTTGCAACAAGAAAAAGAAGAAGAAGAAGAGGATTTTTTTTTTTTTCTGAATGTGTTGTGGCCTTGTGGGAGGAGGAGTTTGTGTTGTTGTAAGAGTGGAGTATTTATATATATATATATATATATGTGGATGGAGAGAGGTCCAATTCAAAAGATTAGGATATTGAAAAACTGATAACAGATGCATGTGAGAGTCTTTGGGTTTCTGTGATGTGAGCCAAATTTTGCATTCAGTTTTAACTGTTTAGATCCATTTCTTTCTTTATTTTGATAAAGAAAATCTTACTTTTAACTCAAGACATGATGACTCATGTGAGGTGGGTAGTGAATAAAACCATCCCCTTTTGGCAAGGATGAGTGCTAGCCTAGCCTGGACATCACTCTCCAGTTTCAAGTCAGGAAATTATACTTTTGTCCCCCTTGTGTTGGGTGCATTTTTGACACATAAAGAGAGATAAAGGCTTTGTTCGGTATTTCGGAAGTTTTTTTTTTCTAGATCAAAAGCTTCCATTTTCAACACCTTCCAATCCTACCCCAAGGGTGTGGATTTTGGAGAAATTAAACTTTATCTAGATGAATTCATCTCTCAAGAAGCTAGTGCCAAATGGACCCAAAGACCCCATATCCTTACCTTATTTATTCTTCCAAAAATATATTTAAAAAAATCTCAAACCAACACACTCTTACTCTAAAAAAGCAATTTTATTCTCTGAAATAAGCATCATCATCACCAACTGCAGATTTCACAGATAATTTCTCACTGTAACCACCTATCATATTCAACAAGATATGAATATAGACTTTGTTTATTCCAAAGTGGGGCCTAACCCATACAAATATTAAAAAAAAAATCCTAGATAGTGTTTATGATATGAATATAGTGTTCCACTTCTTTTCATGCTATATGTATTTCATAATGTAATGCATACCCACACAGAGTGTCACTGGGTACAGTACAGAAGTGTACCTGTGCAAGTGGGAGGAGGGAGGCAATGGAGGATTTGATCCATTCTTGATTGTTGCACCCTTTGATTCATTCAGATCTTCTGACAGATTGACTTCATATCACATACACATGTGCACATCCATAGTGCTGCCCACTAAAGAGTAAAGTCTTTCACAGCCTCATCCAGATCCTCTCATTACATCCACACCTTACAAAATTACAAGTCAAGGATCAAATTCCCCATCAGGCCTTTCCACAATCCTTGAGCTTTCCTATTCTATGTGTAGTAGTTTAGCTGGAAAAGAAACTTCTTTCTGTTTACAGAAAGTTTCAGCAGTACATATATTGTTGGTCAAGCACTACATATTACCCTCTTACTCTATATATATGCTGACAGATTAGTATACTGAGTAAATTATGTTGACAACATATAATTTCAGCATACAGTTCATTCTTTTGAGTGTAAACAAGATTGTGAAAAGGAATGCAGATACTTCATTCTTGTAAATCACACTAGCCATATCAAACTGAGTTGAAGAGTTCGGTTGCCTCACCGTCTAGTCTTGCCTAGATACTTGCACGGTTCTAAAAATCCCCGCCTACCTCTGTCAAGGCCCCGTCTAGGCGTTGGAAGGTCCTAGCCTGCCTAGCCTTCCAGACCGTCTAGTCCTTCTAGGCGCTAGGTGATCCCTCTCTGCCTAGGGTCTGCCTAGCGTTTTTTAGAACACTGGATACTTGACACTAGTCAGACAAGAAGATCTCTTTGGGTCAGGCTAATAACTATGTACCAACATCAAATATGGAACTAATTCCATCTTGAATCAAACAAAAGCACATGTAAATGAAACTAAACAAAATCATAAGCCTTTTGAATATTTACAAAGCACACCATGCATGTTACAAATGATGCTTCAGCTAAGACAGGGAGTTTATAGATCCAGATAGAGTCAGAAGCTAGAGACCAAAACTGAATCATACAACAGAGTTGCAGTGTTTTAAGAGCCTGGAATGTAATGGGTCATACATGTGAACGGTGAACGTGAAGAAGAAGGCAAACGCATGTTACGTGAATGAGATTGGTTGCTCAAGGGCTCAACACATAACATAAAGTAATTGAAAACTGCAGTACAAAAACACAAGAGTCCTACATTCTCAAGGGTATGGGGTATGTGCTACAAAAATTAAGAATCCTACAAGAGAGTTAGAGCTTAGTTTCCTGTTTAAATCATCAAAATGTGGGTTAAGTAAAAAAATTCTAAGGAAAAAAACGAATCACTCCTAGATAGAGAATAGATTAATATTTCATATCAGACCACTATAAAAATATTAGACAGTATGGGCAGGAGGAATATGCAACATCCTCAGATATTGTGAATCATACATAACTCATAAATATTTTAATAAACAAATATTCGGTAGTTCTAAGCATCTGGAGGAAATAAAAAGCATAATAATCCATACATGTTTATAAAGAGATTTGCTTTTGCTACCTACTACATACATTATCTGCAGATCGAAAAATCAATAATGTACTTGTACAAAACATAATTATTTCAAGAAGACTACAAAAGTAGCATAGTAATAATTGGAAACAGAGGCAGAGAGGCAGATGCATGGTCTCTCATTTCCAGCTCATACTTGCAAAGCAGATATTTCAGTCAGAAATGCACCTCAGACTTATCGGGATAAAACTTATGTTTACCAAAAGCTGAAATTAGGAATTTTTTTTCAAAATAGGATTGCTATTTTTTTTTCGATAAATCCTCGACAAAAAGATGAAATGTGTAGACGAGGTCCAGATCGAAGTAAGTGTGGATCACATGAAATACATTTATTATATTAAATATGAGGTAACATTTTAGTCGTTCGATGAGTCAAATCTAGCTACAATTTAGATTAAAACAACCTTTCCCCCTTTAATATATCTATGTGATGGCATTTTTGTAATTTCTCAAAAATTACAAAAGTGTATCGTTATAGTGAAAAAGTGCATTACGATATACCAAAAAGTGCATTACTAACCCAAAAACGTAAAGTGATATGCCAATACCCCAATGGACAATGTCAGCAACCATCCTCTTTCCCCCAGCCAATCTCCACAATCTCGATACTTCCTCCGCCACCGCCGGAGGCGACCAATTCAATTCGACGATGATCGCAACATTGAACAAAAGATTGGGGAAGGCTTGGGCTAAACCTAAATCTGTGACGGTGACGTCGGTGCCGAGAATGGAGGTGACAACAACTATCCCTACGTGTCTTAGTGTCGAATATGAGCCGATGAGGGGAGGACTGGCGAGGGAAAAGTGAAAGAGGGGCGTTTGGGAGGAAAAGAAGCGATTGATTTCAATCGGAATCGAGACAATCAAACGCCCAAGATGATGCACTTTTTTGGTTTTGTAATGCACGTTTGGTATTTCGCAATGCACTTTTTTACGATAACGATGCACTTTTACAGTGAACCGAAAATGGAGCGCATGCCCCACGGGCTTCATTTTTGTTTGCACTTTTTTGGTTTTATAATGCATATTTTGGTATTTAGCAATGCACTTTTAAATGATAACAATACACTTTTGTATTTTTCGAAAAATGACAAAAATGTCATCACGTCCCTATATTGCTCGGAAGTTAAGTGTTTTAATCTAGGCCGTGTATTTATCCCATCAAACGGTTGACATAGCACCTCATATTGCACATAAGGAGTGTGTTTCATACTTTCATATGATCCACACTCAGATTGAAGCCCCCGTGTAAAACAACGTTTTTTCATAAAGTTTTTTTTTTAAATTTACAATTCCTACATTATTAGTAGGATATGCAACGACTTATGTTATTGTGAGCGGATAAAATTTAATAATTACCTGTTTTCCACTAAAAAAGTATTTTTATTTATTATTCTATCCTTTTATTTAAATATGGTATTTATTATGGTAATTTTTTTATCTTCTTTATTTTGGTAATTAAATCGCTATAGTGGAAGATTTTATCTTAGTCGAAAGATAGAATTTTCGCGTGTATTGGAAAGCAAGATACCGTTTGCTTGGTTGACAAGGCAATTTTGGCCGGCCCTAGGGGAGGATTTTCTACCCCCATACTCCATTTCTTCCACTATAAATACATGTCTTCGCCATGTACAGTAAGCATATTCAGAAAGCGCTGAACTCGCTAGCAAGTCTTACCTTTTATCTCAACGTTCAATCGATAAACTGCTTTTTTGACTTAGGCATCAAATGTGGATTATGGAGACCCCGCCTCTTGTGTCCATTGTTTTGTAGGTTCTAGGTTGAAGAAGGAGTTTGGAATGGTGGATCAAAGGGTGAATCAAGAGGATCATTCAATTAGGGCATAAAGGCAAATTTTTGTGCACAAATAGTTATTTTTTCTATAACGAAAGAAATTAGAGAGGACAACTAGTAAACAAGTGATTTCCCTATAGGGCATCCTGACGGATGAGGTTCTAAATACCCGAATCAATTGCAAGTGAGACAGAGAAGACGCGAAGAAACGATCCAACAACGTAGTCCACCATAGAATTGCACTCCAGAAAGATGTGAAAAATACTCCATTTCTTAAAATGGGCGAGCAAACAATTGATGTCAGACCGCATCAACTCAATCTCCCACGGACAACACCAGTCACCAAACACGACATTGACTAGCTGCAACTTATCGCCGTCAATTTGGATATGGGAAATGCCACATTGGATGGCCATGAGAATTCACTGCCGCAAGGCAATAGCCTCAGAGATTAAAATAAACTGTCGACCTCAGTCCTCTGTCAATGTAATATCCCTCATTTTTATGAGGGCAATTTTTTAAATGACCTTATATTTTTTAATAAAATAAATATAGCGTAATAATAATTGTGTCTGTTTATTAAACAAGAAGCTAGTAAAGTTTTTTTAAAGACAAAAACGACAAATAGATCTTACCCGAAAGGTCAAAAATCTTAGTTAAAACTAAAATAACTATAAATAAATATTCAAATATTGTTCTAAGAATATTTTGGGTTCACTATAATGTTGGAAAAGTTTTTAATAAACTTAGAATATAAGATTGGTAATTTTTGGTCAAAAATAAAATGGAGGTGTAATATAAAATTGGTATTTTTGTCACTTTTGCAAAACTAGATGGTTATTTGTATTATTTGAGCAAAATTGATTAAACCCAATTTTGTTCATTTTCAACTTTGGGTTCGATTATTAAAATGGTCATATCTCACTCATTTCTCAATGGATCTTCGATCCGTTGAGAAATTTTTGCTCCCCTCAATCAATTGTAGGGAACCATACATGTATTTTAAAAAAACATGTATTTTAAAAAAAAAACATCTATTAACCCCTCAATCAATTGTAGGGAACAATGTGTGTTTTGTTACCTAAAAACATGTATTTTAAAAAAAATCCATCTGGTTTACGGGGTCCGTAAACCGACAATTTCTTATAAAAATATATAGTTTATATATTATAAAAATTATAAAAATATATTTTTTTTTAAAAAATATTGCGGGTCGCAGGTCGACCGTGACCCATGAACCGAAAAATAAAAAAATTCGACCCGCAACCCGTAAATTACGAGTCGGGTCAGTACGGGTCACGGTCGACCCGACCCGTTGAAGTTTGAACACCCCTAGTTTTTTTTCATATACATTTTAGTATACTACTAGTGAGTAGTGAGTGCCATCTTGACAAGTCCAACAAGAACGGCCCAATTATAAGAAAGCAATTAATGGTTTCCACCAAAAAAAGAAAGCAATTAATGGTTTTATTTCACTAGACCAAAAAATAAAATATACAAGGCAAAATGACTTTCTCAAATCAGTAGTGTGAGAAAGAGATCAATGATCTCTAGCAATGGCTAAGCATGCAAAAGCCTCTTCTCAATCCCCTCATTTCTTCAGGATCATTTTGCCTCACATCCTTGAAAATGGAACACTTGTAAGTATTTTTTTTAGCATTTTTCTACTTCCTTCTACTCTATGCTCAAATTCTTTGAATCTCATACAAATTTCTCAAATTTAATTGCTCATGCAAGAGCTCATTCAAGTTTATACTGTTTTGTCAGGAACTTCCAAGACATTTTCTGAAGGAGAATTGGAAACATTTATCTAAGCATGCTCGTCTCAAAGTGCCAAACGGTGAAAAGTCCAAAATGAAGCTCAAAATGAGAAATGGCCGAGCTTGGCTGCACAAAGGCTGGCAAGATTTTGTTGAGAAATACAAAATCAAATGTGGGTATTTCTTAGTTTTTAAGTATGAAGGCCGATCTCGTTTCAAAGTCCAAATCTTTGATTTGAGTACTTTAGAGATTGAGTATCCAAGAACACGAACAAGAACTGGTCAAGAAAATTGCAAAGGCCTTGTACAAATCAAAGAGGAAGAATGTGTGTATTTGGATGATGATAGGGAAATGGAAGTGGATAACAAATCTAGTAAGTAGAATTTCATACTTTTTTCATGCATGTTTTTGACATTTTTTTTTTTTTTTTTTTTTTAAATCTTTGGGTTTGATAATTGATGATTATAGGAGAATTAAGAACTTGGCAAGACTCTTCTTCTATCAAAGACAAGTCACGTGCAAGGGATCAAGTTCTTCAAAGAGCAATGGCGTTTCAGAGCTCAAATCCTCATTTCATAATCATCATGCAACCATCTTATGTCTGTAGTAGTCATTACTCTGGTTTGGTATGTCTGAACTAAAATTTGCATTAAACATTTAAACTTGCTTGCATGCATGCTTCTTGTTGTTATTACCTTTTACATTGGCTTATACTATGGATGGTTTAGGTGTAAATGTGTAATCATCTTTTACTTTTTAATATTTTATAATTTCGGTTAATATTTTATAATTTCGGTATGGTTAACCTAACGGATATTTTTGCGGTTTTACGGGTTGGTTTCGGTTTTGCATATTGATATTCCCGTCCGAAAGAAAACCGATGTATTTCTTCAATTTTTAAATAAAACATTAAATCTAATTTGGCTTAATGGAATTACACATGCTTATTTTGAATGCATTATATTCGATTCTCGCTAACATTATGACTACTACAGACATTAATTACTTAATAATGCCTATTTTTGAAATATTCTAACTCAAAAAATAGCTATATATGATAGTATACATATATTGTGAAGATTGAACTTCTAACCAAGCGATAATATCTTTATATAAAATTGATGGTTTTATTGTTATTTAAGTGTATTATTATAATTTAAAATTACATAAACGGTTATTGGTTAACCGAGGAAACCGAACTGAAAATGCAGTTCGCCGATCCTTCGTTAGCTGAGGTTAATGGGTTAGTTATGGCTAATGATTTTAACTAACCAAAATCATGAGTAACTGAAATCACGGTTAACCGGGTTTAGACACTCCTAGATATAACCTTTCTCCTTGAATATTGAGATTATATTTCTTTCATCTACAACACTCTTTTACCCACAAAATTGAACATAGTACTGATTCCAAAAGCTGTCTATCTTCTGCAGTATATCCCAAAGGATGGAAAAAGCTATTTTTGCAAAAAGGGAAACAAAATTATGTACCTTAGCCTCAAAGGAGGAGATGGAAGAGTTTGGTCTATGAAGTTCAAAATTCCAGCACCTCGGCGCCAAGTGAGGATCTGTTCTTCGGAATGGGGTAAATTTTCACAAGAAAATAATCTTCAAGAAGGCGATATATGTGTCTTTGAGGTTGTCAATAGCGTGGATGTGGAATTCAAGATCACCATTTTGAGAATTACTGATGAACAAGCTGACAAAAAGGACCCTCTTCCGCGAGGTATGAAAATAAGGGAGTTTCATAGTAATATTGAGTGAATATTTGTAAAAAAAATATTCTTTCAATTTTGTGAATAAGATGTTTTCCTGAATTTACAGGAATGAAAGAAGCTAAAAATGGAATGCAAACCAGGAAGAGGAAGCGCAGTGTTTCTGTGAAAGAGTACACTACTCCCCTACAAAGAGCCATTGACTTCAAGTTAGAATGCAAAGAGCCTTCTTTCACTGTTATGATGAGTAAAACATATGTTCAAAAATACAACAGTATACTGGTGAGCTTCAACTTTCGTCACTGATTAGAGGTGTGTTTGGATATTTGGTGTGATACAAACACACTCTAAGAGCATGTTTGGATTACTTGCCATAATGCATTATTCTGCATAAATGCAGAATATACTGCAAAAGTTTACATTACAATGCAACATAATGCATTATGGGAGGTAATCCAAATTACAAGCCCTTAGGTAGCTTTATTGTATGATAGTAATTTAATGCAACTTAATACATTAAATGCAGTGATCCAAACACACTCTAATTGCATTTTAATGTCTTAACTCTTACAATTTTCTCATTTGACTGTTGTTTATTCTTCTTCTTCTTCTTCGTAGCTCATTCCTACAGATCATGCTTCTAGATACCTTATTGATCAACATGGGCAAGAAATATTCCTCCACCGGCTTGACGGGAAAACTTGGCCCGTGAAGTGCTACACTTTTGGAACATACACAAAACGGACAAAATTCTGTTCCGGTTGGAGGGATTTCGTGGTAGATAATGATTTGCAAGTTGGGGATGCTTGTGTTTTCGAGCTATTGCCTCATGTGTCAGATCACTACAAAGTCACCATATTCCGTGTTGCTGAATGAATCATCAGGACCAATATTATCTGTAAGCTCTGTTACAAGTTAGTATGTTGCAAGAAAGAAGTATTAGAAGCTTAGTTCATGCATTTTGAAGTGTTGTCATATTATGAAGCTGAGCTCTCTCTGTTACAAGTTAGCATTTTTTTTTTGGTCTTGAGTTACAAGTTAGCATTTTGAAGCCTAGTTCATGCATTTTGGGGTCTCTTGTACTCAATTTTTCATTAGTAGTTTAAAAATCCTAGCTGAATCTCTGTTTACAGAACCTTCAGCAGACCATTAAGTAAGATAGTTTGAAGCAGGACTTGTTATGTACTTGTTTGATCAATCTGAACCTGTTTTAGTTCTATTATGCAGCTGAAGAGTTCATAAAGCAACAGAAATGATCAAATCAAACTATCTTTTCATTTAAACATTTGGGATTGTGCTCCAATAGAATTGCAATTTCACTTTATGGGTAGAGTTATAAAGATTTCGAGTTAGAAAGATTTCAATCGTTCAATATAATATCAATGGTTAAAATGAGATTTTTTTCTCACCAAATCAACTTTTAATTTTTTTTTCTCTTTAATTATTTTCCTAGAGTTCACCCAATTAATTTTAGAATTTTAGAACTTTACCCATAGAGTTTCTAATCAACTCTACCGAATTAGAACTTTACCCATAGAGTTTCTAATCAACTCTACCGAATTAGGATTGGAAATTTAATACAACAGCAAAAAAAGCATTTACAAATGATCAAATCAGGAGTGGAAATTTAATACGACAGCAAAAAAAGCATTGGGATTTAGGGTCAACTTCCCCTTACTCAATGTCCCTGATTGCAGCATTTATTATTGGTATGCATACAGCAACGGCATCATTAAAACTGCTTTCTTGGCTTTCATCTGTTTTCCTGTAAAGAAAGTTAAGGAATTAGATATCGAGTGATAGTGGATAATAAACAAAAAGAACATTTTAATCAATAGAGAGAATGTCAAAAGCAAGCTATTAATCACCAATTCAAAGATATTGAAATGGATAGTACACCATTGATCAAGGCTTCTAGTGCTCCAGCTACAAACACCGGAGTAAAACCTAGAAAAATTTCAAGTAACACATGTAAAAGAAGAAAAAAAGAAATAGTCATAGCAATTAGCAACAAAAAGCTACATCAAGACTTAGAAACGAACTGCATTTGTAAAAATATGACCCCACTCGAGATAACCTGAAAGTGTAGATGATCTAGATTTAAAACACTAAATCCCACCACACCCATTGTTCTATCTGCCCAACTCAAGAATATTAGGATTAGAGTCAAACAAACCCGGCCATGGCCAAAAACTGATGGAATATGCACTATAACTAAGTCTATCGGGTTTTAATGGGTCTTAGTTATAACGATTTTTCTAATCTATACCCTTAAGAACCTTTATTTAGAAACATTCAAGTGTATTTTGATTATTTAACGTTTTTAAAATTATTTTCTAAGGGTTTATGTTTTCCTTCTTAGGGTTTAGTTTTCATATTCGATATTCTTATCCTATGCCCTAAGCACATAGCCGCATAGGTTAGAAAGACCAATGATAAAATTAGGTACTAAAATTGGGTATTTATTTTTCAGCAGTCAAAAAAGGACAAGTGTTCGAATCTAATATACAAATAATAGAGTTTTAATTCTACAAAAAAAAATAATAATAGAGTTTTAAAAAAATAGAGTTTTAACAGATCCAGAATATATGAATTAACAGATACTTACCATTTCAGGTGCATGAACTTCATTCTGCTTGTTTCATGACATTTTTTTTTCAAATTCAACACTCTAATGTATACAGCTTGCCTGGGCCTAAACTGGGCCAGTTAAGATCAGAGAATGCACGGCTTTTGAGCAGTTAAAATGAAGCAGCCAAATTATAGTGAAATATCTGGGGCAGTTAAACAATTTGTTCAACCAACTTTTCATAACAAGAGTACAAGACTATAAGAATAACAAAGCATGCATGCAATTGATGTACATTGCCTGCTAAATTAATTATACAACGTATCATGCACATGACAAAATCGACTAGTATACAGAAATTAATAATGTTTGATTCACTCCTCTTAATTAAGCTCTTGAACACTTGGGGGTTAATCCATGCGCTGTCAAACTTGTACTCCTCATCATCTTTAGTCATCATCTTTGAACTCCCTGCTCGATCAGCCAAAAAGAAACAAACCAATCACAAGGTTAAAATTGAGCTAGATCAATTGTATTGCAATTGCTGTTAGATAGAAAATTGTACCTCCGATCAAGGTATCGAGGTTGAATTCCGGAGCCTTGACAAGTAGTGCATGTCAAAGAACCAGCACCATCGCAATTAATGCAATTCGAGACTTCCTTCTCGTCACCGCCAAGATCAACAGTTACTGTACCAGCCCCCAAGCAGAATCTACATTTCACTAGGGGAAGAGCAGGTCGAAAAAACCAGAATTTAGCCTTCAATTCATCATTCACAAAGACACGAAACTAATTTTAACCACAAAACTGTACAAAACACAATGCCGTAGTGTATGTATGCAACTCGAATGAGGATCGGAACTCACAGGCACCGCTGCCGCTGCAAGGAAAGCACGGCTGAGAATTCTCCCGCTTTGCCTGAACAACATCGATGAATTCAAGCAAAATTCACGTCCTGATCGAAAATAAGAGAGAGATTACGGGAGGCGGAAACTCACCGCACTATCAATTTGCGTTTCGTAGAAGATAGGGATTCCAATTCCGACTGCTACGCTCACCACTCCGACTGATATAGCCACAATCTACATTGCAATTCTAGGTTTATTAGATTCGGAAACTGATACTACTAGTACTAAAGAGGGATTTGATGCAATTACCGTGTTTTGATCGATATCAGCTCTAACGCAAGGATAAGATGTCGGTGGTGAGCGTTGGTTTCTTCTACTACTACATTGTTGCGATGGAGAAGGCGAAAGGCAAATAAGCTTCCGCGGACAACCGAGAAATGCAGAATGATATCGGAGTAAAGATGGCGTTGCCACCATTGCAGCTCGCTTTTCGAAGCTTCGAGTTCAGAATTGGTAGCGAAAGGGAGAGATGGAGCTGTTCTCTGAAGAAAGAGGAATCTCGAGTTGGTGAAATTGGTGGCTAGTTTGTGATGTTTTTGGATATGTGGGGTCCAAATTTGCACTGGCCAGACAATACATATGGGAATCTGGATTGTGAAGGGCTAAAACAACAAGCGAGAAAGCAATTCACTTGTACCCACAAACTATAAATGGGCCGCAATGGCCCAAGATTGATCTATGGCCCAAATAGTATAATTCTTCTCTGGCATGCATCTTCATATGTATAGTGGCACATGAGGCATCCAGGGGGTGTTTATACTTGTCTCTCTCGTAGCAAATCAAATCTTCTACTCCCTAACTATACTCCCTTTTATACTTCCCTACGACGTGATTGGGTGATGACTTTTCAAATTACATTAAAAAAGAAACTTAAATATAGATAAAATATTAAAAAATATCTTCTAACCAATTAAATCAAGGAAGTACAAGATGGAGTAGAAAAATCGGACCGCTCTCGTAGTCGTGCCTTCACGAGCAATCCGTTATTAGCCAATTTTCATACAAAAATCTTCACTTTTGAGAATGTGTCTAATTTTCTTAACTAGTTGTTTAAACTTGGATTTTGGGTATGTGTACAATCAATAAATTGTTTTTTTTTTGTATCTAGCGAGCCCTAGAATGGAGTTTTTTTTGTTAAAAAAAAACTATGTAGGGATGTTTAATCTTTTCACAAAATTTTACCAAAACAACACCATTTAATAAATATTCTAGTCAACTTACAAAAAGCCAGAAGTTTGCTTTGATTCCGATTTCGCCCTTTGGTTGCGTATTAATATTTTTAATACCTCCCGACGTGGTGATGGTCCGGTTTGGGCTGAGATATTCTCGGTCGATCGGATTATGGTGGAATTTGAAATGGCGTAATTAGTTTGTGTTTAATCAGGTTGAGGTCCAAAGTGATCGTGTTGCTTTCCTCATTAATTATGTAACGAGTTACAGGGAGGCGATGTTACTCTCCAATGTCAATCGTGCTCTGCCCAACAAGGATGTGAGGTGAATTTAATGGGAGTGTCCCCGAGCTGTGTGGGTTAAAGTCAACACAGATGGTTTGGTTTTAAATGAAGGTTTGGCAGCAGCATGTGGTGTTATTCGAGATGAGGATGGCCGATGGCAAGTATGTTTTGTCCATAATATATGTACAATGCTTATGACAGAGTTATGAGGTGTGTTGTAGGGTTTGAGTCTTGCCTGGGACAAGGGCTACAAGAGGGTATTCCTAGAAGTTGATTTACAACTTGTTGTTCTACTCCTTGGGAGACCTGTGGATTGTAGTCATCCACTTGCTAGCCTGATCGATACAGAGGTGTTAAGACTTCCTTAGTAGAGATTGGAGTATCCAATTTCAACATATTTATAGAGAGGCCACAATTGTGTAGCTAGCTTCATTTTATTTACCGTTTAACTTAGGTTATCGATCATGTATTGCTTGACCCTCCCGAGGGTGTGAATTCTTTAATGTTGGATGATGTAAGGAGTCGGGCTATCCCCCGCTTGATTACTATTTAGCCTATTTTTTATTATTAATAAACTCCCCTAGAGGGAACGGAGAGTACTGTCTCTCTTTCAACTAAAAAAAATAAGTGTTCATTCTTAGGGTCTATTTGGATCGTCGAATTCGATGCATTAAGTTACATTAATTAATTAATGAAATGAAATACATTTAAGTTATGTTAAATTGCATTAAATTCATGATTTAATACAACTAAATGTAATAAATTCAACGATGCAAATGGATCCTTATTTCTCAAGGCTCAAACTGGAAACCTCTAATTAAGGGTACGTAACGACCTTACCAAATTTACTCACCTCTTTTTGGTAAATCTCAAACAATATGCTATTGACAAGATTAACTGAATGTGTTAGCTCCCTAACAATAAACAAGTCGATCAATACTATCAATATTTTTAGGACTACATTAATATTGTAGTAAATTAATATCCTCTAGCTTTAATTCACATCATTTGATATTGCACCTAACTTTTGAGGACTCATTTTGTTTTTCTTTTTATGACAAAATTCATTTTTCGGTTGCAAATCCTGAGGATAAGAGTCATGAAAGTGAATCTAGACCAAAAAAAAAAAAAGAGTCATGAAAGTGAATGAAAGGAGGTAGGGTGTAAATGTTGGATCTCCTAACATCTCTCATATTTCTTACGTATCATTAGATTATTCATGTAATTTAGACAGGAGTTATGGGGCTGACTTTAATTTATTAAAAAAGAACGTCATAATCAAGCCTATAAATATATAATAAAATGGTTGTCGATGGGTGGCTTTCATGGCCAAGTAAATGAAAACAACGCCAATCAAGAAGTTGATGGCTAAACAACACACTAAAAAGACCCCGTTAATAAACTCTTAATCGTCAAGTCTCATTAGACTACGTACCTTATATATAGACGATATCTCCATGACTATTGAAGTTCAAGTAACTCCTAACTAGTAGACCAAAACAAAATTCTTAACCGATTCAATACTGTATACTAATTAATTGATTGCTAACATCTTCTTATCCCCCTTCTCTTTAACCAGATATTTAGAGGTACCCCTAAAAATCTCAAATTTATACATAGGTCGTTGATGTTGCTGATAATTTGCTATCAAATACGAAAACTGCAGACAGTGTGATTTCTATTTTAGCATGTTATATAATTGAAAGGAAGTATATATTTGTTTGCATTCCAAAACAAATTTCAGCAGTTTGAGCGTTGTTAAGGCAAAACAGTTTTGTACAAATTACTCCATCTGAAGTTACGGGCTATTCATTAGACTTCTTACAAATATTGCCAGCGTAGAAATTTAGACGAATTTCACATATAAAATCAATCATTTTCAGAAATTGACATGCACGTAGCTGTGAGACATGTATGATATTCTTTTTAATTACGGTAGCTTATTTGCCTGTTCAAGCGTAAGACTAGTAAAACTACTCACAACGGAATGCCTTCTAATTATTCCTAATGGAATTTAATATTAAGGATGACATATTAAAACAGATGGCAAATTGAAGCATTGATCAATTGACCAATTAAGAGCATTAGGTTATGTTCGAAACCACGAAGTTAATAAGTTGGTAAGAAATATTTGAATGTGAAAAATAAAACCTATATGTTTAAAATTTTTGGAAAACATTATGTCGAAATGAAATAGGATAATAGTTATCAATTTTTTTTGATCTCTCACTCAGTTCGATTAGCCGGGGCCAATCTACGTCCGAACCAGGTAATGCAGAGACCAATTGTTGGGGTAATAGTTGTCAATTTGAACATTGTAAGTTTGTAACTTTCACTACTACTCTACTGTACCAATTAAGAAATTCCTACGTGTATGTTTGGTACTGGTAATTGAGTAGAAAGAAATTAGCTAGGGAGGTGAAATGTTAGAATTTAGGAGAGAAAAGAAAAATGAGAAAAAAGTGAAAATATAGGTAAATTTAATATTTTTTGTTTAAATAAAAAAACTGATGAAAAATTATGAGTAGTATTTTGAATTTTTAATACGATATAAATTTACATTTATTTAGGATTAACTAGATTTTGTAAAAGAGTTCATTACTTTTCTAATAGGTTTTAGTTCCCTCCATTAATATGCTTAACCTAGAGAAAAACCGTTTTTAATATTATATAGTCATCGAATCCACCCCCATTTAGTTTGACCTCCTTTTACATTGTTTTTCTTCAAATTTTCTCATATAATTCCATTAATTGTCATCAAAAAATACAATGAGATTAAAAAAAATATTCCATCCGTTTCGTAAAAAATGTCTTTTTAGGCCATTTAGCATTTTTCATAAAAGTTGTCCTTTCACCATTTTTTTTTCAATTTTTCCGATTATGCCTCTAAAAAGTGGTTTTTTTTTTCATTTTCCCATGTAATTGGCCACATTAATAAAATAAAGTCATTTAATGAGGGCATATTAGGTATAAAAAAATTTCCTTAATAATAGTGTAATTATTCAAAATGACATCTTTTGCAAAACGGAGGAAGTACTTCTTAGTTCTTACTATCACTCTAAGATTCTCATCTAAACCTTTTTTTATCTAAAGATACTGGAATCGTTACACCAATCCAAACATATGTGATCTTCTAAAAAAAATCCAAACATATGTGATACGGTTAGCCCTCGTTGTATTTTTGCCAAAAAATTCAAAACCACAAAAACCTGAAGAGTTCGATAATAATAATAACGATTCTTCTAACCTATGCCCCAAGTCATAAGTTAAAAACCTTAAAATGGAAATGATTTGTTGAATTATATTATATAGAATTATTTTGATTATTTTCTTAGGGTTCATTAATTTCCTTTTAAGGTTTTAGTTTCTATAACTAAGTACTCTTAACATATGCCCTTAGGGCATAGGATAGAAAAACCGTAATAATAATAATGATTTTTCTAACCTATGCCCTAAGGGCATATGTTAAGCTCCTTAAAATAGCAAAATTTTATAAATTTACATTTATTTAGGATTAAATAGATTTTGTTAAAGGGTTCACTACTTTCCTAATAGGATTTTAGTTTCCCTTATTAGTATACTTAACCTATGCCCTAAGGACATACGTTAGAAAAACCGTAATAATAATATCAAAAACAAAATAACAGTGGGGCCCAGCGGAAAAACGGATTTGAAAAGCACTTTTCTCCGTCTGCGGACGGACTATTCACCCTCCACTTCTTTCGCTCGCTTCCTCTCAACATTTCCATCTCCGCCGAATTCGCATTTCGCAACGGCTCGCCTTCTCTACTTCGGCGGCGTCTACGAACTTACTCCGATCGCTATCCGATTCGATCATCTCTCCTCTACGTTCGGTGCTCTCGGCCGCTTCTACTGCCCATTCTGATTTCTGATTGAGTCTTCACATTGAACAGTTACCGGAATCATTGTTCAGAGGTACTAATTGGCGTTTATAGCATTCTATGTTTTGGATGAGATGTGTCGATGCTAGTTTCTTTGTTTTTGATACATTGATAGTATGAAATTTTATCTATGGAGGTTACACTTCTGCTCTTCTGCTTTCGTCTCGTTTACCTTTGGTTTTGAATTTTAATCAATCTGTTTGTCCCTTTTTTTTCCCTTTCAATTCTCACAGTAATGAGCTTTTAATGCTAAAACAAAAAAAAAAATGCAATTAGATTTCCGGATTATTGTCTTCTGGACTGTTTAGAATTTGTTTGCTTTCTGCGAAGAAAAACAAAAGTTTCAGAACTTAAACTCCGCGTGATCTCACCGGTTTTTAGGCAATTAATGGATTGTTTTTATGGAACGAAATTGCACATCTATATATGTTCTGGATCGTGGATTTTAACTGGTTTGTCAAAACATATAAATGCTTTTTCTAATGGATCATATGATGCCTGAGAACTTTTCCGATTGAGCTATTAGTTTTATCTTTGACTATGCCATCTGTTGAAGCTTTGTGCTGCTAAAGATGTGCTATTAGAAATTTAGTCAAATTGTAGTTTATTTCTATCCAAATGTATAAGAATAGGCATGTTCTTCAAAGCCAGATTACCTTTCAACGGTTTAGCCACTCATTGCTTTTATTGGCGCACAGTAGTCAGTTAAATTATCCTTTATAAACTCTATCAGCCATATGCATGTTCTTCTCCATTGTTAATCGTTTTTTAGGGGGGTTGTGGCTGAATTTCATCATTTGTTCATCTTGATATTTCAGGAATACACAATGATTGGATCCTTCCTTACTAGGGGACTTGTGTATGTTGCTTGCCATCCTCCTATTTTTCCATGTATTGGTTCATAATTTTGGTTCAATGCTAAATCCATATCACAATTTTTCCAGGATGATCTTTGGTTATGCATATCCAGCATATGAGTGCTATAAAACTGTGGAGATGAATAAGCCAGAGGTTGAGCAACTTCGCTTTTGGTGTCAATACTGGTATTGTGCCATTTACATTTATGCAACTTTGTAATTTTCCAATTGATAATTTTAATCCCTAGTTATACTTTTTCAGGATTTTAGTAGCTATGATGGCAGTCTGTGAGCGTATAAGTGATATTTTAATTTCATGGTAGGTAATCATAATCCATTTCATTGTTTTATGTATATGGATGAGTTTGAATCTTGATATGCTTGAGACTTTTTTTGCTTTGAAGGGTTCCAATGTACAGTGAAGCTAAATTGGCATTCTACATATATCTTTGGTACCCCAAAACAAAAGTATGTTTTTGTTAAATCTGCAATTAGATGCACAATTCTTCACTTACAGACTCATATATGTTTTCTATGTTCCTCTGGTTCAGGGATCGGTGTATGTGTATGATTCCTTCATTAAACCATACATTGTAAAGCATGAGAAAGATATTGATCGCAACTTGATGGAGCTCAAGACTAGGGCTGGAGATATGATTGTAATGTACTTTCAGAAGGGCGCAAGCTATGGTCAGACCAGAGTTTTTGAGGTTTTGCAGTATGTTGCTTCACAACCTTTTCCAAGGCCCTATCAGCAGAATCAGGTAACTCTTATATATTGGATGATGGCTTATGGTCTTCAATTTATATATTACTACTATTACTTGAAATTTCTCTAAATCTGACTGAATTTGTATAAAGATCTACTGAATCCCACCTTAGAGGAATGCTAAGGCAGGTGGCACCACATGCCACTTGGCTTTCCTCATTTATAAGTATGCTTGTCATGTGATTAGAATTCTTGAATTGTTAGACCAGGTGGTAGTAGGTACTGGTCCAGTTTTTATACTGCTAATTAAAGATTTTTTGTAATTTATGGTTTTTTAATCAAAGTTGCCTTCTGTAAGGCCAAGTTATATGCTTCTCAAGTAATATAGTGTCTATATGATATGCTGTGAATAACTGCTTTTACATTTGTTAATGAAATTTTTAGTTGAGTAAAGGAGCAGATGTCATTATGCAGGTGTCAAGCATGAATAAATTCACTTTTGACAAATGATTGATCATCTTTTTTCCTTTTCCTGTATGAATAAAAAATATGTTTGCTCTTTTTGAGAGGTAAAAAACCATAAAGCATATGATGATTAAACACCATCATATGATTCAATCATACTCAATCTAGTTGAGATGCTCTTCTTTTTTGCTCAACTATTGCATCGCCTTTCTAACATCTCTTGTTGTGACCTCAGCCTCAAAAGCAGGCCCCTAAAGCCACTCGCCAACCTACTATCGAAGAGCTTCCATCTCCTACTTCAAGCACCTCATCAAGTCAATATGAAGAGGAGTTAGAACAAGAGGAGGTGGGCACCTCACCAGCTCCATCTTCTCCAGTTGTTCAAAGGTCATCGAGGAAATTGACATCAGCTGCTGCAAAGTCGGTTCGATCAAAACCGGAAAAGAAAGCCACTCCTCATTCTAATAATCTTGAGAGTTCCAAAAGCTCAGCAGTAAAGAAGATAACTCCAGAACCACCAGAAAACACTGATGAATCAGCTAATGAAGATGACCCAGAGCAGACTGAGCCCGCTCCTTCCTCTCCACCTCGAGAAACGGCCATGGAAGACGCCATTCATGCCACCCGAGGCCGGTTGAGGAAATCCAGGTCTGTAGAAATCAAAAAAGATGCTTAATGGTGTGCCTCTTCTCTGCCTGCTCCTAATGTGAAAAAGTTTCTTGCACTAGCTAGACTCAAAAACACGTTAAAAAGGCATTCAAAAAAAAAAAAAATAAATATAGGGGGATCAAATTTGATTGAATGTGGGAAGATAAGTGTAGAGGGCTTACACATTGATTTTTGATTGTATATTTTTGTTTTTGATCGGTTTCACTTCAAATTTTGGTGTTTTGTGGTGTTGGGTTTTTTTGTATATCTGTAATGGTATTTGATGAAGAAAAATATATAGTAACGCCATGCTTATGGTGATCTTGATTTGAATGCGTAAACAGATTAGTCAAACCTTGAAAAGTTCTATTGGACATTATTATATACTGTAGGTTAAATACTTAGATAAAGAAAATGCAAATTAACTAACTTTATGTTGGCAGAATTAGAATCTCTGCAATATGGATACTTACTGATTAATAAGCATACAGCCTATCCTATCCATGTTTCAATTTAATTTACTCAATAGGTTCCGTAAATGAAAGGATATATGCAATATCACTCGGTAGTTAGAGGGTAATCATGCTAGTGTTGAGCATTTTTACTTTATTGAAAAGTAGCTGGATGGAGAAAACTAAATTATCACCTACGTACATACGATGTATTGACTATTGATCGTTGACGGCTCAATCATTGTCAGCCTTCCAACAAAAACCAAAAACACACCAACAATGGTGATCTTGGGTACATTAGATGGTATATATTTTTCCCCTACTAATTGCCAATTGATTACCATGCTCGAGTGGTTTGATCCTAGCTTGGCCTCAATCTCAATATTTCAATTTTAGAAACTCACTATGATGAGCATTGGCCTCACTCGTGTATGCACTAGGACGACAACTTCTATGCTTCAAAAGACCTAGACACAAGAGACAAGACACTTATCATTTTACCAATGGGGAGATGTGGCACTCCCTTTACCAACCACTTTTATAATTCTTTCGCAAATATTATATATATAGCAAACAAAGTGGTGAGAATATGAAACAATTTTCAACTTATATCAGGCCGAAACACATGAAACAATTTTCAATTATCAACACTCAAAATATCACCATCAATTAAGATAAAAAAAATCCTATATGCATTTCATCAAACACTTTCACTACTCATAAACCGAGTAGCATAATCCTAAATATATATTTCAAAAGATTCGACCAAAAAAAATATATCAGAAACCTATAAATGCGCCTATCTCTTATGAACAGTATGCGGCTTATGAATAGTGCTCGGCTTGCCGCTCGGCTTGGCGCGTGGGGTTACGATTTTTTTAAGCGTTTAAAACCTATTTTTATAGGCTTCCTTATCTATCTACCTCATTCTGATCTCGATCTTCTTCTTCCTTTGTCCCATTCTCTTTAAAAAATACCGTGTTCCCGTCACAACGTACGTAACCCCGTCTTCAACGCCGTTCATCGATCTCGCCGTTCCGGGAAGGTGGTTTCGCTTTTCAACTGTGCTCTTGCCTGCTGCACAATCCAGCTCCGTACACGTTTGGCGTTGTAAATTACCGGTAGGTTTTCATGTGAAGATTAGAGCAACACCGTAATCTTTACACCGACCCCGTAATCTAGCGTAATTAGCTACATAATCAACACCGTAATCCTTACACCGACGCCGTTCCGGTATGTTTTCCACATGTGTTAATGCTTGTCGTTTTCTTAATTTAGGGTTTCCTAGCATCGTTGGTCGTTGAATTAGGAAATTTTCTGTATTGGAATTGGGTTTTTTAAGCCATACTCTGGCCTTGGGGTACTGAATTTGGGATTTGGGTTCTCGATTGGGTTGCTGAATCTTTTGTTTCGGTTCACTGGTCCTTTGAATTTGGGTTACTGGATTGCTATAAGGAAGAAAACATCTATTACTGTACCTGTAGTTAATGAATTTGAGCCAAAAAGTTTGCAGATTTCATTGGGATCTTTGTTTTAAATTAAGTTAATGAGACCAAAAAACCAGAACAATCTTATTAACATGGGGCCTTATCACAAATTGACAGAGGTATAGATAGATAAACCCACATTTGAGTATTTAACCCACCAGATAGTAACCAAAACTCCCAAATTATCTATAAACAAATTGCAACAAATTTAACACCAAAAAACGGCTCAAGAAATGCAAGCATATGAGATTGATATGGCAATATCCATCGGAAGCATCGAAAAAAATTGCATTCTCACAGAAAACAATAGCACTCATTAAAATTGCATAGAAAAAAGAACATTCAATAAAATGATCTTCACCTTGATTCCCATTTTTTAATAAAAAAACCACGCTAGGCTCAAGAAGGTCAAGGTTACGGTGAAAGAAATATATAGGTGTTTACGCCCAATGTTATCAAAATCCCGATCCGATTCTACGATTGTAGCGATCCTACGATCCATAACATGCAAAACGATCCACGATCCAAGTAGAATCTTATTGGAGTAGGATCTTAACAGATTTAGAATACAATCTCGATCCGATCTCGATTTTACATATGATTCTAACGATTCTATAAAATGACAATTTTAACTATATATTATTAATAATTTCACAGTTAACGTATCATTTCCATTAAAATAGTTTACTAGTCCATCCTACAATATTTTAAATAATCAAATTAATAATGTTTATCATTTTGTTACTTCATATATAACAGAATATACATCCTATTAGGTTATTCTTGCATACTTGTAGTTATAATGTAGGATCTTACGATTTAGCGATCCAATCTTAAGATCCGATCCAAAAGACCCTCAACGATCCAACCTAGAATCCCGATTCTGATAACCTTGTTTACACCAAAAAAAAAAAGCTAAATGATAAAAATTATTTTTTGTGCTTTGTATGCTTAGCCATGCATCTGTCAAATGAGGAATAGGTAAATTACCAGTTTCAATGCATTGCTTAAATAAGATTTCGCACTAACATCTTGTTTTTTTTATATTATCTTGCCCTACCTGTTTCTTCTCTTGTGTTAATTATGCGTACCTGGTTTCTTACTCAACTTTCTGCCTATTAAGTATGTTCTAGAATCCTGAAAACGATGGCAAAAAAACTAAAGCACCTTGCTAAATGAGTACATCAGTACATGACTAATTGATATATGTAAATCAGCTAATTTTATTGGTTTTTCTATAGATCAATCATTATTAGTAGCTTTTGTATAAATCGGTCGCTATTACTTATTAATAATTTTACTCTAAATTGGCGAACATTATAAGCTTGTGTGGATTGGGGTGCCATGTGATTTTTTCTTTTAATTCCCAATAAATACATTGAGGAAAAGAAGAATACTTTCCAGTTCCTACAACCTCAAACCTTATTTTTTTTTGACCTGAAATGTTAGCCAAGCATCTCTCCTGCGCAACTCATTCTTTACTAACCCTTGCTTATCTTGTCTTGTACTGTAGGATTACAAAATTCACTGCTCAAACTGAGCCACTTCTGAGTGCACAAGTTCAGTTGATTAGCCACCAATCCAAATGGAGTTTCAGGTATCTTGTACTCTTAAAGTCTTTGGTATCTGTTTTAGGTACCTATCTCCATAAAATGCATGTTTTTTTTGCTAATGTCATACATGATATATGCTGCTGCTTTTATAGAGTACTTTTCTGGTGTGGCTAGCTTTCATGGTTCAGCCTAGATAAATCTTGTCACCACATTTTAGGGGCTGTTTTATTCCTTTCTTATGTTGGTAATATTGATTTTTTTAGATGTTCTACTAACTGTCATGAGCTTTTCATGAGTTCCATGGGCTTGCACAAGAGCTAATGGACTATCCTTCACAAGGAATTAGCATAAGAAATTAAATATTAACACTAAAATTGTTAATAAAGGGGCTGCAACTTTTCAGAGGCAAAGAAACAAATTTCTAAGCTTTACCATGGGTTATACCAAGGTTAAGAAAATATTCAAAACTCAATCATGATTAATTGTGAGCAGCTATGTAGTGGATAATTTAATTAACACTGGTAAGGTTGGATTGCTGGACAACCCAAACTCATGCCCATTCAAAATGCATTATTATATATGGGATATTTCTAACATATAATTTGATATGGATTGTTATGTAATTAACTTGTATTTTTTTCGAAACAAGCATCCACTATTGACATTCATTCATTTGATAAGTCTTAACTTGTTGCATTAGGCCATTATCTTCCTCTGTAACAAATCCTAAATCACCATGAACTATATATTCTTAAAAAAAAATCTTGCTATAACTTGGAGCGTGCTAAACTCAACGCTATCTTAATTTTTACCTAATCAAAAAAATTAAAAAATTAGGAGCTCGACGATTGAAATGATAGTTTGTATGGTAATAACAGCGAAGATTTTAGGCTCTTCTTACTGAAAACAACAACATCGCTTATCTCTCATTACAAATTGTTATGGGAGCAATTCTACTATCTCTTGTGTTTGAGATGATTAGGTGTTATGCTAACAAGGAGCAGTTAGCTTAAGTATAAGGGTATTGGATCGATTCATGTGCTTTGTGATCTGTCACTTTGCAACACATGTACAAGCAGTGAGCTGGAGGAATTTACATTTTTCTCATGACTATAGAAATATGATTTTCAATCCGCCTTCTGGTTTGATTAATAATGCATCTGGTATGGTGCCATATCTGTTGTTATCTTGTTCAATTACGTGCTTCCTCTATCAATTTTTTCATATTCATCCTTCTTGCTTGCCACTGGTCGTTTCTATTGCAGCAGGCATCTCATCTGTTGTTCAAGTTCTCCGTGGAACAACAAATGTAGGAAATACTGTAACTGTATAATTATTATGTGGATTTGCTTTCTGCATGAAAACAATGTAAATTTTTTCTTTAGGCCCTCATGTTGTCAAGCACTTGTAGGTTACGGGTCTTTCCTCAGGTAAAGGAGTACTTGAGTTATCTGAGGCGGATATGATGATATTTCTGGGTGATTTCAATTATAGACTCGATGGGATATCATATGATGAAGTGAAGGATTTTATTTCTCAACGTTGTTTTAATTGGCTAAAAGACAAAGATCAACTCCGGCCCGAAATGGAAGCTGATAGAGTGTTCCAAGGAACGTGTGAGGCCATGATCAGGCTTCCTCCAACATACAAGTTTGAAAGGCACCAACCTGGTCTATCAGGTACTAAAATCGCTTATAAATTTATAATTCCCCATTACCAAGGCTTGCTTGATTTGGAAAATCATATTTGTTGATAAAATGTACCTTTATACCACTTACTACATAATGAAACAGGAAAAAATATGTATGGAAACAGAAACAAATAATATTTTTGAGTTTTTCACATATTAATTACCTAATATATTTTCTCATTCTCTTTTGGCTCGAATAGGTATCGGATGAGTATTACTCGAAGCTTGCATTTCTTTGCGCAGATCATTCTATTTGCCTGCATGCCACACAAGGAAGTTATAATTAATTAAGCATGCTTTCAGCCCTCCAAATCCAGTTCTCTGAATTACTACTTTAACACTAGATGTGGTATATTTTGTTGTGAGATCAATCTTTGGCCATGTCATTTTAGGCATGTTTGGTATATTTTGTTTGTTTTTGGGAAGGATAATTCTCCAATAATATATGAAAGATCACTTGCGATGTGGGGTGTGTATGTTCCTAAATATTGTGAACTATATTATGTATAATGCAGTAATTGGTATGCAATGCAGAATAGCTGAATAGGCACTACTACTCCCCGCGTGCAGAATGCACGCGGGCCTCCCCTAGTATATTTCAAAAGATTGTAAAAAGCCAAAATTTTATAATCTCACCTCTTAACTTATTATCATCGACCACTGCCACCATCGACACCCCTCACAACCCACCTCCACTACCATCATTGACGCCACATATCACCCTCCTCGTTGCGGTCACATAGGCCATAACAAGCTCCCTATCTCCACTCCAATCACAACGAAGCCACAAAAGAAAGAAGAAGGAAAAACATAAAATCTAGAAAAAAAAAACCAATTGAGCAAGAAACAAATTTAGAGAAATTATAAACCTAATGAATTCATGGGCTTTAATTTCCAACGTCAAAATTGAAGTGAAACTACAAGCATCAACAAAATCATCAAAGCAAATATCGAAAGACAAATTCAAACCCTAACCTTCAAATCGATGAGCGAAGAAGAAAAATGAAGTCGGGTTGGTCCATAGCCATCTTGATAGGATTCCAGCCTAGTCATTTCATTTAATTTCATGTTATTTCAGTTAGGTCATTAACTAATTATTGCTTTGTCGTTTAATAGGTTAGTATGTGCTAGGAGAGTTAGTTTTAGAGTCAAAGTTTGTTTCCTACAAGTCAGTTAGTGGGATAGTGTTTAGGAGCACTACTTAGTTTATGGGGTAGTGGTTAGTTTCACGTTATTTCTTCTCTATTTAAGTGGAGTCCAGATCAGTTTGTAAATCAGCTTGAAATTATTATTGAATGAAAAGGAGTCATAGGTCCTGCAAATTCCTCTTGTGCAACATGCTTGCCTAAGAGTGGTTCCTCAAATTGAGATTCTTTGGTATTTATCATTTTGGTATCAGAGCTTCTCGATCCATGATGGTGCAAACCCGAAATTCATCCTCATACCACCACCACCACCCTCCACCTCCCGCTTCTCCATCAAATCCCGATATGGCACAACAGTTGGCTGTCATTGCTTCCCGTCTTGAAGTTTTGGATGTGTTAGCAGCCAAGGTTGCCTCTTTGGAAGCCAATTCACAACCCACCAGTCAAAATCCAACCAACAACGGAACTCCTTCTTGTTCACATCGAGGCGAGTTCCGTGGAGGCCCGAGAGTCCGCGTACAAGCCTACGACAGAAATCGTAATCATTGGTGGGACGAGCGTGATGAAGACGACGACAACCATAGGAGTTTCCAACCTCATCAGAAACCAAAAGCAAAGATCGACTTCCCAAAATTCGATGGAGGTGATCCACGTGGATGGGTTCTTAGGGCTAAAAAGTACTTCCGTTACTACGATGTTTTCGATGACATGAAAGTCAAAGTAGTAGCGGTGTACTTGGAAGGCGATGCTCTTGACCTACACGCATGGGTCAATGGAAAAGAAGAAATTCTGCATTGGGAAGATCTCGTTAGAGTCTTCCAAGAGCACTATGGTCCACTCGAATTCCAGAACCTGGATGAGCACTTGTGCTCCATCCAACAGGTTGGATCCGTGGCAGAGTATCGTATGGATTTTGCAAGGAGAGCGGCTCGAGTGCCGGACTGGCCAAAAAGTGCCCTTCTCGGAGCTTTTATTGCTGGTTTAAAGGAGGAATTGAAATTTGAGGTTAGGATTCACAAACCTCGTTCTGTTTTTAAGGCTGCAGGCCTAACTCTGGAATTTGAGTCCAAATTGGGCCAAATTAAAGGCCTAAAAGCTGCTCCACCCAATTATAGGCCCAACTCCAACCCTTATCCTCTTAGCAGCCCAAACACACAATATGTCTCACACCCAAATCAAACCCTTGTTGGAAACTTAAACTCAACCTCCCAAACTAATCGACCGCAAGAGAATCAACTAATTCCATCCAAATCCTGGGAGAATGAGAGACAATTGAGGAGGGAGAAAGGTCTCTGTTTTCGATATGGCGAAAAATTTTCATCGGTTCACCAATGCAAACCCAAGTTGCCTATCATGGAGTATAATGGCGAAACTGAAGACGCCCTCGGTGAAGCTACATATGAAGACCAATTATACAATCATGGTGCATTGAGCGTGGAAGGCAAAGTTGAGATTTCGTTCCACCAGATCTCGGGCAAGTCAGGTACGACGACTATGAAACTTCATGGGACATTGAACAATCGACCGGTCTTGGTCCTGGTGGATAGTGGCTCCACTTACAACTTTATTTCCGACAAGCTTGCCCAAGACCTAAAGTTGCCTACACAAGAGGTTCCAGGCTTCAAAGTCACCATCGGCAATGGCGAGGCCATCCGCTGCAACAAGATCTGTTCTAATATCGCCATCCAATTTCTTGGCCTTGTCATCACGCATGACTATTACCCGTTTCCATTAGGCGATACCGAAATAGTTGTGGGCGTTAAGTGGATCGCCTCCTTAAACACAGTCTTAGTCAATTGGAACGACATGTTCATCTGTTTCAAGTGCAATGGGAAGCAATATAAACTCAAAGGTGTCAAGCCTACCCAAGAGGAGCCCGGTGGTTGCGGAATTCTTCCGACTTGAGGACAAGTCGTGTTTTGGGAGGGTGCATTGATAGGATTCTAGCATAGTCACTTCATTTAATTTCATGTTATTTCAGTCAGGTCATTAATTAATTATTGCTTTGTCGTTTAATAGGTTAGTATATGCTAGGAGAGTTAGATTTAGAGTCAAAGTTTGTTTCCTACAAGTCAGTTAGTGGGATAGTGTTTAGGAGCAATACTTAGTTTATGGGATAGTGGAGTCCAGATCAGTTTGTAAATCAGCTTGAAATTATTATTGAATGAAAAAGAGTCGTAGGAAGGATTTCCTGCAAATTTCTCTTGCCTAAGAGTGGTTCCTTAAATTGAGATTCTCATGACAATCATCATCATTAGAAAATCTAACAATGTAATTATTATTACCAATGTCAATTAATGCAAAACTGCCTTGGACTGCCCATTTCAGATGAAGTCTTCAACGAAGTTGCATATAGCCACGACTTTTGTCAAAAGTGCGAAGAATAATGCCATTGACCCATGGACGCAGGAAAGCCTTCTTCTTCTCTGTCGTAAGTGTGATGGTGGGACAAACAGGATCATCATTGTCAGGAATTTCATCATCACCAGTGTCGTAAAGTTCAGGCCTATCATCCCACCGAGAAAAAGACCCTGGCGTCAATGTTGAAGAAGGTCGTTGTGCAATCACAAGATCCTGATAGGATTTGGATTGGTTTCCACTAGACCCAAGAACAGGGAATGTTTGAGCATAGCTAGAATTTTGTTCCGAGGGTAGCAACGGTGCACTTGTCGTCTCGAACTGTGAGGGTCAACAGGCTTATCCTGGTTAACAGGCCTCACATTGGCCCCAACAGCCGCATGAGGTTGAACAGGATCAATCTCCATGCCTGAGCCAGAATGTTCCCTAGTAGCGTTGCTGCAGGGGTAGAAGTCATGGTGAACACCAGGCGACGACAAGAAAAACGGTAGAGGAAACAGAAAAAACTAACTTTCAGAATAGTTACTTTAGGAGCGTTTTTCAGAGCGAAATATCTGTTTCAGTTGTTATCGCCTATTTTCTTTTAATCTATGTCATTTACAAAACTAGATATAACGCCCACACACAATTACTAACTACTAAATTCTATTACACCACGCATACATACAAGAGATATGAAAAAACATTGTTATAAAAATTATTGAAAGAGACAAGAAATAAGAATACATACATCTAAAATAACCATCTCAAATTCCATTACACCACGCATGCAAGAGAACTTGCAAACACACTATATGTAATTTAGTAAAATTTAACGTATATATGTGCTTCTTCCCCATCAAAAAAACAAAAACAAAAATGAATGGTTGGGAATTGGGATCTTCACACTTGACATGGTTTTCCACTTTTCCTCTTGGGAAACATACCACCAAACAACGGTAACAAATTTGCAAACTTCTTCTTCTTGTTCTTCTTCTTAATAGAAGGACTCCTCTCAACCAACGCAGGGCTGGGGTTTTTTTCAGGCAATATTATCTGAGAAAGAGTCGGGAGCTCAAACCTAACGTATGGTCGTTGGGATCTCTTCTTCTGAAGATCCTCCTCCTCCTCCTCTGGTTTGACGAATTTCAGTTCCTCCGTCTCCTCCTCATCCATATCGAGGGTCTCCGTATTTGATTCTCGGAGCTCCTTGAGTTGCTGGAGCTGTCTTCTGGTGTCTTCAAGCTCCTGCTTAAGAGAGGACATTTGAGTGGCCATGAGCTGGGTTTCTTCTCTTGCCTTTTCAAGGCTCTGTTTTGTGTCTTCCAGCTGCTTCATTGTCATCCTCTCTGGCTCTGATTCTTCTACGCCATTTCTCTGCTTCTTGCAAATGTTAATTGTGATTTAGTTTACTCTCTAAATTTGTAAGGGATCATTCGTGCAACATACCAAGTCTAATAAGATTCCAACCCAAAGTCATATGACACTCGACAGAGTAACACATAGGATTATGTATAAGACAATTTAAAAAATCTAACTCGGATGGGGGAACATAGTCTCATACACTAAATTATTGCAAGGAACCAATAAGTTGATTTTTTTTTGTAGTATAAAAGTTGTTAAATTTAGTGCATTTCTATGAACACAATTGACCCTAAGTGTCAAAATGTATTTTGGTCCATGTCAAAAAGAGAATATGATATCAGAGTGTAATTAAATAAATTCTATCTGATTTGGTTTTCTCAAGTCTCACCTGTCTAGTTAATAGGTGAGGTTGTGACTTTTTAAGTCGCGAGTTCCTATTGTAATGGTTTAACCAAAATAATGTTATATGGTTTCTTAGATCTTATCATTATGTATAGTACTATAGGCACGTATATTGGGGTAAAAACATGCAACCGAATGTTATGAATGTGCATGCATGCATGTGTAATAATGTGTGCAAAAAGTGGGTCTCAGATGCCTTGCTTAATTGCCTAACTTAGGGAGGTGTTCAGGTTGTTGAAACTAAACAGTAGCTTAACTAATGATGCTTTAAAATGTATATTTTACGAGATGACTTGTCTTGTAGGCTGAAAAAGAGATCGATTCCCCCTCTCAATGGGTCTCATACTCATCACTAATGAGTTTAGTTAAACCACTACTATTGCAAAATTTGCCTAATGAAAAATCAAAGTAGAAACAAAAAGTAAATTGCTTTGAGCGTGGCTTCTAATGTTAGACAGGGCATCAAACATAAGACAGATAATAATAATAATTTTGTTCTTAAATTCTTGAAGATAAAGCTAGAAGCTGTTGGAAAGAAAGAGATAGATTTTCTTCCTACTAGTGGAGACTTAAAAATAAGACTTTCAAGGATACAAAATATCGTGATAATTTTAATCAGATAAAAACTAGATTAATTAATATTTTTAATTATTAATTATATCTTTATCTGATAAACCTAAAGAGGGCGTATACAGCACAACTTTAATCTCTTTGCCTATACAGCAAAATTGAATCTTTTTTTGACCCAAAAAAAAAGCAAAATTTTATCTTTTGTGGATCAGACTAGCTATGAACTCCTTAACTTTCCTAAGAAATTAACGCCTTGATCATTAAGTTAAACCATGTTTTTTAAATAATTATGTACTGTATATCCCCGGTCCGATAACGAATATGATTTAACAAGCTATAATTTATCATAATTATGAAACAATTTCACAAGATAAACCTGCAAATTAACATGCCACGCACGACTAAGCATATAGAAAGTTAGAAACTGGAATGGAGTAATTAATATTATTGATGGACTAACCTGTTTAAGTTTGCGAGAATCAACATCTCCATTCAAAATTCCTTGTCCAAACAACGAAACAGCGTCCTTAACCGATCGAAACGGAGGCCGGGTGTCGATCTCGCCTCTCCCATTCACCGTCTTCCCATCTTCGACTTTCGTCTGATCCATTCTAGTTGACACTACTATATGATATCTATCAATAAGACAAGAAGAATATTGATCAATTTATACAGAAGAAGGAAGGTGAGGTTGGAGAGTTAGGAGAAGAGAAACACTGACTGAACCAAGAAAAAAAAGAAGAAAAAAGGGTTCTTTTCTTCGCGTCCACTTCACTGGATTTCCGTTACGAGGCTTGGACACCAGAATCCATCCGGGTGTGGATATATGTTAAGTTTGGTGGATTCGGAATTTTTTGGATTCTAAGGGAATAAGGGATAGCGACGTTTCATCCGTTTCTTTTGCTTATTGGGCTTTCCGGTCCATTTTTAATTGGGCCTTTGTTAACGACTCCAACCCGTGTGCTAAAAGGCGTGGATAGAGAGAGACACGGACTTTTTTGAGGATCCATGCCGAATTATACGCCACCAGATTGCCGAATTATACGTCAGGGCCCAAATATCCTGGGGAATTAGCAACTGACAACGCTACTTAACTGTATTCCCTGATTTTGACCCGTTTTTATAAATTTTATCTACTTTTCGAGGATAATTATAGAAAAGGGTAAAGACATATACAAAACCACCCATTATTTTGACTTATTTGCAAGAAACACCCTTTATTTTGATTTTCACATAAAATCACCCCTTTATTTTGTTCCATTTGCATTCCAAATTGGAATGATTTCAAGTTGTAAATGGGAATCCTGCGTTGCCAAATTGCAAGGTCAGCATCGCCATGTGAAGCTTCTCACTTCTAAGCATTGTAGAGAACTGAGAAGGGAAAGGAGGTACCTGAAACTAGGGGAGTGGAAGTGGACTAGCATTATGGAGCAGACAATCCTTGTGGCCCCATGTGCTGTGGGGGCACCGAACGGTTTTAAGAGTGAAAATTTTTATAGTCAAGTAGTCCGAAATATCAAAAGGAGAAAATTATTGGCTAAAAAAAGGAGAAACTTACTGGGCTTTTTGCTTCTCCACCAATCACCATTTTCTTCTTCCTGTTCCCTCGATCGAGCTCTCTTCTTCTTTCACCTCCCAGGGTGGCCTCACTCTTTCATTCTTAAACCTTCCGCCACCCAGCAATGTCCGTCACCGCCGTGTCATCGGCGCCGCCGCCGATCGCGGTGAGATCACTTCGTTTGGGATCAACTCGACGGGGCTTCCTTCGCCCAATCACAGCTGTCCGATCCGGCACCGGATCCGTCGCTCCGATCTTGACCACCTTGCATAACGAATGCGCCACTCCGCTGCCGGTTCTCCGCCTCGTCGCCGACTCCATGATCGCCGACATGAGGGCCGGCCTCGCCGTCGACGGCGGCGGAGATCTCCCGATGATTTTGAGCTATGTCGACACTCTTCCCACAGGGTCTGTTCTTCCTCTTCTTCTAGTTCTACTACTAAATAGTGATCCCTAATTTTAATATTATACTATTTCCTAAGAATTAAATAGATCTCTGCTTTATTTTGCATCCATATGGCGAAGGAATGAGAAGGGATTGTATTACGCGCTGGATCTCGGTGGAACCAATTTCCGAGTGTTGAGAGTACAATTAGGCGGAAAAGATGAGCGCGTTATCGCCACCGAGTTCGAGCAAGTGTCCATCCTACCGGAGCTTATGCTTGGCAAATCTGAGGTTGATCCAACTGGAAATTCGATTTCTCATAAGGAAATTTGACTCCAAAAAGGCTTAATTTAGCTAACTTGTGTCTGAAAATTTAGGAGCTCTTTGATTTCATAGCTTCGGCGCTGGCCAAATTTGCAGAGAAAGAGGGAGAGAAATTTCACCTTCTACAAGGGAGGAAGAGGGAAGTTGGATTCACATTTTCATTTCCAGTGAAGCAGACTTCTGTTGATTCTGGGACTCTGATCAAGTGGACAAAGGGATTTGCAGTTTCTGGAACGGTTTGATTTCTTTTCAAGCCCTAGTTATAATCAGATTTCATCAAGATTCATTCAATACGAATTATCAAATTATTTCATTTGCAGGCAGGAAGGGATGTAGTGGTTTGTTTGAATGAGGCCATGGAAAGGCAAGGACTAGAAATGAAAGTGTCAGCCATGGTATATAATATTCATGTGCTTGCTACTTCATATTTTCATAATGAAGCTTTTGTTGTTTTCTTTGATAATGCTTGATTGATAACAAGTTTTGAGCTTAAATTTAGGTTAATGACACAGTGGCGACCTTCGCTGGAGCAAGGTACTGGGATGATGATGTTATGGTGGCCGTCATTCTGGGGACCGGAACCAACGCTTGCTACTTCGAAAGAACTGATTCCATTGGAAAGTTAAATGGACACAACTTTTCTTCCGGGAATATGGTGTGGTGAAAGCTCAAAAACCTTTCACATTCTGTATAACATTTGTTTACTGTTCAGATTATTGGGAGTGCTAATTTTTCTATTTTTTTGCTTGTTCAGATTATCAATACTCAATGGGGGGCGTTCTCGAATGGACTGCCTTTGACTGAATTTGACAAGGAAATGGATGCTGCAAGCATAAATCCTGGTGAAGAGGTAAGCGTTCATCACAAATATATGAAAGAAGCAATTGTGGGTTGTTATGGGCTCTATCCTGAATCTCAGTGATTGTAGATATTTGAGAAGACGATTTCCGGTATGTACCTTGGTGAAATTGTAAGAAGAGTACTTATAAAGATGGCTGAAAAGGACTCTTTGTTTGGGACATCTACACTAGAAAAGTTATCAACACCTTTTTCACTAAGGTAACTCATGTGGATTTAAATTCGCCTAAATTTAATACTTCATTTAAGTATTCCAAATTTGGTATGTAATTGTTTCATCGAACTTAATCTATCCAGGACTCCAGATGTATGTGCTTTGCAACAGGACCAAACCCAAAATTTGGAAGCTGTTGGTTCTATTCTCCATGATGTTGTAGGGGTATGACGATAACTCCATATCTCTGCTTTTGTGTTGTTTTTAGTCCAATAATGTAAGGTTGTGTTTAGATTCCACGAAAAAATGCATTATAGTGCATTTGATATCATGATTCATTTTCCCATGTAATCCAAACGCTTCCTGAAGAATCGTGCCTTAATTTGCTTGGTAATTTTGAAGGTGCAATCCGAAGTGAGTGCACGGAGAATTGTCTTGGATGTATGTGATGCAATTGTGAAGAGAGGAGGCAGGCTTGCTGGTGCAGGGATTGTGGGCATACTTGAGAAAATGGAAGAGGATTCAAAAGGTCTGATATTTGGCAAGAGGACAGTTGTGGCTTTGGATGGAGGTTTGTATGAGAACTATCCACAGTACAGAATGTACCTCCAAAGTGCAGTTGATGAACTCTTAGGGCGTGAGAAGTCGAAGAACATAGTAATCGAGCATTCGAAAGATGGGTCTGGAATTGGAGCTGCTCTTTTAGCTGCTGCAAACTCAAAGCATGGACGTGAATTTTGAAGTTGTGTTGGTAAGATTAAATGCATGTTTATTTCCACTTACTCTCGTATATATAGTTTATGATTTTGGATTCACAAGGTTTTGGAGTGAGTTAGATTGTGACATGAAGAGCAGACAATAAGAATAAGAGGATTAAGAGCAGTCGGCAAGGGATTGTACTAGTAGAACCGTCTATTTGGAATACTTATTTATTGTATTATTTGGCATAAACTAAGGCTCAGTTCAGCAACCGGTACTTATCGGTGTTGATGTTGATGTTAATACTGATACTTATGGTTGTCGATGTTAATCTTGGATTGATATGAGATGCTTGTATCAATTGCTTATTTTTCAAATAATTCGGAATGTGTTCGATAAACTGAATGGCTAATATTATAAGGAGTGTGGTGTTCAAGTAATATTAAGTGAAATTCATCCCATTTCAAAACAAGTGAATTGCACATTGGTTTGATTTTTATTATTAGTTATTTTAGGGTTTAATAAATTTTAAACTCTTGGAAGATATACCTTCCAATTTCTAAATTTTTTATATACAAATTGTATTTATTACAATGAAATTTTCAGAAAATGTCAAACTTATACTCCCTCCGTTCGCATATAAACTTGTCGTTTTAGAGTTTGTCTTAAAATTAAGAAAATCGTTTGATTTGACTAGAATACCCTCAATTATGTTAAGATCTTCCACCTTATTTTGCACATTTATGTAAATATTTTTAAGTAGTAGTGATAATATTGAAAAAAGTGGATTAAAATTAGTCAAATAACAACTTTTATTGAACGAAAAAATCAAATTAGAATGACGAGTTTACTTTAACAGAGGGGGTAATTTTTTTTAATAATTATATAATTTATAATCTTAATCTTAGAAGTTAGATTTTAAATGTATTCAAATGAATATCTATGAATATATAAATAGTTATTCAAAACTATATCATTTTTTCTAATCCAAAAAAGTGCAAAAATCTAAATAAATTAAGCAAATTTATATAATTTGTTTTACAGAGATCAAAAAACTTTGAGAACTAGGAATGTATAGAAAAAATGGGTAAAAATAATCATTTTACCCATTTTTAGCTGCCTAAAAAAAACTTATTCTAATTGGTACTCCCGAGGTTTTGAATTTTCTTGTTGATGACCCATTTTCGGTTTAAATTAGTTAAATTCAAACTTATCATTGTGTTCTCACCCTTCAATTAGTAGGATTTGACTACTAAAATACCCAAATTCATAACCGAACAATCCCAATTTGATTTTGTATGCAATCCTCTAAACAACATCTTAAAATAGAGGATTGCTTTAAAATTCAAATTGATGTGGATCGGTTATGAATTTGGGTGTTGTAATAGTCAAATCTCACTAATTTAAAGGTGAGGAATATAATGGTGAGCTTGAATTTAACTAATTTAAACCGAAAAAAGTCATCAATAGGAAACTCCAAAACCTCATGAGTACCAAGAGGAATATGTTTTTTTAGGACACCAAAAAAAGATAAAAACTGAGAGGTATCAAAAAAATTTCCTACAAAATAAATAAGTAGCATTAGAATACCATACTATGGTTGTCTAAATTAGTGTTTTACGACTTTTTTTTCCATTGCAAAACATTGTTAGACATCCGCATGGACCGCATCCATCATTCAAGTATACTCCCTAACTTCAATCGAAATTAATCAAGATAGACAAGATGCCAAAGGCTGGCAGCAAGCCCAGCAACAAACAAGAAGAATAAATCACAAATTTCTTTCATATGGCCACACTTTGCTAGCGAGCTAGTATTAAACAGAAATTAAACTTGATATGCAAATAGAATTCAAAACTTCAACAGCACCATATGATACGATCCTATTTGAATTACCGTATCGAATTAAGTGAAACAACAATGAATTTGAGGGAATAGAAGAAAAAGATTGATTGTGAAAAAGAACTTCGAACGTGAATGCCAAAGCCGGAGATAAAGAGTGAAGACTGGATAGGGAAGAATTAGGGCAAAACTAATTAATTTCTGGTTTATTGATTGATTTCATAATAACAACTTAAAGGGGTATTTATAATAACCCTGATATCTAGATAATAAGAAAAAACCTAATTGCAGAAACATTAAAAAGATAACCTTACTAAAAGATAAGACTAAATCCTAAATAAAAGGAAATAACAATATTCTTTAAACATAAATGATTATCCTAAATATCCTAATATAATTGTAGTGTATCAATTCTCCCCCGTTAATAATCGACTTGTCCTCAAGTCGGAAATCAGGAGGAGAGTTATGAAACGGATCTTGGAGCTAAATCCGCCAGGGTCCCATTGCACATGTAGCATTGCTTGATGCAACACCATAAAATCAAATTGTTTTGGAACCTCATAACTCCTAACCCAAGACATGAAAATATCGCCTTCAAAAGTTGGAAATTCGATCTCCACCAATTCATCCATACATGCTTTGAAGTTGTTGTCAATTGGCTTAGCTCCAAAGATTTTCGAACTTGATTGGTGTGCCTGCATCTTCAAGCATGGAGGCGCAACTTCCTGCACAAACGGTTCAGATGTGGGAGAGGAAGGCGACGCAGGAGGCGCAAGCGATTTGGCGGGAGCCGCGGGCGCTGGCTTAGGGGCCGCGGGCGAGGGGTTGATTGTCATCTCGTCGATTATGCTGCTGATCCGGTCATCAGGGAACAATTCCATACGACAGTTGATACGCTGGTTTTAGTACATCGTAATTATGTATTTTTATTAGGATTTCTGAGTGTTTTAGGCTAGATTAGGGTGTTTAATTGTAATATCAGAAAAGCCTACAGATGAAGCTTTTGAAGACAGAAGTCCTAAGTTCGAGCTGAAGACCCGCTTTACAGCGGTTGCAAGGAATAAAAGACTGAAGATTTTACGGAGATCAAGACCCGTGCCCTCGGGTATGGAGCCGAGACCGAGGTGAAGAGAAGATCCAAGGGGCGAGAGTTCGCAGGACCCGCAACTGCGGGTCGAGACCCGAGATCGCGGGTGATGTAGATTCCGCGGACGCCGAGAAGTTGAAGGACCCGCGCTCGCGGGTTCCAAACCGCGCTCGCGGGTCGTTGTTTCCAGTGTGTCGACTTTGCTTTATTTTATCTTTTGTTTTATTATATCTTTATAGTATTTTCGGATATTGTTTCGAGTATTTAAGCCTAGTTTCGTAGCAGACTTTAGATCTAGAATACTTTTGGAGACTTTTTACTTTTAACCTAGTTTTTTTTCTGCTATTATGGAGAACTAATCTTCCTTGGAGTTTGTTTGATCAATGAAGCCTTTTATTGAATTCGTGAGATTTTGGTAACTTTTCTATCCTTTGGTTAATATCAAAACTCTTGTTTTAAATTATATGATTTATGTTTGATTTTATGAGCCTGATCAACTTGTTTGATTGACTTAGATCTACTGTTTGGATTAGGTTTGATTGTTGTCTGTACAATCTTATTTATCCTTGAAACAACTCTTTTCCAGGACCGTGGACTGGAATTGAGAAAGAGTGTATGATTGTTATTTTATGCATGAGACTCGTTGTTTGATTGCATGATTTGATATCCTATTATCCTTAATACTTTGCATGATTTGAATTAAGCGTCCTTGTTCATATCATAATTTCATTTGGATCGTGGACAAGCGGAAATCTTATATAAGGATTGGAATTAACCTAGGAATTATAGAAAAGTGGATGAATCGATGATTGAATGATTAAAAAGGTGGAATTGATTGAATGAACTCTTCTTTTCTTTTATTGATTTGAAACCTTAATTTTGTTTGTTTGCTTAAACCCCAAAACCCTTGCTTTTGTTCTTTGTTGATTGTTCAGAATACTGATTCTCTTGGGTTCGACCCCTTATTTGCTTGCTATACTTGGTTTGTAATTTAGGGTAATTTATTTTTGATCTCGGCACAACGACTTTAGTTGAGTCAACAACATCTATCATAGATGCATCTTTCGTTAAAAGATTTGAAAGCATCTAAGGCGGATTCTATGTTCTGGAAACAAATGGAAATAACAATATTCTTTAAACATAAATTATTATCCAAAATATCCTAATATAATTGTAGCGTATCACCATACTTACCCTCTATTCGAATAGTGAATTATTTAAGCATAACTAAGCTCACAAAATAATTATCAAGACAACTTTGAACAACTCTTACGAACTTCCTGCAATACTCTTGCACCTTAAAGTCAAATTCATATGATACAACATTTAACACTCTAGTTTCTGGCTCCCAATACTTGCACGCCAATTCTCCATTCCTCTCCTCTAATCTCGAGTCCAACATCCAGTGGTATTCCAAGGTTGACCGCCTCAACCCATGTGGAGGAGCGAGCTTGTATCGCAAGGTCCACGACATGGTGTCGGTTTTCAAGGCACATAAAAACTCGGTCTGCTTTATCAACCGACCACACCGCCAAAGAAGATCTGCCATCTAGTATCACCAACATTTGATCAATCCTTTCATACGCCGAGTAGGGCATCTCACCATAACATAACCTTTTGGTTTCAAAGTCGAACCAGAGAAGCTTATCAACATTAATCACTTTAATCGTGTAACTATAATAATGTTCGATCCAAAATGCCCTGCTCTTTAGAAACACGCACCTAGAGTAATAGTATTTGTTGTTGTCGTCGTGTTCTCCTAGCTTGTGAAAATATCGGGTGTCTAGGATCTCAGTATAAGTGTCCGTTCTGACGAAATAAACCCGAGCCTGATCACAATGAGCATCAAAAGCGATTATCTTGTAATCATTAGACGAGGGACAATGCCCGAGTCCAAGCTGTAAGTATTCCTTTGATAGGAGAGACAATGGATGATGTTTCTTGATTGAAGGATTCCACAGTACGGTGCCAAAGCCAAACCTAAGAAAAATAAGTCCGTTTAGGAACATTTCATATACGAGGAATGGTTTGGATTACTATAAATCCCGAGGATCATAAGCCGGTCGATGATTTTCTTACGGACTTTAAAGAAGTTGTTAATTTCATGGACTTCAAAGATGACTTTATCACCAGAGTCTAAGTATCTATAGTAGTCGGTTTTATCAAAGATTTTTCAAAGATAAGAATGTAACGTCCCTATTTTTATCCTAAGGGATATTACCACCAGTGATCCCAAATTATCCTACCCAGTACCACCGAAGGCCATAAAACACTTAGATAAAAGAAAATGAACTTAAAGCGGATGTCTTATTCTTTAAAAAAAATTGTAGTTCATTACAATAGAATTTCGTTTACATAAGATGTAGCAACGGAAAGTGTTGAGGAGGGTTTCCCGACAACAAATAAAATTTGTAGTCAAGACCCCGCTGAGTATAGCGAAGTCAGGATCGTCCACGGGAAGCAAGGTTGTCTGTTTACCGAACTAAGAAAGCAATAAAAAAAACAAAGCAAACACCTACGACAGACCTCGTTAACGACCTTGTCAGGGTCGTTAACGATGCTGGATTTCTACTGAAACAGAACAAATATAGCAATTCAAGTGCAGGCTCGGTACCGATCCTAGTGCCTCGGTAACGAGTGAATTCGAATGCTAAACTTAAGAAATTCAAGGGATAAAAAACTCTAGGACAAGGGTTACCACAACATAGCTATGCATATAAACTCAAATGAAGATAAAGATCATGCGTTTGAAGATAAATCTATCAACTTTCGTCGACTAAACAAGCAAATCAATCAACTTTCATAAATTAATTCACTTTATTACTTGTTTTGAATCCAAAGCTCGAAACTTTTGTTATCGAACAATATCAACATTCAAGTTCAAGACTTTCTCTTTCGATCAAGCAGTAAACTCAAATCACTTCGACTCTGGTCTAAGTATAAGCACAATCAAGCAATTCAAAAGGTAGAAGGCAATCAAAACATCAGCATATTCATTCAACCATGCACATCTATGTCGGGTTTCAACCCCGACCCTAGATAAGAAAAACTACTCACACATGTTCGAATAAAAACAAACAACTTTATTCAAAGAGGACATTGAAAAGCAAAACTTACTTGAAATTGAAAGAAATATCGCCTTACAAATTCTCGTTCAAACTCTGAAAACAAGCAAAAACAATAAACTCGATCACCGAACTCCCTCTCTCTCTCGATCGAACAGAGTCAGAAATCTCTCTCTATCGTCTCTCTAAAATCTAACCAGAATCCCCCCTTGTCTAGGCTAGAACAGGGGTATTTATACTAAAGGAAGCTATCTAATAAAAGACCTAAAAGATAAAAACTTACCAAACTTAAAAGATTACAAGATAAAAGATATAAATCCCGAAAGTCGGCGCCATCTACCGAATTAGGTCACCTCATTAACGACCTGTACATCTATGTCGGGTTTCAACCCCGACCCTAGATAAGAAAAACTACTCACACATGATTGAATCAAAACAAACAACTTTATTCAAAGAGGACATTGAAAAGCAAAACTTACTTGAAATTGAAAGAAATATCGCCTTACAAATTCTCATTCAAACTCTGAAAACAACCAAAAACAATAAACTCGATCACCGAACTCCCCCCCCCTCTCTCTCTCTCTCGATCGAACAGAGTCGGAAATCTCTCTCTATCGTCTCTCTAAAATCTAACCAGAACCCCCCCTTGTCTAGGCTAGAACAAGGGTATTTATACTAAAGGAAGCTATCTAATAAAAGACCTAAAAGATAAAAACTTACCAAACTTAAAAGATTACAAGATAAAAGATATAAATCCAGAAAGTCGGCGCCGTCTACCGACACAGGTCACCTCGTTAACGACCTGCACAGGGTCGGTAGACACTTGTTGAATCCCTTAGCAAAATCTCTGATGCACAGCTCGGTACCGACCCTCACAGGTCAGTAACGAGCTTTTTGTTTAGGCTTCTCTTGAACTTTTTTTTCCCTTGGCTTCATTTGGACTTCAACTTTGATTTTCAACATGAATTCTTCCTTCTCCTCTTCTATGCTTTCTGCCCTCCACCACTTGACTTCACCTTCACTTGAAAATGCTCAATTCCGCTTCAAAAACCTACAAAAAGACACAAAACGGAGTAACTTCCATACTTTTCACAAAATATGCAAACTTATCCAAAAACACACAAAACTAACTCTAAAACTTACTAAAACTAAACCAAACAACCTAAGAAAGACACCTAAAACTAGACTAAAACATGAACATCAAAATACCCCATACTTAAGCTTGCTTGTCCTCAAGCAATCACTATACAATAACCAAAACCAATCATCATGCTCATCAAGCAATAGCCTTTATCCCAAAAGAAACATAAAAACATAGAAAAAATAGCAAATGACTATTAACGTCATCACACATATATACGCACTAATAGACATAAGCAGCAAGAATCCAACCTCACCAAGGATATATGTGTTTCACTCAACTCTCAAGTGTTTTGGCTTATAAATTCAATCTCTCAACTCAATCTTATATGCAAAAACTCATAGAAATTGGAACTTATATCACCAAACTCTCCACCTAAGATTTGTCAAAACAAGCAAAAATCATCAAGAGAACTTAGGCTCAATGAAAAACTTCATAGAAGTTTCCATTCGGCCGGGTTGTAATGGGGCTTGGTAAACACAATGGGCATGGAAATATTTTGGTCATGTGGTGCTAATAATATCCGGGAATCAAAGACTCCTAAAAATTCACACAATTCCAAAAACTCAAAAACATACTTACCAAACTCACTCTCTTTAAGCACTTTCTTTCTTCACTCACCTTTTAATCCTAGAAAGCCTCATATAACATAAAAGAATCTCTGCTTTTTACTTTAAACATACTGCACATCTTCCTTCTCTTTCTTTTTCTCTTTCTACATTTTTTTTCATTTTCTACTCTCGACTAGCCTCGTTAACGACCTAAGAGGATCGTTAACGAGCTACATTTCTCCTTAACTTTTCTATCAAAATCGAGCATACTTAAGTCGGTATCGATCCAAACATCTTCTTTTTCTTCCTCTTATTTTTGTGCATCTTTTCTACCAAGAGATCTTTTTACAAAAGAGAACAAGAGACTTCCAATCTACCCTTCCCAAAACCCTTATTTTGAACCAAAACATATCATTTTTCACTCTACAAAACATACCTCTCCAACTAAGTCCTAAACCCCGGATAGGGTCAAGCTTATCTTGGCTAGGAAAATAATTTTGTGGAGTGAAAATAAAAGGCTAAAGGCTCAAATTGGCTTCAAAAAGAAGGATCATGTATAGGGTGGATAGGGATAAATAAGGCTCATAAAAATAAGTTCTCTATCATATGACTTTCACAAGTGATGAACTAAAAATCTTATATAGGTCTCAAGAAATAGATAACCATCACAATTCCAAGAGATAATATATATGTAACACCCCTATTTTACAACATTGGATATTACCGCCAGTGACCTCAGACTTTACCGTCCAAAGTCACCCAAGACTTTTAGAATGATATAGAACAATTAAAATGCGGAATAAAACATATTACATAATTAGAAAAGGTGCTCCCGAGGGAGACTTAGTTCTTACAAAACATCTTACATTGGTTCAAACATAAAGTTGTCCAGAATTAAAATGTGAAACCTGATTCTCCTTGAAACGTAATAAAACTAAAGCAAAATGATGGAAATATACATCTTGAAATCCTTGTTCTTCCTTCGTCTTCACTTCACTTCACGCCTTGCTGGGGTTCCTAGATTCTGACATAATTCGCGAGGGGCGATAGAATGCCAGGCAAAAAAATGCGGAAAAGAAGAATTAGTCTAAGAGACTAAGCAAGCGGGAAGGGAACTTCCCGAGGGTATTTTGGGAATTTTCAAATATTATTGAAAGAGGTATTAAGGTTGTGTTTACGATGGGCTATATAATGAAACTTGTTGATGTGGAGCTTTAAGGTTCGAAGGAGAGTATATCTTTGGACAAAGATAACTCGATGAGCAATAGAAGAACTACTAGATTGTAGACTTCTTTAGGATTTCGAAAGAATGTTGGGAACCTTCATTAAATCATACAAGTGAAAACCTCTCGCGCCCTGAACGGACCAAGAGCCGGATCGATCATTTGAGACCGGTCCGGTTTTGGTGTCTTAAGTGTGCATTCGCACTTATCTTATATAGTGACGAAAAATATTCGACTTTATTAATTATTTTTAATAGATAGTGGTGGGACACGGATATTCCGAGCCACCCGAAGGAGAACCATCAATTCTCCGGCACTTAGCTAGAGTGCCGCACAATCCCTCCTTACTATCGGAGCGGATGGAGATCATGATCCCGAAAGTCGTATGGACGTACGACTTGGTAAGGTTATATAGAGGCGTCGGCTATCCCGCACCCCTTTCTAGTTTATTCAAAGTAAATCTATGAGCGAGACCACAAGCAACCAAGATAATAACCACACTAGCATATATAATCTTATTACGAGAATATAAAGCAACTATGCTAACAATGGGTCGTTATATCTAGCATTCGATATTCCCTAGGTTCATTTTTATTGAGGCATACAAGTCGTTCCCAACATCGAGAAATATCATGTAGACGGATATAAAAGGGCACAAGGGGAAATTCCACTTGCCTTAGCGTAACGAGTTCTAGCAAACGAGCCTTGACGAAACTTATGCGATTCCCTACTACGAGCGAGGATTCCGACCTATTGATACGAAAATTTACGAAAAGGCTCAAAATCATGATTTTCTTTCTAAGATTTGGATTATCTCTTATAATATTTTATAAGAGAGAAAGAGATTCTAAATTATTGTAATAATAATTTAGAAAGTTATTTTCCTTAAAATAATAATATTCCTTCATTATTATTTTGGGATTTGTAATATCCTTACTATTCCGTAAAATCTTTATTAAAATAATTAGTAAAATAATTATTAAAAATTATCCTTTTTAACTATTCATGACAATAAAATATTACTTTTAAATTACCCATTTATTCTAGGATGGAACTTATAATTTTGACTACCTTATCTAAAATACTTTATTAATAATATTTTCTTAATAAAAAAGTATTTACCTACATAATCTCTTTTTAAATAAAATTGTCATGTATATACTCCTTTATAAGGAAGTTTCTATAATTAGAAGTTTCTAAATTTCCTTATAAGGTAACTTGTCTATATTTAGATTAATCTTATTTTACATTTATAATTTGTTATTATAATATTATAGTTTATAAAAATAATATCTTCTTTATAATTAGAAGATTTCTTTCATGCAAGTCATCCTTATGCCATAATAATCTCCTAGAATATTTGTATTATCTTACTTGATATTTTTATCCTAGAACTCATATCTTAAGCAAATATCTCTACACCTAGTGATTATAAAAATATATTTTTCTTATAGATGACTTAGTAATATTTCCATTAATAGTATTATATTCTATAACTAAAAATCCCATGCTATCATATACTTTTTCTTATAATATACTAATAATAACTCATATGCTAATAATATCTTATTTATCATATCCTAATAATAGATGATATTTTGTAATAACTTTCATATATAAAAATATGCTAAAGTTCATATTTTTATTGAATAAATATTTATTTTTCGTAATTTTATTTATTCACACAATTTTATAAATCCTATATCTTTTATAGATTAGGCCATGCAACAACTTTTATTAACTTAAGGAATTTGTTAACTTCATATAAAAATGGTAATGGTTTTATTTACTAAACCTTTTTATTTCTAAGATCATATAGTATGATTTTATCTTTTAGTTTAAGGCATGCATAATAACTTTTAAAATTCCTATTTGATCAAAGATGACAATAATAATTATTATCTTGTATGCTATAATTATTTTATAAAGTCCACTATTTATATTATGAAAGAGGCATGCATGTAATAAAATCCATAAAAATCTATCTATTTGTTTATATCTTAAGTTACCAAGGTAAACTAGTTTGTTTCTAGCTTTTAACTAACAAGATCTTACTAACATAATTTTATTCTTTATTTTCCTAAAATAATTTCTAATAACATATAAAAACTTTATAAATTTATAAAAGCATAATTTAAATAAATAGGATTTAAGATAGAATTTTTATACTTTGGTATTCTGTATTACAAAATGTAGGAGAAGAGAGCAAGGGAGGCCGGCGGGCTTGGGGCGGCGCGACCAGGGAGCTCCGGCGGGGGCAGGCGGCGGCACCAGGAGGGCGTCGTCGTCGTCGGTGGTCCGGTCGGGCAGGAGGGGTGGTCCGGCGGTCCAAGGAGAAGAGAAGGAGGAGATTGAATGGTGTTTTTGTGGACTTTGAATGGAGAATTTCTATGTGCAAGGTGCTGATTTTTTTGATGATTTAGAGAGCAATTGCTAGAAGGAGTAGAAGAGAGAGCAAAGGCTTGAGTGAATGCTTGAGGGAGGATATTTATAGACAAGTTTGTGGAGCTCTCAATCCATGGCTACGGTGGATGTCCAATGGAGGAGGAAGAGATGTTCATGCATTGGTCAAGAGTGTGCTTCTTCCATGGTGATGAGAAGTGAGGTCACAAGTGATGGTCAACAAGCAAGAGGGAGGTGAGAATGGCATGCAATGGCCAAATTCCATTCAACGTACAATCAATCAGACAATGTCTGATGTTGTCTTTTGGAGGAGGAGGAGTTTATTTGACATAAGAGGAAAAGGTTGGGCTAAGTGAATAAGAAATTGTAATGGTCTAGCGGGATTTGGTGAGGGGCGTGTGAGGTTGGAGTGCAAGAGATCTCGGGTTCAAATCCCGGCTCTTGCATTCTTTTTGCAAGGCTTGTAAACTAATTTCCTAGGCCTTTTGTATAATCTATTTTATGAAATAAATAAGTTTCTTATTTTTATCTAATGCTCTTTTTATTAATTTACCTCACTTATTACTTTATACCCCTTGAATTATTTTATTGCATTTTTGTCTATTTTAATTCTCTTGATAAACTCTTTCAAAAGAAAAATAATATAAGTTAATTTGGTTTTCTACAAATTAGAGAAATAAAATAATTGATAATAAATATTATAAAAAGAACTTGGAATATCGCGGATATTACAATATATATAAAGAGAGTAAATCACACAAGAAAAGAAAAGGCTAAAAACAACTCACAAGGTAGTAATTTTTGTTGGATTGTGCTACTCATGCTAAAAGTTATACATGCTCAATTTCATCAAATGCTATTCCTCTATAAAACAATTTCATACTAAGAATCAAGCTATACCATAAAAAACATGATGAAAGGAAAATACATGGTCATGCAAGCAATTAACTATCATAGAACCAAAAGACATGGTATTTATCCATTCTAAAAACTCTTCTAAAAACTCTTTTTGAATTTTTTTTTGAAATTTTCAATTTTTTTGTGATTTTTGAATTTTTCTAAAACAAAGACAACTAAAAACAAGAAACAAAACAAAGCAAAGAAAACAAGTAAACAAACAAGCAACTAAACAAAGCAAGTTTTCTTTCCTCCCCTACCTCATACTTAAAATTACAATGTCCCCACTATAATAAAGCAACTCTGAATAAAAGAATAAGGAAAAAGAAAGAAACTCACAAGATATCTTTGAAGCAGAAAAGAACATCCTTGAAACTGAATCATCGTCGTGATGGTGGTGGAAACTGGCGCTCAAAGTTGCCCATGAACTCAAACATGGTCCTCCAACGCTCCTCATCAACCGTCACCCGTTGCTCCATCGTCCTCCAACGAGCATCTTCCTGTTGATGCCTCGCATCATCTAAAGCCATGCGAGCTGAATAGACACCCTCCCACCGATCCATCCGTTGGTGGAGCTGTGTTTGTTGCAAGTTCAGCTGCTGCATCTGGAAAGATAAATCATCGGACCATGGAGGTGGAGGAGGTGGTTGATATTGATCTTGGGGCTGGAAGTGGTCTTGATAGATCACCGGGTTGTAGGGCATCATTGCATACGACTAAGGCTGGGTAGGTGGAGGCGGTGGCTCGTTACCGAAGCTGAATGCCTCGGTACTGGCCTCAAAATAATCGTTAACGAGTCTTGGTTGGTCGTTACCGAGGTTGTCTTCGTCGCCAAGTACCTCGGTATCGAGGTCATCATCCTCGATATCGAGCTCCTCCGTAGCTGCCTTATCTTGATCCATTGCAGCCTCTTCTCTTTTGAACCTTGTCTCACACTCCCATAATGACGGTTCATCTTGTGGCTTCTTCTCCAACGGGAATGCATGACCCGTCCAAGCCTCATACCAATTCGGCACATAAAGCAACTCAAACTTGGCCCGATCAAGCAGCACATCTTGGCCAAGTACCTTGGTAGCTAACCCTCTTTCGGTCCTCACAAAGATGTTGGAAGAGAACCAATACTTGGAGTCTAGCTTCTGGGGACGGTTTGGAGTATAACGCTCAAGATCGACACCGAGATTCTCCGCTAGAAGACTCACCAAATTCCCGCACCATACTTGTTTTGACTTGATCCTGTATTTCTTGACGTATCGCAACCATTCATAACCCAAGTTCAAGGGGGTCGGGTCATAAAAAAGAATGGTACGAAGGCATGCAACTTCTAACCGTGTTGGCCTTGGAAGCTCTTTCTTGGGCCAAAAAGTGGCGCCCAAGACTCGGAGAATGATCCGGAAGATGGGGTTGATGATGCTTGCCCTTGGAAGTGCCGGTGCGGAAGGTTCGACCTCCCCGGAAATGTAACTCCAAGTGTCAGTGACCTTGAAGTCATCGATCTTGTAATCCCTAGAGTGATGAGGAAGCTCGAGGAGTGCATTGAATTGAGCCATTGTGCACTTGCGATCAACATTGCCCAATTGGAACTTGATTTTCCCAACCGAAGTCTTGGTCTTGAAGCTTGTTTGGAGAGTGGCTAAGAACTCGGAGGTAAGAGCTGGGTAGTGTGGTGTTTCCTCCTTCTTCAAGAGATGAGGTATACCAAGAATGGCAAAAGCGTGCTTGACGTCATCATAAATCCCTAAAGCCCTTGCGCTGGATCTCGAGAACCACCTAGTGAAGTGGTCCTTCTCAAGGACGGCATCATAGATCTTAGCTTGCTCCCGAGTAGCCAGAATAACATTGTCCATGCGTGGAGGAGACGGGGACCTTTGAGTCCTCCTCTTCTTTCCGGCTCTAGCGTTAGCTCGGCTAGTGCTTGCCATTTGTACCTGCAAATACCATGGAATTCCAAGATAAGATCCATACTAACCATCCAAAGTAAAACCCCATACTTGCTCTTCGAAAATGCTCTCGACCTAATGGTTCGGTAACGAGGTTCCTAGGTTTGGTTTCAAAATTAAGCATTGTACAGGTCGTTACCCACCCTCTCAGGTCGTTAACGAGCCTGGGCGAGAACAATTTGCAAGTTATTCCGAGTACCAAACTTCAAGATTTTCGACAATTTCAGCACGATTCAACCACAATTCCACACATAAACACACCATTTAGAACATGTAAACCCATACTTTTCTTGAAACCCTATCTAAACATGCCTATAAGTGCAAAAAGTCATGGTGAAAATCAAATAATTCAAGAACAAGTTATATCATGCTTTTCTTATCAAAATTTCAATGCAAATCAAGCAAGAACAACCGAATTGAAAGCAAGATCAATCATCAATATTAGAAGCAATAGAAGCACAATGAAATATGGACATGCAAACCGATTGCTCATACAAGATCTAGATATGAATTTTACCCCAAATTACCATGAAAATTGCAAGAAAAGAGTTAGGGTTTAGAAATCATACCATAGATTGGAGAATTTGAAGAACAAAAAATTAATTTGAAAGGAGTAACAAGGGCTTGAGTGCTCTGGTAACGAACACAAAGAGTGGTGCTCGTTATCGAGTGGTGCGATTGGGATTTAGGGCGCGGTGGTGTGATCGATCGGTGGTGCCTTGGTGGTGAGAAATCGGGTGGAATTTGGGTGAGGATTTGAAGATTTGGTTTGAGATTTTGGTGTGGGTATTGAAGGTTTGAGAGAATTTTATAGGAAGTGGGAGAAGAGGCGGCGTGAGGGGGTAACAAGATAGAAGATAGATTAGGTTTAGAGAACTTACCTCGCCCGCGTCGCCGTTTTTGCGTGCTGTCTCAGGTCGGTAACGAGCTTCTCAGCTCGGTACCGAGCCTGGGCAACTCATTTTCAGCGTCTTTCCGAGCCCAACTTCCTATGCCACGTTAGCTCCAAAAATATTCTATCTTGCAAACTTCTAAACTACTAAAACTCAAAAGAAAGCTAGGAAAAAGAGCTAAAAGAAAAAAAAACGTAAATTAAAACAAAAAACTAAAACCGGGTTGCCTCCCGTAAGCGCTATTTTTAACGTCGTTAACCCGACGAACTTACCTTGGCTAATCTGACGTTGTGAGAGCCATAGTGACTCTAATCTCTTCTTCCGGGTCGGGTTGCTCATAGAATTTCTTTAATCGGTGGCCGTTCACTTTAAAGATGGCACCATTATTATCGACCAACTCTACGGCTCCATGAGGATAGATGCGGTGAACCACAAATGGCCCATTCCATCTTATCCTTAGCTTCCCTGAAAATAAACGGAGTCTGGAGTTGAAGAGAAGTACCTTGTCACCAACTTCATAAGTTTTGGGCACCAATTTCTAATTATGCCACCGTTTGGTAAGCTTTTAGCCTCAACTCCTCTAGTGCTTGCAAGTCCATGAATCTTTTTGCTCCGGCTGCATCGAGGTTGATATTGAGCTCTTTGAGAGCCCATAAAGCCTTGCGCTCCATCTCGACTGGCAAATGGAATGCCTTGCCATACACTAAATTGTAAGGAGTGGTGCGTAGGGGCGTCTTGTATGCCGTCCTGTAAGCCCATAGAGCGTCATCCAATTTAGATGACCAATCCTTCCTTGAGCGAGACACCGCCTTTTCCAATATGCTCTTGATTTGCCTGTTTGAAACTTCAACTTGGCCGCTAGTTTGGGGATGATATGGTGTTGCCACCCGGTGTGATACCCCATACTTAGCCAAAAGTGCTTCAAATCTCCACTCTATGAAGTGAGATCCACCATCACTAATGAGGACCCTTGGGACGCCAAACCTGGAAACCTGGATAAGTGCTTCAAAACTTCATTGTTGGATTCGGTGATGTGTTCAACTGGCAACCTGGATAAGTGATCTGCCACCAAGTTTTCTGCTCCCTTTTTATCTCTGATTTCATGATCAAATTCCTACAATAAGACATCCAACGAAGTAGGCTAGGCTTGGCATCCTTTTTGGCCATTAGATATCTAACAGCCTCATGGTCAGTATAAACAATCACTTTTGAACCAAAAAGATAGGAACAAAATTTTTCAAAAGCAAATACTACAACAAGGAATTCCTTCTCCGTTGTAGTATACTTACTCTGTTCCTCATCAAGCGTCTTACTCGCATAGTAGATGGCGTGGAGCTTTTTGTCCTTCCATTGTTCCAGAACTGCGCCAACAACATAATCACAGTCGTCACACATAATCTCAAAAGGTAAGGTCCAATCTGGGGACAACATAATAGGAGTGGAAATGAGGGCCGCTCTTAACCTGTACAATGCTTCAAGACAATCTGGAGACAGCTCAAACACTACATCCTTCATTAGTAGGTTAGTTAGTGTTTTAGCTATCTTAGAAAAATCTTTGATAAAGCGTCTATAAAAGCCAACATGCCCTAGAAAACTCCTAATGTCTTTAACAGAAGAGGGAGGAGGTAGTTTTTCAATAAGCTCAATTTTTGCTTTGTCTACTTCTATCCCTCTTTTGGAGACAAGGTGTCCTAGCACTATCCCTTCTTGAACCATGAAATGACATTTTTCCCAATTAAGCACAAGGTTGGTTTCTTCACATCTTTTAAGAACACATGCAAGATTAGCAAGACAAGCATCATAAGAAGAACCATACACAGAGAAATCATCCATAAAGACCTCTACAATATCCTCTATCATATCAGAAAAAATGGCCATCATACACCTTTGGAAGGTAGTAGGGGCGTTATAAAGCCCGAATGGCATCCTCTTATAACCAAAAGTCCCATAGGGACATGTAAAGGTAGACTTTTCCTGATCATCAGGATGAATGAGAATCTGCCAAAATCCGTTATAGCCATCTAAATAACAGAAATAATCATGTTGGGCTAAGCGTTCTAACACTTGATCAATAAAAGGAAGCATAAAATGATCTTTTCTAGTAGCACTATTGAGCTTCGTATAATCAATGCACATCCTCCAACTAGTCGTGGTCTTAGTGGGGATTAGCTCTGCCTTTTCATTTTCAATAACGGTCATTCCCCCTTTTTTAGGAACTACATGGACTAGACTAACCAATTGGCTGTCCGATATAGGAAATATGATCCCTGTATCAAGTAGTTTAAAATTTCTTTTTTAACCACCTCTTTCATGTTAGGATTTAATCTACGTTAATGCTCTATGGTGGGTTTGTGATTGTCCTCCATGTATATCCTATGCATGCAAAGTGAGGGGGATATGCCAGTTGTTGACGGGCCTTTACTCTGGACAACAAATAAATTTATAAGTCAAGACCCCGCTGAGTATAGGGGAGTCAGGATCGTTCCACGAGAAGCAAGGTTGTTTGTTTATCGACTACTAACAATAAAAATCAAACAAAAACAAGCAAAACACTCACAAGCAACCTCGTTAACGACTTCATCAGGGTCGTTAACGAACCACCGCAAACAACTTGACTAAAAATAACGACCTAAACAGGTTCGGTATCGAGGCTATGAACTCAGTAACGAATATTACTTAAGAGAACTCAAATAAAAACAAAGATCTAGGACAAGGGTCACCACAACATAGTCATGCATATAAACTCGTAAGAAGATAAGATCATGCCTTTAAATAGATAAATTCATCAACTTTCATTGACTAGCAAGCAAGGTAATCTACTTTCATAAATTAATTCACTCAATCACTTGTTTTGGATCAAAAACTTGAAAACTTTCGCATTCAAACAATATCAACCTTCAAGTCTATAACTTTCTCTCTCAATCAAGTTAAAAACTCAAACCACCTTGACATTCATCTAGGTATAAGCACAACAAGCAATCTCAAAGATAGATAAAAGGCTTTCAACACATCATCTTACTCATCAAACCATGCATAACTCTGCCGGGTTTCAACCTCGACCCTAGAAAAGAAAACTACTCACTACTCATAACTAAGAAACACATAAATTCAACAAAAGAGAACATTGAAAACAAAAATACGACTCAAATTAATAAGAAAAATATCGTCTTACAGAAATTCAGAGGAAACCGAAAAAACAAAATACCGAATCGAAACCACGACTAACGACCCCGGTAACTCTCGTCCATCGAGCTTGATATTGATCTCCGATCCTTCTCGTCTCTCTCGGCTCTTCCTCGTCTCTCTACTGCTTCGCTTCCCCCTCCTCTTCTAGGCTAGATAGAAGGATATTTATACTAATAAGGCTATAAAATAGAAAAGGCTAAAAGATAAAAACTTTCCTAAAAAGATAGAAATTAACCCTAAAAGATAGAAATAAAATCTAGAAAGATAACAAGACCTAAAATACATAATATAATAACCCTAAAACTCATAAAAAGTATTCTACCGACACGGAAATAAATTCCCGCACAGGATCGGTGGACCATCACTAATATTCCTCGAAAACCCTATCTCGTAACCTCGTTAACGAGCCCTCACAACCTCGTTAACGAGCCTGGGCTTGGTTTCTTCAACACTTATCCTTCAAAAATTTAGACTTCAACTCCTTCATCTTGTATTCTTCCGCCCTTCACCATAGCATTCCAAATTTAGCTCCAAAAAGCACCGTTTCCTTGCTAAAACCTACAAAAATACACAAAACGGAGTAGCTTCCATACTTTTCACAAAATATGCAAAACCATCCAAAAACACATAAAACTAACCCTAAACTTATCAAAACTAGTCCTAACAAACTAAGAAAACATACTAAAAAATATACTAAAAACACGAACATCAAAATACCCCATACTTAGACTTGCTTGTCCTCAAACAATCACTAAACATAAATTAAAACCAAACAAACATACTCATCAAGACATATCCATCCTCTAAAAACAACATCAACACATATAAAAGAAAAATAACAAATGATTATTAATGTCATCACACATATATGCACCAAATAGACATAAGAAAATACAATCCAACCTTAGAAGGGATAATAATGTGTTTCACTCAACTCTCAAGTGTTTGGGCTTATAAATTAAATCTCTCAACTCATCTAATATACAAAAACTCATAGAAATTGGAACTTATATCACCAAACTCTCCACCCAAGATTTGTCAAAACAATCAAAAACCATCAAGAGAACTTAGGGGGCTCAATGAAAAACTTCATAGAAGCTTCCATTCGGCAGGGTTGTAATGGGGATTGGTAAAGACAATAAGGCGTGGAAATATTTTGGCTATGTGGTGCTAATAAATATCCGGGAATCAAAGACTCCTAAAAAACTCACACATACCAAAACTTCTCATAAGAGATCAAACCAAACTCACTCTCATTATGCACTTATATTTCACTTACCCAATATATCCTAGAAAGTCTCATAAAAACAAAAAGAATCTCTGATATTCATCCATATAAACACAGATGCACTTCTTACTTCTTCTTTCTCTTTGTTTTTTTCCTTTTTTTCTGTTTTATTTTCCGCTGCCTCGTTAACGAACCCACAAGGGTCTTTAATGAACTTCATCGTGTACTCTTCCTCTTTCTTAACAACTTTCTTGTGTGCATCTTTTGCTATAAGGAAATCTTTCTTTTTACAACTTAAAAATTAAGAGACTTTCAATCTACCCTTCCCAATAATCCCTCAATTTCAAACCAAACATAACATTGCACTCAACAAAATATACCTCTCCAATCTAAGTCCTAATCCCCGGATAGGGTCAAGCTTATCTCGGCTAGGGAGCAATTTTGTGGAGCTATAAATAAAAGGCTTCAGGCTCAAGTTGGTTGTCAAAAAGAAGGATAATGTAAAGGTGGATAAGGATTAATAGGGCTATGAAAAATAAGTTCTCTATCATATGACTTTCACAAGTAATGAACTATAAATCTCATATAGGTCTCAAGTAATAGATAACCATCACAATTCCAAGAGATAATATGCATATAGAGAGTAAAATCACACAAGAAAAGAAGAGGGATTTTTTTGGTTCTCCCTATAAGGTCAAAAATAACTCACAAGGTAGATATTTTGTTGGATTGCATCACTTATGCTAAGAGTTATATGTGCTCAATTTCATCAAATGCTATCCCTTCTTAAAAAAACAACAACTTCATAACAAGAATCCGGCTATATTATCAAAGACGGGCTTGCAAGGAATTATATGATCATGCTAGCAACTACTATCATAGAACCTAAGAAAGGGATATCTATCAATTCTTAAACTCTCTTTTTTTAGATTTTTTTCAATTTTTTTCGATTTTTTTCAAATTTTTCATGGAACAAAGAACTACTTAAAACAAACAAAACACATAAGTCAACGAGACACAAGACAAACAAGTTTTTCTACTTTCTCCCACCCATACTTAAAATTACAGTGTCCCAACTGTAAGAAAAATAAGAAGAAGGCAAGAAATAGAAAAGAAAACAATAAAAAGAAAAAAAAACAGAAAACTTACAAGGTCATTAAGCAGAAAACTAGGAAACTTCTTTAAGCTGAATCAACGGTTCGGTGGAGGAAAGTAGTGCTCGAAGTTCCCCATGAAGTCGTACATCGTCCTCCAGCGCTCCACATCTTCCACCTCCCTCTGACGATGCCTCTCGTCTTCCATCGTCATGCGAGCGGAGTAGACAGTCTCCCATCTATCCATCCTCCTATGAATGTGTGTCTGTTGGAGGTTGAGCTACTGCATCTGTGCAGAAAGATCTTCGGTCCATGGTGGCGGGATACTCGATCCAGTGTACTCGGGCTGAGGAGGTGGTGGATAGTGAGGCTGGAAGTGATCTTGGTAAAGCACCGGGTTATAGGGCATGAGTCCATAGGAGTGAGGGTCGATAGGAGCCTGCGGAGGGGCGGTAGCTGTCCTCGGGGGGTCGGTAATGAAGCTGGGTGCCTCGTTAGGAGCATCGGTAGAGGTTTGGAAATGGTCGTTAACGAGCCTGGTGGGCTCGTGAACGAAGACATTGGTGCCCAAAACTTCTGTATCGAGGTCTTCATCCTCAAAGTTAAGCTCCTCTGTGCCTCCCTCTGTGTCAGCCTGTTCAGTATCTTCTCCGGCAGCCTCGTTAGTCCCATCTTCATCTTCATCCATCTCTTCTCCTTCTCTCTGAAACCGTGACTCACACGGCCTAAGCGATAGCTCATCCTCCGGCTTGGGTTCCAACGGGAATGCATGACCCGTCCACGCCTCGTACCAATTTGGTACATAGAGTAGCTCTAGCTTGTCAAGGGTGGGTACAACAATGCGGTCTTGAACTTTTGTCTTGAACCCTCCCTCAGCTTGAATGAAGATACCGGAGCTATACCAATAATTCTTGTTGAGAAGTTGAGCATGAGCCGGCATGTAGCGAGTGAGATCGACTCCAAGATTGGTCGCTAGAAGACTAACCAAATTACCACACCATACTTCCTTGGACTTGGTTGATTTCTCTATATAATAGAGCCACTCATACCCCAAGTTCAATGGGTCGGGCTCCTCGAAAAGAATGGTGCGAAGACATGCAACCTACGTCCTCGTTGGCCTGTTCAGCTCTCTCTTAGGCCAGAATGTAGCGGCTAAGACTCAGAGGATGATCCTGAAAATGGGGTTGATGATGCTTGCACCGGATAATGCCGTTGTGGAGGGCTCGACCTCCCCGGTGATGTAGCTCCAAGTCCTTGTCACCTTGTAGTCCTTCAAACTGTAATCTCGAGAAGGATTTGGGAGCTCCAGAATAGCGTTGAACTCCGCCAAAGTGTACTCTCGGTTCACATTACCGAGCCTAAACCGAATGCGTCCCACCGAAGTCTTCGTTCGGAAACTCGTCTCTAGAGTGGCTAGAAACTCGGATGTGAGAGCCGGAAAATGTGGAAAATTCTCCTTCTTCAGCAAATGAGGCACACCAAGAATAACAAAGGCCTCCTTGACATCCGTATAAATCCCCGTGGCTTTAGCACTTGACCTTGAGAACCACCGAGTGTTGTGGTCCTTGTGTAGGATGTCATTGTATCGGTCCGCTTGCCCTTGAGTGCGCAAGATCACATTGTCCATGCGAGGTGGAGATGGGGACCTCTGATTCCTCCTCTTTTTCTGAGCTCGGGTAGCGGCTTTGCTTGAGCTTGCCATTTGATCTGCAAAACAATCATGATTTTTCCAAGATAAGATCCACTCAAAATAGATTAGACAAGAGACCCCATACTTGGTCTCGGAATAATCCTCGGAATTATTTGTTAACTACCCCATTGGGTCGTTAATCGGATATGGACTGGTTTGAAGCTTTGAAGTTACGCAGGGTCGTTAACGAGCTGCCGAGAGCCAGTTCACAGAATCCGAGTATTATCAACTTCATAATCAAACCATGAATCAAGCATGCATCCTCTATAATCCTTCACTAGACACACAATCGGGTATACGCACCCCATACTTGCTCAATTACCCATCCCGAACATGCTAAATTTACGCAAAAAATTAACATGGTCAAGATTGAACTCAAACTTCCTAGAACAAGAAAGTTCATGCTTTTCTAATCAAATTTTTGCAATGGAGAATCTAGCATGAATAACCTTCCCTAGATTTGAGAACAACTAATCACAACCAAAATTCATGAGCAAAATCCAAACATGCAATTCGGTCCCCTCTATAAACTCCATCCAAATATGAAATTTCTACCCTAAAAACCATGAATCATGCAATAAAGATTTAGGGTTTAGAAATCATACCGGAAGATTGAGAAATTGAAGAACAAAGAATCGAATTTGGGTGGTTAACGAGCTTTGGATCTCGTCGGTGGGAAAACTGGGTTCCGGCTTCGGTAGCGAGGTCGTTTCCGACGGTCGGTGGAGTGGAGAACTCCGATCAGTGGTGAAGATCTTCAGTAGAATTTTGAGGGATTTGGGGCTTGGGATTTGAGGATTTGAGAGTAGGATTTTTGGGAGTTTTTGAAGGGTTAAATAAGAGAGGGTAGAAATAGGAGGGGGGGGGGGGGTAGTGGCGGCTAGGGTAGGTAGAAGAAGGGTAGAAGATAGAAGATAGATTAGGGTTAAAAATAAAAACTTACCTGCCCGAGTCGGTTCACTAGACCGGGTCGTTAACGACCCTGGGTGGGTCGTTAACGAGCCACCGTAGCCTCCTTGAGTGATTTTCGAGCCCTTCTCCCGCATCTTGTTAGCTCAAAATTTTATCCTATGTTTTTCTAACCTAAAAACTACTAAAAAGAACTCAAAAGAAAGCTAGGAAAAAGAATCTAAAAAGAAAAGAAAAATCTAGTCTATACTAAAAGCGGGTTGCCTCCCGTAAGCGCTATTTTTAACGTCGTCAGCCCGACGTACTTACCTTGTTCAAGGTGGCTCTTTTGCAGCTATGTTGGGGTCTTTTGGTACCCCATACTTAGCTTTGTAGGCATTATTCGCTTGAGTCACTAAATTAGGTCCCTTTTCTTCTATTAGTATGCCCGGTATTCCTACATGATGGTTAGTGAAATCCGAAAACCAAGGTGGTTTGGACTCCTCCGTAGCACATATAATAGGGCATGGTGTAGGAACAAAGTATGAAAAATAGTCATAACCAGCATTAGCGAGTTTAGAGTACTCACCTTGATTATACCCTTGCATGTGGGACTCGATGGTGGGGCAATGAGGTTTGGTTGGGACTTGTATGAAATTTTCTTCTGTTTTGGTATTTGAAGGAGGCTCGGTAGGATCAGCTATGTCGAGTTCTGGCTGGGTCAACTCAATTTGTGCAACCGCAGTTGGGTCGTTGGCATTTTGATCCAGGCTGAATTCCACGTGTTCCTCTCCAATATCAAAAGTGAGAAGTCCTTTCTGCACATCAACACTAGCACCTGCTGTGGCTAAGGATGGTCGGCCGAGAATTATGGGGACAAGAAGGTCTTCAGGCATATCGAGGACAATGAAATCATTCGGTATAAAGAATTTCCCGACTTGAATGAGATAGTCGTCCACGACTCTTGTGGCCTTGACACATGATCCGTCTGCCATGTAGAGGTTCATATCTATCGGCTCCAGTGGTTCCATATTGGCTTTGGACCAGATTGAAAGAGAGAGTAAACTAGCACTGGCCCCTAGATCACATAAAGCTTTGAACTTGTGGTCTCCTATGCCAATCGTTATTGCAAATCTCCCTTGGTCTCCGAGCTTTTCTGGTAGAGCTATAGATCGGACTTCATCCTACAGCTCGGTAATGGATCTTTTCCTGCTAAGAATATCTTTCAAAAATTTTGTGTAAGCCGGCATTTCGCTTAGGGCCTCAGCGAATGGGATGGAAATATTAATGCCTTGAAGAATCTTCACGAAACGCTTGAACTTACTCTCAGTAGAGTCCACAGATTTCTTAGTGGGAAATGGAAGATATTTCACCATCCTCAAGACCAAGTTAGGCTCGAGAGGTGAAGTTACCGGGTCGACATTAGGGTCGTTAGGTATTCTCAACGGGTCGTTACCGACCCTGATGTGGTCGTTAACTACCCTGGGATTGAGAGGAGGGCTCGAATTAGAAAACTTACCTGGACTAGGGTCGTTAGATACCCTTGGAGCCTCGTCACCATGGTGCGTTGGTTCGGTACTTGCCCTCGCTGGCTCGTTACCGAGCTGAACCGTGGTGTCCTCTTCCGTCTTGTCCTTAGCTTGGACACGCTCCGACAGTGTCTTTCCGCTTCTAAGGTGTACCGCTGCTATCTGTCCTTTAAGGTTCTCTTCGAGACGGCCTGGAAGTTGCCCTTGTGGCCTCGGAATTTGGGCAGCAAGGTTCCCTAGTTGGGAATCAACATTCTTCTTCCATACATCGAACACTCCCCATCTTTTATTTTGGTGGTTAAGGTTAGCCTGAACTTCATTAACTTTGTTGTGGACTCCATTGATGCTCTCCTGTAACCCTTGTACCCATGAGGGTGGTTCCTAATGGCCTGGAGGTCGATAAGGTGCAGGTCTTCTATCCGGTGGAGGCGTTGCATAGCTTGGATTGGGATTTTGATTGCCCCACTTCTGATAGTTGTTCGACCTGTCAAAATTGCTAGGCTAGTTCCTGTATGTGCCTCTCATGTAATTCATCTCAGCAATTGTCTCAACGGCTCTTACCTGCTCTATGTTAGTGCAAGCAGAAGTACTATGGGCAGAGGAGCCACACTCTTGACAGGATTGAGAGGACTTCAGAAAACTTACCTGCTTCTTCAGGCGATTGACCTCGTCTTGTAAAAATTGACTTTTAACGTCTGGGTCAACTTCTTCTCGGTTAGGCACGTAGAGACGTTTCTGAGGCTGGGGGGTTTGCTGGGTTCCATACATGGCATCATAATTGGACATCTTATCCAACAATTCTCATGCAGCTGTAGGGTCCATCTCTATAAAACCGCACGATGTATGCGTGTTGATGCGGTTCTTGGTCTCTGCGTTGATACTTTGGAAAAAGATTTCTTGAATAACATATGAAGGTTGCCCATGAGTGGGGCATTGTCTAAGCATCTCTTTAAATTTTTCCCATGTTTCAACAAAAGTCTCATTAGGCAGCTGGTGATAGGAGATGATGCGCTTCCTCAGCCCTGTTGTCTTGGCAGGAGGGAAGAACTTTGTAAGAAATTGATCATACAGGTTCTTCCAAGTCCTGATAGACTTGGGAGGTAAGCTCTCCAACCAGCTCAAGGCCTTTCCAGCAAGAGACCACCTGAAATCTTTTAATAGAACATATTCAAGCGAGACACCTTCAACAGCTATGGTGTCACATAAATCAAGAAAATTTCTTATATTCTCCATAGGGCACTCAGTGGGTTTCCCTTCAAACTAAGCCCGTTTAATTAAGGATATAAATTGAGATTTGATCTCAAAGAGTTTCTCTATCTCCGGAAGCACAATTGGTGATACTAGCACCCTCAGTTCTGGATGCATGTACTGTTCGGCATTCCTCGGATAGGCATTCAACTCTTCCTGTAGACGAGCATTGTTAGCTCGTTGACGCTCAGCCTCAGCAACATCGTCTTCCTTCTCGGTTTTTAATGCTTCCATCTGATTTTGGAGGACTTCCAACTGACGAGCCATCTCTTGAGGTGTGGCCATGGCTCGGTTCTCTCGGCGTCTACGGTGCAGGGAACGTTCAGGTTCTGAATAATAACCAGCATTTTCAAATTCGAGCCTTCGACGTCCTACCGGCATACGCTGAGAAAACAGACAAAGGAAACAAAAACTAAAAACAAAAACGGGGTCGGTCTATTCTCAAACCCACAGATAAACAAACAAACTCGTTGCTTCCCCGGCAACGGCGCCAATTTGTTGACGGGCCTTTACTCTAGACAACAAATAAATTTATAAGTCAAGACCCCGCTGAGTATAGGGGAGTCATGATCGTTTCACGAGAAGCAAGGTTGATTCTTTATCGACTACTAACAATAAAAATCAAACAAAAACAAGCAAAACACTCACAAGCAACCTCGTTAACGACTTCGTCAGGGTCGTTAACGAACCACCGCAAACAACTTGACTAAAAATAACGACCTAAACAGGTTCGGTACCAAGGCTATGAACTGAGTAACGAATATTACTTAAGAGAACTCAAATAAAAACAAAGATCTAGGACAAGGGTCACCACAACATAGTCATGCATATAAACTCGTAAGAAGATAAAGACATGCCTTTAAATAGATAAATTCATCAACTTTCATTGACTAGCAAGCAAGGTAATCTACTTTCATAAATTAATTCACTCAATCACTTGTTTTGGATCTAAAGCTTGAAAACTTTCGCATTCAAACAATATCAACCTTCAAGTCTATAACTTCCTCTCTCAATCAAGTTAAAAACTCAAACCACCTTGACATTCATCTAGGTATAAGCACAACAAGCAATCTCAAAGATAGATAAAAGGCTTTCAACACATCATCTTACTCGTCAAACCATGCATAACTATGCCGGGTTTCAACCCCGACCCTAGAAAAGAAAACTACTCACTACTCATAACTAAGAAACACATAACTTCAAAAAAAGAGAACATTGAAAACAAAAATACGACTCAAATTAATAAGAAAAATATCGTCTTACAGAAACTCAGAGGAAACCGAAAAAACAAAACACCGAATCGAAACCACGACTAACGACCCCGGTAACTCTCGTCCATCGAGCTCGATCTTGATCTCCGATCCTTCTCGTCTCTCTCGGCTCTTCCTCGTCTCTCTACTGCTTCGCTTCCCCCTCCTCTTCTAGGCTAGATAGAAGGGTATTTATACTAGTAAGGCTATAAAATAGAAAAGGCTAAAAGATAAAAACTTTCCTAAAAAGATAGAAATTAACCCTAAAAGATAGAAATAAAATCTAGAAAGATAACAAGACCTAAAATACATAATATAATAACCCTAAAACTCATAAAAAATATTCTACCGACACGGAAATAAATTCCCGCACAGGATCGGTGGACCATCACTAATATTCCTCGAAAACCCTATCTCGTAACCTCGTTAACGAGCCCTCACAACCTCGTTAACGAGCCTGGGCTTGGTTTCTTCAACACTTATCCTTCAAAAATTTAGACTTCAACTCCTTCATCTTGTATTCTTCCGTCCTTCACCATAGCATTCCAAATTTAGCTCCAAAAAGCACCGTTTCCTTGCTAAAACCTACAAAAATACACAAAACGGAGTAGCTTCCATACTTTTCACAAAATATGCAAAACCATCCAAAAACACACAAAACTAACCCTAAACTTATCAAAACTAGTCCTAACAAACTAAGTAAACATACTAAAAACTATACTAAAAACACGAACATCACCTGTTATATCATCTAGTGAGTAGCCTATAGCTTTTCTATGTGTCCTAAGCACATCAAGAAGCTTTTCTACTTCCTTATCGTTTAATTTAGCATTGATGATGACAGAGAAAGTAGAATTAGGACCAAGAAATTCATACCTAATAGAGTCTGGAAGGGGCTTGAGCGTTGAAGAAGGCTCAACTGGAATAAGAATAGACTCTTCAGGCTCCGTCTTCAAGAGTTCTTCAAGGTATTCAAACACCGAAATCTCTTCCTCTTCGGCCAGGATCGGTACCGATGCAGAAGGGGTCGGTACCGAGTTATCTTCATCTGCCAGGAGACTCGGTACCGAGGTGGGTGGGATCGGTACCGAGATTGCAGGAACTATCTCGGTCCATCTTTGACATGAGAATATATCACTTGCCAACAGTCTTCCAACAGGGTCCCCACATTCGATGAATTCATTGTGGGTGTAGAGCATCTTAACTTCGGCTCTATCTGTCTCCTTCATTGTCGGGTTGAATCGAAATTCCACCACCTCATCCCCAATTCCGAAAGTTAGGAGTCCTCTCCTAACGTCAATTATGGCTCTAGCTGTGGCGAGGAATTGTCTCCCTAAAATAATAGGAACCAACGGATCTTCGGGCATCTCCATTACTATGAAATCATTGGGAACAAAGAATTTGCCCACTTGAACCAGAAAGTCTTCTACAACTCCTGTTAGCCTAACGCATGAGCCATCTGCCATGTATAGCCGCATGTTGATTGGCTCCAATGGTCCCATTTTGGCTTTCGACCAAATTGACAATGGTACGAGACTCGCACTGGCGCCGAGGTCACATAAAGCCTTGAATCGGTGGGTACCTATGCCAATTGTGATAGCAAATCTTCCCGGGTCACTGTTGAAGGGTTTCTTGAACAAATAAATTTATATTCAAGACCCCGCTGAGTACAGCGAAGTCAGGATCGTCCATGGGAATGAGAATAGTGCTAAAAGATTAGTTGATAAATTACGAATAGCAAAGAAATCACGAGCAAACCACGCCAGGACCGAACTGAGGTGGTTCGTTCACGACCTCAAGAGGGTCGGTCCTGAGCACAATCACACAGGAACACACACAAACACCAGCAAAGGTTCGAACACGACGTTATAGGTCGAGATCAAAGAAAAGACAAAGAGTTTTAGTCAATATAAAAGACAAATCCCAAGAATAGGGCTACCACAACAACAATCATACATGCTTCCAACAAGAACTCACAACTATCATGCAATTTAGATCATAGAAGAGTCGACCTTTCGCAAACAATTCAAGTTATTCAATCAACTTTCGCAAATTAAACAACTTTCTATCTATCCTTCAACCTAGGAATATCAACTTTCGCAAATAATCCTATTAGACTTAATCAAGCAATCAACCTTACACCTTCGTTGAGGTTAATCACAAGATATGCCTCAACTATCGTAAAGGAATTTAGCACAAGATAGATAGATATGATCATTAAGCATTCAAATTATGAATTCACGTTTTTAGACATGCATGATTGTGTTGGGTTTTCACCCAACCATAGAATTTAAGAAAACTACTCACTCATGGCATAGAGAAACGAGAAAAAGGATGAAGAAGACATGATCAATCCAAACCGAAATTCAAATTAAACTAAGAATAAGTCTTACAAAAGTCTCAACCTTGTTCACCATGTCTCTCTTCCAATGCCCAAAAAAAATCAGAATCCTCAAACTAAAGGGTTTAACCTCCTTTTATAGAAGAAAAAGAACCCTAATTCAACTAGGAAACGAGATAAAATAACCTTCCTAAAATACAAAGATAGAATAAATCCTTAAGATCTCGGGATAGAGAGAAGGTCGGCACCACAAACGACCCAAATGGGTCGTGCACGACCCTGATAGGGTCGATCCTGAGAGCATTTCTTCTAACTTCCTCATCTTGGTTCGTGCACGACCCCTCCCTAGCTCGATCTTGGTTCGATTTCTTCACCTCTCTTCATGATTTCACTCTTCTTGGCCCTACTTCCTTAGCTCATCAACTCAACTCTTAGTCATAGCTTGTCCGCCCTCTGTTGCAATACTCCAAACTCTTCTTTCAAGCTGGAAAACTCCTACAAAACCTATAAACACACCACCAAAGCTTATGTAGACTCCATATCTAAAGAAAAATACGAAAGCCTACACAAACGACTCAAAACAAAACACAAAACTAAAAGAAAAGACTCAAAGACACAAAAACCCTCCCTAAAAACACAACTAAAAAGGCGGATATCAAAATACCCCATACTTAGACTTGCTTGTCCTCAAGCAATCAACAAGACATCAACCAAAACCAATAACACATATATCAAGTCAAGTAATAGCCCTCATCAAAAAGCAACTTCAGCATAAATGAATTTTGACAAGTGATTTTAACGTCATCACACATATATGAGCAACTAATGAACACAAGCAACTACAATCCAACCTCACAAGGGATATGTGTTTCACTCAACTTTCATGTGTTTAGGCTTATAAGTACAACTCTCAACTCAATCCTACATGCAAAAACTCATAAAAATTGTAACTTACATCACCAATCTCTCTACCAAAGATTGTCAAAACAAGTAAAATCATCAAGAGAACTTAGGCTCAATGGAAAACTTCATAGAAGCTTCCATTCGGCCGGGTTGTAATGGGGTTTTGGTAATAACAATAAGGCGTGGAAATATTTGGTCATGTGGTGCTAATAATATTCGGGAATCAAAAACTCCTAAAAACTCACATAACACCAAAAACATCAAAAGAACATACCAAACTCACTCTTTTCTTTAAAAAACTCTCATTAACCCTTTTATCCCAACTAATCTTGCTTACAAACACTAAGGAAATTTGGCTCATGCACACTTTATTCATTGCTCAACTCTTCACCCTTTGTTTCTTTCTTTCTCCCTTATGATTTTCATTTTTTTTGTGGGAGGTTCGGTACCGACCCTATAGATTCGGTAACGAGTTCTGCTCATCATTTTCTTCTTTCTTCCTCTTTACTTTCCACTTCTTTTGTAAGTGCATTCAGAGAACCAAACTCCTTTTACATAACAAACTGTAAGATTTTACTTTACCCAACCCATAATTACCCCACATTTGAACCAAACAAACTCACTCAACAAAACCATCACACCAACCAATACTAAGTCCTAATCCCCGGATAGGGTCAAGCTTACATCGTCTAGGAAATAATTTTGTGGAGCTACAAAAATAGGCTTTAAGGTACAAAGAAATTGGCTTCAAAAAGAGGGATAATGTAGGGGTGGATAAGGATTAATAAGGCTCATGAAAAATAAGTTATCCATCATATGATTTCACAAGTAATGAACTATAATCTTATAGAGGCTTCAAGAAATAGATAACCATCACAATTTCAAGAGATAATATACACATAAGAGAGTAAATCACACAAGAAAAAGAAGAGGGATTTTTGATGTTCTCCCTATAAGGCCAAAAATATCTCACAAGGTAAATCATTTTGTTGGATTGCAATTAAACTCATGCTAAAAAGTCATACATGCTCAGTTTCATCACAAGCTAAAAATTCACAGAAAAACAATTTCATGGTAGACTTGGGCTAAACCATCAAAGATATTCTAAATGGATTTACATGATTATGCAAGCAATTACTATCATAGAACATCTAAGTGGAATATTATCAATCCTAAAACACAAACAAAGACATAAAACCTGAGTTTCCTTTTCCCCATACCCCATACTTAAACCAAACAGTGTCCTCACTGTTTAAAGGCAAAGACATAAAATTAAAGAGGATAAGGAAAAGGGAACTCACAAAATAAAACTGAAGCGGCTTGAAACCATTGATCACTGAGGAGGTTGAATTTTCTCGGTTCTATAGAGGTCGGTACCGACCTTGTGGGGGTCGGTAACAAGCTTATTGTATGTCCACTGATTTTCTTCTGTGTAGCACTTCTTCTTCTTCTTAGCACTTCTTAACTTTTTGTACCTGAGTCACTTTAGAAAAGTTTCTATCCCTACTACACTACTCTAACCTAACAACAAGTCAAAAGAAAACTAGCAAAAAGAACTAAGAAAGCAAAAAAATAACTAAAACAAAAACTAAAAAGCGAGTTGCCTCCCGTAAGCGCTATTTTTAACGTCGTTAGCTCGACGAACATACCTCAGCTCTAAGGTGGCTTCTCTCCGGCTTTGTAGGGATCTTGAGAAACACCATACTTAGATGGAAAAGCTTCAAAGCTTCTCTCCAAGACATTCGGTCCTCTATCATCCACAAGAATGCTTGGAAGTCCTACATTATGGTTAGTAAAATCCGAAAACCAAGGAGGCTTCGACTCTTTCATAGTATGCTCAATAGTAGGAGATGTAAAAGAAGAATGAAAGAAAGGATCATGACCAGAATCAATTAGATCAGAGCAAGGAGACTTAGCTTTGTCACTCTGAGGAGGGGTCGTTACCGAGGGTATGTGGGTCGTTATCGACCCCTCTGGATCAAGGAATGCCTCGGTATCGTGCCTGTCTAGCCCAATAATGGGTTGGAATTCACCCACAACGTAGTGATTTTTCAAAGAATGGTCGGTATCGACCCACCATGGGGGGTCGGTAGGCTCCTCGTTGATGCTTTTAGCGACCTCATTCGCGGCAGTATTGAAGCGAAATTCGACCTTCTCTTCCCCAATGTCAAATGTGAGAAGTCCCTTTCTAACATCTACACGTTCCCCTGCGGTAGCTAAGAATGGTCGTCCAAGAATGATTGGCACCACAGGGTCTTCTGGCATCTCCATCACTATGAAGTCGTTAGGAACAAAGAATTTGCCTACTTGCACAAGAACATCCTCTACGACTCCAATGGCTTTGACGCATGATCCATTTGCCATGTAGAGATTCATATTGACAGGTTCCAGTGGTCCCATATTGGCTTTGGACCAAATAGAGAGTGGTAGGAGACTGGCACTGACACCTAAAACACAGAGAGCTTTAAAACAGTGAGTTCCAATACCTATTGTTATGGCAAATTTACCGGGGTTGCCTAGCTTCTCGGGGAGCTCCAACGACCTCACTCATCCGTTAGCTCTGACATTGATCGCTTCCTAGATAAAATTTCCTTCAAGAATTTAGTATAAGAAGGCATTTCATTCAAGGCCTCGACGAAAGGAATGGAAAGATTCAAGCCTTGAAGCAACTTAACGAAGCGCTTAAACTTTCCTTCCGTCGAGTCCTTGGGTTTCTTAGAAGGGAAAGGAAGTACCTTAGATCGGGATTGCATAGAAGTAGAAGGGTTAGAAGACTTACCTTGTGAAGGGTGGTCGATCTCGATCCCAGTTTGGTCGGTCGCCCCTTCTTCCTCATTAGCAGCATCCTCAGGAACGACCCATGAGGGGGTCGTGCTCGACCCTAAATGGGTCAGTCCTGAGGCTTGTTCCTTCTCCTTATGCTTGGGTGGCTCGAGCAATGCCTTGCCACTCCTTAAGTGCATGGATCGGACTTCACCATCGCTTGGTCGGCCTCTAGGATTCTCGTCGGGGCGGCCCGGGAGTTGTCCATGAGGTCTCGGGATTTGAGTAGCTAGTTGGCCAAATTGGGAATCGACGTTCTTTCTCCATGAGTCAAATTCTCCCAACTTTGCATGAACACCTTTCATCTGCGTGTTAAGATCGGCTCGTACTCCATTTATCCCGTTCTGGACTCCTTTGATTCCTTCTTGCAGCCCTTGCACCCATGATGGTTGTTCTTGATAGCTCAGAGGACGGTAGGGAGGGGGACGTTGCTCTTGTTGAGGAGGTTGGCCTCCTTTCATTGGTTCGTAATTGGGATTGCCCCAATATGGTTGAGCATTGTTCCTCCCTGCATAGTTGTTTTGGTTCCTATAGGAACCTCTCATGTAGTTCGCCTCCTCATAAGCCTCGGTGGCTCGCACTTGCTGCAAGTTAGTGCAATTAATATTGGAAGTAGAATGGGTGGAATACCCGCATTCTTGGCAAGATTGAGCAGATTTAAAGTAACCTACTTGCTTTTTCAATCGGTTGATCTCATCCTGCATGAATTGGAACTTCACATCCCGATCAACCACATCAGATTGCGGTTCATAAAGCTTCTTCTCCGTCGGCTTAGCTTGTTGGGATCGTACATGGCATCATAGTTGGTTAGCTTAGTCAATAACGCCCATGCATCATCTGGATTCATCTCAATGAACCCACAATCAGTGTGAAGGTTGATGCGATCCTTGGTAGTCGCGTTGATGCCTTGAAAGAAGATCTCTTGGAGAACATAGGGAGGTTGCCCATGAGTAGGGCATTGACGTAGAAGCTCTTGAAATCGTTCCCATGTTTCCACAAGCGTCTCGTTGGGAAGTTGATGGTAGGAGGTGATGCGCTTCCTAAGCTCCATTGTTTTTGCCGGTGGAAAGAACTTGGTTATGAATAAATCATGCAAAGCTCTCCATGACGTAATAGATCTTGGTGGCAAGCTCTCCAACCAACTTACAGCTTTTCCTGCAAGAGACCACTTAAAAGCCTTCAAGAGAACATATACAAGTGACACCGTCAGCAGCAATAGTGTCACATAAATCAGTAAAGTTCTTAATATGTTCCATGGGGCATTCGGTGGGTTTCCCTTCAAATTGAGAACACTTGATTAAGGATATGAAATGAGATTTAATCTCAAAAGTGCGGGCGATCTCCGGGAGCTCTATTGCCGATTCGAGTACCCTCAGTTCTGGATGCAGGTATTGCTTGGCATTCCTTGGGATAACGTTCAGTTGCTCCTGAAGTCGCTGCAGCTGCAGCCTGAGCGTCTTGATCCACTTGCATGCGCTGCATCTGAGCGCGGAGTTCCTCCATTTGTCGAGCAAGAGTCTCAGCGTCGGCCATTGCTCGTTTTTCTCTCAAACCTCGATGGAAGGATCTTTCGGGTTCGCTGTCGTAGTCAATCTCAAAGGTTCTCAGGGAAGAACGAGATGGCATACACTACGACCAAAGACAAAGAAAACAAAATTGATCATCGATTCTCTTGATTCTCTTCTCACTTGAATAATCTATTTTGGATTATGATCCTACTAAGGATTATGCCCGAACTTCAGATTTAGTTGATAGAACTACCAGTCTAACAACCCTAATCATCTAATAACCTAGAAGACCTTCTAGATTCAATTAGACAACAACATAACGATTTAAGTTATCAATAGAAACAAGCACTTAGAGCAACCAGACATCTAAGTGACTTGTGAATTTATTCCCTTCTTTAACCAACTAGTCCAACAGGTCCTAGTTGATTAAAGTTCTACTCTTGATCAAATTTACTCCATCGATAATTAATAAGATTCAGTTATAACTAGAAATTCAATTAGGTAGCTAATCTAACAAAATCCTAGTTTAGATACAATTAAGTACAAGGAATAAACTCTATTCAAGTTTGTTGAGAATCAATCAAACCTCACAACTCATGCAAATTATGACTTCAATTAACTAGCCAAACATAATGGAATTTAGCAACTCATAATTAGATTAAAGAAAGCTTATAAATTAGTTCAAAGGTTGCTCCTTGAGAAAAGTTCTCTAAAAACAAACCCTAGCCTCCAAATTGTCTTCTAAGTTATGAAAGAGAGAGAAACTAAAAGAGTTTTAAGTATCTCTTAAAAAACTACTAAAGATATCCAATGAAACAAATCTTCAATAACTCATACAAGGAATACTCGAAAATACATAGAACCAAGCCCAACTCGACATCCAAAACTCGCGGCCCAACATATCTGCACAAAAGCATACGGCGCGATCTCTTCATGAGTTGCTCGGCCGCGCACCCTGCCATCCTAGCCCGCGCCACCTCTTGTTGAGTCTTGTTCTTCGTACCTTCTCTCCTTTCGACTTTGGCTCTTGAGATCTTCACTTATACTTCTTCAATCTTCATCCATGTACTCTAACTCACCACCATAGCCACCTCGGATCACGTCCTATCTTGCTCCAATACCTAAAAACCTGCAAAATTGAGCAAACAAGCGCAATCTACCCTAAAACGTTAAATCCTAAAAACTAAACTAAAACTAAGCTAAACCCATGCAAAACAAACACAAAACGGCGAATATGAGTTTCCTTGTACAAATAAGCTAAGCGAGTATTAGCATGTTCAAGCTCTCAATGGGTGTTAATGCGTGTGCATCGATATGCTTTCTCTACATGGCATGTATTTATAATGGAAGAGAGAGGGTAGGGGGCCGAAAATCATATCCACTAGGGCCAGCCCAATGCCTTAAAGCCCAAGCAAGCAATATATTGCTCCCTACACAAGCAAAAATTCTATCTTTTCCTTAAGATAAAATCTTTCATTATGTCGCATAACCACCATATTTAATTTGTAATAAAATACAATATAAATAGTGTAATAAATAAAATACATTTATGGCGGTTAATAAAGAAAATGATTATGGTAGTTATTTTTCACCCGCTCACAAAAAATAAAACAAAAAAGATATATTTCCAAAATATGGAAGAGATAAGATTTTCAAAAATAATATTTAATTTAATAAATAATATATGATTTAATAAGAAAAATAAAGGTATTTGTATTTTAAAAAAATAGTTAAAATATAAATAATTTGATTTATGATGGGGCCAAAATCGTTCTAGTGGCTCGTAAATTAACGACTAGATAAGATTAAATATTATATTATCTATATTTTTTTATTACTTTCCATGTACATAAGCTTGAGATTATCAAATCTTTCAATATATCTATAATATCAAATATTAGGTAATCTTTTTTTTTAAACATTATAAACATTTATCATTAATTTTTTATTGTAAAAGGAAATCAACATATATCTATAAAGAAATTCGTCAAAGACATCATGCTAAAAGATTTATACTTATTTTTAAATATTTATCTTTATTTTTTAATTATTTCTATAAGGAATTTTTCCAAAGATATCGTAATTTTTTTATTTTAATATGTTGTGAATATATGTATTTATATTTTGAAAAGTTAAAATATACTAAATAAGAATTGATTTGATGTTAAAAATAGATATAAATAGATAAAATTAAATTTAATAGGAAAATTTTGAAATAATAAAAATAAAAATGTTTTTTTTAATATAAGGTGGGGCTAGAATCGTTCAGGCGGCTCGAAAAAGTTCAACTTAAATATATAGTAAGGGCTCGTTTGGTATCAATATCTCAAGTATATCGGATATCGGTATCGGTATCGGATATGGGTATGAGAATTGATATCTATACCTTTGTTTGGTATGTTCAAGATATCAAAACTTAAATTTTATAAGAAATCTAAATCGAATGCTTCATTCAATTTCAATGGCCGCCAACATCTCGCATCACCGACGATGACTTCTCCTTCCCCACAATTACACCTTTGGTCAGCCAAGAGGCATGGAGGCATCCCATTATTGTGGAATCATTGTCAATCTAGCGATTAATCTGGGCAAGGGAGAAGAAGATACAAATCAGATATGGCGGTGTTAACGTCGTAACCCGATCACCGAAGCGGAGTCGCCAATGGAGCAAGGGCCGGTCAGGGAGGTGTCGGTCAGAGCGTATCTGTCAGAGCAACACAGTTGAAGAAGTCGAAGAAGTCACCAATGGAGTAACCAGTGCCCAAATCTGTCGTGAAAAGAGGAAAAAGAAAAGAAATGTGCTATACCGCCCTTTATTTTGGTATATCAGATCCCATATAAAAAGGGGTTTTGGGATATCGAAGATATGGACTGATATCCATATACTACCATACCAAACAAGAGATATGGCATGATACCCATACTTGATATCTAGATATGGGTACCAAACAGGCCCTAATAGATCTTTATTCTATCTTTATGTAAAATATTTTACCTAGCTCTTATCTAATAGTTTAATATAAAATTATTATAGTTACTTTCTTAGGAAAAGTATATTTTTGCAAGATGATCAATATTATTGAAATAATTATATTATCATTGTAAATGACCAAAAGTTCTTTATTCTTCTAAAATGTACAATTTTATTGTTATAAATATCTAAATTGAAATTGGATATTATATAATAACGAATTGTAAAATTTGAGAATTTTTTATTAGTAAAAATTGTCAAAGTCAAATCTTATGGAATATCACCAATAGAGAAATACAATTAAATTTCAACAAATCATGTGAATATTCTAATATTAGTGACATATATTTTTTCATTTTTATAATTCTAAAAAATGACATATTAGTATATTTATATAATTTTTTATAAAAATTATATTTAAAAAATATTTTACCAAATTTTGATTTAAGCAAAGTTTTTATCTAGTTTTTTAATCATAATTCATTTTTAAAAGAAATTTTGCATAAATAGATAATTGTCAATCTTTTATAAGATAATTTAGATCTCTATCTTTTTTAAATCAAAATTCAATTTTTAAAACAAAGTTTAAATAAATAGATCATTGTCAATCTTGTAAGAGTTATAAATTTCTATCCTTTTTTTTATCAAAGTTTTATTTTAATAAAATATTTTTCATAAATAAATAAAAGGCAAAGATAATTTAAATATTTATTTTATTATCACTAACTATATCCAATATCTTCAATTACAGATCGAAATCTCAATGAATATCTTTAATTACAGATCGTAATCACATACTTCATAAAAATCACAAAATAATCATAACAAGATAAGCACACAATCCATTAATGAGAAACGATATCATAAACAATTATAAACTTAAATACCTAAATCAAACCCTAAAGAATATCAACTTTGGCAATAACGAATATCAATATGAAAATTTATGAATATCAATAGTAGTATTAGATAATATTATACCTTTTATCATCCTTCTTCTTTAGGAACCCTTTCCTTTTTTGTCAACATCCGTTTCAAAATCAACAACAAAAAGCATGAGTCGTTTCTTCAATCTCCTAAATGGCAATACATAAGCATAAAGACACATGATTATATAATATAGATTAATTATCCAAGTTATAGACTAAACCTCACATAAATTAGCGTGTATCTAGTTCCCACTCGATTGCTAATTCAAGGCAAAAAGAAAAGAATTGACCTGCTACTCCGATCATACAAAATCCCGTAACCGAACGCCATCAAGCTCCTAATACTTAGTAGCTTCCGATCGTAACACAACGTGTTCAGTCGAGAACTACTCCCATCTAACTGAAAACAACGAGAGTAAAGGGGAGTACTCACCGGAATTACGAACAAAACGAGACGAAGACCAAATCGTTAAACACCACACCACAACGATGATAGCTATAGAAGTGATCGGGATGACGACAGAGGCTTGTTGAGATCGACATAAAACCTAAATCAAACCCCATAAAACCCTAAATTCGCAATTGAATAAATTGTAATCGAAATCAGTTTACATACCTTGCAAAACCCTAAATTCTCACCAAATCTGATGATCTAAACAAAGAACGAGCATCACACGAAGAATAATATATCTAGAGTTGGATTAGAGAATACTTTGAAACTAAAAACAGATTTGACGATGAAGGTGGGACCTCGAACCCCTACTGTGGTTCGCCGGATTGGTATTCCGGATTTGCTTCTGGCGCGCACTTTTGGCCTTGAACGTGTCTGTGTTCCAATGCGTCTTCCAGTTCTCCCAAGGGCCGGACTGGATAAAGTTCGGCTTCGTCCCGGCCCGACGGTGCTTCTCGACCAAGTCGTCATAACGCTTCTTGGTGATCTTCTCCCACAACAATCGGACCGTCTCGATGTCCATACCCTGCTAGGGGGGATCCCATCGGAAGTGCATCTAGTTAAATCCGACAAAACAATTAATTAAATATATTAATTAATAAATTCAGAATTTGTAAAACTAAATGCGAATTAAATAAAATTTACCCTCCAAGACTCAAACCAACGAGTCTTCGATGCGGCGGAGGCAAATTCGAACTCCGACGCCTTATCGTCGGGTTGGCCGCATATGATGTGTGTCGAACACCGCGACACCATGCCCGACGGCTGCAAGCTGCGAGATTTTGTAAAACATGTTATAACTTATTTTAGGGTAATATAAGAATTTAAAACAAGCTAAAAGTTCATGTCGTACGTACCACCTGCCGACGATAAAAAGGTCCCATATGCGATTGGGATCGAGCCCATATAAGCCTGGTTTTGGTGACCATATGGACGCTGTATTGGAGGTAGCAACCATATAATCGCCACATATAGTATATGTAAACAAACACACTCTTCAACCAATTGCTATGCTATATGAATTTAACAATTATATAACACAATCTCTTATAATTATACAAACGAAAACTTTCTACCAACAATATTTGTCTAAAACAATATTGAATCGATTTTTTTATATTAAAAATTGTTTAATATATATATATTAAACAATTTTTTAATATAGAATCGATTTTTTTATAAAAATGTTTTTTATCTATATAAATAGTCACAATGGAAATAAAAAATTGTAAATTCTAATCAAAATTCAATTTTAGTAAAAAATCTTGACTCTTTTTTGAGATAACGTATTTTTTTATCAAAATTATATTATTAAAAAATATTTTACATAAATAGATAAATAAAGGAAAAACTTTAACAATATATTAAAGTTGTACTTTTTCGAGCCACTATATTAATTTTAGCCTCACCTTATATTTAAAATTTTTTATTTATATTTCTATTTATTTATATTTTCCAATTAAATTTCTTTCTATCTAAATAATTATTTGAAAAAATATTAAAATCGAATTTTAACTAAAAATAAAAAAACTTATTTTATCATTATCTTTTTATCTATTTAAGTAAATTTTTTTATTTTAAATCAGATTTTAATAAAAAGTAAAAAATTTCAATATCTAGATAATCACTTACCTAAATTTAATTTTGATACGAAATACATTATCCTTTCCATAATTGTTTTTTGGCTTATTCATGTAACTATGGAAGATTTTTTTTCTTTATAAAATTCAATCTTTATTCGTATTTTTTTAATCTTTTCTTATTAATTGTATTTAACTTTTTATGTAAAATATTTTAAGGAATTGAATTTGATTACAAAATTATAAGAATTTACATTATTTTTTCCCTTTTATCTTTTTTAATAGATTTTTAAAATTTAAAGTTTCTAATTAAAATATTTTTTATTTATATTTTTCATAAATAAAGTATCATTAAACCATCAAAAACGTCTTAAGCTCACCTTAATGATTTTAGCTCTTTTCCACATTATAACAATTGTAAAATTTTACATAAACTTTTTTATAATCCCTCCGTTCATGAAAATATGATGTTTTAGGGATTTTTCATTGTTCAATAAAATATGATGTTTTAGCTATTTATGTACACATTTTTCCAGTTCTACCCTTCTGAAAAAGGGAAAAAAACATAAAAATCAAACCAAATCAATTTAGGAACATTAATTTAGGAAATTGTACCTTAAATTAGATGAGAATGGGGAATGAGTAAATGTAAATCATATCAGAAAATATTGCATAATTTAAATTTACGCAAAAGTAAAAAATTGATAAGAAGGATAATTGAGTCAAATTATACACTTTCTTAATTTTTAGGGTTTAGGCTAAAACATCATGTTTTTATGAACGGAGGGAGTAGTAAATAGGTTTTATTTTATATAAAATTAAAATCCTATTCATTAAATGAATCATTGCTATATACTAAAGTAGAAGTTAAAATAATACTATTTAAAATGGCCCCACATTAAACTACATCATTTATCCTTTTTAAATCAATCTGACTAGTTAAAAACTAATTAGATTTATCTTTTTAATTATATATCTATTACACAAGAAAATCAATACATAAGTTTTATTTTTAACTAGTTGTACCCGTCGTACCATGTATGACTACGAATCGGTATTTTATAGACATTATAAATAGGATATCAATAAATAAAAATATAATATAAACTATAAACAATTTTATTGCTCGTAGAATGTGTACTTTTCTTTAATCAATATAAATGGTTAAATTTAATATTTTTTTGCAGGTGAATGGTTAAATTTAATGTTGCGAATGAAGATATATTATTAAGATAAAATAATTACCTTTCTCTTTTTTCCTTGATGATATTTCATAGATATGTAATTAAAAAAAGAAGATGAAATATGAATAAAATTTTTATATATTCAAATATGGAAGTGATAAGAATTTAAAAAATAATAGTTAACTTAATAAATAAGATATAATAAAATATGAAAGACAAAGATAATTTAATTATATAAAATATTTAAATTTTAATTAATTTAATTAATTTAATTTAAAATGGAACGAAACTCATTTTGTTATTCGATAAAGTAAAGATTAGATAAGGTTTAATATTATATTATTCATTATTTATTACTTTCCATGTAATTTAGAGATTACCAAAATTTCGATATATCTTATAAATATTTTGTTATCTTTTTTTATTAATTTTAAACATTATAAATATTTATCATTAATTCTTTATTACAAAAGAAAATCAATATATATGTATTAGTAAATTCGTCAAAAGATATATGCTAAAATATTTATATTTATTTTAAAATATGTAATATATTTTATCTTTAATTTTAAATACTTGTATACGGAAGCTTTCAAAAGATATTGTTATACTAAATAGATATTTGTTTAATGTTAAAGATAAATTTAAAGCATTAAAAAGAATTTAATAGAAAGAAGTTATAATAATAGAAATAAAAATTAATTTTGTAAGTATAAGGTGGGGCCAGAATCGTTCTGGTGGCTTAAAAATGTATAGCTTTAACATATAGTTATCGATAGAATTATTTTTATATAAAATAAATATATTGTTTTAGAAAGTATCCATGACAAAATCAAATTTTAATAATTATTTATAAAAATGATTTTTAGATAAGATATGTATAGTTTTTAAAAATATACTTACCTATATCAATTTAATCAAAATTTAATAAATACAAATAAATAATATAATAATATTATAAAACCTTGTTCAAGGTACGGAAATTAAAATTAGTTAAGTATTAAATCGATGTAGTCGTGCATGACACGACAGTCGACGGGTATAATTAGTTTAATTAATTCTCATCACCTTTGTAATCAAAATGACTTTTTTTTATCAAAATTATATTTTTAAAAAATCTTTTTTATATAAGTAGAGTAGAGGAATATATATATATAATATTATATTTATATATATATAAATTGTTAGTATATACACCCCAAAAAGCCAAAATTACAAATATGTATACACACAAAATCGCCATATTTAATTTACTAACTAGTTGTACCCGTCGTGCAATGTACGACTATGATTCGGTATTTTATAGACATTATCAATATGATATTAATAAATAAAAATATAATATAAATAATTTATTGTTCGTAGAATGTATAATTTTTTTAATCAATATAAATGATTAAATTTAATGTTGAGAATGAAGATATATTATTAAGATAAAATAATTACATTTTCCTTTTTCTTTGATGATATTTCATAGATATTTAATTGAAAAAAGGGTAAATTACACAAAACCACCCATAAATTAAATGTCTTTTCACTAAACCACCCGTAAAAATTGATATTACACGAAACCACCCATAAAACCCATATGTTAACAAAACGCCACCCCTAACCCATCTCCTTTTAAATAAATCGTCAAAATGTGCCAGCATCTTTCTCTTTTCTTCTTCCATTTTCATTCTTCAACCGCACCTATCCACCAGATTGATTGACAAAAAATACTAAACCCTAATTTCTTATACTCAAGCAGCTTTCATCCACCACAATTCTACATTACTACTTATAAATTACCATTAATTAATTATTCCTCTCCAAATTCTAGCCACTACCGTTTGCAAATTAGCCTCAACTTACAAGTTGATATCGAAAATAGATACCTCTCGATCTTCACACTTGTACAACTCAAATGCAAATTTCATGAACCACAATTCTACTTTGCTTTTGTGTTATCTCCTACTTTTAATTTTCTATTTTAGCCACTTTAAATTTTTTTTTAGTTTCCGAAAGCCGTACAAATTACAGAAACATCAAAAATAAAAGTTTCAAGATTTTAACACCTACCCCTGGTATTTGGTGAGGTGTTTGTGGGAGAAGGAGGTAGGTTGCTGGCACATTTGACGATTTTTTAACAAGAGATGGGTTAAGGGTGGCGTTTTGTTAACATAAGGGTTTTATAGGTGGTTTTGTGTAATATCAGTTTTTACGGGTGGTTTAGTGAAAATCACTTAATTTACGGGTGGTTTTGTGTAATTTATATATTCAAATATGGAAGAGATAAGAATTTAAAAAATAATTGTTAACTTAATAAATAAGATATAATAAAGTAGGAAAGATAAAGATAATTTAATTATATAAAATATTTAATTTAATTTAATTTAAGATGGGGCCACACTCATTTGATGGTTCGATAAAGTAAAGATTAGATAAGATTAAATATTATATTATTCATATTTTATTACTTTCCATGTATATAAATTTAGAGATTTTCAAATATTTGAATATATCTATTAAATATTTTTATAAATTTTAAACATTATAAGTATTTATCATTAATTTTTTACTATAAAAAATTAATATATATCTATAAATAAATTCGTCAAAAGATATATGCTAAAAGATTTATATTTATTTTAAAGTATTTTAAATATTTTATCTTTAATTTTAAATAGATATTTGTTTGATATTAGAGATAAATTTAAATAGTTAAAAAAAACTAATAGAAAGAAGTTATAGTAATAGAAATTGATATTATTATTTTTTAAATATGAGGTGGGGCTAGAATCGTTCTGGTGGCTCGAAAAGGTATAGTTTTAATATATAGTTATAGATGAATAAAAAATTCTATAGTAGAATATGATTAAATTAGATGTAAAATATTTAGATAAAAACATATTATTTTAATAAAGAGATAACGGTATATAAGGGAAATTTTGAATTAATATAAATAAAAATTAATTTTTTAAATATGTGGTGGGTAGACCTGTCAATCGGGTCGGGTCGTGCGGGTTCGGGTTAGGTCATTTCGGGTCCGGGTTGAGTCGGGTTCGGGGCGTTACGGGTCACGGGTTAACCGGGTCAGGTCGATGTGGGTTTTCAGGCGGGTCGGGTTGATTAGCGGGTCAAAAACATAGGATTTTTTTATGGCTATTAAAATAGATTTTTAATTAAATAATAATATTTAATTATAATATATGATTTTTATGTATTTTAATAATAAAATATATTATATTTTTTAAAATAAATTTTATGCATTTTATAAATATACTAAATCGGTCAACCCAACGGGTTTCGGGTTCTATCGGGTTCGGTTGATTTCGGGTTTCGGGTTTAAATTTTCGGGTCTTGACCCTAAAATTATCGGGCGGATCAGGTCGGGTTAACGAGTTCGGTCAGCTTTTGACAACTCTAGTGTTGGGTCTATAATCAATGTGGTGTCTCAAAAACAATGATTTTTATAATACTATTCATATCGATCATGTCATGCACAATTACATAAATTTTACTTAATTTATTTAATGAATATTGGCGACGAACCTCTCATTTCTAAAAGTAATTAAAGATAAAGTCGATCAAAGGACAACAACTCTTCCATCATGCACAATAAAGAACTTTTATAATACTATTATAATCTATCTATACAACTATAAAAACTCTCCCTCTCAAGAACAATAAATGTTCTATTTTTTAAATACAAATTAATTATCCTACTAATATATCTATTTGGTTTACATAATCTTCTCCTTATTGAAATAATAATTTAAAAATATTCTAAATTACAAAAGGCCTCTAATAAATATTGAAAATATTATTTAAGTTAATAACACTTCTTTCTTACTACTTAAATGCATAAATGGTCTCATATTTCACATCGTAAATTAGTGATAAAAATGAATTCAAATTATAATCTATCTAAAATTAGAAAAATATAAACAAGTTGGTTCTATGAAAATGCCAAAATTAAACATACAACACAAAACATCACAACTGAAATACACGATCCTACATATACAAAGCAGGGAAAAATATAACATTACATCAATTATATCATATAACTATATACTTATATCTATATGCTTAACCTTTCATAAACATATACTCACTTTTCTATATATAATTGCACCAAATCAACTATTCAAAATTTAGGTTTAAATACAATTTTCTTACATTACTTTTTTCATCAAATTACACATATATTTTACATTTTTATACTAATTCAAATAAAATGCACATTTATCTATCTCCACTTATAAAATCAATAACCATACACACAAAATTATACCCCGTCCATCGGACGGGCTAAGCCATCTAGTACTATTTAAAAATTCAATATGATCAAAGGACAACAATTCTTCAATCACAATAAAGATAAAGTCGATCTTGACCTCCCTCGTTCATCCTCATTAATAATGTCCTAACTCTTTCATCTATCCTCTCCCACACATTCAATGGTGTCGAGTGAACTCTCCCATGACAACGAGATCCTTGTCAATGAGTGAAGAGCGTTCGATGAAACAAAAGCCGGAGTCAAAGGTCTCGTTGACTCCGAAATCACATCTGTGCCTCGTATCTTCGTCCACCACCAAGACAACCACCCATCAAACGTCCGATCCGACACCGTTACCACCATCCCAACCATAGACCTCCAAAACGTGCAACATGACGCCACACTCCGCTCACAAGCCATTGAAAAGATCAAGCATGCCTCCCAAACATGGGGATTCTTCCAGGCAACTCATTTGAATTCTTATTCTAATTTCATTTTGTTGCTTAATTTTAGAATAAAATATTTTTGTAGAATTTCCCAAGGACACCATTCATAGTAGTTGAAATGAACGCTTTGACTAAATGTCTTAAGGTTGTGATAAAATATATGTTTGAAGTCTTGTTTTAGTAGAGTTTATTAGAAACTCTATAAATAGAGTTTTTAAAATCCTATTATAAATTAGGGAACTCTAGGAAAAAAAACTAAAAAATAATAGTCGATATAGAGAGAACAAACTAAATCTAGTCATTAAATTATACTTGAATGATTGAGATTGATCCAAATCTACCGATAAAGCTTTTTTTTTAAACTCAACTATAACTAAACACATAAGTTTGTACTCAATTTTTGTGTCTATCAACTTTAAGTTAGTTTATCATGATTCTTTGTTCCCAACGTTATTGCTATTTTCTTAATAAATCTTGAGAGGGGAGATCCACAAATTAATAGGAGTACTATGAAAGTGAAGAAACTTAAAAGGACCAAATTAATAGTAGTATCTTTGAAGACTAAAGTTTAAAATGAATTTTAGGAAATAATTTTTCTCACGTAATTAGCTTGTAAAGATGAGTCAACACACTTTTGAGCAGATTCGTCATTAAAAATTTATATTACAGTCACCCTATTTTTAATAATGATTTTTCAATTAATTATATATTATGTAATTCAATCACCTTATGAAATTTCCAATTTTATCCCCTCATCTTATTTAATATTTTTTTTAATCAATTTACTATGAAATTGTATAAATTTTTATCTCTGTTTATATGTTTATCTTTATTCATGTTTATTATATTATAATATGTAATTATCTTCTATCCATATAGTAATTATTTTATATTACGTTATTTCTTTATCTTCCTTATATTTTTAATAATAATTTTTTATTAGTTATATATATTACAAGATCTTGCACATGATTATTATATACTGTATATATCACTTTATTTTTGGAAAGATATTTTAAAAATATGTTGTTTTAATTTCTATCTTCTTTATATTATACTATTTTTAATTTTTAATTCTATCTATATCTATACTTTGTGAGCCCTATATGTGGTTAATTCACATACAATATTTTTTCCCCTTTTATATTTCCAAAACTTTTATGTTTATTTAAAGGCAGAATACATAAACACCTCCCTGTACTTGGGCCAATTGGTCACTTAGCCCCCTGTACTTTAGCCCTAACCGTTTAGCCTCCTATAGTTTCACATTGCGACCTATTGAACCCCTATTGAACCACTTATCCCAGCTTTTTTAGGAGTGTGGTGCACGCACAATGATGTATTATATTGTATTGCCACAATGGCGATGACATGGATGCCATTGTGGTAACACAATATAACACATCATGTCATCGCCATGTCATCCATGGCATCCATGTCATCACCATTGTGGCAATACAATATAACACATCATCGCGCGTACACCACACTCCTAAAAAAGCTGGGATAAGTGGCTCAATAGGGGTTCAATAGGTCGCAATGTGTAACTATAGGAGGCTAAATGGTTATGGCTAAAGTATAGGGGGCTAAGTGACCAATTGGCCCAAGTACAGGGACCGTTATGTATTCTGCGTTTATATACATACTCCTAATACATGACTTAATGCTTCCATATGTAGACATAGTATAGTCGTCGTTTACTTCAGAAGTCAATTTTTTGCACCATGTTATCCTTTCATGATTTCGGGTTCATATAATCATATGGTACGCGTAATTAACGTATTACAATTTCCTCATTATTTTCCTTCGGGTTTGCAAGCATTGCTTTATCCTTACTAACCTACTCGGCTAGCTACTCCCACGATCTGTCCCTCAAACAGATTATAAGCTATCATAAGTTTAATTACGTTCAGAACAAAGAGGCCATATATTATACTTATGTTGATCAATTTAGACCTTATATTGGTACCACAGTGGATGATCCGGTGATTATAGTCGTACAAATTGCAAGAGTAAAAAATGTTAAAGGTAATTTTTACATACAATATAACTATTATATATTATTTAAATGTTATTAGTTTATTTAATCTATAGTATACTACTTTATTTATGTAGATTAAAGAAAATTACTTAATGCACGTGGTCCTACAAGAGTTTTTATTGATGATTCTCTTATATCAGAAATTGTTGAATTCAAAAAAGCGAGGTAACAATTTGGTAATTAAAACTGTAATTAAGATGTTAATTTTAATGATTATTTTACTCAAGTTTTTATTTAATGTTTTTTTATATGTCTTATCAAGTCTACTGATTCATCTGATCTCAAGAAGATAACTCCTATTTTAAGTGCACCCTCTTCTATTCAGTTTTTAGATATTAAATTTTGGAAGATAATTGATCAATCGAGATATATTTAAACTGAGCTAAAATCGTATAGATATTTGTGGAGTTTTTTCATATATAAAAAGTACAGGGCATTGGAAGAGAAATTTATTTTAGTAATAAAAAAAAGTAAGCAAAATTAATTAGTCAATCTTAAACAAAATAGCCGAGCGTGAAGGTGCATTAGAAAAACTAATTAAAAATCTTATCTCAACTAAAGGTATCAAAAGGTAGCTTACAGATATATATTTACAAAATAAGTATATATTAATGGGAATTTCTAATGTGTGTATCCATGGGCACATAATATATAAGGATACTTATTTTGGTAAATTTAATTATTGTTTATTAATTTTATTTTTTTTAAAGGATTTACTAATTTTAACTTAGGTGATAGTTTTGAAATAATTTCCAAAATTAATATGGTTATTGTGTGCCCATAAACACACGTTAGCCAAACCGTATATTAATCGATCAACTTCATTGAACAGCTAACCCATACAAACCCTACTTAAACCAACCTCCCTCATGGCTCATTCTCATCATAACGATTCATTCTACCAATCTAATAATGAAGAATAAACCCAATATATAAAACCCATATGCCAAAACCATGTTAATGCCCAACAAAGGGCTGCCCTTTTTTTGCCCTTTTTTCGGTGAGCAACCTTAAATATCCTTATATATCTATATATCAAATCAAACAATATATGTTCCATCAATTTATTTATATACCCTATACTGTTTATCTTTTGTAATTTAGAAATTAGGTATTTATTTATGAATAATCACTATGATTATATGCTATCTCTATTTTCAGGAGAATAAAAGATTTATCTTAGTCCAGATAGTATTTAATTTGCGAAACAATCGATAAAAACACAAATCATGGTCCTATTTATTCATTTGAACACCTAAATTTAATCCAATGATTTGGTGTTCCAAACCATGTATTGAAATTGAAGGTAGGAGTTCCCGTAATGCTACTCAGGAATATTGGTCAATCATCAGGATTGTGTAATGGTACCATATTGTTAGTCACACGGCTTGGAAATTATGTCATTAATTGAAACAAGGATAATTTCTGGAATCAAAAGTGGAGATCATGTTCTTATACCACGAATGTTGCTTACGCCATCAGATACTAGATACTCATTTTGGTTTCAGAGGAGGCAATTTTATAAGAAAAAATTTCAAAACTTAACATCTTTAGGTATTATAAATTTCCTACATTTCTAAATTACGGACATTATAATATATATTTCCTAAATAAATACCTAATTTAATAAAGTTTTAAATTTTCTCATGTAGGTTTATGGACATATACAAGATCAAATCGTTCAATTCTTTATGCCTTAGTTAGCTGTCATTTTCACTCTAATTAGGAAAACGTTTTTTTTCAAACTCAATACAGTCATATTGCTTAAATTCTCTTTCTTATAATTCTAATAGATAAATAATGAATCTACAGTGCAACATCTTATGTGTAGTTCTATACTGATATGGAATATTCCTACAAACGCATTAAAAATGGTTTAAAAACACCATTCCATTGCAAAATTAAAATAAAACAATTAATTAGCATAGAAAAAATGGCTACTATATACAACGTCCGTAAGATATTATTCCCCAATACTTTTACAAATACAATTACAATACTTGATTTCTAATATTAACTATTTATTTGATCATAAAAATTATATTATTTCAAACAATTTATAGCCTAATAAATATATTATATATGAATTATTATATTAAAAAACTTATTACAAAGCTCCCGGACAAGGCCCGGGTCATCAAGTAGTTAGCTTATAAAGATGAGTCAACACATATTAAGAGTAAAACCTTTTTTCCCCTTTATAATTATATTTTGGCTTTTATGACTTATCTCTTCACCCTTATCAACTACTAAGTCTGTTTTGTTTATCAAATTCTTTTCTTATCAAAACTTTTTCTCTATAACGGATCAATATATAGGTTGTCAACCATGGGATCCCTATTGATTTACTTGACGAAGCATTAGCGAGCACACACATGTTCTTCGAGCAAGACAACTCCATCAAGAGTACCTACTACAGTCGCGAGGCCGAGAAGAAGGTGTTATACAACATCAACTTCGATCTCTACTCGCGCCGAAAAGCCGCTGACTGATGGCGCCAAACCCGTCCAAGAAGGATGAGCTCCCGGCGCTGTGCGGGGAGTCCTTGTTCGAGTACGGAAGCCGAGTCATGGAGCTAGGGAGGCTGATCTTCGAGCTCATATCTGATGGGCTTGGGCTGGGCCCAAATAAATTGTTGGACTTGGGTTGCGTAGATGGGCTGACCATGCTCTGCCATTACTATCCGCCGTGCCCGGAGCCCGAGAAGACCATGGGGACCTCCATGCATTCTGATAATGACTTTGTAACATTGTTGTTGCAGGACAAGGAGATTGGTGGGCTCCAGGTTAAGTGTGAGGGTCGATGGATTGATGTTCCTCATGTGCATGGAGCTATTGTGGTCAACATTGGCGACTTATTACAGGTAACCGATCTGATCTAGTCATGGGTCCGGGTTCCTCGGTTCGGTTCTAGTTCTGGACCGGTTCCCGCAGGATTCGTGTCTGGTTCCGGGAGTATTTAAAAAAATTAAATTTAAAAATATTGATTTTAAGATTAAGTAAAATCTTGTATCCAAACTCTTTATTTTAACTAGATCCTACATCAAAACTAAACCCGAAACTTTAACTTTAGCAAAAAAAACCTAAAATCGTAAGATTTAACTTTAATTTTCTTAAAATAATATTTAAATAAAATGTAGAACTACGGGTTCTGGGACCGGAACCGATGGTTCCTTGGAATCGGGACCGAAACCGGTTGACCCCTGGTGCCGGAACCGACGGTGTTTTCCGGTTCGATTTCGGTTCGGTTCCGAACCCACGACTAATATGATCTTTAGCAGATGAGATAAATGACCTAAATGTGAAAGTCTATTAGTCATTTGATTCATTTCTTTTAAAACATAGGTATTTTTGGGCTGAGTAAAATTATCCGATTCGTTGATCTGATAAAAAAAATTTGTCGATTTGATCCGTAATTATTCGTTTAAAATTTATCCATATCCAATTCGGCTAATTTTTTTATGGGCCAATATATTAATGGGGCTCACGCCCGTTCATACACCTACCACACAAGTCCAATAGTTCCATTCTAAAATCAATTGGAAATAAGAGGAGTAATCCAATTGCTTAAGCATTTCGCAATATATCAAATGTTCAACTATAGTTTAAAAGTTTAAGATAGTTATTGGTCGGATTAGAAAATATCCAAATTGGATATTCGTTGATCCGATGTAAAATTAGACTTAAATCTAACAAAAGCAATGAGAACTTTGAAAAATTGATGGTTCGAATATCAGTTATCGGATATCCAACTAATAACGAATTGGATATGAATTCATTTTTTTTTAAAATATCGAATATCCAGTATATTGGATCGGATGGAATATATACATATGCTCACCTCTAGTCATTTCTTTCAAACAAATACAATTCAAATTAAAATATCACTCAACATTTAGACTTCTTTCAAACAAGAGTTTGTGTTTTGAATTCATGTTTTGTATAGTTGATAACAAATGACAAGTTGAAGAGTTTGGAGCATAGAGTGTTGGCTAACAAGAGAGGGCCAAGGATGTCCATAGCTTGCTTCTTCAGCACGAACTTGGACCCGAACTTGAACACGATCCGACCCATTCAAGAGTTATTATCACAAGATAATCCTCCACGATATCGGGAGACCACCATAAGGGACTACACTGCTTTCTCCCAAGGCAAAGGAATCGACGGCACTTCGGCTCTTTCCCATTTCAAGATTTGATCAAATGCAAACTCTGAACTTGTAATGCATGAAGGGGTTTGATCACAAGCATGACTTTGAAGTTATAATGCATGGATATATAATTAGTACTCTTGTAACGGATCAATGCTAATGTGTGTTTATTTCTTCATGAGCTTACTCTATGACTAAATCACTTTAAGAATTGATCAAATGCAAAGTTGAGGTTATAATACACGATCTAACACTTGTTTATGCATATCTATACAACTATCAATTACAAGTCTGTTTGGATTGCACTAAAAAATACATTATATATCCTTCATTATAATGCAAAATTTAATATAAGATTATATTAAATATTGGATTATAATGTAAGATAATGCATTTTCAAATGTGACAATGTAGTGTATTAAGTACATATCATGAATTTGCTCTATATCTATTAATCTCCGCCTAATTTTGATTCAAAGAAAAAAACAATCTTGCATAGCAAAATTTTAAATCTAGGCGAACAAAATACAATATAAATAAGAACACTAATGTTTTGTCTATAAATCCAACTTACATATAAATATAAAATATATACTGTATATCCTTCATCTATTTTCACCACTTCAGAGCACCTCCAATGATGAGAGACCCTAAAATATTATTATTTTTTATATTTTTACTCTTGGAGACTCGTTGAGTCTCAAGCACTCCAATGATAGACACTGTCTGGGTCTCTCATGTTTTTGTTTTTATTTTTAATATTTAGTAATAAATTACATATATAACGTCAAATAATATTATAATAGTATTTTTTATCTTATTTTATATTAATATAATATTTTTTTTAATAATTTATCATCATTATTAGTGACCCATGAGGCTCCGCTAAAACGAAATCTGGGGGTCAAGATGGGGGTACCCCTGTCCAAGGGAAAGAGGGTCTGCCCGATAAACCCAAGAAAAACTAAAATTCAACTATGTGAAAATTTATATTTTAATATTTTAATAAATCATAATCAAAATATTAAAATAAGACATTACAAACATATTATTCACGTACTTAACACGCTTAAAGCATAAATACACAAGATAATTCATAAAGCAAAATACACCAAATACTAGAAGTCGTGAAATAACACAACAAATATGATTAAGCATAAAATAACATGTTACACATCGCCCCCCCTGAAGGCCATATTGGGTGCTATATTCTGAGACTTCAAGTGGTGCACTCATTGAGGTTGAGTTTGGAGTTTAGAAATAGTTTGAAGTGTTTTCGGTTTTTTGATCATTGATGAGATTCATAAAAGTTGTAGTGAAATTAAAAGGAGGAGTTGGATCCATAATTTCAAGAAAAATAAAGGAGAAATTTTGATAGATGGAAGTGAGAATAGATTTTGGTGTGGGTTAAGTAAGAACATTGTGTCCTATATATAGACACAATATAATATTTTTTATTTAAAAAAATTTAAGAAACATGTTACATATATTTAAGACAAAATTTCTTATATTATATTTTAAACATATATAAAATGGATGTCTATAAATAGATGATTTTATTTTATGCATTTAAAAAAATGAAAAAAAATATATAATAGCAAAATGTAAAAAAAAAATTTATAAGTGTAATACTCGGGTTCATTTTTTCTTCTAGGTCGGGAAACGAGTTTAAGCTTCATAGTTAACGTAAGCAATCGAGTTCTTGACTTGCAAGTAACCTCGTTTGAAGCTATATCCATAGTCTATAGTCCGTTTAAAAAGATGTGTTTAAAAACACCTATATAATTATTATTATCCAATCCAAATTCTTTTAATCCTATTTTAAATTCCATCTTATTTTAACAAAATTTTAGCCAAAAAGATAGATTCCATATCTTAACCACGTTCAAGATTGATAGCTAATCTCGTTATACTTTCGGATCACACGATATCAATAAAAACCAAATTTTGTGTTACCTTAATTATAGTTAACCATAATTATATCTTTTCCCTTCCTTATTTTAATCCCAACCTTCTTCTCGTCCTCGATTATTCCGGGTCCTCTCTCGTTACCCTTCCGGTATATCACCACCAACAAACCTTTGATTCTCATTGCCTTCACATTCAACACCAAGCGGGTCTATTGTGCGCACACCGGTGGGGAGGTCGTCACTCATCTTTTTCGTTGTCGTGGTGAACGCAGCCATTGCCTCCGGTAAGCATCTGCACTTCTTGTGGGTGGGAATTTCAGTCCGGGACTAGGGTACGGGGTGACTAGACAAGGGGGTAGATGTGTTAGTATAGGCGTGAGTATTGAGAAGAGACGAGTTGGGTGAGCCGCCGGCGAGGCCGGTGCGACTGCGAGTGATGTCGAGGAGTTTAAACCCACGTTTTCTCTGATCTATAGAGGAGGAATCGTGTACATGTATATGTATGCAGATCTACATAGGAGGAATACTTAAATTAATAATTCGTAGAGGTTTTATTTATTAGATTATTAGATTACATTTGTAATCGTGTACATGTATGTTTGTAGAAATTCAGTGGTGAGAAGTTTCTCCAAGTGGGTAACTTAATTGGGTTGTTAGATGGGTTTTATTAATTAATATGTTAGGTTGCAGAATTAATGGGGATATCTTAGAGGGCTAAGTTGGTTTGGGATAAAAGAATTGGTCAACTAGGGGTTAAAATTAGCACGGCTCTAGCATATCTAATTTATCACTTTATAATTTTCTAGGGAATCGTTTCCGCTCGTGTTCTTAATTTTTGTCTTCATCAGAGGATTCCTATCTTCGAGGTAAGTCGTTTTCGACTTGCTCGGTTCTTGTCTCCCTTGTTAGATTGCGTATCGATATTGTAGGGCGGGTTTTGGGAACTAGTCCCGAATACCTTTTAAATTGTTTTGAACTCCTTGAGTGTTGTGTGCGAAAATGATTTTAAATGTGTTTTATCGGAAAATATTTTGGAACGTTTTCTCTGTGTTGGTACCGTTTCCGACACGGCCCATTGTAGCTGGTGTTGAGGAAGAGTTGGCTACTTTGACCCGTGTGACTGGGAAAAACCGTACCCCTTCAAACAAAAATTATTATCTGTGTGTTTTTGGCAAGCGCTCCAGTGGAGGCTTAGCCCGGAGTTAGAAGGGAGATTGGGAAGTGGAGTGGGAGGGCCTGCCTCTGCACTCGGCGCGGTGATGAGCGCCTTGGAAGACGGATTGTGGACAAAGGAAGAATTGCTTTGCTGTGTGACTGTGATTGTGAATGTGACTGGTGTGACTGATATAACTAATTTAGGTATTGGCCTTTAGAGTTATGATTGCGATTGTGGATTTGTATGCTGACATTAGATAACTGATTTCAAAACGTTCTACAGTTCCGTATTCTTTCTAACTTGGTAGATTAGACGCTGACCCTTCGGGGAATATTTTTCAGTTCCAGGTATGAATCAGGGAGCCGTGCAGGAACCGAGGCCAGATGGTGGGCCGGAGCGGTAAAGAGCGCGTGTCATAGTGGGATGGGATTATTTTTACGATAGTTTAGTTGTGTTATTTTTAGGATGTTATTTTTATTAATATGTTAGAGTTGGTATTATGACTTGTCTTCTGTTTTCGTCGAATGATTTTATTGTTGGTGATGATTCGTCAGATTCAGGATATTTATAATTAGGTTTTCGGGAATTCATGCATAACTGCGTTTTCTATATTTTTATAAAAGAAAAGTTGGATGTTTTTATTTCGTTTTCTTGTCGTGCCCGCGTTGCAAGATCCTAAAGTGTAGTTGTCAACCTATTTAATAGTACCTAGTAAGGTCTATTTCTTAGTGCCCCGTCGGAAGTCGGGGTGTTACAATAAGTAAAGGGGAAAAAACCAATACAATTTATAATTATAGGTGTAGCCAATAAACAATTTCCACTTGTCCATTAATTTGAATGAGAGCTCAGCTCTCAACGTCTCTAATGGGAGAAACGTCCCAACCCTTTTCCATTTTTTTATTTCTCTTCTTTTTAGGGCGCCAAGGGAAGGGGAAGACCTACAATTGTACGCTGATAGGAGCTCGGAGGCAATCCGTGTGGTGTTAACAAGAGAATCAATGTACACAGTCTATTTTATTAGTCGCATCCTCCCACCCACGAAACAACGGTACCACCGACAGAGAAGATGGCGTTGGTGGTAGTGACCGCTGGGCGAAGATCGATTACACTCTTATTTTTAGGCTCACCCCATCCAGGTTCTCTCGGACCTCCCTCTCTGCCGAATTCTTCATCATCTCGCACTCTTGGGAATAATGACTAAGTGGGCGGTCGAACATTTTAAGTTCGACATCAATTACCTCCCTAGGACCGCCATGAAGGGGCAAACTCTTGTCGATTTTATGGTGGAAGTTAGTTTCCCCAAAACCAATGAGAGTTTGGAGGAGTGAAAGGTTTTTGTGGACGACTTGCGCTGTGATGCGGGTGGTGAGGCCAGAGTTGTCTTAACCGGACCTGTTGAGGGGTAAAATTTCATGCCTTTTAAAAATTTCATGATTATCCATAAATATTATGAAAATTAATTACAAAATATCAATGTGATTAATTTTCATCAAACAAAGCCAAATTTTAGGAACTGAAAATTTGAGCCTTAAAATTTAGTGTCAACATGGGCCCTAATTAAACAAGGTCCAATTTCTATTCAATGGTCCAATTCCTATTCAATTGGAGGCAAGGAGTGCAACCAGGAAACTTCTACATTTCCCATTCCAAACCCATTTTTCTTGCTTCTCATGCCTTTTCTTTTAGTTTGGGTCTTCATGTTTTGTTTGACCTGCCTGAGGGTGAATTTTCTTTGCTTTCTACTGATGTTAGGGGTCGTGTTATCTCCCGTTTGATTACTACTTAGCCCCTTTTCTTTTTTCATAAATGGGCTAAAAGTCCGGAGAGTGCCGCCTCTCCTTCGACCAAAAAAAAGTAGTGGGTTAAAATGGAAAAAAAAGAAAGGAAAGAGAAATAAAAGAAAATTATTTTTCTTAGAGGAGCAGTTAATTTGTAACCTCCCCCTTCCATCTTTCACATTAAAAAGGCAATTCATCAAATCTCTTCTTGTTCCGTACACAAAAGTTGTGTACATAAAAAAATCAAAGGGAGAGAAGTCGAGAGTAAAAAGTTGGGGTTGCGCTCTACGTTTATCCATCTTAAAATTCCGACCTTGTTCAAATTTTTTTTCATGTCATTTTAAATCAGGGGTAAAGGATTTAAGTGGATCCTCCCTGATTTTTTATGGCTAAATTGTTCAAACTCATTTTAAATCGGGGACAAAGGATTCAAGTGGATCCTCCCTGATTTTCTATGGCTAAATCGTCAAAATTGGGGTTGCACCTACTCTCTTTGAAATATGCGCGATCCAAGCTTTGCAGTCATTGCAAATAATCTGTGAAAGGGTGCAACTCAAGCGTGGCTTGGGGTTGCACCTACTCTGTTTGAAATATGCGTGATCCAAGCTTTGCTTGGGTTCGTTGCAAATAATATGTGAAAGGGTACAACTCAACCGCTGCTTGGGGTTGCACCTACTATATTTGAAGTATGCGCGATCCAACCTTTGCTTGGCTTCGTCGAAAATAATAATGTGAAAGGGTGTAACTCAAGCGCGACTTGAGGTTGCACCTACTCTCTTTAAAATGTGTGCAAGCTTTGATTGGGTTCGTCACAAATAATCTGGGAAAGGGTGCAACTCAAGTGCGGCTTGGGGTTGCACCTACTCTCTTTTAAAGATGTTTGCGATCCAACCAAAACCAACATTACCGCTCCTCCCTTTGTGGCCCGAGTTGGCACAAGCGTGCATGAAACTCGTGCAATGGGGTTGGATGAAAGGTGAATTATCGAGCCCCCCCAAAAAGGTTAAACAAAAGTGAAAACTACACAAGGAAATAAATACAAACGCCATATGGGCCAAAAATCCAATTACATCATGGTTCGGCATGTTCTATACAGACTCGCGCGAAGCCACAAAAATCTTAAAACCTAAAAACCCATCACTTTGGGATGTCGGCGTTGGGAGGATCTATGGCAAGCTGAGTAAGAGGAGTGGCTTGAATTGGTGGCGGGTCGTCCGTGGGTGCGTCCTCTTTCTCCTTGACCTCTCCCCCTTCCAAGAAGAACCCACATCGCCCACGGGCTCTTTCTCAGGCTCCACCATGTCCAAACCATAGTTGGGGATGAAGAAGGCAATGCGAGGGTTGATATACTTGTACTTCTCAACTGCCTGCCTAACCTCAACCCGCATGGCTTGGCAGTTCATCCCCTCGTTCACGGCCCCCATTAGCTCCTGGAACTCCTCACTCTTGACATACTTCGAGCCTACCTTTTCCACCTCCTTATTGAGCTCTTTAACGCGCTGACTAAGGCGTCCGACCTCATCCTCTACCTCCTTCAAACTTGCCTCCTTAGATTTGGCATACTTGTGCTCCGTGCAAAAGTTTTTCTCCGTTGTGGACAAGGACAACTTCACCTTCTCGTGCTCCTCGTCGAGCATCTTGGAACGCTGATGGCGGCCCACTACTTCCTTATCCTCAAGGCCATTTTATTAGCATTTATCATTGAAAAACACAAAACATGAGGATTAATCAAATAATAAAAAATAAAAACATTGAAAGAGGGCATGTACCCTGGTCGTCATCGTCTTGCGGAAAGAGAAGATTCAATCCTGCACACTCGAGACGATCTTGGGTCAAGAATTCTTTGTGTGACTATGGTGCCTCTGCTCTGAAGCGTTTCTTATCCTTGGCTATCGCCTTCTAAGACACCTTGTCAGGTTTGACATAGGATAGCGGCGTGGTAGGGAAGTTAAAAAGCAACCTAATACGGTCGCGAATCAGGAACCATTTCTCCCTTCAATGCCCCAAGTTGGAGGGAGTGGTGATAAGATCCACGTGAGGGAGGCTAAGATTTATAAAGCAACCTTGAAGACTCGGCAACAACATCGTGTGCATGGTTTCACGATCGGGCTCTTCACCAATCTCGTTGCAGCGTATGGTTTACGTGTAGAGGTAACTCCACACGTTAGGAAATAGTTGTCGGCAGAGATATTTAACATCCACAGATAATTTTCTATATGCCCGACGAGTGGGAGCCGAAAACCATCTTGAAGACTGTGATAGTACATCCCCACGCAACCCTTGTAGACCCCCAAGGAGTTGCCTCCCTCTACGGCTAGGGCTAACTCGACCCCCTCAGGCCATGAGAAATCCATTGAAATATCCTGAAGTTTTTCCATTCCCAAGGTTGATTCGGCACCATCAGGAAGGAACATCTCGAGCTCTTGATTCCAATTCATAGGAACTCAGTCCTCGGTCACAAGCGGTGTAGCAGAGACGCGACTGTCAATATTGTTGGAACAATCGTTGTTCCATGGTTTCTCTTAGTTTTGATGATAACAAACTTAGTTGGTATAACTTGCTTCTTCATGTAAGTGTTTCAGGAAAACAGGTACATGGTCACGAGTGATGGAACATTGTGAGGAACGATGGAGGGAACGAGTGACAGATTTAGGAAGCGCGTCTCGAAAGAAACACGACATTCTATTAATGGCAAGTTACCAGATCTTCTGCGAGCGATCTTTTGTAAAGATACGGTAGCTGTAGGCGGTTGCTTGAGAAGATCAAAGGAAGGATAAGATCAAAGTTCACACGATCTTATCTAGGAAATCCGAGATCATTCGGTTTTGGCACGAATCGGGATGGTTGAGGAGTCAAATCACAAACAATACTTTCTCCTATTATTGTGGGATTTGTTAAGTGGAAAATCTGCATAATTAGGCAAGAATTACGTATGAGATCAGACTTGACATTTCTTATAAATAGCTAGGTTATAGCTAGGGTTAAAGTGTGGTTGATTACGGCGAACTTGTAGAATGAGCTTTTCAAGTATACGAGTGTGTGGCTTTTTTCGGTGAAGAATCCACAAGTAAGTGAGTACTTAGGTCAGTAGTTTGCTTCCACTTAGGTCTACGCTTAGGGCTGTAGAAGTCTAGTTGGTTGAACTTTGGTTGGTGTCTTAGTTACCAAGGGAACTTGACTTGCCTTGTAATCGTTGAAACTTAATAAAAGTATTCTATTGAAAATCCTCTGAGAAGGAGTCTCAGGGGTAGAGGTTTTTCTTTCTACGACTTGTTGGTCGGACAGAAAGTTTTCCTCTATAAATTTTGTGTTCTTATTGTTTATTTTCGCTGCCCAGAGAACATTGCTAGTTCCCTGACTTGTTACTAACGCTTCACGATCCAACAATTGGTATCAGAGCTAGTTCCCTGACTTCACGATCAACCAAGCCTCCACTGCTTGTTGCTTGGGAGTATGACCACTGGAAGAAGCTCTTTGTCATATGGCTCAAAAGCAATGACTACCAAGCCTAGTCGATCATTGAGGATGGAGACTATGTCGTTCCTGAAGCCAAGAAGAACAAAAAATCTAAATGGGGTCCAACTGAATGGATAGGAATTGAGAAAAACTACAAGGCACAGATGCTACTGAACAAAGCCTTGGGTGCTGAAGATCTTCTAATAGTAGTCAACTGCGAAACCGCTAAAGATGCATGGGAAGCCATTGAGCAGATGCACATCGACAGTGTAGATCTGAAGGAAAGCTACCAAAAGGAGGCTAAGAAGGAATTCTACAATTTCAAGATGAAGGATGGAGAAACTATTGCCACATACCAATCTCGGTTTGAAGGCTTGGTGAGTCGCATTAATCATCTTGGTATTGGGAAATCCATCACTCACTCTGAGAAAATCTCTGTGATCGTTGATGGTCTCGGTCCCAAGTACGTGGTTACGAGAGGCCTCCTCAAATAAAATCCAATCACGAAGACTTGCAAGCTTCATGAGATCTTTGGAAAGCTGACCAACTATGAGCGATATGAGAAAGACAACGGTGGTGCTCCAAGCTCCAACAAGGGCATTGCTCTCAAGGTGGAGAAGGCCATCGAGAACATCACTACTGGAAGGGATGATGATGAGTTAAAGAAGGACTCTGATGTGGCTCTCATAACCAAAGCAATGAGATCGTTCTACAGGAGAGGCAAGAAGCAAGGTGCCATGAAGGAAAGAGTGAACTTCGAGAAGAAGGAGATCAAGGACGTTACCTGTTTCAACTATCAAGAAAAGGGTCACTATGCTAAGAGTTGTCCCAAAGGTAACGAGTTTGGGAACGAGAAGAAGAAGGCCTACATCGCTGCATGGGATCTTGACTCAAATGATGAATCTGAATTGAAGATCTGCACTATGACTCTGAAGACTGAAGATGTCGACCAAGAGGTAACTCCTAAACAATTTCTTGCTAGATTAGAAAATACTAAACAATCTGATCTGGTGATTCTAGTTAAAAAGCTTTTTGAAGATAATTCAAAAATGCAAGATGAAATAGAAGTTGTTGATGAGAAATGTCTTAATCTTGAAGAAAAATTATCAGAGTCAACTGTTACTAGTGTTGTTCCTTGTTTTGAGTGTAAAGAATTAAAAGAAGATGTTAAGGCTCTCACCGAAACCAATAACTAACTTACTAACTTAGAACCGATTTGCTTGTTTTTAAACTCAAAAAGGAGGAACTAAAGAGTGAACTCGACAAAAGAACTTGTGTTGTGTTTAATCCGGCTAAGTTTGGTATTGGTTATGCTAAAGACAAATCTGAATATCCTCCAGATGACCTTAGCTTTGAAGAAAAGATGGAAAGGAAAGCTAGGGAACATCAATCTGCTAGAGATAAAGTTACTTATCTAGAGGGTGGGGTTAAGATTCTTGAGAGTGGGTTAAATGAAAACTTAGAATGGTATGCTGGTAAAACTGCTCACAAGATATATCTAAAACAGTCTCAAGGGAACCAACACAGAGTTCCTTCCAAGGAACGTGCGAAGGAATGAACCCTCCAGAAACCACATCCTAAGCACTATCTTGGCTATTATTATAGGGTGTTCTATCACTGTGGTAAGGGAGGTCATGTCCAAAAGGACTGTAAGGTTAGATTAGAAGTGTTTAACAAGAAGGTTCAGAAACAAAACCCAGGGAACAACAAGAATCAGTGGTCTGGTAAGAGAAATCAAGGGTATGACAAATCTCATCAGAATAAGAAGAAACTATCTCATCAACCACAAAAGAAGCAAGATTCTAAAACTGATAAAGGGAAAAACCATGTTGATCTCTCAAACATTGCTTCTTGTTGTAAGAGTCCACAGAAAGTGTAACATCCCCGACCAAAGCGCATACGTCATTCTGCATTCATATAAGATTAATAGTATATGGATAGTATAATGACATGATATATAATGAGTTTTTAAAAGTAATATTTATTTTCTAATTAAGTTTATTATATTTTAAAAAGTTTTTAACTAAAAAATTAATTAATAATTATTTCAGGGTAAAGTTTGTAGTAAAGAAGATTTGAGGGTGAGAATCGCAATTTCGAAATTTTTTTGCCGACTTCGGTTATCTATAGCCGACTATGTTTATATATATATAATAGGCTTATATATTCTTGCATGTTAAGCTACGAAACAAAAAAAAAGAAGAGAATGAATCGAATTGGGAGTTCAAGAGTTTTGTAAAAGAGAAGGTTTGATTTTGGTGTTTGTTTGTCGGATCTGGTACGAGATCTCTTCTATCGGGTTTTAATCTCGAAATACAAGTGTGATTTGGTAAGTTTTTAATTAGTTAATAGTTTATCTGGATTTTATTGATTTTTCCAGATCTATATCTACAGTTGCATTTGATTGAGAAATGAGTTGATTTATAGTTTTCAGGGGGTGTTTTCGATATCGGATTATTCGGTAAAAGATTTCAGAGTATGTTTAAGGTTTCGTTTTGTAAGGATATTAGGGAGCCCTTTGATCAAGTTTTTCAGAAAGGTTTGAAATAGAAAAATGTTCTTATATATATATAGTTTATTGTTGTCAAGTTTTAAAGGATTTGGAATTATGCACAAGAAGTTGTAATGCATACTGGAATTTCATTACATTTGGGGTTAGGATTTGTATGAGCAAATAGCCTAATTTGCATTGGGTTACATATAGGAGCACCAATCATAGATCGTGGTCAAGAACAAGGGGGAGAGATATAGTATATATCCTAAACAGGTGAGTATAGACTGGAGATTCAACCCTATGTGCTATATGTGCCATACGGATATATGTGCTTTATGGATATATGTGCTATATGAACTATATGGATATATGTGGTATATGGATTATATGGATATATGTGTTTTATATGACAGCTCTAAAATTTTCAGAGTTGTTTGCACAGAAAGTATGTTAGCAGATGGCATATGATATATGATTACAGAATGCACTTGATTGCATAGCATATTGCATGAGATTAAAAGGATCTGTGACTGTCTTGCCCTGAATTTGTATACAAAAGGGACCTACGGGTCATACATGAGGCCTAAGATGCCTAAGAGATGGTATATGAGCAAATGAGGCCTAAGATGTCTAAAAGTCGAAAGTGGAGGTAATGGAAAAAAAAAGAAAAGAAAAGAAAAGTTGGTAATGGAAAAGAGTCGGTAATGGAAACCCGGAGCAGATTCAGGCTTGAACAGTTCACAGAATAATGAATCGGATACATCGTCATTTGCATTTGCATAGTAAATTCCTATATGACGTATGTATAATATGTATGTATATGTACATGGACTAAATGTTTGACTCTATGTGAAATAATTGACGATGGTTTATATTTACTGAGTATGCGACTCACGTGAATCGCAAAATAATTTTTCAGGTTCAGCTAGTTCTTACTGACGTGTGTCCGTTTAGAGGTCACATTCATATAGGTCGGTCGGCTGAAGCTCAATGCAACCTTCTCCTCCTCATTTTGCATCATAGACATATGGGTTGTGATAAAAGTTAGAGTAATAGATGTTTTAGTATGAGAAGTAACGACATAGATGTGTGTGTGCGCAACCTTTTATGGTTGTTAATTCCGCTATGTGCTTACGTGAATAGTTGATATATGTCTATTATCTGTTTATATAAGAGATAAGTTTTACTAAGTATACGTCATAGGGTGTAAGGGTGTCACAGTTAGTTTTTGGTATCAGAGCAGGGATATGATTCTTTAAGGGTATGCATTCATAAGCATATGTAATTGACATTAGAATTGCATTCATGAGCATGATGCACAAAGGAGAGAAGGTTCAGCCATGCCAGTCAGTCTATAGAAGCATCTCATACAACACTACATAAGCATACATTTCATACACATGAACTATTAGAAGAGGAAGTACAGAGGAAATGGTAAAGGTACATACAGTATATCGAGATTGTGTAATATCAGTGGATACAGTAAAGTTACCAACTGATTTGATCTTGTTATTCTTATATGAGTTTGATGTTATATTGAGTATGGACTGGTTGTCAAGACGTCATGCTAAAGTGGATTGTTATACCAAAGAGGTAGTGATAAACTCGCCTGGGAAATCTAGAGTAAATTTCTATGATAGACAAATGGTACCCACTTGCTTAATATCTACAACAGTGGCTTTTCGCATGATCAGAGAGGGATGCGAGTCATATTTGGCCCATGTTATAGACTGTACAGTTGAATGTATGAGGTTGAAGATATTTCAGTTGTTAAAGATTATCCTAATGTGTTTCCAAAGGACCTTCCTAGATTGCTACTTGACAGAGAGAGATAGAGTTTTATGTGGAATTAATTAGATATTGCACCAATTTCTATTCCTTCATATAGAATGGCTCCACTTGAGTTACAAGAACTGAAGAATCAGTTACAAGAGTTATTAGACAGAGGGTTCATTAGAGCTAGTATATCACCTTGGGGTGCACCAGTTTTATTTGTTAAAAAGAAAGATGGTACCTTACGGATGTGCATAGATTACAAAAAGTTGAATAGGTGACAATAAAGAACAAGTATCCATTTCCAAGAATAGATGATTTATTTGATCAACTTTAGGGTGCAGAGGTATTTTTTAAGATAGACCTTCGGTTAGGATATCATCAGTTAAAGATAGCTAAAGATGACATTACCAAGACAGCATTCATGAATCGATACGGGCATTATGAGTTTCTGGTAATGCCATTTGGTTTAACTAATGCACCAACAACATTCATGGCTTTGATGAACAAGGTGTTTCAACCTTTTCTAGACAGATTTGTGATCGTCTTTATTAATGATATATTGGCATATTCACGAAGTAAAGAGGATCATGTTGATCATTTGTGTACCGTGCTACAAGTTTTGAGAGAAAAACAGTTATATGCTAAACTGAGTAAGTATGAATTCTGGTTGGATCATGTGGTATTAATTAGGACACATAGTATTTGGAAGGGGTATAGAGGTCGATCCTAAGAAGGTTGAAGCAGTGGTAAATTGGAAAGCACCAACTACAGTTACAAAATTTCGTAGTTTTCTTGGAATGGCTGAATACTATAGACGATTCATTGAAGGATTCTCTATTATAGTTGCACCATTCACTAAATTGTTGCGAAAGAATGCTCCATTCCATTGAAATGTTGCGTTCCAATAGAACTTTGATGAGTTAAAGCACCGTTTGACTACAACACCAATACTGATAATTGCTACATGTACATGAGGGTTTGTTGTTTACACTGATGCTTAATATCAAAGTCTTGACCCTGTCTTAATGTTGGATGGAAAAGTAATTGCCTATACATCTCGACAGTTACAACCAGATGAAGTTTCTTATCTTGTACATGATTTAGAGCTGGCAGCAAAAGTATTTGCCTTAAAGATTTAACGACATTATCTATATGGAGAAACATTCAATATATTTACAAATCATAAGAGTTTGATTTATTTGATGAGCCAAAAGCAGTTGAACATGCGACAGAGGCGCTGGATGGAATTATTGAAAGATTATGATTGTACAATCGAGTATCATCTGGAAAAGGCTAATGCTATAGTAGATGCTTTGAGTCGGATGTCTAGTGGTATGATGACAAATATGCACATGATTTCATTGTCAGATTTGATTGCTTTGCGAGGTCTAAATGCTAGACTATAGTTAGACAGAGAAGGAGTACTTATTGCTACTTTGGAGATTCGACCAGTGTTGAGGCAAAAAATTAAAGATGCACAAGTAAGAGTGATACACTCTGGTTTAGTATAGGTTAACTCTTGTATTTTAGGCATGATTTGAGTGTGTTTAGGTTAGTTTGGAGCATAATTATAATATGAAGACCGAATACACGATTTGGAGAATTGCAAGAGTTTTGAAGACAAGTGTTGAATCAGAGTTGTTGTTTCGACACCACTTTCTTGTAACGCTTATTTAGGGAGCTACAATGATCGGATGAAGATGAATTTGGTATCATTGGAAAGCCTTGCTCGAAGAGCTACAATTCATATTTTTACTCCGGGTCGAATTTCCCACTCTAAGGTTGTCAAAACATCTTCCGAAAACACCGCTGGAATTTTGTCACGATCAGGTCCGCGATCGCGGAGAGTGTTCACCGCGCCCGCGGAAGTCCACGTCAGCAAAAATCTGAGAGCCGACTTTCCTTTTGTTTATTCTATCTTATATCTATTATTATATCCTTTAGGTTTCGGTTGTTATTTCGACTATTTAAGCTTAGTTTCGTTTTCAGTTTTATAGTTCTAGAGACATTCTAGTATACTTTCAAAGATTATTCCAGTTTTTAGTTTTATTATGGATAACTAATTTCCCTTTGGAGTTTGTTTGATCAAGGAAACCTTTTTATGTAATTTGTGAGATTCTGGTAACTTTTCTATCCCTTGGTTAATATCAAAACTCTAGTGCTTAATTTCATGATTATCAATTGATTTCTCTTGGTGCGCAACTTGTTGAATTTGATTGATATTCTACTGTTTGGATTAGTTTGATTGTTGTCTGTGCAATCTTATTTATCCTTGAAACAACTCTTTTCTAGGACCGTGGACTAGAATTGAGAAAGTGTGTTTGATTGTTATTTTATGCATGAGACTCGTAGTTTGATTGCATGATTTAATATCCTTCTATGCTTAATACTTTGCATGATTTGAATTAAGCGTTCTTGTTCATATCATAAATCTGCTTGGACCGTGGACAAGCGGAAATCTTTTATAAGGATTGGAATTAACCTGGGAATTAATAGAAAAGTGGATGAATTGATGATCGAATGATTAAAAAGGTGGGATTGGTTGAATAAACTCTGCTTTTCCTTAATTGATTTGACCCTTAATATTATTTGCTTATTTTCTTACTTAGACTTCCAAAATCCCCTGTCTTGTTTCCTGCTGATTATTCAGAATCCCGATTCTCTTGGGTTCGACCCCTTGATTGCTTATTATACTAGTTAGTAGAATAAGGTTATTTATTTTTGATCTTGGCAACAACAACTTTAGCCGAGTCAAAGAGATGGGAAGTTGATAGAAGTTTTTGAACAAATTCGACAAGGCAAACATACGCCATTTGATATTCAGGATAATACATGGATGTTTGGCCCAGATTCATAATGTTTTCCATGTCAGTATGTTACGACAATATCGATCTGATCCGTCACATGTGTTAAAAGATTCAGAAGTATAGCTTGCAGAAAATCTGAGCTACATAGAAGACTGATCATGATAGCAGATTACAGAATCAAAATGTTACGAAATAGGGAAATTCGGATGGTTGAAGTGATTTAGAAGAATCATGGTATAGAGGAAACAACTTGTGAAAAAGAAGATAAGATGAGAAAGTCATATGAAGAGAAAGCGAATTTTGAGGACAAAATTCTTATAGAGGGGGAGGATTGTAACATCTCCGACCAAAGCGCATACGTCATTCTGCATTCATATAAGATTAATAGTATATGGATAGTATAGTGACATGATATATAATGAGTTTTTAAAAGTAATATTTATTTTCTAATTAAGTTTATTATATTTAAAAAGTTTTTAACTAAAAAATTAATTAATAATTATTTCAGGCTAAAGTTTGTAGTAAAGAGGATTTGAGGGTGAGAATCGCAATTTCGGAATATTTTTGCCGACTTCGATTATCTATAGCCGACTATGTTTATATATATAATAGGCTTATATATTCTTGCATGTTAAGCTATGAAACAAACAAAAAAAAACAAGAGAGTGAATCGAATTGGGAGTTCAAGAGTTTTGTAAAAGAGAAGGTTTGATGTTGGTGTTTGTTTGTCGGATCTGGTACGAGATCTCTTCTATCGGGTTTTAATCTCGAAATACAAGCGTGATTTGGTAAGTTTTTAATTAGTTAATAGTTTATCTGGATTTTATTGATTTTTCCAGATCTACATCTACAGTTGCTTTTGATTGAAAAATCAGTTAATTTATAGTTTTCATAGGGTGTTTTCGATATCGGATTTATATTCGGTAAAAGATTTCAGAGTATTTTTAAGGTTTCGTTTTGTAAGGATATTAGGGAGCCCTTTGATCAAGTTTTTCATAAAGGTTTGAAATAGAAAAATGTTCTTCTATATATATAGTTTATTGTTGTCAAGTTTTAAAGGATTTGGAATTATGCATAAGAAGTTATAATGCATACTGAAATTTCATTACATTTAGGGTTAGGATTTGTAAGAGTAAATAGCCTAATTTGCATTGGGTTACATATAGGAGCACCAATCATAGATCGTGGTCAAGAACAAGGGGGAGAGATATAGTATATATCCTAAACAAGTGAGTATAGACCGGAGATTCAACCCTATGTGCTATATGTGCCATACGAATATATGTGCTTTATGGATATATGTGCTATATGAGCTATATGGATATATGTGGTATATGGATTATATGGATATATGTGTTTTATATGATAGCTCTAAAATTTCCATAGTTATTTGCACAGAAAGTATGTTAGCAGATGACATATGATATATGATTACAGAATGCACTTGATTGCATAGCATATTGCATGAGATTAAAAGGATCTGTGACTGTCTTGCCCTGAATTTGTATACAAAAGGGACCTACGGGTCATACATGAGGCCTAAGATGCCTAAGAGATCGTATATGAGCAAATGAGGCCTAAGATGCCTAAAAGTCGGTAATAGATGTAATGGAAAAAGAAAGAAAAGAAAAGTTGGTAATGGAAAAGAGTCGGTAATGGAAACCCGGGGCAGATTCAGGCTTGAACAGTTCACATAATAATGAATCGGATACACCGTCATTTGCATTTGCATAGTAAATTCCTATATGACATATGTATAATATGTATGTATATGTACATGGACTAAATGTTTGACTCTATGTGAAATAATTGACGATGGTTTATATTCACTAAGTATGTGACTCACGTAAATCGCAAAATAATTTTTCAGGTTCAGCTAGTTCTTACTGACGTATGTCCGTTTAGAGGTCACATTCATATAGTTCGACCGGCTGAAGCTCAATGCAACCTTCTCCTCCTAATTTTGCATCATAGACATATGGGTTGTAATAAGAGTTAGAGTAATAGATGTTTTAGTATGAGAAGTAACGACATAGATGTGTGTGTTCAACCTTTTATGGTTGTTAATTCCGCTATGTGCTTACGTGAATAGTTGATATATGTATATTATCTGTTTATATAAGATATAAGTTTTACTAAGTATACTTCATAGGGTATAAGGGTGTCACAGAAAGCTACTTTAGTTCAATCTCAAATTTATCATCCTGTGAGCTCTGCTAACCGACCTGGGAAGGCTAAGCAGGCCTGGGTCGTTAAAACGTGATTTCTTTCTTGCCGGTTGAAGTGAGGGGGAATATCCGCTGGATCCTTGACATCGGGTGTTCATGTCACATGACAGGGAACGAGAGCATTCTGCCGTCACTTCAGATCAATGCTGGAGGAAACACTTCCTTTGGCAACAACAATCAAGGAGTGTTGAGAGGGATTTACTTAACGACAAATAAATTTGTAGTCAAGACCCCGTTGTGTATAGGGAGGTCAAGATCGTCCACGGGAAGCAAGGTTATGTTTGATTACTAAACTAAAAGGGCAAAAGAGAAGGCAAAATAAAACAAAGAACAAAGCAAAACTACTAAACAAGCACACTAGAAGGGGTCGATATCGACCTTGTCAGGGTCGTTACCGAGGTATGATTTCAGCAGAAAAACTAAGTAAACAACAAGAACAAAGGACAAATTACAGGTCGGTACCGACCTGGGCAGGGTCAATATCGAGGTACCTGGGTTTGAATTTTGACTCAAAATAGAAGAAAAACTCTTGGATAGGGGTTCACCACAACATAATCATGCAATTTCAAATAACATAAATCATAAATATCATACCTTTAACATAAAGTTATCAACTTTCGTTGAATTAAACAAGCAAATCAATCAATTTTCACAAATCAATTCACTTAATCTACTTGCTTTGATCTAAAGTTCTCAACTTTCGTCTTGAACTTTATCTCATATTGAAATTCACAACTTTATCTTTCAATCAAGTTAAGAATATGAAATACTTCAACTTTCGTCAAAGCTTTTGCACAAACAAGTAGAAGAAAAGATAAAAGGCATTCAATTCATTCATCACATCATCATTCATGCATAATCGTGTTGGGTTTCTAACCCCAACCCTAGAAAAGGAGACTACTCACTCATGATTGGAGAAAAACAAGCAAATAGGTTAAGAGAAAACATTATTTGAATTAAAACTAAAGGCTTACTTGATTTAAAACTTCAAACTTGTCTTAGAACACACTTAGAACACAAGAAAATCTTCCAGAATCTTCTTCCTTATGCTTCAGGCAACCTTGTCTTTCAAAACCCTAAAATTACGTGAATTAAAACCTAGGGGGCGTCCAAGAGACGAGAGAGAGAGAGAGAGCTAGATTGTGTCTAAACAAGAGTATTTATACTAGAACATCCCTCTAAAAAGTTTCCATAAAAACAAAACCTACTAAAGATAAAAGATTACGGAATAAAAGTAATTAATGAGCAATTATCCTAGTCGGCTGGGCTGAGTGCCTCGGTATCTACCGCTAGAGGGTCGGTATCGAGGCTGGTCTTTACACTTGTTCTCTTGTGTCTTCTTTCTTCCTTTGGATTTTGCGGGGGCTTCTTCCATAGCTTCCTTCTTTCCTTCTTCCAAGCTTAGTCCTCTCCTCTAATGTCCATTAAATGCATCCAAATCCGCCTCAAAACCTACACAAAAACACACAAATTGTGTAGTTTCCATACTTTTCACAAAATATGCAAATTATACTAGAAAGACACAAAACACTCACAAAAACACAACTAAACTAGACCAAAAGACCTAGAAAAACATACTAAAACTATGCTAAAAACATGGACATAAAAATACCCTATACTTAGGCTTGCTTGTCCTCAAGCAATCACTAAACATAAACCAAAACCATCAACACATCTATCAAGCTATAGCCCTTATCAAAAAGCAACTTCAACACAAGTGAATTTTAGACAAGTGACTTTAACGTCATCATATATAAGTAACTAATGAACACAAGCAATCACAATCCAACCTCACAAGGGATATGTGTTTCACTCAACTCTCATGTGTTTAGGCTTATATATGCAACTCTCAACTCAATCAAATATGCAAAAACTCATAGAAATTGTAACTTATATCACCAATATCTCTAGCAAAGATTGTCAAAACAAGTAAAATCATCAAGAGAACTTAGGCTGAATGAAAAACTTCATAGAAGTTTTCATTCGGCCGGGTTGTAATGGGGCTTGGTAATGACAATAGGGAGTGAAAATATTTTGGTTATGTGGTGCTAATAATATCCGGGAATCAAGACTCCTAAGAACTCACACACATTTCCAAAACTTCTCAAAAGAACATACCAAACTCACTAGACCTTAAAGCTCAACTCACATCCATCAACCCAAATTCATCCTAGAAAATCACATATACACATACAAAAGAATTCTTGGCCTTCTCTTTATTTTGCTTGCACTTATTTACTTTTTTCTCTTCTCCTCCTTTTTTTCTGAATTTTCAATGAATTTCTGATTTTTTTTTCCTGAAGGATGGGGTCGGTACCGACCCCACTGGGGTTGGTAACGAGGCTGCATTTTCATTCTTTTCTTACTTACTTGTGCATTCTTTCTTTAAACCAAGATCCTTTCTTTACAACTTCTTTGAATCAATGAGATTTCCATTCTACCCATCCCAATCCTTCTTTATTGAACCAACATACAAACTCACAAAACAAAACCAACCAACTAAGTCCTAATCCCCGTATAGGGTCAAGCTTATATCAGCTAGGAAAATAATTTTGTGGAGCTTTACAAAAATAGGCTTTAAGGCACAAAGAAATTGGCTTCAAAAGAGGGATAATGTAAGGGTGGATAAGGATTAATAAGGCTCATGAAAAATAAGCTCTCCATCATATGATTTTTCTAAGTAATGAACTAAAATCTTGTATAGGCTGTGAGAAATAGATAATCATCACAATTGTAGGAGATAATATACACATAAGAGAGTAAATCACACAAGAAAGAGAAGAAGGATTTTTGATGTTCTCCCTATAAGGCCAAAAAATTAACTCACAAGGTAAATTATTTTGTTGGATTGCAATTAAACTCATGCTAAAAGTCATACATGTTAAGTTTCATCACAAGCTAAATATTTCACACAAAAACAATTTCATAGTAGACTCGGGCTAAACCATCAAAGACATGTTAAATGGATTTACGTGATCATGCAAGCAATCACCATCCTAGAACTACTAAAGATAGGGGTACTATCCGTCCTAAAAATCTTTTTGTATTTTTTCAAAATTTCAATTTTTTTTCATTTTTCTTTTAAGGAAAGTAAAGAAAGCAACTAAACAACTTAAAGCAACTAGTCAAAGCAAGACATAAAACACACAAACATATTGCAAAACACAAAGACACACACAAGAGTTTTCTTTTCCCTCCCTACCCCATACTTAAACCTAATAGTGTCCCCACTGTAAGAACAAATGCAAGGTAAAAAGAAAAGAAATAGGGAAAGAAAACGAACTCACAAGATCAATTTTGAAGCGGCTTTGAAAACATCCTTAGATACTTGAAAGAGAGGGGAAATCACTTATAAATGAACCGTAGTTGGTAGAACTTTTGTTGGATTTACCGTAGGGGTCGTTACCGACCTTGTGGGGGTTGTTAACGAGCCACGGAGCCGCTTTGATTTTATCCAATCTCCCCTATATAACTTAGCAAAACAATTCTATTCCAAATATCTTTAATCTAGTCCTAAATACAAATCAAAAGAAAGCTAGCAAAAAGATCTAAGAAAGCAAAAACAAAAAGCGGGTTACCTCCCGTAAGCGCTATTTTTAACGTCGTTAGCCCAACGAACTTCCCTCGGCTCTAAGGTGGCTTCTCTCCGGATTTGTAGAGATCTTGAGAAACCCCATACTTAGTTGGAAAAGCATCAAAGCTTCTCTCCAAGAGATGTGGTCCTCTATCATCGATAAGAACACTTGGAAGTCCTACATAAGGGTTAGAAAAAAACGAAAACCAAGGGGGTTTCGACTCTTTCACAGTATGAATAGTAGGATGGGATATAGACCAAGGATATAAGAAAGGATCATGACCGGAATTAATTGGATTAGAGTAAGAAGACTCACCGAGATCGATCAAATAGGGGGTCATTACCGAGGTCCGAGGTAGATGGGGTCGTTAACGACCCTGCTGGTTGTGTCAGAGCTTCGGTAATGGACTGGATTTCGACCCGAACATTATGATCCCTCAGAGAATGGTCGTTACCGACCCATGGTGGGTCGGTAGGCTTCTTGGTGGGTGTGACTTCCTTGAACTGTCTTGTTTTTGTACTTAGAGAAGGGTCGTTACTAACCCATGGTGGGTCGGTAGGCTCTTCAGTACTACTCTTAGCAACCTCGTTCACGACAGGATTGAAGCAAAACTCGACCTTCTCTTCCCCAATATCAAATGTGAGGAGTCCCTTTCTAACATCAACACGTGCCCCTGCGGCGGCTATGAATGACCGTCCAAGAATGATTGGCACCATAGGGTCTTATGGCATCTCCATAACTATGAAGTCGTTGGGAACAAAGAATTTACCTACTTGCACAGGGACATCCTCTACGACTCTGGTGGCCTTGACGCATGATCCATTTGCCATGTAGAGATTCATATTGACAGGTTCTAGCGGTCCTATATTGGCCTTGGACCAAATAGAGAGTGGTAGGAGACTGGCACTGACACCTAAATCACATCAAGCTTTAAACTTGTAAGCTCCAATCCCTATTGTGATAGCAAACTTAACTAGGTCACCTAGCTTTTTAGGAAGCACAAAGGATCGGACCTCATTCGTCAGCTCTGATATAGATCGCTTCCTGCTTAGAATATCTTTCAAGAACTTTGTGTAAGCTGGTATTTCGCTTAGGGCCTCAGCGAATGGAATGGAAATATTTAAGCCCTGAAGAATTTTAACAAAACGCCTAAACTTCCCTTCTATTGAATCCTTAGACTTCTTAGAAGGAAAGGGAAGAGTCTTTACCGGTCTCGGAACCAACACGGGCTCAAGATGTGGCACTACCGCGTCGACAAAGGGGTCGATGGGTGCTTCAGAAGGGTCGGTATCAACCCTGGTGGGGTCGGTACCGAGCCTGGGACTAAGAGTGTGGTTTGGAGGTGAAGACTTACCTGGGTTGGGGTCGGTAACGACCCGGGGAGCCTCGGTACCGAATGTTTTAGGTTCGTTATTGATCATGTTGGGGGCATCTTCCTCGGTACTGGGCACTTTCTCCTTGGCCTCAGTACGGTCCGGTAGTGTCTTTCCGCTTCGGAGGTGGACGGTTGTAATTTGGCCTCTCGGGTTCTATTCGGGGCGGCCCAGGAGTTGCCCTTGAGGCCGTGGAATTTGTGCAGCCAGGTTACTTGATTGGGAGTTTACATTCTTTCTCCATGTCTCAATTTCTCCCAACTGTGCCTGTACACCTTTTAGGTAAGAACGGACTCCACTGATCTCGTTTTGAACGTCATTCACTTTATTGTGGACTTCATTAATGCCCTCTTTTAACCCTTGTACCCATGAAGGTGGCTCTTGATATCCTGGTAGTTTGTAAGGAGCAGCCTTCCTTTCTTGTGGTGGAGGTGCTTGGTTTTGACTTTGATTGTAACCTCCCTAGCTGGGATAATTGTTTGGCCTATCATAATTATTAGATGGGTTTCTGTATTGCCCTCTCATATAATTCATTTTAGCATATGTCTCAGTGGCTCTAACCTGTTCAATGTTAGTGCAAGCAGAAGTACTATAGGCTTGAGAGCCACATTCTTGACAAGGTTGAGAGGGTTTTAGAAAACTTACCTGTTTCTTCAAACGATTGATCTCATCTTGTAAGGATTGATGTTTAACATCGAGATCAACTTCATCTTAATTTGGGATGTATAGACGTTTTTTAGGCTGGGGTGGCTGTTGAGTCCCATACATGGCATCGTAATTGGTCAACTTATCCAGTAATGCCCATGCCTCATCAGGTTCCATCTCTATGAAACCGCAAGTAGTGTGCAGGTTGATGCAGTTCTTTGTCTCATCATTGATCCCTTGGAAGAATATCTCTTGAAGAACGTATTGTGGTTGTCCATGGGTGGGGCATTGCTTCAACATCTCCTTGAATCGCTCCCATGTCTCCACAAAGGTCTCGTTAGGCAGCTGGTGATAAGAAGTGATGTGCTTCCTTAATTCCGTAGTCTTGGCTGCAGGGAAGAACTTAGTCATGAACAAGTCATGCAAAGCCTTCCAAGTCCTCACCGACCTAGGGGGTAGGCTCTCTAACCAGCTCAGGACCTTTCCTGCAAGAGACCATTTAAAAGCTTTTAGTTGGACATATTCTAAGGATACACCATCAACAGCAATGGTGTCACATAAATCAACAAAAGTCCGAATATGCTCCATAGGGCACTCTGTTGGTTTCCTTTCAAACTGAGCCCTTTTTTTATTAAGGCTATAAATTGAGATTTGATTTCAAAGGCCTTCTATATATTGGGAAGCACAATAGCTGATTCTGGCACCCTCAGTTCTGGGTGCATGTATTGCTTGGCATTCTTCAAAATAGTATTCAATTGTTCCCGCAATTGATCTCTATCAGCTTGTAATGCTTCCATCTGTCTACGCAGGGCAGTCATCTATTGTGCCATCTCTTCAGGTGTGATGGCCATGGTGGGGTTTTCTCGTCTCCTGCGATGAAGAACACGTTCAGGCTCGAAATAGTAATCTGGTTGATTCAATTCAAGCCGTCGTCGTCCTGCTTGCATAAGTTGAGAAAACAAACAAAAAGAAACAAATTAGAAATAAAAACGGGGTCGAGCTATTCCCAAACCCACAAGTAATCAAACACAACATTGTTGCTTCCCCGGCAACGACACCAATTTGTTGAGAGGGATTTACTTAACAACAAATAAATTTGTAGTCAAGACCCTGCTGTGTATTGGGAGGTCATGATCGTCCATGGGAATTAAGGTTATGTTTGATTACTAAACTAAAAGGGAAAAAGAGAAGGAAAAACAAAACAAAGAACAAAGCAAAACAACTAAACAAGCACACTAGAAGGGGTCGATATCGACCTTGTCAGGGTCGTTACCGAGGTATGATTTCAGCAGAAAAACTAAGTAAACAACAAGAACAAAGGAGAAATTGCAAGTCGGTACCGACCTGGGCAGGGTCGATATCGAGGTACCTAGGTTTGAATTTTGACTCAAAAATAGGAGAAAAACTCTAGGATAGGGGTTTACCACAACATAATCATGCAATTTCAAATAACATAAATCATAAATATCATGCCTTTAACATAAAGTTATCAACTTTCGTTGAATTAATCAAGCAAATCGATCAATTTTCATAAATCAATTCACTTAATCTACTTGCTTTGATCTTAAGTTCTCAACTTTCGTCTTGAACTTTATCTCATATTCAAATTCACAACTTTCTCTTTCAATCAAGTTAAGAACATGAAATACTTCAACTTTCGTCAAAGCTTTTGCACAAACAAGTAGAAGAATAGATAAAAGGCATTCAATTCGTTCATCACATCATTATTCACGCATAATCATGTTAGGTTTCTAACCCCAACCCTAGAAAAGGAGACTACTCACTCATGATTGGAGAAAAACAAGCAAAGAGGTTAAGAGAAAACATTATGTGAATTAAAACTAAAGACTTAATTGAATTAAAACTTCAAACTTGTCTTAGAACATACTTAGAACACAAGAAAATCTCCCACAATCTTCTTTCTTATGCTCTAAGCAACCATGTCTTTCAAAACCCTAAAATTACGTGAATTAAAACCTAGGGGGCATCCAAGAAATGAGAGAGAGAGAGCTAGATTGTGTCTAAATAAGAGTATTTATACTAGAATGTAACATCCCCGACCAAAAAGCATACGTCATTCTGCATTCATGTAAGATTAGTAGCATATGCATAGCATATTGACATGATATATAGTGAGTTTTTAAAATTAATATTTATTTTCTAATTAAGTTTATTATATTTTAAAGAGTTTGTAAGAAAAAGTTAATTAATAATTATTTCAGGGTAAAATTTGTAGTAAAGGAGATTTGAGGGTGAAAATTGTAGTTTTAGTAAAAGTTTTGCCGACTTACGTCTATATATATGTGAGATGCACATCTTCATTCTTAAGAAATGAATGAGACAAAAAAGAACCCCAGAGAGAAAAAAAAAACGAATTGAAGAAGTGAGATTTTGATGATTTTGTTGGTTTGATCTTGTTTTGGTACAAGATTTATTCTATCGGGTTTTAATCTTGAAGTACATGTGTGATTTGGTAAGTTTTTAATTAGTTAATGGTTTATCTGGATTTTTCTAATTTTTCCAAATCTAGATTCACAATTGATTTTGAATTGAAAATCAGTTGATCTATAGTTTTCAAAGGGTGTTTTCGATATCGGATTTATATTCGGTAAAAGATTTCATAGTGATTTGAGAGTTTCTCTTTGAAATGATATTAGGGAGCCCTTTGATCAAGTTTTTCAGAAAGGTTTGAACTAGAAAAATGTTCTTCTATATATATAGTTTATTGTTGTCAAGTTTTAAAGGATTTGGAATTATGCACAAGAAGTTATAATGCATACTGGCATTTCATTGCACTTGAGGTTAGAGTTTGTAAGAGTAAATAGCCTAATTTGCATTGGGTTATATATAGGAGCACAATTATTAGATCGTGGTCAAAGACAAGGGGAAGAGAAATAGTATTTGTCTTGAACAGGTGAGTATAGACCGGAGATTCAACCCTATGTGCAATATGGATGTATCTTCTATATGACCTATATGGATAAATGTGCTTTATGGATATGTGTGCTATATGAGTTATATGGATATCTATGATAGCTCTGAAATTTCCAAAGTTGTTTGCACAAAAGGTTTGTTAACAGAAAGTTTGTTAAAGTACATGTGACTGTCTCGCCCTGAATTTTTATTACAGGACCTACGGGTCATACAGGATCTTCGGATCATACAAGACCTACGTGTCATACAGGATCTTCGGATCATACAGGACCTACGGGTCATAATTCTTACAGGGACCATAAGAGTCCATATACAGTAAACCCGGGGCAGATTCAAGCTTGAACAATTCACAGAATAAAGAATCGGAAACATCAGCATTTGCATTTGCATAGTAAATTCATATATGAAATATATAATATGTATGAATATGTATATTGACCAATTTCTTGGCATTGTGTGAAATAATTGATGATGGTTTATATTCACTGAGTATGCGACTCACGTAAATCGCAAAATAATTTTTCAGGTTCAACTAAAACTTTCTGACGTGTGTCTCTTTTAGAGGTCACATTCATGCAGGTCGACCGGCTGAAGCTCTAAGCAACCTTCTCCTCCTCATTTTTGCATCCTAGACATATGAGTTCTAATACAAGTTAGAGTAATAGATGTTTTAGTATGAGAAGTAACAACATAGATGTGTGTGTGTGCAACTTTTTATGGTTGTTAATGCCTGCTATGTGCTATGTGAATTATCTGTTTATATGTGAAATAAGTTTTACAAAGTATACGTCATAGGATGTAAGGGTGTCATAGCTAGTTTTTGGTATCAGAGCAGGGATATGATTCTTTAAGGGCATGCATTCATAAGCATATGTAATTGATATTAGAATTGCATTCATAAACATGATTCATAAAGGAGAGAAGGTTCAACCGTGCCACATCAGTTTATAAGAGCATCTCATACAGCACTACATGAGCATACATTTCATACACATGAACTATTAGAAGAGGAAGTACAAAAGAAATGGTAAAGGTAAATACAATATATCGAGAATTTATAATACGAGTGAATAAGGTATAATTACTGGTTGATCTGATCTTGCTATTTTTGTATGAGTTTGATGTTATACTGAGTATGGGCTGGTTGTCAAGACGCCATGCTAAAGTAGATTGTTATACCAAAGAAGTAGTGATAGAATCGCTTGGAAAATCTAGAGTGATTTTCTATGGTGACAAACAAATGGTTCCCACTTGCCTAATATCTGCAACAACAACTTTTTGCATGATCAGAGAGGGATGTGAGGCATATCTGGCCCATGCTATAGACCGTACAGTTGAATGTGCTAAAGTTGGAGGTTTTCAGTTGTTAAAGATTTTTCTGATGTGTTTCCAAAGCAGCTTCCTGGATTGCCACTCGATAGAGAGATAGAGTTTACTATGAAATTAATGTCAGGTACTGCACCGATTTCTATTCTTCTATATTGGATGGCTCTTCTAGAGTTACAAGAACTGAAGAAATAGTTACAGAATTTGTTGGACAAAATATTCATTAGTGCTAGTGTACCTCATGACTGTGCATAGATTACAGAAAGTTGAATCAGGTGACAATGAAGAACTAATATCTATTGCCAAGAATAGATGACTTATTTGATCAACTTCAGTCTGCAAAGGTATTTTCGAAGATAAACATCCGATCAGGATATCATCAGTTAAAGATATCTAAAGATGACATTATCAAGACAACATTCAAAACTCGATATGGGCATTATGAGTTTCTGGTAATTCTATTTGGTTTGACTAATGCATCATCAGAATTTATGGCTTTGATAAACAAGGTATTTCAATCTTTTCTAGACAGATTTGTGATCATTTGTATTGATGATATATTGGTGTATTCACGAAGTACAGAGGAACATGCTAATCATTTGTGTACCGTGATACAAGTCTTGCAGGAAAAACGGTTATATGCTAAACTGAGTAAGTGTGAATTCTGGTTGGTGATAACTTCTAATTTAGTCATATTTTAGGGTCTAGTTGCATGTTAATTTAGGTCATATTCATGCATATTTTACATATTTTATGTTTATTTTATTTTATTATGTATTCGGAATCTACACTCGAATTTTATATATTTTAGGTATTTGGAGCTATTTTTGAAAGAGATTTAAAGACGGATTTTCAAAAGCCAAGCAAAGGAGGATGGTGACAATATACCTGATGGGCTGTTTGAGTATTGGGCCTACATGAATTAATATATTGAAGCCCAAAAGGATGAGTTCGGTGGCTGCAACTTTACTTGCTCTCGTTGATAGATAGAATAATTGGAGGACACGTTATTATATAAGGGGATAGATTAGATACCTTATGGGAGAGATCATCATTACGTAGCTTAATTTAGGTTTTATTTTAGTTTTTGTGTTTTAGTTGTTCGGCCGAAGATACGTACAGGGACGAGGCTTTTCATGGTGGAATTTCGGTTTTTGCATTGAATTGAAGTTTGTGTTTCAAGTTCTAGCCCGACAATTTAGATTATCTATATAATTGAGATTAAGTTTTCTTACTCTTTTATTGTATTGATTAATTCTTGATTAGATTATCTATTGTGATTATGTCTTCAATCATGCTTGGCTAAATTCCTAGTTCTAGGGTTTTGGTGATCCATTCAATGTCTATTTAATTAAAGTTATATTTTTTGTATGAATTGAAATATATTTGATTCGATCCTAGGTTGCGTTATGCCCTATTTGCTCTTGCATATAGGATTTCTATTAGGGTTTGAGACCGACAGGAGATAACAATAATAGGATACTGATAAGTTTAAGTACTAAAAATTGGTTCTTTTTAGATCCCTAGGTATTGAACTTGAGAGTTATCTATGCGACAACAATTTAATTTCTCTTGTGTGATTTGTAACTATCGTAGTAGTTCTAGGGTTTGAATGATTCTAGCGGAACGCGACAACGAATGCTAGGTTTATTTATCCCTAGTCTCTAAAGAGCTCAAAGGATCTAAATTAGGCTTGCTTTACGCGACAGCGACTGTTTGTTGAGTTTACGTACATACACTTATCGTCCGAGAGGAGTTAGTGTTTACTTTAGATAGTTGGTCCTTCAAATAAATTCAGGTAGAGTATAATTTTATTTATTGAAACATTGTTGTGGTGATCCTTAACCTTAGACACATCTATCCCATAGTTTTTATGCTTTATTTGCATAATTGTTTGTTAGCTTAGTTATAGATTTCAATTCTTTCTTTATATTTTTGGCCTAATTTACTAGTAGAGTTACAATTGATATTACATTGGTCTTTATGGGATCGACACTTGAGGTACTACGATTGAACCCGTTCGCTTGCGGGTTAGTTTTGGCTGCATCAGTTGGATCATGTGATATTTTTACGACACGTAGTATCTGGAAGGGTATAGAGGTTGATCCTAAAAAGATTGAAGCAGTGGTAAATTGGAAAGCACTAAATACAGTTACAGAAGTTCTTATCTTTCTTAGTATGGCTGGATACTAGAGACTATTAGTGGAAGGATTCTCTAATATAGTTGCACCACTCACTAAATTGCAATGAAAGAATGCTTCATTCCATTGGTATTCTGCGTGCAAAGAGGTCTTTAATGAGTTAAAGCATCGACAGACTGCAACAACAATACTGAGAATTCTCACAGGTACAAGAGGATTTGTTGTTTGCACTGATGTTTCATATCAGAGTCTTGATTGTGTCTTAATGCTGGATGGAAAAGTAACATGACAGTATCGATCACATGAAGTTTCTTATCTTGTACATGATTCAGAGTTGAGAGTAGTAGTATTTGCCGTAAAGATTTGGCAGACATTTTCTATATGGAGAAACATTCTAAATCTTTACCGATCATAAGAGTTTGAAATATTTGATGAGCCAAAAGGAGTTGAACATGAGGCAGAGGCATTGGATGGAACTACTAAAAGATTATGATTGTACAATTGTGTATCTTCTAGGAAAGACCAATGTTGTAGTAGATGCTTTGAGTCAAAAGTCTAGTGGTTTGATGGTAGATATGCACATGACTTCATTGTCATATTTGATTGCTTTACGAGATCTAAATGCTAGACTATAGTTTGACAAAGATGGGTATTGATTGCTACTTCTGAGATTCGACCAGTTTTGAGATAGAAAATTAAAGATGCACATCTGAGATGGGAAGTTGATAGATTTTTTGAACAGGTTCGATAAAGTAAAGATACACCATTTAACATTCAGGATGGCACATGGATGTTTGGTCTATATTCATGATATTTTACATGTCAGTATGTTGCTACAGTATTGATCTGATCCATCACATGTGTTAAAAGATTCAGAAGTACAACTTGCAGAAAATCAGAGTTACATAGAGGAACCGATCATGAAAACAGACTACAGAATCAAACAATTATAGAATAAGGAGATCCGATGGTAAAGTAATTCAAAAGAATCATGGTATAGAGGAAACGACTTGGGAAACTGAGAATAAGATGAAAAAGTCATAGGAAGAGATAGCGAATTTTGAGGACAAAATTCTTATAGAGGGGAAGAAATGTAACATCCCCGACCAAAAAGCATACGTCATTCTGCATTCATGTAAGATTAGTAGCATATGCATAGCATATTGGCATGATATATAGTGAGTTTTTAAAAGTAATATTTATTTTCTAATTAAGTTTATTATATTTTAAAGAGTTTTTAAGAAAAATTTAATTGATAATTATTTGAGGGTAAAATTTGTAGTAAAGGAGATTTGAGGGTGAAAATTGCTGTTTTAGCAAACGTTTTGCCGACTTACGTCAATATATATATATATATATATATATATATATATACATATATATATATTTGAGATGCACATCTTCATTCTTAAGAAATGAATGAGACAAAAAAGAGCCCCAGAGAGAAAAAAAAAAGAATTGAAGAAGTGAGATTTTGATGGTTTTGTTGGTTTGATCTTGTTTTGGTACAAGATTTATTCCATGGGGTTTTAATCTTGAAGTACATGTGTGATTTGATATGTTTTTTATTTGTTAATGGTTTCTCTGGATTTTCCTAATTTTTCCAGATCTAGATTCACAGTTGATTTTGAATTGAAAATCAGTTGATCTATAGTTTTCAAAGGGTGTTTTCGATATCGGATTTATATTCGGTAAAAGATTTTAGAGAGATTTTAGAGCGATTTTAGAGTTTCTCTTTGTAATGATATTAGGGAGCCCTTTGATCAAGTTTTTCAGAAAGGTTTGAACTACAAAAATGTTCTTCTATATATATAGTTTATTGTTGTCAAGTTTTAAAGGATTTGGAATTATGCACAAGAAGTTATAATGCATACTGGCATTTCATTGCACTTGGGGTTAGAGTTTGTAAGTGTAAATAGCCTAATTTGCATTGGGTTATATATAGGAGCACAAGTATTAGATCGTGGTCAAAGACAAGGGGAAGAGAAATAGTTTTTGTCTTGAACAGGTGAGTATAGACCGGAGATTCAACCCTATGTGCGATATGGATATATGTTCTATATGAGCTATATGGATATATGTGCTTTATGGATATGTGTGCTATATAAGTTATATGGATATGTATGATAGCCCTGAAATTTCCGGAGTTGTTTGCACAGAAAGTTTGTTAACAGATGGCATATGATATATGAATACATGATGCATTTGATTGCATAGCATATTGCAATGAGATTACAAGGACATGTGACTGTCTCGCCCTGAATTTGTATTACAGGACCTATGGGTCATACAGGATCTTCGGATCATACATGATCTACGGATCATACAGGATCTATGGATGATACAAGACCTAAGGGTCATAATTCTTACAGGGACCATAAGAGTCCATATACAGTAAACCTGGGGCAGATTCATGCTTGACAGTTCACAGAATAAAGAATAGGAAACATCAGCAGTTGCATTTGCATAGTAAATTCATATATGACATATATAATATGTATGAATATGTATATTGACCAATTGCTTGGCATTGTGTGAAATAATTGATGATGGTTTATATTCACTGAGTATGCGACTCATGTAAATCGCAAAATAATTTTTCAGGTTCAACTAGAACTTTCTGACGTGTCTCTTTTAGAGGTCACATTCATACAGGTCGGCCGACTGAAACTCTAAGCACCTTCTCCTCCTCATTTTTGCATCCTAGACATATGAGTTGTAATAGAAGTTAGAGTAATAGATGTTTTAGTATGAGAAGTAACAACATAGATGTGTGTGTGCAACCTTTTATGGTTGTTAATGTCTGCTATGTGCTTACGTGAATAGTTGGTATATGTGAATTATCTGTGTATATGTGAAATAAGTTTTACAAAGTATACGTCATAGGGTGTAAGAGTGTCACATAGAACATCATCCCTCTAAAAAGTTTCCATAAAAACAAAACCTACTAAAGATAAAAGATTACGGAATAAAAGTATTTAATGAGCAATTATCCTAGTCGGTTGTGCTGAGTGCCTCGGTACCGACCCCTAGAGGGTCGGTATCGAGGCTGGTCTTTGCACTTGTTCTCTTGTTTCTTCTTTCTTCCTTTGGATTTTGCGGGGCTTCTTCCATAGCTTCCTTCTTTCCTTCTTCCAAGCTTAGTCCTCTCCTCTAATGTCCATTAAATGCATCCAAATCCGCCTCAAAACCTACATAAGAACATACAAATAGCGTAGTTTCCATACTTTTCACAAAATATGCAAACTATACTAGAAAGACACAAAACACTCACAAAAACACAACTAAACTAGACTAAAAGACCTAGAAAAACATACTAAAACTATGCTAAAAACATGGACATCAAGGAGAAATCATTGGAACAAGTGAAGTCAAGCTTAATGAAAAGACTAGCGTTAAAGACATGAGCTTGGTGAAGGGTCTTGGTTACAATTCGTTGAGTATTGCTCGGCTTTGTGACCAAGAGAACAAAGTTCTACTAACCCTAAACTTGTAGAAAGCTTCAAGAATTTGATAAGCATTGAATTTGCGATGAGCATGATCGGTGAGCTCACTTTCTTTCTTGGTGTACAAGTGGTACAAAGTGATGAGGGAACGAAGGTACATCAACAAAAGTACATCAAGGAGCTATTGAAGAAGTATGGTATGGATTCTACGAAACCTTTTGATACTCCTATTTCTCCTAATACTCGTCTTGATGCTGATCTTAATGGTGTTGATATTGATCAAACGATGTACCGAGGAATGATTGATTCCCTATTGTACCTAACGGCCAGTCGGCCAAGTATTATGTTCAGTGTGTGTCTTTGTGCTAGATTCCAGACTAATCTTGATGATGTCCAAAATGGTAAATTAGGGGGTGGGCCCGGAAGGCAAAGAATAAACAAACCCAATGGGATTCTCAAGGTGGATTCTGGGGCCCACAACCGTACCCATCATTTATTTAAAAAAAATTATTATCCCCGCGAGGTCCTCCGAGACCTCGAAGCGAGGTCTAGACCTCGCCACCGACTCTACTGACACATCCGCCCATCCAGACCACTCAGTTGGCGCCGCTCCCCCAAACCAATCACCGACTGCCTCGCTTCCGGGCCAATAAGGAGCCCTGATCTCGGGCGTCCCACATCGGATGATAGCCAAAACTCGACTCCCTAATTCTCTATAAATAGAGGAGGAGCTCGCAAGTGAGAGGGGGTCGAAAAACATCTTGAACTCAAGAACTATCTTGCTCGTTGAAGATCGACGTGAGTGAAACATCGTCAAAAGACCTAGCTATAGACAAGTGAAGTCTACAAAAAGACTTCAAGTCACACAGAGTTCTCGTCCACACCAAAGACCTCGCTACACAATCTCGCAAGCCGTCTTCACCACGCTATTAGCCCAGCCTCGCTTCAAGATCAATAAAGTGATATCGAGGTGGGGGAATCGCTTAGTAATTAGGAGATCTCGGACATTGTTAGACCGAGACCTCGAAAACCTCGTAGAAGGTCTAGGTGTGAATCTCGTTTATTTGTAGGCCTCGTTGGCTTGTAACCTCGTTGTAAAGAAATCATAAATAAAGAGCAAGTGTTTGCACAATCGAATATAATAATCTCGTCTCTTGTCATTTAGCGAACGGTTTATTTCGGGTTTCATCACTGACGCCGTCTGTGGGAACCTCTTCATCCTAATCAGTTTCTCGATTTGTGCAAACCTTGGCTTCGATCCCCTCAAACTGGCTTGCCCAAACAATTTCTTCCCTCAACACCCCGATAGCATGCCCGAAACCGCGCAGTGGATGGGCGCGGGGCCTCCAGGCTGCCCGTTCGTGGTCCCCCCGGGTTGGATGTACGCCGCCCCACAAAAACCATTCCCATTCCAAGGATACGAGTAGGGCGGCGAATCCCCGAACCCATACCCCAACCCGGGTTATGGGCAACACCAGCAGGGCTTCGCCCTGTCATACGTCCCCGTTCCCCCCCCCCCCCCCCCGAGGGAACCTCACTCCGAGTACGTGCCTGCGTACGTCCCTGTGCATGGGCTGGGGCATGAGGCCTCCACCAACGGCTCATCAACAGAGAGGCCTCCCCGAGATCCCATGCTGATCTCGCGGTCCCGATCGCGATGTTTGAGGATGCAGGACCCGGAGTTGTCTGAAACGGCGGGGAGCGCGATGCACTACCCAAGGTCGCGTTCGCACAAGTCGCGACCACCGCCCCAACCCCTGGTGGAGTCCAGGAGCACCTCTCCATTCATAGACGAGATCCGGAACGCGCCAATGCCCAAGGGCTTCCTAAGGCCACAAATGGGGCTTTATGACGGCTCGACGGACCCGGAGGAGCATGTGAAGCACTTCGCGGTCCAGATGAATGTAAACGCCTATAACGACGCCATATTCTGCCGAGTCTTCCCGACCACCCTGGAAAAGGCCGCGATGACATGGTTCTCCAGCATTAAGATCGGGTCTGTGGCCTCGTTCGCTCAATTGTGCGGATCCTTCGTCACACATTTTAGCGGCTCAAGGAAGCGCAAGAAGAACATGCGGGATCTCCGTGGAATTGAACAAGGGGAGGGTGAGTCTTTGGGCACCTTTTTCACGAGGTTCACGACCGCGGTGGCAGAAATAGCGCATGTCGACGAATCGTCGGTACGCGACACCCTCATGGGCAACCTAAGCATCGGGGCTTTCAAGAATTTCATTTTCTTGAAGAACCCGACAACGTACGACAACCTGTGCACCCGGATCACGGCCCAAGTGTACGCCGAGGATGCCGCCAACTAGAGCTCGCGACCGAGGACCGAAAAGGAAATTGTCGCCGAGGCTAAGGTGAAGGCAAAAGTGGTCGCGCCAACCGCGAGGGATGCGTATGTGACGCAGGCCCACAACCCCGCCAACTACAACAACAATAACAATAGCAACAAAAGCAACAATAATAACTGGAACAACAACAAAAACGACAACAGAAATAACAACCACAATAACAACCGCGGAGGCGGCGGTGGGGGTTGGAGCTGCTTCGGCGGGAAACCACGAGGTTATAGAGGCAAGGGCGGCCCTGCGTACAACTGATAGCTTGCATTTAGGTAGTGTTTAGGATGCATATTTATGTTTATTTTGCATGGTTTTAGCTTAGTTTAGTCTAGTTCTCAGGTTTTTAGGTTATCTAGGAAATTCGGGTTTTGCGCTTGTTTTGTTCGGTTTTGCAGATCTTTAGGTAAACAAGCATGGATGGGATGGAGTTTAGCGGACTATGGTGGACATGGATGAATATTGAATAAGTTCAAGTGAAGATTACAAGAACCAAGGCCCACGAGTTTGTGGGAAATGAACGCTTAAACTCGGGTTATGCATTGGAGTTCTTGTTTCGACACCTCTATCTTGCAATGCTTGGTTTGGGAGCTATAGTGATCGGATGGAGCTGAATTTGGTATCACTGGAAAGCTAATTTAAAGAGCTACAATTCATGTTTTTACTCCGAGTCCAAATTCCAAATCGAAGGGGGTCAAAACAGCATCTGAAGTGTCGCATGAATGCTGAATCGAGGCTAATTGCGCGGGATGGTATAATTGCGGCCGCGCATTGTGCAAGACCGAGCAATCTGAGATTTTCTACGCGGAGATGTCTTGGGCCGAGAATTAGGCTCGACCTTTTTGGGCTTATATTATATCTTGTTCGACTTTTAAGCTTAATTGTAGGGTTTTGAAGGATTATTTTGGGAGGCATATTTAAAACTCTTGTTAGTCTATCTTTTATCATAACTTTTGATCAACTTTTGGAGGCTATGGTTTTTCTCTCTTGAGGCAGACTTTGAAACCTTTGTAAGTTTGGTTTTAATTTCAATTATGCATTGCTAATTTCTTTGTGTTTGACTAGTTATTGAAATCATAGATTGCATAATATTGTGAGGTTTGATTGATTCTCATCAACTTGAATAGGTTTTATTCCCTGTGCTTAATTGAATCAGAATTTATCTAGAGTTTTGTTAGATTGATCACGTAATAGAATATCTAGGTTAATTTACAACTAATCTGATTGATGCCCGTTCGGGGTTGATTAGATAAAGTAGCATCTATAATTGTTTGGACCCGTTCGGGCTATTCAATTATAGAAGGGAATAAATCCACAAATAACTTAGATGTCTGTTTGCTCTAAATGTTTATTTCTATTGATAACTTGATTCGTAAAGCTGTCGTTTAATTGAATCTAGACGTTGTTTTAGGTTGTTAAATGATTAGGGTTGTTTAGATTGTTATTTCTTTCAACTATTTATGAAGTTTGGGTCATAATACTTAGTAGGAGTATAATCCACAATAGATTATTCAAGGGAATTGAGAATCAAAAGAATCAATGATCAATAAGCATATCTATGATGGATTTAACTAATTGAACATATTTCTCTCATATATATTCACAACCATCTTTTGCATTCATATTTACTTCTAATTTTGCATAGTAGGTTAGGTTTCCATTCAATAAAACCCCCCATATTAGTTACTTGGCACATAAGCAATAACACATTTACACGAGTCTCTGTGGGTTCGACCCTTACTTACCGCTCTACTGAGTTGGTTAAGCTAAGGATTCTTTGATAGGTATAAATGATCACCGAAAATACTTCATCAACAACCCGAATGAAAAGGGGCACGACAACCCCGCGTCGGGTGCCAACACCGTGCCGCGAGGCCCGAGTCAGGCTCAGGCCAACAATAACAACAACACCGTCGAACAGCAGGCCCCCGCGAAGTAGGCCCGATCTGGGCAAGCGACAACACCCGATGGGTATATCCATACCATCTCGGGCGAACCATCACTGGATGGATCAAGCCAGGCAGAAATAAAGAGGTACGCGAGGGAAAGCCATCATGAGCCCTCGGTATTTAGCGTCGCCCAAACCTCGCGGTCTCACGTAGGCTTGGCCTTCTTATCCGAAGATGCCGAGGGGCTCCACATGCTACACTCTGACCCCTTGGTGGTACACGCTCAAATGGGCTCGAAGATGGTAAAGCGAGTGATGTGGACACGGGGTCCTCCGTGGACATCATGTACTACGGTGCATTCGAGCAGTTGGGCATCTCCAAGACATCCTTGAAGCCCTACGCTGGGAAGCTCACCTCCTTCTCGGGGGACGAGGTCGACGTGGCAGGTCTCATGGACCTTTAGATGAAACTGGGCACCGGCTCCACAAGGAGGACCGAGATGGTGGAATTCACGGTGGTACGCCTGCATTCGGTGTGGAATGCAATCATTGGGAGGGTTTCACTGATGAAGTTCCAAGCGGTAGTTTCCATCTATCACCTAAAGATGAAGTTCCCCATTGACGGCGGAATTTGAGAAGTAAAGGGCAATCAGGAGGAGGGTCGCGTTTGCTATGCGACCTCGACAAAACAAAAATGCCCGGTGTTCATGGTGGAGTCCCTAGGCGAGGCCAACCTCAAAGTCCGGGACTTCACGGTCCCCACCCCTGAGGTAGAAAGAAGGGTGATATCCCCCATGGAGAGCGGGTCCGAGAAGATCTACCTGGGAGAATGTCTCGTTGGGATGTCAGCGATGTCACTAGAAGCCCTGCTTGCTGGGTCCCGCGACGTGTTCGCCTGGACTACAAAGGACCTTCGAGGCGTCCCGCGGACCATGGCCCAACACTCTTTAAACGTCGTTGTCACCACTCGCCCCGTGGTGCAGCGACGAAGAAAAATGAATGAAGAGAGGGCAAACGCCGCAAATGACGAGGTGGCGAAGCTGCTAGTCGCGGGGTTCATTCGCGAGGTCCAGTACCCCCGATGGTTGTCCAACTTCGTGCTGGTCAAGAAAGCCAGTGGGAAGTGGAGGATGTGCGTCGATTTCAAGGATCTCAACAAAGCCTGTCCCAAAGACAGCTACCCCTTGCCCTTGATCGACGAGCTCGTTGACTAAACCGCATGTCACGGAGTGTTAAGCTTCCTCGACGCGTACTCAGGATACAACCAAGTCCTGATGAACCCGCGGGAAGAGGAGGAAACGTCCTCTATCACCCAGCGAGGCACTTATTGTTACAAGGTCATGCCGTTTGGTCTAAAGAATGCGGGGGCCACCTTTCAACGCCTCATCGACCGCGTCTTTAAGAATCATCTGGGAAGGAACGTGTCCGCCTACGTCGACGATATTGTTGTCCGGAGCAAGACCCCTGAAGAGCACCTGGTCGACCTCGCTGAGGTCTTCGCCACTCTCAGGCACAACCGTCTTAGCCTGAACCCCGAGAAGTGCGTGTTCGGCGTATCATCGGGGAAGTTCTTAGGCTTCATGATCAGCGAGCACGGGATCGATGTCAACCCTGACAAGGTCGAGTCGATCCTCTCAATGAGGTCACCGCGATCTCGCACTGAAGTGCAGTGGCTCAACAGCTCCGTCAACTATCTAGGGAGGTTTTGCTCCCGCTTAGCGGAGAAGTCTCTCCCCTTTTTCGCTGCTCTCAAGAAAAACTCTCAAGAAGTCTTCTCCGTCAACTGTATGTGGCAGTCAGCCCCGAGACGGTCAGCGCGGTGCTAACCAGAAAGGCCAAGCACCCAGTCTACTTTGTGAGTCGTGTGCTCCAACCCGCGGAGCAACGATACTCCTCGGCGGAGAAGATGGCACTGGCGGTCGTGACCGCCGCAAGGCGTCTACGCCCTTACTTCCACGCGCATCCCATTTAGGTCCTCTCTGACCTCCCACTTCGACAAATCCTCCACCAGCCCGCCCTCTCCGGGTGAATGACGAAGTGGGCAGTCGAGCTCTCCGAGTTCAACATCAGCTACCTCCCGAGGACCGCGATGAAGGGGCAGGCCTTTGCTGACTTCATGGTGGAGGTCACCTTCCCCGAGACTGATGCGAGCTCAGAGGAGTAGAAGGTATTCGTTGACGGCTCACGATGTGATGCCGGTTGCGGGGCTGGCGTATTCCTCGCTGGACCCTCGATCGAGACGGAGTATGCCCTTAACTTTGCCTTTGAATCCACCAACAACGAAGTCGAGTATGAAGCCATGATCGCCGGGATTGAGATGGCGCTCCTCAGTGGAGCCCGGAAAATCAGGGTCTACACCGACTCTGAGCTAGTTGCACGCCAGCTCAACGGGCAATACGACACCAGAACGGGGTTCCTGCCCGTGTACCGAGAGAAAGTCAAGGCCTTGGTGTCGTGCCTAGAAACCTTCGCGGTTGAGTCCATCCCGCGAACCTCGAACACAAAGGCAGATGCTCTTGCGAGGTTAGGGTCCGCCCTACCCCTGGAAGTAGGGAATCGTGTGATGGTGGAAAGAAAACTCTCGCGGAGTGTGACCAACGAGGTTCTATCTGTTACTGTGGAGGATTGGAGGATCCCGATAACGCGATATGTGGAGAGCGGTGTCCTCCTAGAGGACCCCGCACAAGCTAGGAAGCTGAAAATGCAGGCGGCGCGGTATTGCGTCGTCGGCGACTATCTTTATCGCCGAGGCTATGCTGAACCCAACCTGCTGTGCGTACCGACCGAGTCTACGGAGCACATCCTCTATGAGGCCCATGAGGGGGTCTGTGGCGGCCACCCAGGGTGGCGAACCCTATCACACAAGATCACCCACTTGTGATACTTTTGGCCCACTCTCCGGCAGGACGCGAGGGCCTATGTCCAACGGTGTGACGGGTGCCAGAAGCACAATAACCTCCAACACGCCCCAACCATGCAACTTCGCTCCATACACGCGCCATTCCCCTTCGCGATGTGGGGGATGGACATCCTCGGCCCCTTCCCCAAGGTTGTTGGCTAGGTGCGGTATATCCTAGTCATTGTCGACTATTTCACGAAGTGGGTTGAGGCACAAGCAATGGCAAAAAGCACGGGGGCTAAGGTCTACGACTTCTTGTGGAAGGACCTCGTCTGCCTCTTTCGCGTTCTCATGACCATCATGACTGACCATGGCCCCCAATTCGATTGCGATGAAACCCGGACCTTCTGCTTCGACTTGGGCATAACCCTCAAGTTTTTCTCCGTGGCCCACCCTCAGTCCAACGGCCAGGTAGAGAACGTCAATGCCCGCATCTTGTCCGATCTAAAGAAGCGCCTGGGAATGGCCCTAGGTCGTTGGGCAGAGCTTCTCCAACTCGTCCTATGGACATATCGCACCACCGCGCGCCGCGCAACAGGAGAAACGCCTTTCGCTCTAACTTACGGGGCGAAAGCACTAGTCCCAGTAGAGACCCTAGTCCCTTCGGCGAGAGTGTTTGATTTCGATGAAAAAGAGAACGAGGCCAATCTCAAGGTCAAGTTGCTATTCCGGGACGAGCTGCGCGAGGTGGCCGACCTGCTCTCCAGGGAATACAAACACCGCGTGGCTGTATACCACAACAATAAGGTAAGACCTCGATTACTGGCCGCAGGTAACCTCGTCTTGAGGTGTATCGAAGGTGGAAAACTGGACCCCAACTGGGAGGGGCCATACCTCCTCGGTGAGGAGGTCGCTCCCGGAGCTTTCAAGCTCAAAGACTGCGAGGGGCGTACCTTGAGCAAAACATGGAACGTCGATCGGCTCAAAAAGTATTATGTATAAACTCTCTAAACTCAGGTACTTGCAAGTTTTATGAATAAAGGGTTGTGGAATTTTCAAATCTTTCTCAAAAATGAAAACCTCGTGTTTAAATCCACCCCTCGCTTCCCGCTTGGGGTTGGAGAACCTCGTGTTTAAGTCCACCCCTCGCTTCCCGCTTGAGGTTGAGAATCTCGTGTTTAAATCCACCCCTCGCTTCTCGCTTGGGGTTGGAGAATCTCGTGTTTAAGTCCACCCCTCGCTTCCTGCTTGGGGTTGGAGAATCTCGTGTTTAAGTCCACCCCTCGTTTCCCGCTTGGGTTTGGAGAATCTCGTGTTAAAATCCACCCCTCACTTCCCGCTTGGGGTTGGAGAATCTTGTGTTTACGTCCACCCCTCGCTTCCCGCTTGGGGTTGGAGAACCTCGTGTTTAAGTCCACCCCTCGCTTCCCGCTTGGGGTTGGAGAATCTCGTGTTTAAATCCACCCCTCGCTTCTCGCTTGGGGTTGGAGAATCTCGTGTTTAAGTCCACCCCTCGCTTTCCTCTTGGGGTTGGAGAATCTCGTGTTTAAGTCCACCCCTCGTTTCCCGCTTGGGGTTGGAGAATCTCGTGTTTAAGTCCACCCCTCGCTTCCCACTTGGGGTTGGAGAATCTCGTGTTTAAGTCCACCCCTCGCTTCCCGCTTGGGGTTGGAGAACCTCGTGTTTAAGTCCACCCCTCGCTTCCCGCTTGGGGTTGGAGAACCTCGTGTTTAAGTCCACCCCTCGCTTCCCGCTTGGGGTTGGAGAACCTCGTGTTTAAGTCCACCCCTCGCTTCTCGCTTGGGGTTGGAGAATCTCGTGTTTAAGTCCACCCCTCGCTTCCCGCTTGGGGTTGGAGAATCTCGTGTTAAAATCCAACCCTCGTTTCCCGCTTGGGGTTGGAAACAGTCCAAAAACATCATGCAAGGCCCGAGCGAGGATCGTGACTTTGGCATAATAATCATCATGCGAGATCCGAGCAAAGCTCGGAAACTCGGCGTAAAAACGAGCACCCGATGTTGCTTGAGTATGCCACAAATATTGTGACACTTGGGCCATGGGGTTGGATCGGGACATGTATGTACAAATAAATTAAAAACAAAGAAACACAAACACATCCATAAGAAAAAAGAAATCGCATAAAATAAGGCCACAAGGGTCGAGATGTTTAATTACAGACCCCTGTGGGGCCATCGACATAACAAAAAAAAATAACATTACAAGACCAGAAACGTCCTTCAGTTCTTCGGGGCCTCGGCGGCGGTGTCTTTCGGGGCATCAGCGGCGGGTTCCGTAGGAGCATCGAGGACGGGCAAGGCAGAGACGGCGTCGGGCTGGGAGCTCGGCGCGTCGGACGCAGGCTGTGAGCTCACCGCGTCAATCGCGGGATGGGAGTCCGCGTCAGCAAGGTCCAGACCGAGGTCCTCCGCGGGCGGTGCCTCGGAGGCCATTGTCCCATCCTCCATAAGGAAGAACTTGTATTCTCCCTCGGGCTCCTCCTCGGTCTCTTCCCCCATAGTCTCCGTGTAGCTGAGGTTAAAGAAGGAGATTCGGGGGTCGATGTGCCTGTACTTCGCCACCGCCTGCTTAACCCCCATGCGGACGGCCTGGCGGAACATCTTGTTCACGCTCGCCACCAGCTCCTCCTTATACTCCTCTGACTCCACATATTTGGGCCCCGCAGCCACCACCTCTTGCTTGAGTTCACTAACGCGCCCTCGGAGGTTGGTGATCTCATCCTCGGCCTTGAGGAGCTCCACCTCCTTCTCTTTAAAGAACTTGTGCTCAGCGGAGAGTTTACCCCCGAAGCTCCTCGTTCTTGCCCTTTAAAACCTCGGCCAAGGCCTTCGCCTTTCCTCCTCCTCCCTCGCCCTCGCCGCCGCCTTAACCTCGTCCTTCGCCGCGACCTCCGCAGCTTTGGCCCGCCTACTAGCCTCGGCAAGGTCCTTCTCGTACTTTGCACACTCCGCTATGCGAGCCTTGAGTGTCGCCTCCATTTTTTCCATCCTCGTCTGGAGAAGGGTGATGCGGCTGCGGTTGTAGTTCTCAAAGAAGGTATGCTGAAAATTCACGAAGTTAAAGAAAAACAAGAGAACCCGAAATCAAAACAGAAACGAGATCAATGGAAGCGGAACGTACCATCGTCGAGTAGCGAGCGACCTCGTTGCTAAGGGCCTCCTCGGTGAGATTATTGGCCCACGAGACCTCTTCCTTATAATACTCTAGATTCCACCGACTAGAGGCACCCCGGGCTGGCCCGGGGCAGTGGAACTTCGCGGGAGAAGGACCGCGGACGTCGATGGCCCGTCCCTCAAAATTAAAGTTGGGGATGATCTCCTTCCCCGACGAGCCGCGTTGGCCGTCCCCCTTTTGCTTATTTTTATCACAACAGGGGGACTTCGCGCCTTTTCTCTTAGACCCGGCTTTGTCGCCGGATCCTCGGGAGGCTTGGGAGGACGTCCTCGCGACATCCCCCTTGGTCGAGGCCCCCTCGACTGTCTTCACCCCGGATGCCTTCGGCGGCGGGGCTGTCACCTTCGGTTGCGAGGTGGGTGGCCTCGCCTGCGGCGTCAGTTCCTTGATGACGATCCCCAAGGTCGTGGGCTCCCCCTTGGATAGAAAGGCCTCGTTCGAGTCTGAGGACATGGGGATCCGCTCCTCGAGGTCGGGCGGGACGCAGGACACGGTGTTAGAAATGTGCTCCGCAAAAAATCTCGCGGGCTCGTTGGAGTCGGACGACCTCGCGATAACCTCGGCGACATCCTCATCGGAAATCAGAGACGAAGCCATCTCGACACCAGACGACACGCGAAGTCGGGAGAAGCAAGAATTGATGGAGACAACGGAATCGCTGGAAGTAGGTTCGCTAAAGACCAATGAGGGAGACCTCGGGTTTTGAGAATCGCTAGCTTCTACACTCCCTACGGATTCGGAAACCTCCTCGTAGAATCTCTCTTTAGCTTTGAACACGAAGCCTGGCGGCGGGTTCTTAACCTCTTCGTAGGATCTCTTCTGAGCTTTGGACCTGAAGCCTGGAGGGGGGCCCAAAGAAAAGCTTCCCTAGGCATGAAAGAGCGATGTCCAGGCCACGAAAGGCGAGCACCTGGAAAAGAAAAAAAGAAAAGGGGGGTTCAGACATCGAGCAAAGCAACCAAAGAAAGAGAACGCGAGGTCATAAGGGGAGAAGGCCACGTGGCACCCTAGGGCTACTCTAACAAGATGGGGCAGCGAGGGAGAAGTTGAAGCGCCAAAAAGAGGAGAGAGAAGGTGAAATGGAGGCCAGTGGTGGAAAGCAGCGGCGGAAACCCAAACGTCCCGTCAGTCGGCCATCATGACATTTGGGTTTCTGAGGATCTCAAAATTCAAAACCACCAAGAGAAAACGGAGAGACCCAACCGTCGATTGGTGGACGAAGGGTTCGAAGGCATGGCGGTCGCCACCCTCACTCCATCGTCCCGCCGCCATGACGCTGGCTCAAAACACCGAGAAACAACCATTGCCCGCTAGGGCACAAAGAAAAGCAAGAGAGAACGCAAAGATAAGACGGCGAGGGCACCGCCCAAAAGAACACGCCGCCCACACCATCACCGTTTCGCCGCCGTGACGCCGGCGCGAAACACCAGGCAACAAACCGTCACCCGCCTAGGGCACAAAATAAAAAAATGATGAATGATAAAAGGCGTCGTACGGACGCGGGCGCCACCCTCACCCCCTGCGTTTCGCCACCGTGACACCGACCCAAAGTGCCAGGGAGCGTCGGTCTACTAGCCAGAGCAGAAGGCGGCGAAAGAAAAACACAAAACACCGAAAACGAGAAAAGAGAGTGGAGCACTTACTTGCTTAAAATCGGCGTGAAAGAGGCGGTGTTGCAACTGGAGGATGACGGAAGGTCGCCGGAAACCGTCTCGAAAACCACTCACCGGAAACTGAAAAGTCGAAGAAAGAGAGAGTGAAAATGTTTGGAAGAAGATAAAGAGGAAGCGTGTGAGAGACGCCCCTTATAATCAGCAGGCTTGGGCCACTCCTCACTCCCGAAAGGCTCGTTGGGCCTATCACACCTGGACGGCCCATTAAGCAAAGTGCGAAGAGCGGGTCCAAGAAGCATCATCTGTACAAACAAGAAAAAAGCCCAAGTACAGGGCCTCGCAAGGAGAAAACCTCGCAATATGTCCACTCAACCTCCAAAAACCTCGCACCTCGCAAAATCCAAAGGAGTTTATGACCTGCGGTCCTCGGAACAAGGTCCCCAGGCCATGGGGTTGTGATGATGTCCAAAATGGTAAATTAGGGGGTGGGCCCGAAAGGCAAAGAATAAGCAGACCCGACGGGATTCTCAAGGTGGATTCTGGGGCCGACAACCGTACCCATCATTTATTTAAACAAAATTCTTATCCACGCGAGGTCCTCCGATACCTCGAAGCGAGGTCCAGACCTCGCCACCGACTCTACTGACACACCCTCCCATCCAGACCACTCAGTTGGCGCCGCTCCCCCAAACCAATCACCGGCTGCCTCGCTTCCGGGCCAATCAGGAGCCCTGATCTCGGGCGTTCCACATCGGATGATAGCCAAAACTCGACTCCCCAATTCTCTATAAATAGAGGAGGACCTCGCAAGTGAGAGAGGGTCGAAAAACATCTTGAACTCAAGAACTATCTTGCTCGTTGAAGATCGACATGATTGAAACATCGTCAAAAGACCTCGCTATAGACAAGTGAAGTCCACAAAAAGACTTCAAGTCACACAGAGTTCTCGTCCACACCAAAGACCTCGCTACACAATCTCGCAAGCCGTCTTCACCACGCTATTAGCCCAGCCTCGCTTCAAGATCAATAAAGTGATATCGAGGTGGGGGAATCGCTTAGTAATTAGGAGATCTCGGACATTGTTAGACCGAGACCTCGAAAACCTCGTAGAAGGTCTAGGTGTGAATCTCGTTTATTTGTAGGCCTCGTTGGCTTGTAAACTCGTTGTAAAGAAATCATAAATAAAGAGCAAGTGATTGCACAATCGAATATAATAATCTCGTCTCTTGTCCTTTAGCAAACGGTTTATTTCGGGTTTCATCAAATCCTAAAGAAACACACCTGAAAGAAGTGAAGCGAATTCTGTGCTACTTGAATGGGAACGATGGGTTGTGTATGTGGTATCCAAGACATAACTCGTTCAATCTTGTTGGATTCTCGAATGCAGATTTTGCAGGTCACTTGGTAGATAGAAAGAGCACATCAGGCATGGCCCAATTTCTTGGTCCTTGCTTGGTGTCTTGGGGATCAAAGAAACAAAATTCGGTTGATCTTTCCACGACTGAAGTGGAATATATCGCAGCAGCAGCCTGTTGTTCCCAGGATTTGTGGTTAAAACAACAACTGGTGGATTTTGGTATGTCTCTTAATACTATCCCTATCTTATGTGACAATACAAGTGCCATCTGATGAAACCCGAAATAAACTGATGCTAAAGACAAGAAACGAGATTGTATATATATTTAACGAGGCAAACCCCATCTTTTATTTATGATTTCTGAACGAGATTACAATAGCAAGATTGTGCCCTAGGTCTCCCTTTACAAGATTTGTGGTCTCTTCCTAACGAGGTTCGAGACTTCCCTATTTACAACGAGATTACCTCTTTACAAATTATTAGCGAGCTCTATTCCTATTACAAATCGGGAATTGCTATCTATTCAGCGATATTGGAAACTTGAGCGATTACACAGAGATTATAGCTTGCGAAGCAGTTAGTGAGATCTTGCTTGAGACGAGGTCTCTTTGAGCGAATTGAAGTCTTTTTGTGGACCTTCTCTTGGTTGTAGCGTGGTCTTCACGATGATTCCAACACGTCGATCTTCAACAAACAAGATAGTTCTTGAGTTCATGATGTTTTTCGACCCCCTGGAATCTTCGAGGTTCTCTTCCATTTATAGACTCTTGAGGATCATGGTTCTTGCCAACTTTCGACGTGGGACGCTTGAGTCTCATCCATTCGATTGGTCAAGATGTAGGTGGCTGCTCATTGGTTGAGAGTTAGGTGGGTTTTGACTAGTCAAGCGGGGCGGGAATGTCAGCATTTGAGTATGCGAGGTTAGGACCTCGTTACTTCTTGTGGCGAGTTGCTTGACCACCTTAATTAGTGAGTTTCGCAAGGTTTGGACCTCGCTCCTGCGGCTTGAGGCTTCGCGGGAGCAGGGACTTTGCTTTTTTGGATGGGTATGGAAAAGATCTTCGGGAAAATATCTCGAAGACCTCGCCAGTTTCATTTACCTCGCGTACCGCGCCTACTGTTCACACATCGTCATTTCGCGCACCATCACAACCCCATGGCTTGTGGGTCTTGGCTCGAGGGCCGCAAGCCATACATGCGCGATGTGTGACCTTCCGTAAGCGGGATGCGGGGTATAGATCGAGGATCTCTCTTCACGAGATTCGGGGTTATGGTCTACGAGGCCCGAGGTTTTTTCTTAGATTCTAAGAGGGGTTAGAAACTTAAGTGATTTTCTGGAAGGTTTTCTTTCCGTTATGCTTTCGACGGGCCTTGGGCCTTCTTCCCCTTTTTTCATTAATGGGCCTTTAACGGAATTAGGCCCATTAAAGCACAATTCTTTCTTTATAAATGTCAGGCGTGCCCCTTTCTCTCTCCTTCTCGTTTCTCCTTCCTCTCCAAGAAAACTCTCTTTCTTCCTTCACGTCTTTTCAGTTTCCGGCAACCGAGTGCAGGCGCCAACACCGGCTAAAGCTCGCAACCGCCTCCTCTATAGCGATTTTCGACAAGTAAGTGGCGATTCTTCCCTTTGCATGAATTTCCGGTGCCTTTAACTTCTTTTCCGCCTCGTGCTCTAGGAGGAGGTGATGGGTTTTTTGTGTTTCACACCGACATCACGGTGGTGGAACGGTGGGAGTGGGGGCGGAACCGGGGGTCCAGTGATGCGCTCAAACCTTCTGGTGCTTTACCCGCCAGTTGAGTTCATCGCCCTTGGTTTTCAAATTTTGAACGTCCTTGGGAAGTTCAACCATTTCGCCGCTAGGAGATGAGAAATTCGCCCTTATGATCTTCTAGGATTTGGTTTTTGGCCTGCAAACCTGTTCGTTTCCCTTCACATTCTTCCTAGTGTAATATCTGCTCTTTTTAACAAAGAGATATTACTATAATTCGTTCGAGTTAATAATAAGTGAAGAGTTACACTTAAATTAATTCCGTTATAAATGAATAAAAACTTGCAAAAATAAAATTTATTCTTATGAATAAATTATTGCAAGTTAAATTGTATTTAGCGGAAAAATTTAAGTTACATGTGTAAAATAAATTGGATTTCTTTGGAGGAAGTCTTAAGGCAAAAAGGAAAAGAAAGAGAGGGAAAAATAAAGGAAAAATAAAGGATAGAGGTGAGTTTTGAACTCAAAACCTCTTATGGAACATTATTTATTTATATTACGTTTTGGCCCAAGTTTTTCCTTTCTTCCTTTCTTTCCCTTCTTCCCTACCTTGTGTGTGAACGGTTCTGGCCCGAGCCCCAATGGTTGCGCCGCCGACGTCACCCTTCACTCACCTTCATGGCATCATCCTCTGGTCACCACCCTTCACCTATCAAGGCTTCTAGTTAGTGTTTCGGTCAAATTTCGACCGGTGACAATCACGGATGCTTGATAGAGGGGGTTGAGGGGATAGATAGCCAAAGATATATGATCGCCGTCGGTCAGGAGATAAACGAATGTAAATAAGAACGAAAGTAACAAATATATAAGTCAAACTAGATGTAAACACAATACAAATAAAGAAGAATTGCTTATCTCTCCTTTAATTAATGGTAAACTTGAGATTACAAACTGCCAGTGTCTGGCATCCAGGATCAAGGATCCCGCAGAAAACCGTTCGAATGCGAAGAGACTTTTGAGTAATATCTATTGCTATGGTTGATTACACATGAGATTGAGAGAGGATTACAATGTGTGTATGAGAGTGAGTCGTTGTCCCCCTTTACATGGCTGAAATTAAACCCTTTTTATAGCTAAAAGTATGTGGGAGATAATGGGTAACTGATAGCTTGCATATAGGAGTAGTTAAGATGCATGTTTTATATATGTTTTAGTTAGTTTTAGGTTAGCTTTTATGTAGTTTTTAGGTTTTTGTGTTATCGGGTATTATGCGCTGGTTTGCTCGGTTTTACAGGTTTTTAGGTTCAGGAGCAACAGCGGGGCGAGTACAGATTGACCATAGCGGTGGTGGACGAGCCAAGGGAGCTAAGGGATGCTAGGAGCATGGATGTAGAAGAGCCAAGCCAAAGACAAGACAAGCCAAACTATAGGAGAAAGCTCGGGATGAACCCGAGCAACGAAGCCGCGCATTTGCAACTGATTGATGAAAGCGCGGGATGGACAAAGCACGGCCGCGCATTTCAGGTGCGATCCCGCGTAATCGGGATTTTACACGGACGCATGTTTTGGACCAAGTTTTGGTTTTGGGCTTATGGGCTTGTATGTCATCCGAGTTTGTATGATTTAAGATAGCTTATGAGGGTTATTTTTAGAAAACATATAAATACTTTATGGTAGTTTTATTTTCATAACTTTAATCAACTTTGGAGGTTAGGGTTTTTCTCTTTGGAGGCAGACTTTGAAACCTTTGTAAGTTTGATTTTATTTAATTATGCATTGCTAATTTCCCTTGTGTTTGACTAGTTATTGAAATCATAGATTGCATAATATTATGAGGTTTGATTGATTCTCATCAACTTGAATAGGTTTTATTCCTTGTGCTTAATTGAATCATAATTTATCTAGGGTTTTGTTAGATTGATCACCTAATAGAATTTCTAGGTTAATTTACAACTAATCTGATCAAGTCCCATTTGGGGTTGATTAGATAAAGTAGCATCTATAATTGTTTAGACCCGTTCGGGCTATTTAGTTGTAGAAGGGAATAAATTCACAAATAACTTAGATGTCTGTTTGCTCTAAGTGTTTGTTTCTATCGATAACTTGATTCGTAAAGCTGTTGTTTAATTGAATCTAGACGTTGTATTAGGTTGTTAAATAATTACGGTTGTTTAGACTGTTAGTTCTTTCAACTATTTATGAAGTTTGGGTCATAATCCTTAGTAGGAGTATAATCCACAATAGATTATTCAAGGAAATTGAGAATCAAGATAATAAATGATCAATAAGCATATCTATGATGGATTTAACTAGTTGAACCTATTTCTCTCATATATATGCACAATCAATTTTGCATTCATATTTACTTCTAATTTTGCATAGTAGTTTAGATTTCCATTCAATAAAACCCCCCATATTAGTTACTTGGCACTTAAGCAATAACACATTTATACGAGTCTCGGTGGGATCGACCCTTGCTTACCATTCTACTCAGATTGGTTAAGTTAGGATTCTTTGATAGGTAAACGACTGAAAAATACCTCATCAAATTTGGCGACGTTGCCGGGGACTCGTCGCTATTTGTGTTTATAACTTTCGTGCTGTTTTGGGTATGAACCTGTTATATGATTCATACCCGTGCTACTAACTCATCTCCCCTGTTGTTTGATCCAGATGTTGACAGGGCACTCTTCAAGCTAAGGAAGGAAATCTGGAATCACTTTCAGGCATTACCATTCTTTCTTGAAGAATCTGACTCGAAATCTGAATCTACTGAATCCACCGAGATGGGTGACCGAACATTGAGAGAGTTGACTGCACCGAATCTGGCACAACAACCGTTGGCGGTGCAATTCCCTGCTCTTGCTGAAGGAGTCAAGTTTGAGCTGAAATCCGAGTTGATCCACCTTTTGCCTTCATTCCATGGGCATAGTGGTGAAGACCCCAACAAACATCTTTCTGAATTTCATGTTGTGTGCTCAAACATGAAGCCTGCTGATGTGACTCATGACCAGATCGCGCTGAGAGCCTTTCCTTTTTCTCTCAAGGATCAGGCTAAAGACTGGTTTTACTACTTGGCTCCGGGAAGTATTAATACATGGGCTAAGATGAAAGAAGCTTTTCTGGAGAAGTACTTCCCTGCTACAAGGCTCAATGATCTAAAAAAGCGAATCAGTAATATTGAACAAGAAGCAAGTGAGTCCTTGTACGAATACTATGAGAGATTCAAGAGGTTGATAGCCAACTGTCCTTTCCATGGCTACACTGATCAAGACTTGATTTTATATCTTTTCAATGGCCTCTTGGATGATGAGAGAAGAATGGTCAATGCAGCTTGCCAAGGTCACATTCTCAACAAAACTCCTGCTGTTGCGTTTGACCTGTTCACACAACTGTCTGAGGGCACAAGACAGTTCAGAAAAGAAACTAGCTCGAAAGCTGCAAACTCTGTGGTGGCTAACACAAGAATTCAAGATGAAGTCACAGAGTTGAAAATGATGATGAAGCAGCTTTTGCAACAAGGTGGTAGACAACAGGTGAAGTCCTGTGAAATCTGCTTTGACAACATGCATCCCACTGACTCTTGCCCTACACTTCAAGATCCAAATGCTGAGGTGAATGCAGTGGGAGGATATGGACCACCTAGGCCGAGGTATGATCCCTTCTCCAACACCTACAATCCAGGCTGGAGGGATCATCCTAATCTGAGGTATGGAAATTCCAACAACCAACAGTTCAATCAACAGGGTGGTCAAGCTCCATACAAGCCACCTTTTCAACCCCGTCCTCAGGGGCCAAATCAGAATGCTATGTCTACCGAGGATATGATTCGGACTCTTGCACAGACTGTGACTACAATGCAAGGCTCAATGAGTCAATTTCAACAAGAGACAAAGTCTAGCATCCACAATCTGGAGACTCAAGTCAGTCAAATAGCCAATGTTGTAGGCAAACTGGAAGCTAGAGATTCAAGTAAGTTGCCATCGCAGACCGAGCTCAATCCAAAACAGAATGTCAATGCAATTACTTTGAGGGGTGGACGAGAGCTCCAAGTAGAGCCCAGGGACGGGCAAGTACCAATCAGAAGGGGAGAGGCAGAAGAAGCTAAGGGCGAAACTGAGGAAGAATTTGAGTTGATGGAGAAAATACCGAGTAATCCTCCCGGAGATGAATTGCTCGGCTTACCCGCCAAATGCGCGACCGAGAAATTACCACCCCGAGCAATCCCATCTCAGTCGAGATTGCGCGGGGAAGCAACATCGGAAAGCGCGGTCGCGCAATTGCCAAGCCGCGCAATCCCGTCTCAGTCAGGATTACGCGGGATGACATCGAAAAGCGCGCCCGCGCAATGTCTGGACAAACCGAGCAATCGAGTCGCTATCGAGGATTCATCTCCAACTCCTCTGAAGTCTTATGCACCTGTTCCACCTTTCCCAGAGGAACTAAAAGAGACGCGAAAGCTGGTGAACGACAAGGAATTGTTCGAGACGTTCAGCAAGTGTGAGGTAAACATTCCTTTACTTAAACTAATTAAAAGCATTCCTAGATACGCTAAGTTTTTGAAAGAATTGTGCACCATTAAAAGAACTCAAAAGCTAAAAGGGAAACAGAAAATCTCTGTAAGTGAGCATGTGTCAGCTGTGTTTCAAAGGCGTATGCCTCAGAAATGTGTTGACCCAGGCATGTTCACTATTCCCTGCATTATTGGTGATACAAAAATTGATAAAGCCATGATACATCTAGGTGCTTCAATTAATGTTTTACCTTACTCTGTATACAAAATGCTTGAACTGGGTCCTTTACAAGAAACTGGCGTTGTTATACAGTTAGCTGATAGGTCGAATGCTTACCCTAGAGGAATAGTTGAAGATGTGCTTGTGATGGTTGATAATCTGATATTTCCTGCTGATTTCTATGCCTTAGATATGGACCATGATAAGCATGCTGCACCTATTTTGCTAGGTAGACCTTTTCTGAAAACAGCTAAGACTAAGATTGATGTCTGTAATGGTTCTCTGACTATGGAATTCGACGGGGAAAGGGTAGAATATAATATTTATGATGCAATGAAATACCCTCCCGAAGATTCCTCGTTGTGCTTAGTTGATGTGGTAGAGCCACTTGCTCAAGACTTTTTCAATATGCATGAATCTGAGGCTTTGAAATCCACTTTGGAAAATTCCATTATGAATGAAACTTCAGATTTGGATTTACAGACTGACCTGCAGGAAGTGGTGGCAGAGTTGAATGCTCAATTTGAGCGTCCACTTATGCCACCGGGCTCAAAGCCCATACCACTAACCTTGCCTAGTGAGAAGCTTTTGCCATCTATTGTGCAGGCACCAGTGGTAGAATTGAAGCAACTTCCAGACCATCTCAAGTATGCTTTCCTAGGTGACGGGGATACCCTGCCAGTAATTATATCCAACAAGCTCACCAAGGAGTAAGAAGGACGATTGGTGGCAGTTCTGAAGGAGCATAAGACGGCTATAGGATGGACCATTGCAGACATTAAAGGGATTAGTCCCTCAACATGTATGCATCGGATTCTACTAGAAGATGAAGCTACACCGTCTAGACAGCCCCAAAGAAGGTTGAATCCCCCGATGATGGAGGTGGTAAAGAAGGAGGTGCTGAAGCTCCTTCAGGCAGGTATGATCTTTCCTATTTCTGATAGCAAATGGGTCAGCCCAACTCAGGTTGTCCCTAAAAAGGGTGGTATCACAGTGGTTGAGAATCACATGGGTGATCTCATTCCCACAAGAGTTCAAACCGGGTGGCGAGTTTGTATTGACTATCGTAAGCTTAACGTTGTAACCCGGAAAGATCATTTCCCATTACCTTTCATTGACCAAATGCTGGAACGACTTGCCGGTCGTTCATTCTATTGTTTCTTGGATGGATATTCTGGATATTTGCAGGTAGCCATAGCACCAGAGGATCAGGAGAAGACAACATTCACTTGTCCTTTTGGCACCTTTGCATACCGAAGGATGCCCTTTGGACTGTGCAATGCCCCGGCTACATTCCAACGGTGTATGGTTAGTGTTTGAGCCAAAATTTACCAAAGGTGAAACCTTTGCTTAGATCGGGCCTTGATCGAATGAACTCGGAAGAATATGATTGAAGGTGTGTGTTTTATTGATGTAGAAATCAAAGAAATCGTGCGAAACCAAGCGTCAATCAAGCGTCCCTTCCCCTAAGGGTTACAATAGCTTATATAGCCTTTAGAGCATATTCTATCCTAATCAAAGATATAATCTTATCTCTAACTAACAAATATTTGCTTATCTCTATCTTATAATGAATACAATCTGGAGAAGAATCTATCTTGTAACAAACATATCTCGGACCCTCTCTCCTCCAACCGACCTAGTTGATCCCAAAAATCTTCTGTAACTCTGTATGCGTTGGAGATTCTCTGTCTATGGCGCAACGCTTCGTCACCTAAAATCTGGGTCTAACAATACCCCTAAATGCAATTTCAAAATTTAAATTCAAATTTCGAAAATTGCATTTAAGCTTGATAAGACGTTTCAGAGATTGCCTTAGAAGACGGGATTTGATCCTGCCGTTTCTCTTTAATGATCCGAGAGACTATTTGTGGTTCTCATCATTATCTAACCCAACGCTTCCTTTCCTTTTCAATTCCTGCTTTCGTCTTCTCAGGTAATACTTCTTCCTCATCTCTGGCTTTTTCCTACTTTAGCCTCCATGGCCAAAGCTTCGACTTTCGTTTCTTCTTCATCCTTGGGTCCCCAAGACCTTCACCGATGTGATATGACGTCGGAGGAGATCGCCGATTGGATCTCCTTCGGTGGCTTCCCGGAGAGGACCCGTTTCCACGCCCCGACTGTCGAATTCATTGATTGGGTTTGGCCAGGGTGGATCTGCTTTCTTGATTACCCCTTCTCTTTAGGTTTAAAATTTCCTTTCTCCCCTTTCATTCGAGAATTCATCCAAACCCTAAAGGTTTCTACATGCCAAATCCTTCCGACCACTTGGCGCACCCTTGCCCGAATCGATGAGCTTGCTACAGAGAGGGATTTGGAGATGACCATGGGAGAACTTCTCTTGGCATATAAAATTGTTCCTCAGAGGGCGGGTCGCATCACCTTGCATGCTAGGGACACAAAAAAAACCCTTATTCCCAAACTAAAAATTTGCTCTCGGAGTTGGCAATCCCGATTCTTCTTCGTCGAAAAAGCGTCTTTAGGCGATCTTGATGACGAAGTGAAAGACGTCTTTCGAGATGAATGGAACACATCTCGTAAGACGATCTGATCTTCTTTATTTAAACCTCTTTTTTGCATATTCTGGTCTTCCTGTCCTCATATCTGTCTTTCTTGTGCAGTACTGGTGGGAATCAACTCCAAGAGCACGGATACGGGTGTGTGTCGATGCCTACTAAAGATCAAGCCTGAAAAGCGAAAGCCCAAGAAGATCTGTCCTGACCCAGCGGGTAGTGGTGAAGACGAAGAATCTCCAGGATCCGACGAAGACAAGACTGAAACAGAAGTCACTCCCCTGTCCTCTAACATGATGAGTTCCTCCAAGAAGAAATCAGGTTGGTTATTCCTTCTTCTACTTTTCATGTGTTTGATTTCTTCAGAAATTATATTTATTTTTTTTCTAAAATTTGTGTCTTCTTTTCTCAATGCGGCTAAAAAAACTTCCCCAGGCGCTATCGTGGACACCTCTGCCACAGCAATGGTTCGTCGGCTGAGATCCGGCGGGGTCAGGCTCCCCTTGTCTCCTCCTCCCAACTCTAAGACAAAAAAATCTCTCTCGTTGAAGCGGAAAAGAGTCGATGATTCTCCAACCTCTCACGTTGCCAAGAAAGCGGAGCCAAAAGATCTCCTCAGCACTTTTGGGGACACCTTGCTCCCGAACGTGAAGATGGACTTCCAAGCCCTCACCCCTGACGCCGCGTATAGCCACGTGGGTGCAACGCTGAGAGTGGTAAACTTGCTTAACCGATCCTTTAAATACTCACTGTTATTTCTTTGGCATTTCTTGAATGTTTTCCTGCCTTTTTTCCCGATTTATCTTGCTCTTTTAATCCCGCAGGCCTTCCAGGAACTGATGGCCACTAACGCCCGTTGCCAGGAGGAAATGAGGGCGTTGGAGGAAAAAGAGAAGCAGGCGAGGGATCTGGCTGCTTCTTTGGACAAGAAGGTGGGCCAACTTCAATCATCGGTAGAGGATCTTCAGGCTGAAAAGGCATCACTTGAGGCGAAGGCATCGGAGGCGGAGAAGGAGATCGAAGGTTTTTCCCGGGTGGTGGTAAACGTGGCAACATATTACACGATGAAATCTCAAGTGGAGCTGCTGCAGGACTTTGCTGATGGGAAGAGTGCCAAATGGGACTTGAAGATGCAGCTGCAGGTCCTGGAGGAATACTACCCCGCCGACCATCCCCCTCCTGGCAAGGAATACCTGGTGGTTGAAGACCAGGAGGATGACGTGAGCTCCCCGATTAAGGAAAAATGTCAAGATTATGATGATGGGGGCCCATCCAACAAGGAAGGCGATGGTGGGAAGGCCGTGGACAAAGAAGAACCTTCGACCCAAGCTGGTGGACAGTAAGCTCCTGGTGCCTCTCTTCGATCTCTTTAGAAGTACTTTTTTTTTTTTTGCTAGATGATTTGTAAGGATATTTTGGTGATGTTGCGGCCTGGGGCCTAAAAACTCATATGGCGTCTGATTCTGAATGGTTTTGACGCCCTCTGAATGGCGCAGCTTTATCTTTATCTGCTTGTTTGTCTGTGTTTGGAAATTTGCGTTAGTGTTTTAGCATAGGGAGATTCTTTGAGAATCTCCATAAATGTGCTGCCCGCAAGTGGGGTTTAGGTGTTAGTGTAAGGAGATTTGTGGAGAATATCCATGAATGTGTTGCCCGCAAGTGGGGTATGCGTTAGGTTTTGGCGTTTAAAGAAGGAGTTTTTAATGCTCCTCTCGTTAGCGACTTATTTGTTCTTCCTGCGTTAGGATCACGTTTTGCGCGTTGAGTGTTTTAATTTTCTGCAAAGGGGTCGTGCGTAGTTAGTTACGATTAGGCTTCCTTTGGCCACCACCAAGGGCGTTCTTGGGCAGTGGATCCTTAAATTAGGATGTAGTGTCATCGCGGCGTCCCGCGCATATGGCCTGGGTTATATGCTATAGCTTTACCCTTCTCGTACTAATCGGATGTTTCGTTAATCGGAATTAGATAGGGGGTAAACAACTTATGGGTTACTTCGTCGACGTTGTATGCGTGACGACTTCGCCATTTCTAGGCAGTATTACCATGTGTCTTAACAGTGGTATTTGTGTATTTGACGCATCTCATGTTGTTTGTAACTCTGATTAGCGTAAGGGTAACCATCTCATAGGTTACCTCATTAACGTTGTGATGAATTCGTCGTTTCAGACGGTGTAACCATGTGTTTCAACAGTGGTTTTTTGCATTTGGCGCGTTTCATGCTGTATGCAACGTAGATTGGCGCATGTTCGCGTTTATAAGCAGTAAGAGAAAGTGCAAGAATATGAGAATATTTTCTCGCAAATTATTATGCAAAGAATGTGTAAAAACATGATTGATGAGATGAGAGTTTAGAAACTGCGTCCGACAGTGTGAGCAAGTGCTCAGAATCGTTTATTTGAAAAATCCAAATATTGCCTAAGGATTCTCTAAGCTAGAGCTAAGAAATAGCTAAGAATAAATCATGATAATGAAGTAATTAGAAGTAATACTTTTTTAGGTGGGTTGTGTTCCAGCTTCGTGGCACCGCTGTTCCGTCTTTGGATTCTAGCTGGTAAGCTCCGTTTCCTGCGACTTTGGTGATCTTTTATGGCCCTTCCCAAGCGGGTGCCAACTTGCTAGCGTTTGCTTCCGTAGTATTCTGGAAAACCTTTCGCAATACCCAGTCTCCAAGCTAGAAGCTCTTCACTCGAACATTTTTATTGTAGCTCCTAGCTACTTGCTGCTGATACCTTGTGATCCGAGCATGGGCAGCTTCTCTGAGTTCCTGGATAGTATCCAGGTCTGCTTCTAACTCGCGTCCATAGTACGTAGAGAAAATGGAGTGGTGCGATCGACCCATAGTACGTAGGGTAATTCCTCGGCCCACTTCCCTTTGGATTTCATCAGCCGCTTCTTTAGGTTATTGATGATTACCTTGTTGCTAGCTTCGGCCTGTCCGTTTGCTTGCGGGTATCTGGGAGTGGACATGACTAAATCGATGTTCCATTGCTTGTAGAAATCACGCATCTTCTTGCTTATAAATTCTTACCCATTGTCGCAAGTAATCTCCGCGGGGACCCCAAACCTGCTCAAGATGTTGCGCTGGATGAATGATATTACTTGCTTATCTTTGATCTCTCGAAAGGCTTCAGCTTCGATCCATTTAGAAAAGTAATTTGTCATGGCGAGGAAAAACACCTTTTTCCCTGTAGATGGGGGTAACTTGCCAACGATATCCATGCCCCATCGCATGAATGGCCAGGGGGTGATTGAAGGGTGGAGAATCTCCGGCGGCTGATGCGGGACTGGTGCGTGCCGCTGGCATGCCTCGCATGCTTGGGCATACTTGATGGCATCTTGGCGAACGGTGGGCCAATACCACCCCTGCCTTAAAATTTTGTTTGCAAGACTGCGACCCCCGGTATGGTTACCACAATCTCCGCTGTGCACATCACGCATGATCTCCTCGGCCTCCTCTTTTTCTACGCACCGTTGTAAAAATCATGTTGCAGACTTGTGAAAGAGGATCCCTTTTAAGATGGTGAACCGCGTTGCCTTTGATTTTAAGGCTTTGGCTTCTATCTTGTCCTTGGGTGCTTCGCCGCGAAGGAACCAATCGAGGTACGACTTGGTCCAGTGGTCGACCTCTGGATTGGTGGATGTTTGGAGAATATCCGGGGCGAGTTGCTCTGATGATGGTTCAGCAGCCTGTTTCACCGATGTTTCTGTTATAGCCGACTGTAATAAGTGGACTAATGGTATATTGTCGTAATCCCTGGGGTCTAGGGTAGAGCCTAGACCGGCTAGGGCATCGGTCGGTGCACTTTGATCGCGAGGAACTTGTTCGAATTGTATTTGCTCGAAATTCTCGGATAGTGCTTTAACCACATCAAGGTAACTGGCCATCCTATCATCTTTGGCGTCGAAGATGCCCATGATCTGATTGATGATGAGTAAAGAGTCGGTGCGTACCTTGATCTTCTTGATGGACAAATCTTTAGCCAATTCCAGCCCAAAGATGAGAGCTTCATATTCCGACTCATTGTTGGTGGCTTCAAAATTGCATCTAACCGCCTGAGCTATTGTTTCCCCCCTTGCCGACTTTAGCACGACACCGAGCCCTGCTCCTCTTGCGTTTGAGGCTCCATCGGTGTTCAGGATCCATTCTTCTTCAGGTTCGTCGAGGGATGACATCAAGACCTCGCCTTTAGCGCTTTCTTCAAGAGTCGGGGTGAAGTCGGCAACGAAGTCGGCCAGTACTTGCGACTTGATTGCTTTTCGAGGTTCATATCTGACGTCGTACCCGCTTAGGTGAATTGCCCACTTTGCCATTCTTCCTGAAAATTCTGGTTTTTGCATGATCTGTCGGAGGGGGTAATTTGTCAGGACGATGATAGTGTGCGACTCGAAGTATGGTCGGAGTTTATTCGAGCACATCACGACCGCCTGGACCAGTTTTTCTGTTGGAGAGTAGCGCGTTTCGGCAGACACCATCGTTCGGCTCACGAAATAAACCGGAACCTGTTGGCCGTCTTCTTCTTTGACCAGGACTCCGCTTAGTGCGCGGTCTAATACAGCTAAGTAGAGGTGTAGCACCTCCCCCGGAGTTGGTTTAGCCAGTAATAGGGGATTGGCGAAGTAGCCCTTCAGCTCTTGGAAGGCGGCTTCCTGTCTTTCTGTCCACTGGAAGCTTTTGTTCTTCTTTAGTACCTCGTAGAATAGTCGGCACTTATCCGAGGACTTGGAGATAAAACGGTTTAACGCAGCTATCATGCCGGTTAGCTTCTACACGTCTTTTATGCTTCGTGGGGATTTCAGGGAAGCAATTGCCCGCACTTGATTTGGGCTGCCCTCAATCCCTCGCTTGGTTACCACGTGTCCCAAGAAAGTCCCAGATTGTACCCCAAAAATACACTTTTGGGGATTCAGCTTCATGTTGTATTCTTCGAGGACTTTGAATGCTTCTTCTAAGTGCCCCTTATGTAGGGAGGCGCTTGTGCTTTTTACCACCATATCGTCGATGTACACCTCCATTGTTTTGCCAATGTGGTCGCGAAACATCCGGTTGACTAATCTTTGGTAAGTGGCCCCGGCGTTTCTCAAACCGAAGGGCATTACACGATAGCAGTACGTTCCCTGCCCTGTGATGAAGGAGGTCTTCTCTTGATCTTCCGGCTCCATCTGGATTTGGTGATAACCGCTGAATGCATCCATGAAGGTAAGTAGTTCGTGACCCGCGGTTGCGTACACCATCGAGCCTATGTGGGGGAGAGGGAAAGAGTCCTTGGGGCAGGCTTTGTTGAGATTGGTGAAATCCACGCAAACCCTCCACTTTCCGTTCTTCTTAGGCACTACGACTACGTTAGCTAGCCAATCGGGATACTTCACTTCTCTGATTTTTCCGGTGTCTAGTAATTTTTTGACCTCTTCATCGACCGCTTGTATTCGCTCCGGGGCGAATTTTTGTCTCTTTTGCCTGACTGGAGGGTGTTCGGGATCAACGTTGAGTTTGTGCGTGATGATGGAAGGGTCTATCCCAGTCATGTCTTCATGACTCCAAGCGAAGCAGCCCTTGTGTTTCTTCAGGAATGTTACCAATTCTTCTCTGACTGATGGCTCCAGATTTTCTCCGATCTTGACGACCTTCCCCTCCTCTAAGGTCACCTCCTCCGCTTTTTCTCCGTCTTCAGTTCGCTCTGACGGAGTGGTGACGCTCTGTAATTGCTATGCTTCAGGTCTGAGAGTTGTCGGCTTGAGGGCGGCCTTGTAACACTCCCTGGCCAATCTCTAATCTCCGCGGATTTCGTCGATTCCCCATGGTGTTGGAAATTTCACCGTTTGGTGGTAGGTGGAAGCTACGGCTTTCATGTCGTGTAACCAAGGGCGTCCCAAGATTACATTGTAGCATGAGGGGCAATCCATCACGAGGAAATTGACCTGCATATTTACGCCTTTGGCGAAGGTTGGGATGGCGATGTCGCCCACGGTATGCTTGACCTCGCCGCTGAACCCTACCAGAGGCACCGGGTGTTTATGAATGTCGTTTTCGGACAAACCCATCTCCTTCAAGGCGGCAAGGGTAATGAGATTCGTGGAGCTTCCTGTATCAATCAATACCCTTTTCATCAGCACGTTCCCAATATGCAAGGATATTACAAGACCATCGTGATGCGGCTCGGAAGTGTTCTCTGCATCGGTGTCGTCAAACACGATGGCTGGTCCTGGAGATTCTCTGGCGCGATGCCTCGACGACTGAGGTCGATTGAAGCTGCTTTCCCTTGCGTGGCGTTTTGTTGCTGAGTACGATAGTCCACAGATGCTTGACCCTCCGGATATCACGTTGACCACTTTGTCAGGCGTTGGAGGATTTCGCCTTTCTTGGTGCTCGGCTTGAGAATTCTCCAGCAAATCTTTGGGTACTCGAGCGTTTGGAGCTACGTCTTTTATTCTTCCTTCCGCGACTAGGTGGGCCAATTCCTTTTGGAGCTTAAGGCAGTCCCGAGTCCAGTGTTCGTGGTACTCGTGGTAATCGCACCACTTAGTCGTGTCTCCTCCGGGGTGAGGAGTTTTGTCCTTTCTCGGCCACCTCACAAGTTCTCCCTGCTTCGCCATGTTTTGGAGCAGCTTCTCCGTAGATATGTTAAGTCTGAAGGACTCGAGCGAGGGCGAAATGGGTTCCCGTTCTTTGTCATTCGTCCACCGTGCCTTGGCCACGTTGACTTGCCCTGAGGTAGGCCGTGAGTAAGGATGGGCGCGGCGGTCTCTTCTCTGATCTGTTGAACCTCGCCGGCTGTCAATGGGTCCCTTTCTCTCGGTCTTCTCCGTCTTTGAAGATCTCTTCCTCAGGGACCTATCTTCTTCCAACCGGACGTGTGCCAAAGCCCTGGCTTGTACTTCTTCGAACGTAGCACAAGGGTGCTTAGTTAGTTCCTTGTACAGGCCGCCATCAGGGGTGACCCCTTGCCTTAATGCTTCTACCGCAGTCGTCAAGTCGCAAGATGGGATGGAGATCTTCTCACGGTTGAAGCGATCCAAGAATTCTCTGGTAGTTTCTTGGTTTCGTTGGCGGATCCGATAGAGGTCGCTGGATTGCTTCTCAAATTTGCGGCTGCTGGCGAACTGAGACCGGAAAGTGTCCGAGAGATCCGCGAAGGACCTAATGCTCCCACGTGGGAGGTTGATAAACCAAGTTAGCGCCGGACCTGTTAAGGTTGTGCCGAAACCCTTGCACATCACCGCCTCCTTGGAATGGGATGGGACCGCACTCGTCATCATCTTCTGTTTGTATATGGCCACGTGCTCGTTAGGGTCCGTAGTCCCGTTGTACGTGGGCATGCTTGGTACAGAGAACTTTTTTGGAATCTCTACTCGGGCGATTCGACGAGAGAACGGAGATTTGTCAAACTCGTTGGGTGCTTCAGGCTCCAGAGGTTGGAAACCTCGGTTTCCCCTCCGGAGTTGGTCAGCGATGACGCTTATTTGTTCGGTTACCTTTCTTTGGATGGCTACGTCTAAATCGATGGGCTCGCGCCGTTCTCGATCCTCCCCATCGGTACCTTCATCTTCGATCCAAACTCCTTGAGATGGCGCTCGGCGTTGGTTAGCCGCTGACCGGAGATTAATTGGAGGATTATCGTCGTGGGAGACTTCTCCGTGGCGGACTCGAACAATAGGCTCCGGAGTCGCGTCTCGTTGTGCGGGTGTCTTGTCTCGGGGATCCAGGTCTGCACCCTTTCCATAAGTACCTTCTCCACCGTCGAAATCTAGCCTTCTTATTATTCCATCAGTGCGTCGGGTGACACGGAGGGAGCGACGCCCCGTAGCCAGGACCTCATATTGTTGCTTGAGTTGGCTGTTTTCGGCAGTGAGACGTTCTACATGAGCTTCGTAAAAGCTTTTTTGTTCGCTCAACGCCTTCTGGAGGAATTCCATGCGTTGTCTAAGGTCCGACATCTCCTCTTCCTGAGATCGAACGCCCTGACTTTCGAGATTGTGGTCGCCCTCGACGACCGGAGTTTTAGGGCTTCCTTGCTCGTTGTCAAACATCGTGTTCTTTGATCCGGAAGAGACTAGAATGGTGATTCTGCTGATGGTTGTATCGATCACGGCCCCACAGTGGGCGCCAAATTGTTTGAGCCAAAATTTACCAAAGGTGAAACCTTGGCTTAGATCGGGCCTTGATCGAATGAACTCGGAAGAATATGATCGAAGGTGTGTGTTTTATTGATGTAGAAATCAGAGAAATCGTGCGAAACCAAGCGTCAATCAAACGTCCTTTCCCCTAAGGGTTACAATAGCTTATATAGCCTTTAGAGCATATTCTATCCTAATCAAAGATATAATCTTATCTCTAACTAACAAATATATTTGCTTATCTCTATCTTATAATGAATACAATCTGGAGAAGAATCTATCTTGTAACAAACATATCTCGGACCCTCTCTCCTCCAACCGACTTAGTTGATCCCAAAAATCTTCCGTAACTCTGTATGCGTTGGAGATTCTCTGTCTATGGCGCAACGCTTCGTCACCTAAAATCTGGGTCTAACAGTTAGTATCTTTTCTGAGTACATAGAGAAATTTATTGAGGTATTTATGGATGATTTTACCGTCCATGGGAATGACTTTGATTCATGCTTAACTCATCTGACACTAGTGCTTAAAAGATGTGAAGATACTAATCTTGTTCTCAATTCTGAAAAATGTCATTTTATGGTAGAACAGGGTATAGTATTAGGCCATGTAGTGTCTTCTAGGGGTATTGAGGTCGATAAGGCTAAGGTTGAAGTAATTCAATCTTTGCCTTATCCTACTAATGTGCGTGAAGTGCGTTCTTTTTTAGGCCATGCAGGGTTTTACCGCAGGTTTATTAGAGACTTCTCAAAAATCGTCTCCCCCTTGTGTGGATTGTTGAAGAAGGAAGTAGATTTTGAGTTTGGTGACGCATGCAAGACGGCGTTTGAAGAGCTAAAACTCCGCCTCACCACAGCCCCCATTATTCAAGCCCCAGATTGGTCTCTCCCTTTTGAGATCATGTGTGATGCCAGTGATTATGAAGTAGGGGCTGTTTTAGGACAAAAGAAGGGCAGGGCATCTCATGTGATTCACTACGCCTCTATGACATTAAAATGAGGCTCAAAGGAACTACTATACCACAGAAAAGGAGCTCCTAGCAGTTGTGTTTGCATTGGAGAAATTTCGCTCTTACTTGCTTGGAACAAGAGTGATTGTTTATACAGATTATGCAGCACTCCGCTATCTGGTGACGAAGAAAGAGGCCAAACAGGTTAATCAGGTGGATCTTACTGTTGAGTGAGTTCAACATTGAGATCAAGGTCAAAAAGGGGGCTGAGAATGTGGTTGCTTATCATTTGAGTCGTCTGGTGATGGAAGAACAAAAGAGGCCAGCAAGTTCACCCATTCAGGAAGAATTTCCAGATGATACTTTGTTTGCTATTAAGGTTGTAAAACCTTGGTATGCACACTTGGTTAACTTCCTGGTTATGGGTGAATTCCCACCAACTTTCACCAAAGCTCAAAAAGATAAGTTAAGAAGTGAAGCAAGGTATTACATCTGGGATGATCCATATTTGTGGAAACACTGCGCTGATCAGGTAATCCGACGATGCATCCCGGATAATGAGGTAACTTTTATCTTAACTTTCTGTCATAATTATGCATGTGGGGGCCATTTTAGTTCCAATAAAACAGCTAGGAAGGTATTGGATGCAGGATTCTACTGGCCAAACATTTTTAGAGATGCTCATGGCTTTTGTAAATCTTGTGACCGATGCCAAAGGTTTGGGAATATGTCCCAAAAGAATGAAATGCCTCAATCTCCAATGATGTTTTGTGAAATTTTTTATGTATGGGGCATTTACTTTATGGGACCATTTCCAAACTCTTTTGGGAACTATTATATTTTACTTGCGGTGGACTACATTTCCAAATGGGTGGAAGCGAAGGCCACCAGGACTGACGATTCTAAAGTGGTGACAGATTTTTTGAAGACCAATATTTTTACTAGATTTGGAGTCCCTAGAGCTTTAGTTAGCGACAAGGGATCACATTTCTGTAATAGGATGGTTAGTGCATTATTGAAGAAATATCATGTCACACACAGGGTCTCGACAACATACCATCCCCAGACGAATGGCCAGGCAAAGGTATCTAACAGGGAAATTAAGTCCATTTTAGAAAAGACTGTTGCACGAAACAGAAAAGACTGGAGTGTTAGGTTGGATGATGCACTATGGGCGTACAGGACTGCTTATAAAACACCCATCGGGATGTCACCGTTCAGATTGGTGTTTGGTAAAGCTTGTCACCTACCGGTGGAAATTCAGCATAAGGCATATTGGGCAGTCAAGAAGTGCAACATGCAAGCAGATGAGGTGGGCGAATTTAGGAAACTTCAACTCCAAGAATTGGAAGAGATTAGGCTTGAGTCTTATGATAATGCAACAATTTACAAGGACAAGACAAAAGCCTGGCATGACAAGCATATTTGGAGAAAAAGTTTCAAAGTGGGTGATAAAGTCCTTCTATTTCATTCCCGCCTGAAATTGTTCCCTGGGAAACTGTCCAGATAGGGAGAGTTATGCAGCTTCCTAATGGACAACGAGTGCAGATAGGGAACAGTCCAGCTAAATGGTTCATTGAAGTTCAAGTTGGAGATTTAGATGTGGCAACCGTTAAGGGCCCAGTTAGGGGTAAAAAGATGGTTTCAGTTCCTATTGTGGTGGATTCTGATGAAGAGGAGATGGATGAGGATTTCACCATGGAAGAAGAAGAAGAAGAAGAATCTTCTGAGGATGATGACACTGATGAGGAGGATGAGTCTGAGGAGGAGGATCAGCAAAGACAGTTTGATCCGTCTATACCTGCTGGTGGAGTACATTACTCTGACGCTCAGTATAACCAGATGATGGAGTTGATGAGACAGATGCAGCTAGACAACACGCAGCGATACAATGACATGTCGTCTCATATCGATCAGAGCTTTCAGGGCATGAGAGGCTATGTGGATCAGCGGTTCACATCTTATCAGACTCATCAGGATCAGCAGCTTGCTGCTTTTCAGGCCCGCCAGGATGAGCAATTCAGACTGCTCAACACTAGATTGGATGGATGGAGTTCAGCGGGCTATCCGCCTCATCAGTCATATCCTCAGTATGCCTTTCCCGATCCTCTGTATCCTCAGTTTCCACCATACCAGCCGCCACCAAGACAAGAGTTCCCACCATATCAACCACCTCAGCCAGGGTATCCACCGGAGTACCAGCCACCGCCACCACGGGATTTTTCGCCTTACTACCCGGACAACTAGATTTTGTGAGTTTTTCTCTTTCCTTTACTTTTTACTATACTTCGGGGACAAAGTATGTTTTAAGCATGGGGGAAGGGAATTACTTTTTCATTGCATGTAGTTGCATTAGATTAGGTCATATTTAAATTTTTGCATGCATTGATTAAAATCCTGAAAATTGAAAAAAAAATCAGAAAATTTTGAAAAATACAAAAATATTGCATTTAGGTTCTTATTTCCCCATTGTTTGATTCCTCTTGTTTTTCAATGCTAAGTATAAGTTCTAACCCATGATTTGCATGATATGCTGAAGTTGATATGATATAAGCATGATCATTGATTAATTAACTTGATTATAGGATGGAGCATGTATTTAGCTTGAGTATTTGATTCATTCTGAAGTTCTAGACAAAAATTATCCTTGTGAGATGTTTTTGGCCTTTCATGATATTTGTTCTCTATATTTCTTGAGTGTTCACCATGATTATCTAGCTCTAGAACTTGCGTTAATACTCTTTGTCAAGGCTGCTTTATATGATTGAATGCATGACATTAAAATGATTGAGGCAATGTTTCTTATAAGCCTATTATTTTCCCTTCCTACCCTACAAGATCCATGTTTTTGACACCCCATTTCTTTTAAAGCTTTAAGCCTGTTTTTTTATTAGCTCCACAAAATGATTCCTAGCCTAATAAGCTTGACCCATAATCCGGGATTTAGGACTTTAGGTTGTGATTGTGTCTTGTGAGAGTCTGATATAAGTATGGGGGAGTTGGAGGAAAAGGTGGAAAAAGAGGGAAACAACTCTTGGTTTCAAAGTGAAAACAAATGAAGAGGAAATATGTTACAAAGCAAAAGAAAGAAAATTGAGCTTAAATTGTTAGTAGTCTTCATTAGTAGCAAAGAAAGAGTTGAAAAGAGGCAAAAGAAAAGAAAAAAAGACGCAAAGAGTTTGAATGTAAATGTATGGAGTCAAGAAAGGAAGTTGGGAAGTAAGAAAAGAAAGTGTTGAAGTTGGGTTTAGGATTAGTTCTTTATCCCGGATTTAGCACCACAGACCAAATGTTATCCCTTCCAAATTTCTCTTTACCTTGGCCCCATTACAAGCCGTAAAAAGACCTCATGATTTTTGTTATGTGTTTGATCCCCAACGGTGGAGATTTAGAACTCTGATGCAAGCATATGGTAGTCTAGTTTTCATGGTTGATTTTGAGTGAAATACGTCCTTAAAACACTTGAGAGTTTGAGTGCAAACACAATTACCTTGGTGAGGTCTAGAATGAAAGAATGGTCTTTGCTCTATGCTTGTTATAATGCATGCTAGGAAGTCTTGGTTGGGTTTTTCGATTATATGTGAAATGTTTGTTTGACTTGAGATGGATGTAAGATTGCATTTCTATGGTGTGATTTGGATTTATGTCTTGCTTGAGGACAAGCAAGGGTTAAGCATGGGGGAATTTGATAGCTTGCATATAGGAGTAGTTAAGATGCATGTTTTATATATGTTTTAGTTAGTTTTAGGTTAGCTTTTATGTAGTTTTTAGGTTTTTGTGTTATCGGGTATTATGCGCTGGTTTGCTCGGTTTTACAGGTTTTTAGGTTCAGGAGCAACAGCGGGGCGAGTACAGATTGACCATGGTGGTGGTGGACGAGCCAAGGGAGCTAAGGGATGCTAGGAGCATGGATGTAGAAGAGCCAAGCCAAAGACAAGACAAGCCAAACTATAGGAGAAAGCTCGGGATGAACCCGAGCAACGAAGTCGCGCATTTGCAACTGATTGATGAAAGTGCGGGATGGATAAAGCGCGGCCGCGCATTTCAGGTGCGATCCCGCGTAATCGGGATTTTACACAGACGCATGTTTTGGGCCAAGTTTTGGTTTTGGGCTTATGGGCTTGTATGTCATCCGAGTTTGTATGATTTAAGATAGCTTATGAGGGTTATTTTTAGAAAACATATAAATACTTTATGTTAGTTTTATTTTCATAACTTTAATCATCTTTGGAGGCTAGGGATTTTCTCTTTGGAGGCAGACTTTGAAACCTTTGTAAGTTTGATTTTATTTAATTATGCATTGCTAATTTCCCTTGTGTTTGACTAGTTATTGAAATCATAGATTGCATAATATTGTGAGGTTTGATTGATTCTCATCAACTTGAATAGGTTTTATTACCTGTGCTTAATTGAATCAGAATTTATCTAGGGTTTTGTTAGATTGATCACCTAATAGAATTTCTAGGTTAATTTACAACTAATCTGATCAAGTCCCGTTTGGGGTTGATTAGATAAAGTAGCATCTATAATTGTTTAGACCCGTTCGGGCTATTTAGTTGTAGAAGGGAATAATTTCACAAATAACTTAGATGTCTGTTTGCTCTAAGTGTTTGTTTCTATTGATAACTTGATTCGTAAAGCTGTTGTTTAATTGAATCTAGACGTTGTTTTAGGTTGTTAAATGATTAGGGTTGTTTAGACTGTTAGTTCTTTCAACTATTTATGAAGTTTGGGTCATAATCCTTAGTAGGATTATAATCCAGAATAGATTATTCAAGGAAATTGAGAATCAAGATAATCAATAATCAATAAGCATATCTATGATGGATTTAACTAGTTGAACCTATTTCTCTCATATATATTCACAATCAATTTTGCATTCATATTTACTTCTAATTTTGCATAGTAGTTTAGATTTCCATTCAATAAAACCCCCCATATTAGTTACTTGGCACTTAAGCAATAACACATTTACACGAGTCTCTGTGGGATCGACCCTTGCTTACCATTCTACTCAGATTGGTTAAGTTAGGATTCTTTGATAGGTAAACGATTGAAAAATACCTCATCGGTAACTTCCCCCTAAAAAGTAGGCTTTGAATGGGTCTTCCACGTTGGGAGGTTAATGAGTAACAACCCCTGAAAAATAGGCCTTTGAATTGCTTAATACGATCTGGTCAAAGAGATTACAAGAAATCCCGAAAATCTAGGGATCTCGTTGATTGCAAGGCATCCGCTGAGCAGTCAGGATCCGGTAGACGGTGACTATCCGGTGTAACCAAGCTGAAAGTTTTGGGCTCAACAGTTAGTATAGCCTCGTCGAGTTATCACCCTGCTCGCCATCTCTGACTTCTCCTCTGCTTTTCGGCGGATGCTGGCACGACAAAGACGAGCCATGTGGATGGCTTCTCGGATTGTTAAAGGGAAGGAGATGAAGAAGCATATAGAAGAGGTTGCTTTGGGTTATATATATGAGATGGTTGGTCCAATGAGGAAGAAGAAACCCGAAACTCTTTCTCGGTTTTGACCTAAAATACCCAAAACTTATAAATTCGATTGTGGGTTCATTTCTTAACCAAAAATCGTGATTCAAGTCTCTAAATGTCGAGGATTAAGTGCTCTACAATATCCCTCAATCAATTTGGAAGAAACCATACAGAAATTGAGCCAAATCGATGATTTCATGCACGAACTGAGATCTGCCCAGAATTTTCAGAAGTTGGTGATGAAGGATTTTCGTGGGCTTCGTTCTCCATCGTCAAACAACTATTTCGGTGCGGTTGCCAACAGTTGGAAGGTGCTCTCTCAAATGTAGCAATTAGTCGCGCCACCCCGCCCCTGGTGTCTCCGGTGGAAGCCGATGTACAGGCCTTCGTGACCAACGCTACTTCTGGTTTCTTTGCTCGGAAAATTCAGCAGCGACGAGTTAAGTTTGTGGGCTTCGTGGTCGACCTTCCGGCCACCAAATCTGTCGAAAACTTCCGACATTAAGTAGAGGGGATGTCGGAGGTGCTTCTGTCGCTGCCCTCTTCGCCTCCTTGTCCCTGGTGTCTCCTCCACAGGTCGGTGAACAGGAGTTCGCGACCAGCTTTGGTACTGGTTTATTGTGCCCGGAAATTCAGCCTTGGCGAGTGATTTTTGTCGCCTTTGTTCTCCGTCTTCGCTCAATGAAAGTAAGATCCGTTTCCAACAGTAGAAAGAGGGTGATGAGGACTTCCAGCTGTCGCTTGAATCACTCCCAACGGATATCAAACGAAGTCGCTAGACATCGACGAAGTTGGTTCGTCACTCACTTTATTTCCGGCCTTCTTGAGTTTTAAAAAGAAAAAGGGAAAGGTGTTTGGACCCGGTTTCCTCGGTATGCGTGACATGGATTCCTACGGATCGTTTTGATTCACATGTTGCCTCGTTTTGTACATCGCATCGTTTTGCGTGCCACCTCGATTTGCGTGCAAGCAAATCCCGAAAGCGTATCGCTAGGTAATTTTCTTCTTTCGAGCTTGACTTATAGTATAGAATGATTTTTGGATAAGATCATTCAAAGTTGGATTTTCATATTAAATCTCGTAAAGCGTGAGTTATTGAATTGGTTAAGTTATAAAGCCGGATTGAGTCAAGCAAGTACTTGACAAATTATTATTAGGACATAATAATTTGTAGTTAATCTTGAAATGGAAATAAATTGATTATAATTTATTTCTATATTCTTTCCGGTACAACCCGAGCTCGAGTCTTGGATGCACGTCGTTCGAGATGGAACTAACCGCCTTAAGAGGAGAAATATCGTATAAGGCAAGTGGACGATTCTCTCTTGCGTTATTGTTATTAAATGAGGAATTGGATCCCATTTAATATTTGCGTTGGGAACAACTTGTATGATTAATAAAATATGATAGGTTGTTATATTTGTTAGAAATAATGACCATGTTGTTTATTCAGTTTTGCGGTAGAACTGGATTTAGGTCCGTTATGGGTGACCTTGTATGCTGTCTCACGCTGAGACTTTGTTGTGATTAAGGTAGTTTCAGGGAGGGGAACGTGGTTCCATATCCTCTCTTTAAAACAATATTACATTAGGAGGGGCCTAATCCTAATGGTGAGTCATGACTCTGATCCCCTACTCTTCGTGTGAGAGGGTTGATAGGCACTTTAGCTAAGTGCAGGTTCGGTACGGTGGAGTGTAGAGGACCTGGTAATAGACCTCTGGGATCTCTACCTCACCATATGCAAATGAAAGATCAAGGATAGATTAAGTCATGTGATCTTGGTACAGAGTAGATGACATGGATGAAATACTCCGATGATCTCTACAATACCAAAATATCCCGGCAGTAGTTCGGGCCGATTAAAAGCCACCAACTTGTTTGTGAAAAGTGTTGAAAGTAATATAAGATAAGTGCGTTAGGCACACTAATATACCTGAATGGTTCATCCAGTCGGGAAGCCATTCTTGCTTTTCAAGATGTTATGTGATTAATATGAATTCCCAACGATTGTTTAAGCTTCTTAAAAGAAACCACAAGCGGTGGTGTTCTCTCTCTTGATTATGCGAGTCTCCTTCTTATTCTCTATAAGACTGCTAACTGTTGGATCATAGTCTGAGTTTATTCGAATTTGGATGCCAATATGTTTAGTTACAACCATAAGAACCAAGTTAGATTCTCCGCTTGCTAGTCTTTCATTAGACTAACCCGTCCATTTTCTTTTCTTTTATATGATCGGCTGGTGTCTGCCGTTGGTTTACGACACATCAGGCTCTTCTTGGAAGTTGATTCAAGAGGTGGATTCAGAAGTTTGAAGCTCCAAAAGTTAAAGAAAGGTTTCCAATGGATATATTTGATTGAAGATCATGGTTGAAGTACTTCAAAGCGAAGCTGAGTTTCAGAAATAAGAACTTAAGGAAGACTTAATGAAGATTTAGTTTAAATAGAAGGTTGTTCTATTTATTTACTAATTCTTTTTAAGTTAAGGCTTGTGTAAGACCTTTTATTCTCTATTTCGCTGTAAAGTTTTAATTAATTTTGTTAGCTTTTAAATGGTTTCATTTATCTTGTTTTTAGTTGTTCAGTCAGTTTAAAGCCTTGGGTAGCTTCGGTTTAGTCTTAATCGGGGTTACTGGCGGTAATACCTCCAGGGTAGGAAGGGGGTGTTACACCTAGGTGGTCTACTATGTCAAAGTATTCGTAGGGTCGCGCTTATCCTATGTCGTTGTACGTCACTTTTTCTTTCTTCTAGTCTACCCCTTTTTTCTCAAGATTTTTCTTCTCTTCCAGTTATTCGCCTCTCGTGACCAGGACTTCGCTTTTCATGCCTAGAGGAGCTTCTTCGATCCCTCCACCAGGCTTCGCATTTAGACTTCGGGAGAAGTATTACGAAGAATCTTCTGAGACCGTAGGGACCGTCGAGACTAGCGACTCTCAAAACCCGAGGTCCCCTTCGCTTATGTTCAGCAATCCTTTGCCCAGCGCTTCTGAATTTTCCGTTACCTTGCTTTTTTCCCGAGTGCACACGTCTTCCAGAGTTGAGATGGCCTCGTCCTCAATTTCAGACAAAGAACCCGTTGGCTCCGACGCGCGGTCGTCTGATTCCAACGAACAACCAAGCTTCTACCTACGGTATCTCACTGATTGCGTGTCTCATGTCCCGCCAGTCATTGAGGAGCGGGTCCCGATGACAGCAAGCCCCGCGGTCGGGATATTTCTGCCTGAGGGGGGCCCGATAGTTCTTGACAGACCGGCCCTTGCGAACATCGCAAAAGACTTTCCCTGGCCCGAGGGAGTTGAGTTGGCGCTCTCCGAGGGAGAGGGCTGCTCTTAGGAGGCGTACGACAATTGTGCAAGCGTTCACCTGCACAACCTCCATGCCGGCTTTCGACTACCGCTCGCCCGGCACATAGTTGATTTTTTGTGGGCAATAAATGTCTGCCCCGCGCAACTGTTCCCCAACGTGTGGAGGCTTTTGTGTGCATATACCATTCGAAGCTACGATGGATGGGCCTGATGTTGACATCATGACAAGCTTGATTTTACGGAGGCGAGAGCAGAAATCATGCCTCGTCAACCTTAGTTTGTCCGGGCTTAAGATCACCACCACTCAATCGAATGTCGGTCAGTGGAAAGACAAGTGGTTCTTGGTCCACGACCGCATCGGGAGGTATATTAACTTACCCTCAGCACCCGACAATTTCCGACGACCCAAGGAGTCGCGAGATGTTACCGAGACCAAGAACTGATTCGCGACGCCGACTTTGGTGCCCTGCAAACAGTACTTGGCCCAAGAACGCCTCGAGCGAGCGGGGTTGAGTCTTCCCCTCCTGAAGTGCGAGGGTGTAGAGGGTATTTGTTCGCCTTGCTTTCTTGGTTTTTTATCTTTGAATTTAGACTGTTTTTTATGATTCGAGACTTGCTCGTCTCTTGCGCCTTGAACTCAGATTACTTGCGAAGGTCCGAGCCTTGCTCGGAATTCGCGTTTTGAACATAGATTGTTTGCAAAGATCCGAGGCTCACTCGGATCTCGCGCTTTGACGTTAGATGGTTTGTGGAGATCCGAGCCTCGCTTGGATCTTGCTCTTTGAAATTAGATGGTTTGCAAAGATCTGAACCTCGCTCGGATCTCGCGCTTTGAACTTAGATTGTTTGCGAAGATCCGAGCCTCACTCGGTTCTCGCACTTTGAACTTAGATGGTTTGTTTCCTTATACTCTTTTCTTTCACTAACCCTTTGCTTTTTCCCTTTTTAGTGACTCTTTTGGAGGAGTTGGGCCAGAGAGCGAAGAAGAAGACACCCGCGGGCCCTTCCGCGCCAGGTCCTGGGACCTCGAATGCCCCAGCACCCTCGAAGGCCCCAGAGGGGCGGAGCACCACCACTCGTCTGAAGGAGACCGCCACGAGGACGTCTTCTAAGGCACCTCACGACGACAAGGCGGGATCCAAGCAAAACGATTCAGGCCGGTCTCCGAAGGGGGAGAAGGAGAAGAAAAAACACAAGGGGTACGGAAGACATGGCCGCGGGGGGAGCGAGGGAGCTCTGAGCTCCAACCTCGAGGGGATATGGCCCGTGGAGGGGAGCTTTTCCTCCCGGTTTCATTGCCCCGGGCCGTCTTAGAGCTCGCTCATCGGTTGGCAGAGGGAAGACTTCAAGGAGGAGATTAACTGGGCAAACAACCTCTCCGACCAAGAGCTCGTCTAGGAGACCCTCCGCTACTCAGCGATGGTGAGCGTCTTTCTTTTTCGCGTATTTTTCTTTTGATTTTTTCTTTTTGCTCGTCATTTTTTCCCTAACGTGCCGCTGATCTTCACAACATAACTTCATCGACAATTATAACAGCAGTCGCACCGCCCTTCTCCACAAGAAGATGGACAAAGTGGAGGAGAGGCTCAAGGCCAGCATAGAGGAATGTGCTAAGAAGGAGAAGGCCCTCGCGAACGCTGAGAGACGGGCCCAGGCCGCGGAGCATTGTGTGAAGGATGAGGCTTGGGAGGCTGCGAGGGTGAGAGCCTCGATCGAGGAGTTGCAGGCTAAACTTTCTGAGGAGCGCAAGTTCTCCAAGGACAAAGAGGCGGAACTCAAGAAGGTGGAGGACGAAAATAGCAGCCTTCACAACCGCATCAAAGAGCTCAACGAGGAGGTTATGGTTGCGGGGCCTAAGTACGTTGAGTTTGTTGAGTTCAAGGAAGCGTCGCTAAGCGCTATAGAAGGGGTGTACCGGCAAGCCATCAGTGTGGGGGTGAGACAAGCGATCGCGAAGTATCAACATATTGATCCTCACATCGTCTTTTTCATCACTAACTACACGTTGACTATGGGGGAGACCGAGGAGGACCCCGAGGGAAAATGCGAATTTTTCCTCGATGATGAAGTCAGGGTTGTGGCGAGCGAGAATGAACTTCTTGCCACAGACCTCGCGGGCCAGAAAAATCTGAACCTCGCCCATGCCGATCCCAACCCCGCCTAGGCCGATCCCACCTTTGAGCTTAGCTTGAAGTTGTCAATGCCTCGCCCCTCCGCCAGTTCCCAATGGCCCCTCCCACCGACAAGCCAAATGAACGAAAGTTGTGTTTCTTGTAATTTTCTTTTTTGTTGGAACACTTGGTAGCCTTGTTGGGGCTTGTAATATGACATTTTGGCCCTTGCGGCCTTAGCTTTATACATTTTTCTTTTTTATCTTTGCTTGTGGTTTATATCACGTGTTGTGTTTCTTTTTTAGAGTTCCAAAGGCTCATTCCATCCTGATCCAACCCCATGGCGTGAGTGATGCAAAGCTTGCAGACTACGTACTCGGGCCACATCGGGCTGATTATCCCTGTTTTTCGCAACGATCTCGAGCTTTGCTCGGATCACGCATAGTTTTTTACCCTTCTTTTTTCTTGATTGCATGCAATGATCCCGAGCCTCGCTCGGATCGCGCATTGATTGTTTTTTATTGTATGCAACGGTCTCGAGCCTCGCTCGAATCGCGCATTGATTTTTTTGTTGCATGCATCGATCCCGAGCCTCGCTCGGATCGTGCATTGATTTCTTTTATTGTATGCAACAATCCCAAGCCTCGTTTGAATCGCGCATTGATTATAAGCTACAATCCCGAGCCTCGCTCGGATCGCGCATTGATTGTTTTTATTGTATGCAACGATCCCAAGCCTCACTCGGATCGCGCATTGATTGTTTTTTATTATATGCAAGATCCCGAGCCTCGCTCGGATCGTGCATTGATTGTTTTTTATTATATGCAACGATCCCGAGCCTCGCTCGGATTGCACATTGATTGTTTTTTATTATATGCAATGATCTCGAGCCTTGCTCGGGTCACGCATTGATTGTTTGTTTATTGTATGCAACAATCTGAGCCTCTCTCGGATCACGCATTGATTGTTTTCAACCCCAAGCGGGGAGCCTGTAGGTGTGATTTTCCAACCCCAAGCGTGAAGCTTGGGGTGAGGTTTTCAACCCCAATCGCGAAGCTTGGGGTGAGGTTTTCCAACCCCAAATGCGAAGGTTGGGGTGGTGGGCGGGTGTTCCAACTGAGACAATGATTTGAACTAACTCGTCACCTTTTTATTCTTAGGGTGATAATGAAAATTTAGAAAATGCATGCATAATACCTATTGAGCTGAGCCACATTCCAAGTTTTACTTAAGGTGCGCCCCTCGCTATCTTTTAACTTGAAGGTCGCGGGCGCGACCTCCTCTCCAAGGAGATATGGTCCCTCCCATTTAGGGTCTAGCTTCCCTCCATCGATGCGCCTTAAAACAAGATTTCCCGAGGTCTAACCTTCTTGTCATGGTATACCACGACATGTCGCTTGTATTCCATGGAGCGCAAGGCCGCGGCCTCGAGAAGTTCATCTCTGAACTACAACTCCACATTGAGAGTGGCCTCGTTTTCTTTTTCATCGAAATTGAAGACCAATGCTGAAGGGACCAAGGTCTCGACTAGAACCAGCGCGTCTACCCCGTAGGTCAAAGTGAAGGGAGTTTCCCCCATGGCGCGACGCGCGGTTGTTCGATATGTCCACATGATGAGAGGAAGAATCTCCGCCCAGCGACCTTGGGCGGTGCCTAGCCGCTTCTTGAGATAAGACAAGATTAGGGCGTTGATGTTCTCTACCTGGCCGTTCGACTGGGGATGGGCCACTGAGGAATACTTGAGGGTTATGCCCAGCTCGGAGCAAAAAGTTCGGGTTTCCTCGCAGTCGAACTGGGGACCGTTGTCCGTCATGATGGTCATGGGGACTTCGAAGCAACAACGAGGTTTTTCCAAAGAAAAGAGCAAACCTTTGCTCCCGTGATCTTCGCCATTGCCTCCTCCTCGACCCAATTCGTGAAGTAGTCAACGATGACCAGGATGTACTGCACCTGCCCCGCGGCCTTGGGGAAGGGTCCTAGAATATCGATCCCCCACATTGCAAAGGGGCAAGGTGCATGGATCGAGCGCAAAGTGGAGGTTGCGGCATGTTGAATGTTGGAGTGCCTCTGGCACCCGTCGCAGTTCTGGACATGAGTCCTCGCGTCATGTCTGAGAGTGGGCCAAAAATACCCCAAGCGGACGATCTTGTGCGACAAGGCGCGCCACCCGGGGTGGCCGCTACATACCCCCTCATGCGCCTCAAACAGGATGTGCTCTTTGGCCTCGCCCGACGCACACCGCAAACTGGGCTATGCGAAGCCCTGGCGATAGAGTCACCCTCCAACAATGTAGTAGCGAGCCGCTTGCATTTTGAGTTTCCTAGCCTCTACGGGATCCTTAGGAAGAATATGCCAACCCCGCCTCCGACGTCGCATCGCGAGCCGTCAACAAAGACCTTCCACTCCTCCGCGCTTTCATCAGTTTCGGGGAATGTTACTTCCACCATGAAGTCGGCGAGGGCCTGCCCCTTCATCGCAGTTCTTGGTAGGTAGCTGATGTCGAATCGGAGAGCTCGACCGCCCACTTCGTCATCCGTCCAGAGAGGGCGGGCTGATGGAGGATCTGCCGGAGAGGGAGATTAGAAAGGACTTGGATTGGATGGGCATGAAAGTAAGGGCGCAGACGCCTCGTGGCTGTTACCACAATCAAGGCCATATTCTCTACCGGGGACTATCGTTGCTCCGCAGGTTGGAGCACGCGACTGACGAAATAGATGGGGTACATCGCCTCCCTTGTCAACATCGCGTTGATTGTCTCTGGGCTCACAGCCACGTATAGTTGCAAGTCTTCGCCCATCTTTGGAGGCGACAACGTGGGGAGCTTGGATAGAAATGCCTTTAGCCTAGAGAAAGAAAGCTCTAACTCCTCGTCCCAGACAAACTTTTTGCTTTTCTTCAGGGTCGCGAAGAAGGGCAGTGACCTGTCCGCCAAATGAGAGCAGAACCTCCCCAGATAGTTCACAGCGTCGTTAAGTCGTTGTACCTCGGTCCGAGACCGGGATGACCTCATTCAGAGAATTGATTTGATCTTGGCGGGGTTCACATCTATTCCCCCTGCAATGATCATAAACCCCATGAATTTTCCCGACGACACGCCAAACATACATTTTTCAAGATTGAGGCTGAGCCTGTTGTGTCGGAGTGTCGCAAAAACCTCGGCGATGTCAACCAAATGTTCTTCCGGGGTTTTGCTTCGGACTACGATGTCGTCGACATAAGCCGACACATTCCTCCCCAGATGATTCTTGAAGATTCGGTCCACGAACCGCAGGAAGGTTGCTCTCGCATTCTTTAGACAAAAAGGCATGGCCTTGTAGTAATAGGTCCCCCGCTGCGTGATGAAGGTTGTTTCCTCCTCATCTTGCGGGTTCATTAAGACCTAGTTGTAGTCTGAATACGCATCGAGGAAGCTCAGGACCCCGTGACCTGCTGTGGAGTCGACTAGGTTGTCGATCGATGGCAGGGGGTAACTATCCTTGGGGCAGGCCTTGTTTAGATCTTTGAAATCCACGCACATGCGCCACTTCCCGCTGGACTTTTTACCAGCACGACGTTAGATAGCCACCTAGGGTACTGGACCGCACGGATAAACCCCGCGGCCAACAGCTTCCCCACCTCAGCATTCGCGGAGCTCGCCCTTTCCTCGTTCATCTTCCTCCATCGCTGCACCACAGAACGAGTGGTGATGTCGACATTTAAGGAATGATGGGCCACAGTCCGTGGGACCCCGCGGAGATCTTTTGCTGTCCAATCGAATACGTCACGGGAGCCAGCAAGCAGGGACTCCAGCAACAATGCTGACTTCCAAAAGAGACATTCGCCCAGCCAGCAAGCAGGGACTCCAGAAACAATGCTACCTCGTCGTCGAAGGGAGCGATGACTCTTCTTTCGGCCTCCGAGGTCGGGACGGTAAAGTCCCGAACCTCGAGATCAGCACCCTCGGGAGCATCCACTATGAACATTGGACACCTTTGCTTTGCGGAGGTCGTGTAACAAACACGACCCTCCTCTTGGTTGCCCTTGACCTCGCCGACTCCGCCTTTGACTAGGAACTTCATCTTTAGGTGGTAGATGGACACCACAACTTGAAACTTCATCAGGGATACTCTCCCGATGATCGAGTTATATACCGAGGGCAAATGCACCACTGTGAACTCTATCATCTCGGTTCGCCTCGTCAAACCTGCTCTAACGTCATCCAAAGGTCAATGAGACCCGCCACATCGAGCTCGTCTCCTGAGAAAGACGTTAGTTTCCCGGCGTAGGGCTTCAAGGATGTTGCTGAAATACCTAATTGCTCGAAGGCATCATAGTACATGATGTCCACGGAAGAACCCGTGTCCACCAGAACTCGTTTCACCATCTTCGAGCCTAGTTGTGCATGCACCACCAAAGGGTCAGAGTGTGGCATATGCAGACCCTCAGGGTCCTCGGATGTGAAGGCCAGCCCCTCGTGGGATTTTGAGGATTGCGCGACGTTGAACACCGAGGGCTCATGATGGCCTACCATCGCGTACCTCTTTTGCTCCGAATGGCTCGAGCCCGCCAATGAGGGACCGCCCGAGATGGTGTGAATGTAACCATCGGGCGCCGTGGCGTGCGCGGATCGCGCCTGCTTCGCGGGAGCCTGCTGTTCGATGTTGTTGGCTCTCGCTAGGTTTTGGCCCTACGACACATTGTTCGCCCCCGAGGCGGGGTTGCCTTGGCCCTTATCTTTTGGTTTGTACAGAGGGTCGCTGATAGGTGTGAAATGGTCGTGCAAATCACGGCTATGCAAAAGAGTCCTAACAAACCTAAAGATTGTAGTCTTAGGGAAGTAAGGGTCGAATCCGTAGGGAGGAGATTTATCTTTTTATGTGAATTTTATGTCAATTAAATTAAAAAGGGGTTTATGAAGTAAATTAAGTAACAAGCATGCAAAACAAATAAAGCAATTAAAGTTTGAGTTTTTTATCAATTTGGGAAAAACACTTAGTCAACTAGAGATCCACATTCGTATGACAAGTTGATCATAGTATTCACTCAATATCGCATGCATATGGAATTCCAATTCCTTTTCAAAGATAAATAATAGCACAACCAGATACTATCAATCCTAACCAATTGAATAACCTTGAAACTATCAAGATTCAATTCAAAAGCATCATTAAGAATAGGAATATAATCAGAATACAATTCTAGCATAAAACAACCAGCTTTTATAATAGAATGCAATTAAACTCTCTTTTGCAATAGACTAGCACAACCAGATACTAGTACAATGTAGTTTGCTACTATGAAATAGAGAAACTCAACCAGTAATTTCTCTAGATCTAGCAATTGAGATTCAATAACAACAAACCCTAGTTGATCAGGCTAGAAACTGTTGAAATAAATCATAAACATTCAAGCAAGAGATAAGATTAAACCCAAGCAATAGATAAAGAATTAGAAATCTCACAACTTTAATCAAAACGACGCTTCAATTGTATGACTAAGCAAAGATGCTTAGTTCTCCATAGAAAATATGAAAAACTTGAAAGTCTGAAAGAGAATAATGAAATATAGATAGATAGATGAGAGGTGCAACTCTCTAAAACCTAATATAACCAACTAGGTCTCCAAAAGTATCTCCAAAAATATAATATTTCGGAATAATACTGATAGAAAAGGAGCCAATCACAACATAACACGTGGCACATAAGAGATCTCGCTGACCGTTAGAGGCGGCGGGCGCCGCTGGGTTGGCGGCGGTCGCCGCCAGCACCTCGGTTCAAAACTCAAGTGACACTTCGGGGGTTGTTTTGACCTTCTTCTAGTTGGAATTTGGACTTGGAGTAGAAAAATGAATTGTAGATCTTTGAATTAGCTTTCCAATGATGCCAAACTCAACTTTATAAGACCACTATAGCTCCCAAACGAACCCTTACAAGGCAGAGGTGTCGAACCAACAACTCCAACGGATGGCTCGAATTCAAGCGTTCTTTCCCCCGGTTTCCATTCCTTTCACACTTGTTCACTTTAAGACATGTAAAACAACGTAGAACAAGTGCAAAAACCCAAAACTCCTAGACACTAATGAAACCAACTAAAACTACCTAAAAGCAACATAAAAGAAACGGAAACATGCATCCTAAACACTATCTATATGCAAGCTATCAGCCGCCAAGCTATCAGTCGCCCTTTCCCCTATAACCTCGTTGTTTTCCTCTAAAGCAGTTCCAACTTCCGTCGCCGTTGTTTCTCCTTGTGTTATTATTGTTGTTGTTGTTGTTGTTTTTGTTGTTGTTCTTGTTCTTGTTGTTGTTCTTGTTGTTGTTGTTGTTGTTGTTGTTGTTGTTGTTGTTGTTGTTGTTGTTGTTGTTCACGGGGTTCTGGGTCTGCGTCACATATGCATCCTTGGCGGCGGGCACACCCACCTTTGCCTTTCCCTTAGCCTCGACCTTGATTTCCTTGCCAGTCCTCGACCGAGAGCTCCGGTTGATCCGGACACACAGGTTGTCGTATGTCTCTGGACACTTTGGGAAGATATAATTCTTGAATACCCCGTGACATAGGTTGCCCATGAGAGTGTATAGCGCCGACGCCTCGTCGATGTGCGCAATCTCCGCAACCGCGGTTGTGAACCTTGTGCAAAAAGAGCCCAGCGTCTCGTCCTCCCTCTGCTCAATGCCGCGAAGATCTCGCATGTTCTTCTTGCGCATCCTTGAACCACTGAAGTGCGCGATGAATGCATCGCGCAGTTGGGCAAATGAGGATACATACTCGGTCTTGAGACTTATAAACCAGGTCATCGCGGCCTTTTCCAGGGTGGTCGGGAAAATGTGGCAGAAGATCGCATCGTTGTAAGAGTTGACATTCATCTAGACATCGAAGTGCTTCACAAGTTCCTCAAGATCAGCCGCCCTATCGTAGAAACCCATCTGCGGCCTATGGAAGCCCTTGGGCATCGGCGCGCTCTGGATCTCGTCTACGAAAGGTGAGAATCTGCCAGCCTCAACATGATGACGTCATGAGCACGACTTCAAGGTATGCACCACGCTCCCCGCGGTTTTGTACATTTCCGGATATTGCGTCCGGAAACGTCGCGAACGAGACCTCGAGATTTGCATGGGGTCCCGGGCCGGCCTCTCCGTTGACGAGCCGTTGGTCGATGATTCGTGCCCCGGCACATGTCCAGAGACGTACTCAGGTACATACTCAGAATGGGGCTGTCAAGGCCCACAAATGGGAACGTACTCAAGCATCGGAGGTGCATGTCCGTGGATGGGCGAAGGAGAGAAGCCTTGTTGGTATTGCCCATAACCTGGATAGGGATATGGGTTGGGGGACGTCGCTCAGTCCGTACCCCTGGAATGGATAGGGATTTTGCGGAGCCTGAGGCTGATTCGCGTACCCCAGGAAATGGTACGCATCTTGCGGGACGGCATATGCCCACCAAGGAGAGATCCCGAACAGATAACCTGGCTGAGGTGCCCCGTTCATCCACTCCAAGGTTTCAAGCATATTATCGGGGTGTTGAGGGAAAAAGTTGTTCGGACAGGCCATTTGTGAGATTGGAAGTCAAGGTTTGCACTTGTCGGGAAACTGCTTAGGATGAAGAGGATTCCCACAGACGGGGCCAGTGATGAAACCCAAAATAAACCGATGCTAAAGATAAGAAACGAGATTATATATATTTAATGAGGCAAACCCTTGCTTTTATTTATGATTACCGAACGAGATTACAATAGCGAGATTGTGCCCTATGTCTCCTTTTACAAGATTTGAGGTCTCTGCCTAACGAGGTTCGAGACCTCCCTGTTTACAACGAGATTACCTCTTTACAAAATATTAGCGAGCTCTGTTCCTATTACAAATCGGGAGTTGCTATCTATTCAGCAAGATTGAAAACTTGAGCGATTACACAAAGATTGTAGCTTGTGAAGCAGTTAGCGAGATCTTGCTTGAGACGAGGTCTCTTTGAGCGACTTGAAGTCTTTTGTGGACCTTCACTTGGTTGTAGCATGGTCTTTACGATGATTCCAACCCGTCGATCTTCAACAAACAAGATAGTTCTTGAGTTCAAGATGTTTTTCGACCCCCTGCAATTTTCGAGGTTCTCTTCCATTTATACATGCTTGAGGATCATGGTTCTTGCCAACTTTCTATGTGGGACGCTTGAGTCTCGTTCATTCGATTGGTCGAGACGTAGGTGGCTTCTTATTGGTTGAGAGTTAGGTGGCTTTTGACTAGTCAAGAGGGGCGGGAATGTTAGCTTTTGAGTATGTGAGGTTAGGACCTCATTACTTCTTGTGGCGAGTTGCTTGACCACCTTAATTAGTGAGTTTCGTGAGGTTTGGACCTCGCTCCTGTGGATTGAGGCTTAGCGGGAGCAATGACTTTGCTTTTTTGGATGGGTATGGAAAAGATCTTTGGGAAAATATCTCGGGGACCTCGCCAGTTTCTTTTACCTCGCGTTTTGCGCTTATTGTTCACACATCGTCATTTCCCGCACCATCACCATCAACATCTCCAAGAATCTTGCGCATCATTCTAGAACCAAACATATAGATATTCGACATCATTTCTTACGAGATAAAGTTGAAAAAGGTTTTATCAAGATGAATCATTGTAGGACTGAAAATCAAGTGGCAGATATTTTCACCAAGGCTTTGGACTAAAAACCCTATGAACATCTGAGGATGTTACTAGGAATGATTTCCTTGGAGTAAACAAGTCCCGGTCCTCTATTCCCTTAGTGCCTGGCTAAAGAAGTAACTTCTCAGGGAATTACGTATCATTTGACATGTTTTCTAATGGCTTATATCTTTCCTCTATGCATTGATGTTATTTATATTAGAAATTGTTAAGTGTTGCATGCTAAAAGGAACTGAAACTGAAATGATTAATGTCCAAGATTTTCTTTTAGCCTAAAATAACCAACTTGATCTATTCTATCCCTCACTTCAAGCCGAAATGATGGTTGGTTATAAGCAATCCTCTAGCCTGGTCCATACAAACGTTCCCTATGAACCCTCTTTGATTACCTTTAAACGGGGAATAATTGTTTGGATGTCAAAAATATTCCAAGCCCACAAAAAGTTTGAATGGAACACCCCTTGTCCCTTATCCGTTCAAACAAGTCTTTTATCCACTCATGGTAACGAGGTATGAAACTAGTGGTTTGGAGATCGTGATTTTTGAAGGAACGTCTTTGGTTAAAATTGAAGTTTTTTTTTGAAAAGGAACAGTCATTTCCACAGCTCATACGAGACGTAGGGTGTTAGTCATTGTGACTACGAATTTGAAAAATCCAGCCGTTGCACACTACTTTTGCAGGGAACGATAGGACATTTACGCAGTCTCTTCTTAATGGCGGTGTAAATTATCATCATTATGGAAAGTTTTAGCCGTTAAGATTTGGATAGAAGATTTTGAGAAGATTGTGATCTTCATCAACAAGGAAAGAGGTGTCCCTTAAATACCCTTTTCTCTCGGTCATTTTTTACCGCACCTCTGTTGTTACCTTCGAAACCCTAATATTCGTAAAAGCTTCAATGTTTCTTCTCTCTTGCATCAATGGAATCTTCCTCAAACAACCCAGTCCTAAACTTTGATGGACTCGACCCCTCTGAGATCGAAGCTCTTCAAGCTCGACTCGAATCCCTCAAACAAGCCAAGCTTTCTTCTCCCTCTCCTATTTCAAAGCTCCAACCCTAGTTTGATGTTGTCGTCGACATTGGAGCCAAGGCTATCGAAGAAGCTCAGAATGAGAAGGAGGCTCTACCTGAGGAGTCAGAAAAGGATCCTTTCGTGGGCCCTTCAGAAACTCCTTCTGAGAAGCCTGTTGAAACAAGGGAAGGAAAGGAAGGTCTTGGGGAGACGAAAAAAGTAGTGAACTCGCCTCCTAAGGAAACCACCAACGAACTAGAAAAGGTGGAGGATTTGCCCGTGCACCTGCGTCATGGGTGGGTCAAGCTGACAAGCCAAGGCAAACGCAAGGCCAGGAAGAGAGTCCCTCCCTCTCCTTCTCAGATTCTTCATATCTCTTAGTTGGAATGAACGGTGGTCGAGGAGTCTGCTGAGGAAGAAGATCTAGAAGAAGTCGAGGAAGAGGCTAATTCTGATCTTGAGGAGGCAGAGTCTGAGAAAAAGATGGAATATGGTGATGAAGAAGAGGAAGAAGTGGAGGACGAGGTTGAGAAGGACCTCAAGTTTGCAAAGGCGAAAGTTGCCTATGGAACCAAAAGGTGATTCGAAGAAGAGTTCAAAGAAGGTCGTCACTCCTATGGTGATTGACGAGGAATTTCTGAAAGAGCGTGACTTGGAGGAGTTCTGGGAACTTCTCAAGTTCCAAGGTTGGGAAAAATTTGCGCTTCAAAGGTCAAGGTAGATGTGTCTGTCCTTGCTGATTTTCTTTTCAAACTATCAACTGGCCGATCTCATCATTGGTCCCTAGGGTTTTTCTACTGTTGGAGAATCAGAAATCTCTTTCTCTATGGGGTCTGCTGCAAAGGTTTTGAAGGTACCAAGTGAAGGTTATGGGGAGTTGCATACTTCAAGCAACTGGCCAAGGAACAAGGCTCAACTCATCAAACGCGTTATGGGGAAAGTATCTAGTGTTGGACCCTACTCTACGGGCGATATTGGTTACACTGCATGCATTACACATCAGTTTCTGATCAAGGTTGTGGTTCCTAGGTTGTAGAAGAGGAACAATCTCACTATCAACGACATGATTTTGCTGGATAAGTTTCTTCGGAGGGAAAGGATCAGTCTTCCAGAAATTATGATGAGGCACATGGCCAAGAGCTTAGGGAAGAATCATGGTTTGCCTTACCCTCAGTTTTTAAAGGCAATTCTGAAGGAGAAGAATGTGTATGTTCCTTCGCGAGAGGATTTCTTTGGATTACCCCTGGATATGCGCAATATCTCGAGGATAAATTTCCATGGTGATTCAAAGGGAACATCTGCAAAGAAGACTACTCCGATGGATGTTGGGAGTTCTTCGATGAGTGAAGGTGTTAATGCCAAGATGTTGCTCGAGCTTCAAAAGAAATCCTCTTAGTTAAGTACCATCATTGGTTACTTGGCTAAGAGAGACACCGACACTGTTGCTGCTTATTCCACCTCCTCGGAACCATGATATGGATCCTTATGTTGTTCCCTTGCCTATCTATTCCTCACTTCAAATTTTAAGTTGTTATCTTGGATGTTAAGACTTTTACGTTTTTTTTGTTTTCTCTGGTTGTGATCTCCATGACAATTATCTATGATTTAACTATCGTTTGTTTAGGAATGGTTTAAGTTTCAATTAAATTTGTTCATCTGCTCTACGTTTTGCTTGATGATTGTTGACCTTTTGATGATGTTAAAAGGAGGAAGTTAAGAAAAATGCAGAGATGCGTTCTATCTAGGAAATACAGAGGGAACTTTGGCTACGGGGGAATATGTTGTTACCTCTGAGGAGTAGGAACAACTGTGCATCTTTTAAGGGGGAACCACATGAAATTTTTATTTTCAAATATCTTTTACTGGTTTCTAGATGTGCATTTTTGTATAGGTTTGTCATCATCAAAAAGGGGGAAATTGTTGGAACAATCGTTGTTCCATGGTTTCTCTTAGTTTTGATGATAACAAACTTAGTTGGTATTACTTACTTCTTCATGTAAGTGTTTCAGGAAAACAGGTACATGATCATGAGTGACTGAACATTGTGAGGAACGATGGAGGAAACGAGTGACAGGTTTAGGAAGCGCGTCTCAAAAGAAACATGGCTTTCTATTAATGGAAAGTTACCAGATCTTCTGTGAGCGATCTTCTGTAAAGATACGACAGTTGTAGACGGTTGCTTGAGAAGATCAAAGGAAGGATAAAATCAAAGTTCACACGATCTTATCTAGGAATTTCGAGATCATTCGGTTTTGGCACGAATTGGGATGGTTGAGGAGTCAAATCACAAACAATACTTTCTCCTATTATTGTGGGATTTGTTAAGTGGAAAATCTGCGTAATTAGGCAAGAATTACGTATGAGATCAGACTTGACATTTCTTATAAATAGCTAGGTTATATCTAGGGTTAAAGTGTGGTTGATTACAGTGAACTTGGAGATTGAGCTTTTCAAGTATACGAGTGTCTGGCTTTTTCCGGTGAAGAATCCACAAGTAAGTGAGTACTTAGGTCAGTAGTTTGCTTCCACTTAGGTTTACGCTTAGGGTTGTATAAGTCTAGTTGGTTGAACTTTGGTCGGTGCCTTAGTTACAAAGGGAACTTGACTTGCCTTGTAATCGTTGAAACTTAATCAAAGTATTCTATTGAAAATCTTCTGAGAAGGAGTCTCAGGGGTAGAGGTTTTTCTTTGTACAACTTGTTGGTCGGACAGAAAGTTTTCCTCTATAAATTATGTGTTCTTATTATTTATTTCTGATGCCCAGGGAACATTTCTAGTTCCATGACTTGTTACTAACGCTTCATGATCCAACAAATATGTCACGGGAAGAAGTTGAGTTGTTCGTTGGAATTGGAGGTTCGCGCTTCGTACCAGATTGGTTCCTCATCCGACACCGAGAGTGAATCCGCATCAACTCCCGAGTATATGCGTGCATGAGCCATCTGCGAAGTAATAGAGGCTTTGGAGGGAGTTGGGGAGGGTTCGCTAAAAAGAAGAGAGGGGAGGTTAGGTTTTGCGAGTCACTTTCCTTGTTAGGGGTTATCGCGATGAATGACTCTTTGTAGTACTTATCCCAATAGTTAAATACAAAACCTCACTGTGGGCTCAAGGAAGGACTCTCGAGCATGAAGAAACGGAGAGTCGGGCCAGGAAAGGCAAACACTTGGAAAAGAAGAGAGCTTTAAGACAAGAAATTTCCAAATAAAGACAAAAGAAAAAAAGCATGATCCTTAGGCTATTCAAAGGGAAATGGATCGCTCAAATGGGCCAAAGGTGAGCAAACAAAAATGTTAAGGCACACAATGAACCAAGAAAATCAAAAGGGAAAACATCCCATCACAAAAAGTAAAACGGTTGAGTTTCCTCAAGAACATTTAAAATTCAAAAGAAAAACCTCCAAGAACACCACCACCTAGACACCTCCGCTTCCCCCACCAAGCGGTGTTCAGGGATCCCGACGCATCTAGAAGGTTGTCGGATTTCTACGACCCCACGACGGATGACCATCACACCGACGACGCAAACCCAAAAACCACTGCAATTTCCATCGAAAACAAAGCCTTGAAAACCACCAAAAAGAGAGTCGAAAAGAGAAGACGAAACATACTCATGATTCGGAGTGGAAAGACGGTGAAGAAGACTATTCACTAAAGGCCCCTGCTCAGTTTTCCTCGGTGGAAAACCGAAACGTCATGACCCGAGAGGAAGGAGGGTTTTTCTTCTTTGGAAAAAGTGAAGTATAAAGATGAAGAGTGCCGACGTGCAAAGGGTATTTATGGGCAAAAGAAATGGGTCGACCCTCAACCTCTCCTTTTGGGCCTAAGACCCAAGTCCCATTAATTGTTTGAAAGCCCATATCAAGCGAGCGACAAAGGTCAAGGACCCCCAAGGCGAGGTGCGAGGCTTTTCCGTTAAGATTAAACCTTCTGCACCTCCGCATAAGAACAAGAAATGATGTTCTCGCTGGCAAAGAACATCACACATCGCATTAAATGGAGAGGGTCGCATGGCGCATAAAAACAGGTATGTCGCGCATTTATGCCTTGTGGTTCTCAAAGACGAAACACAAGCAATAGGGTTGTAATGGTGCACAAATTTAACCATGCACAAACGGAAAAAGTAGCTGACCTCAACTCAAAGACAATGGCGTCAAATTCTCAAACGGGCCCCACAAGGTCAAGGGCCTCAAAGGTAGATCTCGGGGAGTTTCTCGTACCCATCCAAAATTCGCGCCCAGACGTACTAGAGAGAGATAGAGAGAGAGGAACAACTAGGAATAATCGTACGGAGTGAGAAGGATCGTAAGACCAAACATCTTGCACATACTACAGAGAAAGAGGAACAACTAGGAATAATCGTAAGGAGTGAGAAGGGTCGTAAGACCAAACATCGTGCACATTCTATAGAGAGAGAGGAACAACTAGGAATAATCGTAAGGAGTGAGAAGGGTCGCAAGACCAAACATCACGCACATTCTACCGAGAGAGGAACAACTAGGAGTAATCGTGAGTGAGAAGGCTCATAAGGCCAAGCATCACGCTCACACCATAGAAGGGCAGAAAAGCAAGAAGTGTGCTTGTTATGATAAACAAGGAGCCAAAGGGGAAAGAAAGTTGTTCGGCGCGGCAATACGTCCCACATCGTAAGATTTAGTAATAGCATGTAATGTGAATGGAAACCCTCAAGGAGAATTTATCCATTTATGAAATCCCAATTTGTCAGCTCAAACCACACATAAACTTCAGTCCCGATCCACCCCTTCTATCTTCTCAAGCTATCCCGACAACCATCGGGGTTATATATGCCTTGATCTTATCACCCGTAAGTTCATTGTGTCTCGTCATGTCACTTTTGATGAATCAGTTTTTCCATTTGCTCAGCGCCAACCCGCCTCCTCCACCCCATATGACTTCCTCAGTCAGGATGATGGTGTTTCCCCTCTCCTCGATCATTTTCTATCTGGCTCGCCGGCTAGCTCGCCTCTTACAAGTTACAAGAGTGCCCACTCTGTTTTCTGTTTTGAGTCGCGGTCATGAAACCGCGCTCACTTCTAAGCCACACGCGCCAGCGGGACACCCTACCACACCCGCGCCCCTGTCTCACCCACCCGCGCCCGCGGTACACCCTGCCTCTCCCGCGCCCGCGTCTAACCCACCAGCGTCCGCGGACCCCACTAGCTCACCACCGACCCCCCTCCACCTTCTTAAAACCTTCATCCCATGACCATCAGAAGCAAGTCCGGGATTTTCCAACCTCGATGCTTGTTTGACCTAAACACTGTTACCTCTTCAAAACCAACCATATCACCTTTACCTACCTCTCACAAAATTGCCCTCCTTGACCCAAATTGGTATGCAGCTATGTCCGATGAATTATCGGGCTCTTATTGGTAATGGGACTTGGGTGTTGGTATTGTAGCCTTCTGAGGCTAATGTGGTCAGGTGTATGTGGTTATTGTGTCATAAATTTCGGGCTGACAGTTCTTTGGACCGCTACAAGGCTCGTCTTGTGGCAAATGGACGATCCCAAGAGGTCGACATTGATTGTGGGGAGACTTTCAGTCCAGTTGTCAAGCCATCTACAATACGCATTGTACTCCATTTGGTTGTTTCTCGCTCTTGGTCCATTCATCAATTGGATGTTAAGAATGCTTTCTTACATGGTCAGCTTAATGAGACAGTGTATATGTTCCAGCCACCAGGATTTGTGGACCAGGCCCGTCCCAAACATGTTTGTCTGTTGAAAAAGTCTCTTTATGGTCTTAAATAGGCTCCTCGGGCCTGGTATCAGCGGTTTGCTTCTTATCTTCTACGGATTGGGCTATCCAGCAGCCGGTCTAACTCGTCATTGTTCATTTATCGAAGGGGTACTATGACTGCTTATTTGCTTGTCTACGTTGATGATATCATCTTGACTGTGTCTTCGGATTCTCTTCAGACTGACATTATCACCTTACTCGGCAACGAATTCGCGTTGTCAAACCTCGGCCCTCTCTCATATTTTTTGGGTGTTTCGGCCACTCGGACGTCCTCTGGCCTCTTCCTCTCTCAAGTCATTTATGCTCGTGAGATTGTTGAACGAGCTGATATGACCTCTTGTAATCCTGCAGTGACTCTTTTTGATCCTGGCTCTAAGCTTAGTGCTAATGTCAAGAAACCTTTTTTTGGCATACACTATACAGGAGCCTAGTTGGAGCTCTACAGTATCTCACTTTCAGGCGCCCCGACATCTCATACGTTGTTCAGCGGATTTGCCTGTTCATGCATGATCCTCAAGATGGTCATCTTGCAGTGCTGAAACACATTATTAGATATATTCACGACACACATTCACTTGGCATCACCATACAGTCAGCCCCTGTTCCATCTCTTGTTGCCTACACTAATGCTGATTGGGCTGGTTGTCCAAACACTCATTGGTCTACCTCTGGATATTGTGTCTTTCTGAATGACACATTAGTTGCATGGCCCGCTAAACGGAAGTCTGTCATTTCACGGTCTAGTGCAAAGGCAGAAAATATCGGGGTGTTGCCAACGTCATCGCCGAGTGTTCCTGGTTGCGAAATCTTCTTCTCGAACTCCATTGTCCGCTCTCACATGCATCTCTGGTCTACACTGATAATGTGTCTGCCACCTACTTGGCCAATAACCCAGTACAACATCAGCGTACCAAGCATGTTGAGCTTGACATCCACTTTGTTCGTGAGAAGGTTCCATTAGGACATGTTCGTGTGTTACATGTGTCGTCATCATTTCAGTATGCAGATATTTTCACCAAGGGTTTACACGCCAATTGTTTCTTGATTTTAGAGACAATCTCACTGTTAGGTCTCCTCCCGTTTCGACTGCGGGGGTGTAATAGCATGTATTTTATATTATTGACCTAACTTGTTGTATAAGCCTTATAAACTCTATATATATTCAAGTAATGTGAATGGCAGCCCTCAAGGAGAATTTATCCATCTCTGTATGTTCCAATATTTAGAAGTATAACAACCGCCTCTTGACCAATCATAGTGTGCCACAACCCGCACGAAATCAAGGGCCCCCCTTTTTTCAACCAATCAAATGGGGACAAATCGCTCATCCCACAAATGAACCACATAGGAATTACTCTCCTCAAATGGGAAGATGGCGAAAGTTGCAAGGGTCAAAAAACGCCTCTAGCTCAAGACTTATCTTGGTAAAAGAGATCGGCGTGTTAAAAGATTCGTAAAGACCGCTCTATATTCAAGGCGGGGTTGATAAAAAAGATATCAAATCACAAAAAGAACAATATGCGCGCATTTCCTAAAAGAGGGTGGGAATAACAAAAAACTGTAAACACGAATTTTGATAATTTCGACACGTCGTAATAAAAGAGAAGGCATGTTTGCTCATTTGTATAATCACGAGTCTTGATCTTATCACTTGTTTATTTCGGATTTTAACAACCAAGACCAATAAAAGATCAAAGGTTCTTTCCCAATTCATTAACAGGGCTTTGTAAACCCATTTTAGTTTGCATAGTTTATAACAAATTTTTTTGGTTGTTTCTCTTCTTTTTGTCATTGTAGAAATTTCGTGATTTGGCGATTGAATCGGTGAATTCTTAATCAATTTGGCTGTTTTCTATCTCATGAGTTGAATTTTGTGTCTGATCACCATTCCACACAAGCACACTCACCCAAATTTGTCTTTTATTACACCCACCCAAATTTGTGTTTTATTTTAGGGAAATTTCTTTGTGTCCTTTAGGTTTCGACTTTTTCTCTTGGTGTCCAAACAAAATTCTTATTTCTTTTGGTAACCTTCTAGTTTAAAAATATTCCTTCTCATAACCTATTTTCACACTTATGTCAATTTCCATCCATTTTCCGTCAATTTTTTTAAAAAAAAACTACATTTTTACCCCTCTTTTTCAAAAAACTAAAACTCTCTCGAAAGTATATTCAGATCCTTTAAGTTTCAAAATACTAGTTCAAAGAAAAGATCAGATTAGTCAACCAGCTCCAGCAAACAAGCTGCAACAAATTTACCATGGGCAGGATAATATTAGAAGTTCATCTTTGAATGCAAGGTTTACCGGCCAAATCAACAATAAACTTTCAGGAATTGACCTGCACTTTCAAAATCCTGTATAATTCAATGCATCTTTACCTGTACTTAAAGTCCTATAGTTCATGATTGTGGTTTCAAAGATTTGGAATTGGGAAATATGTGGTTTCAAAGATTTGGAATTGGGAAATAGATACAAGATGAAGATGTAAGGATAAGAGGCGTCAGCAAGTGTACTAATAGAAATGTCTTTTTGAAATAATTAATGTATTCATATTCTTTGGCACACAAACTGAATATGAAACTATTAATGGGTTCCGTGCATCCTGCAATCAATCATTCTTATATACTACAAAAAACAGAACAAAAAAATAATAATTCCAGCATTAGAACTTCCAAAGGGCATCAAAGACACACTGAATTTCATACAAGAGCATGTACTACACTGGTGACTCTATTGGTTTCCTTTTGGTTAAAATGAATAGCGCAGCATTAGGACCCATTTGCAATAACACTTTCCCCATCTTCAGAGTTCGCTATTATTGCCATTCAAAAGGTTCTAGGTCAGGTGACAATGCAGTTAAGTTCCAACCACAAAATTTCTTCCGCTTTGAAGGAAATGAACTTTGATCACATAAAACTGTCGGATAACAACTAGAGCTACAGCAGCTGCACAAGAAAATAATTGAAAAGAGAGATGAATAACAAAAGCACCGGAAGGAATTATATGGTGAATATCCATAAATTCGCAAGCCTGGACATAAGTTTGAGTATGACATATGAAAGCACTAGCTATATATATACGGTTTTTCTAACTTAAAAGATTTATTTGAAGTTATATTACAAGAGGGAGCAAAGAACAACAGATATGTTTGCATTTTCAGGAAACTTCTTTCTTCGTCAGCTGTACTTAAAGTTAAAAGTACAAAATGAGCAAGTAGCATCAAAGGAAACTATTCATACCTGATATAACCATTGAGTTTTATGATCCAAATAATTCCATCTTTTCATGGTCTTCTATAGGAGACATATGCAAGCCACCACGTCCTCAGTAGACCTCCATTGGCTAAATGTGGAATAAATAAACGACCCCAATACGGGTAATATGGACCAGGTAATTTGAGGAGTATGAAGAAAACAGAAATTGCAATCAAGTGCCAAGGAACATCAGCATCCTGGTAAACATATAACAACAGAGAAAAAAAGGGCTAGTTAATAATTAAACGCAGGTTAATTAAAATCCAATGTATTGGCGACAGATTACTGGAATCAACCTTTAGACTTGGAGCGAGTTCTAGAGCTGTGTTAGTTAGGATTCCAGCTAATGCAAACCCGATGATCAGTGGAATAGGAACAAGACGAAGTTTCCTTTCCTGAGCACAGTAGCACATTTCACTTGAAGCAGTGACTACCAGCAAAGGTGCAGACAAATACTTGATAATGGATGCCGTAAGTTCTATAATGAGTTTGATAAAGTTCCTCAAAACTAACTTCCATGGGAAGCTTTTAACAGGCTCTGGAAGTTTGTCCCAGTAATTACTTGCCTTATCCATCATATCATCCAGGCTTAGCTTAGTGGGTTCATCAGACTGTCCATCTGTCATGCTTACTGCATTTGAAACATCAGTTCTTTTTGTAAACAACGTGACTGGCCTAGAAGTGAAAACTGGGCTCCTTGAATTTGAGCAGATTAAGCCACGCTGTAGCTGAACAAGTAACAGCAAACATTTTATTAAAAAAAAAAAGTAAATCTTACTGGTTGGCATAAGCCACAGTACACAATCAAGATTTCATATCATCATCACTTTGAGCAGAAAACTTTATCAAGTCATAATCAGAAGCAACCTGACTGACATGATTAATTCAAGGCATACAATTTCAGATTTTTTTTTTCTGCTTGAAGAAACCATAAGTATCAAACAAATAGCTCGTATTGATTGACAAAGTGAAAAGTAAGCTCTCAGGAGATCATTTTATTCGCACAAAATGTTGAGAATCATCACAGTGCAAAACCTAGGCCGAGAAATCCATTGGTTCTTATCAACAGCTACTTTTCATCAGTCTCCTTCAACAATGCAGATATTAATTTTCATCGAATCTTTCTGACGGCGTGTATGGAAAAAATTGAATTGGGAGGGTCTCCCCCAGCAATGGGCCTCTGCAGTACCCGGTTCGGACGTAGATTGGCCCTGGCTAATCGAACCGAGCGAGAGATCAAAAAAAAAAAAAAAAATTCCAGAATTATAGAAGAAAAGTACTCGTATTAAATATCTGGTTAACGAATTCAAATCAATTTTTTTTATACATAGCCAAATAATTTTGATAACAGAAAGAAAGCACCGACAACAGGTCTGATTACCACCAGTGTGATATAACGAAGTACCAAACAAAATGGAAACGCCTGAAAACTTACGGAAGCAACTGCGGTTGTGGATCCTCTGGCAGAGAGAAGTAGCGAAGGGGGGGAAGAAGACGGTGGAAACGGAAAACGCTGAGAAGACGGCGCGGAGTGAAGGGAAGTGAGCGGAGGGGAGAAAAGGGAAGCCATTGGAGGCCGAGAACCCGTGGAGCTCAAGGCGGTGGTAGAGGAACTCGAGAATTGGGCGTACATGAGATGGTTAGGGGTGAGGAGTTTCGGCAGCCCGAGACCGAGTGCAGAGAGAGAGAGAGCAAAGGAGAAGGAATCAGACTACGGCGTGGAAGCTACCACAACCCAGAGCTAAAACGGGCCTTAAGAGTATATGGGCTGGTCTCTTTGAGTCCAATATTCAAATGGGCCTTACAGCTCAAGTAGCTTTAAAAGGGATATATTGTGTTGGGTAATAGCGGTGTCCAAACCCGGTTAACCGAAGTTCAGTTAATCATGAATTCGGTTTATTAAAATCACTAACCGTAACCTAAGCTAGAATCTCGGCTAACTAATTTTTGGTTCGGTTTTCTCGGTTAACCAATAATCATTTATGTGGTTTTTTATTATAATAATACAATTAAAAGTCAAATAAATTTATCAACTTTGTATTAAAAATTTTTATCCAACTCGGTTAGAACATTTCAATACAAACTAATTTTACATGTGTTCGCTAAAATAACCGATTGATAGCTTCGTTTGTTACTAGTGTGTGAATTATACATTTCATACAAATGAAACATTTTCTTAAATATTAATTAAACAGTCCCGCGTTTTCGGTTAACCGAAATTGTGAAAACAAGGAACCGAACCGAGAAACCACCATTATTCTCGGTTCGGTTAACCAAACCAAAAATTTAAATAATATCGGTTCCGTTAACCAAAACAATTGTTGGTTTTCCGATTTTTCGGTTTCGGTTTTTTATGGACACCCCTACTGAGCAATATCCAAAGCCAGTTCATATCTATCTCAGACTAGTTCACACACAAACTAAGATTTGTGAACCGAAAGTTTAAGGATCTAGGATTATTTAATGTAGATGTATAATATTTTAGATATACATATATACATGCTAGGCTAAGGGATGGGCTTTAAGGCCCATGCGGACTTCATCGAATACCCGTACTCGACTCTCTTACTCATCTAGATCGGGCTACATATGTTGTCCAAACCCGCCCATTTTATCTTGCGGGTCGGCCAGCGTTTACTCATGTCTAATCTTAGTTAATAGATACTAATTTGTTTTAAAATCAATCAGAGACGGTTCATATACATTTGCGGAGAGCATTGTGTTAATCACATTTTTGGTATAAAGAGAGCTAGTATTCTCCACAAACTTTTTTGAAAAATAAAAGGGTCAAGTAGCAACAAAACATGGGATAGTTTGACCTCTTACATCATCTAATAGAATAGAACTAGCAAGAGCTTGGGAGGGTGAAGCAATACACGAACTTCCTATTGATAGCTTGCATATAGGTATAGTTTAGATGCATGTTTTATGTTTGTTTTGCATAGGTTTAGCTTAGTTTTTAGGATTTATCGTTTTCGGGGTAGATTGCGCTTGCTTGCTTTGTTTTTGCAGGATTTTAGTTGTTAGAGCAAGCAAGGTGTGATCCGGGCTAGCTATGGTGGTGAATTGGAGGGCATGAATGAAGATTGAAGAAATACAAGTAAAGATCACATGAGCATAAGGCCGGAGTGCATAGCATTATGAAGGACTCGGTTCAAAACAAAGGGGCGCTGGCATATTAAGCAGAGTGCGCGGCCGCGCCACCCAAGAAGGAGCCCGCGTCGTCTGTCTTTCAACGGAGATGTTGGGCCGAGTTTTTGGGCTTCGAGTTGGGCCTTGATTATATGATTTCCAACTAGTTTAATGTAATTTCAGAATATTTTTATCTTTGGATATCTTAGGGGTATTTAAACCTTGTTTTTAGTTTCTCTTTCATAACATTGATCATATTTTTGGAGGCTAGGGTTTTTCTCTCTAGAGGCAAACTTTAAAACTCTTGTAAGTTTTTTCTTAATTTTAATTATGCATTGCTAAATTCTATTGTGTTTGGCTAGTTATTGAAATTATGATTTGCATATTGTTGTGAGGTTTGATTGATTCTCAACAAACTTGAATAGAGTTTATTCCCTATGCTTAATTGAATCTAAACTAGGATTTTGTTAGATTAGCTACCTAATTAAATTTCTAGTTATAACTGAATATTATTAATTACCGGTTGGAGTTAATTTGATCAAGAGTAGAACTTTAATCAACTTAGTACCGGTTGGACTAGTTGGTTAAAGAAGGGAATAAATTCACAAGTCACTTAGATGTTTGGTTGCTCTAAGTGTTTGTTTCTTTTGATAGCTTGAATCGTTATGTTGTTGTCTAATTGAATCTAGAAGGTCTTCTAGGTTGTTAGATGATTAGGGTTGTTAGACTGGTAGTTCTATCAACTAAATCTGAAGTTTAGGTCATAATCCACAATAGATTATTCAAGTGAGAAGAGAATCAAGAGAATCGATGATCAACAAAGCAATGTCATGATGGATTTAACTAGTTGAACACACTTGTCTTTCATATATTACAACCATATTTGCATTCATATTTACTTTCCAGTTTGCATATTAGTTTAGATAAATCAATCATAAACCCCCTTTAACTCAGTAATATTATTTAAATACAAGTAATCTGAGTCCATGTGGCTTCGACCCTTACTTCCACTATACTTAGGTTTGAAAGTTAGGATATTTCTTTGACAATACTGTTACAGCGACATAAAAGTGCTCGTCACCTATACTAAAGATCAAAAGCAAAGGAAGCAAGATAGCCAACAACACTATTTACTTCTCGATAAATATGACGAAACTTGATCTCCCAATCTCTACAAATAATGTTTTGACATGGAAGTACCACACTAACGAGTAGATGACTACGCTCTATAGATCAAACAAGTAGTAAAACCACCAATAGCGAATCAACTTTAAAAAAAAACTTCTCGTAACCTTTTTGCTTCAAGGAAGACCCAATTCCTAGAAGACGCCCTATAGCTCTACCATTGTGAATCACTTCAAGTTTAAAATTTTGTTTGATAGAGGATTCTAGTTAGCATACAATACTCAAAATGATTTTTTTTCCCCAATTCGACTCATTGTTTTATTTAAAAGCAATGAAACACCAGCTTTTCAGTTTTGCTTATCATTAGACAACCGTACCCTATGTAATGGCGGGTTTTTTTTTTGATCAAAAGTGGAGAGGGCTAGGCCCTAGATAAATTAAACTTGCAGCAAAATGTTTACATCATACAGCAATGTCATTAGACAAAAACCTCACCAAAGACACTGGTGGTTCCATAACCTTATTGAAATTTAAATTAAAAACTAAAGCTAGATTAGCTAGGTGATCGGCTGCGGCGTTAGCAGAACGTGGGATGTGCACAATCTGGATATTGAAGCCTGCATAACCAATAAGCTGCTTACACTGCCTCACCAAGAAGTAATCAAGATGTGCAGCTGGTAGAGATGAATTCAAAAGATCAACAGCGCTGGCAGAATCCGATTCAACAATCAAGTTAGAAACTCCAAGATTAATAGCCTCCTTAATTCCATGAAAAAGGGCCCATAATTCAGCTCTCAAGGTAGAGCAACTTCCACACAAAAATGTAAATCCATTAAGAAAAGTACCTTCATGGTTTCTGAATAAACCACCTCCACCGGCTAATCCCGGGTTTCCTTTGGACACACCATCAACATTCAACTTCAAAGACCCCGTAGAAGGTGCTTTCCAATTTTTCACACCAGGGGAAGAGACTACCATGGGAGATGCACCAGTCACCAGCATTTGGTTCTTACTACTCCAGTAAGTTTCAGTAGTATTCACCACTGTAGATGATAGAGAACCAATCAGATCAGTACCATCAAAAACAATGGAGTTGCGTGTTTTCCAAGTATACCAAAGCATATTAGCGAATATAGAGGCTGATTTATCTCCAGCTTTGATATTGGAAGCCACCCAATCAATCAAGCTGAGTGAAAAGAATTGACTAGGAATGGGATTACCATAAAGAGCAAGCCAAACGAGACGCACTGGGTTACAATCACGAAGAAGATGCACCTCAGTTTCTTCCAAATTGCACCTCGGACATGACGGAGAGCTGGCTAAATGTCTTCGATGTTTGTTATAATTACACATGAGACAATTGTTAAGCAGCAAATATATGAAATTGCGAACTCTGTGCTGTACTGGAATTTTCCACACATACTTCCAAATAATGTCAGGGGTAGGAGGCGATGGTTCTTGATCTCGGATGAGCTTCATAGCAGATTTCGAAGAGAAGATTCTAGAAGGGTTGGCACTCCAGTAAATTCGGTCTCTATCAGTCGGATCAGAACTAACCATGAAGGCAAGCATAGCTTGTTTGATGTTAGCAGGAAGATACGGAGCCAAAACAGACCAGTTCCATGAAGATCCAGTCCATAATTCAGCTACTGTCGCCCCAATCAATTCGTTTGAAACTGGAATAATCGCCACATCAACCAGTAAGACATCATTAATCCAAGGGTGGAGCCAGAAAAGTGTGGATGTGCCATTCCCAATTGCATTACGAAGACCCTTAGAAAGAGTAGCAGCTCCATGTACTACACCTTTCCACATATATGAAGATCTAGGAACCGGTAAGAACATATCGATGTCAAGTCTGTTATGGCAATATTTGCCCCGCAGCGGTTATTACTATTACTAGTATAGTATTATACTGGTTGAAATTGAAGCCGTTTAGCACAGAGTTTTATGCATTCCCGTACCTTGTATATGTTTTTCTTAAATAAAATATTATTAATAAAATATTTTCAAATATATTTATTATCCGAGAAAAATAATTCAGTAAATGTTTAAATATAAATTTTTGTTATGATCTGTGTAAAAAGATTAGGCAATTTCCCTATTAACATAAATATTCTAGAATTTGTATAATAGCATAAAAAATATCCTAATGATCTTCATGTTTATCATATCCAAAAATAAAAAATTGTTTAATAATGAGATTTTCTGTCCTATATTTAAAAACATGGATAAGAATTTATCATATTCAAAAATAAAAGATTATTTTTTACAAAAAATGGGTGGTGTGGTCCAATCTAAAAGTGACATGTGTCGTTTAATAAATTTTTTAACCTCCGCTTTAGGTTATAGTTATGATAGAATTATTTATTTATATATTTTAAATTTCGATTAAATTGATATAGGTAAAGATATTTTCTAAAAATTATACATATTTAGAAAAATATGAGCATAATATCTAAACTTAGTATATGCATTCTATCTAAAAATAAAATAAATATCCTAATATTTGTATAATATATAGCAAAAAATATTTTAATAATCTTCCTATTTTTCATATCCAAAAATAAAAGATTAGTTTTTAAAATTAATGGTTATTTTGTCAAAGATTAGTTTTAAAAAAAGAGGTGGTGTGATCCAATCTAAAAGTGACATGTGTCGTTTAATAATTTTTTTAACCTCCGCTTTAGGTTATAGTTATGATGATGATTATGATACTAGGACTATACTATTAGTCTGATAAAAAAAACTAATTAAACTCATCGTGTCATCTACCTAATACATTATAAAGCAGAAACCATGTCTGTTGAATCAAATATATAATTTTTTTATCTATAGGTTGATAATAACTTGATCTAATATTTTTTATATTAATTTTATGCCTAATATTTTTTATCTTTTAACAAGACTCGCCTTCAAGTATATAATTTTTTTATCTATATGTTGATAAAATATGAGGCATAATCTTATAAACTTTTTAATAAATTACATAATTTTATTACGATATTGTATACAAGTGTTTTAAATTTTATATTAATATTATAATATTGTATAGTTTTTAGAAAAATTATCCTGTGAATATCATGGGAATTCAACTAGTTTAAAATTATAACTCAAACATTAAATTATTTTTAGCTTTCTTAAAAAAAAAATAATAATAAAATATTTGATAGGTCAACTTTTATGATCACAAAACAAGTTAGATATTATCGACCAAAAAAAAACAAGTTAGATATTAGCTTGGCTAACAAATTAACAATTCCTGACTACTTAGAAATCGTGATTTGATTATGTATCACATTTTCTAATTTTAAAAAACAAAACAAGTATTTAACGCAAGAACACAAATACAGATAAAGAAGTTTTATTACTTTCATAACAATCGAAAGAGCATACAACACACATATTGCAAAACACTAATAATCGAAGAACAAACCAAGACAATGCAAGTACTCAAAAACTAATCAATAATAAGCGAAACGGCATACACGAATAATCGAGCATATATTGAAACAAAGACGAGCCAAATTTGTAATTTCAAGGGCACTTGGGCCTGCCGCCGTGGGTGGTTTGGTTGAAGTAGCAAGGGCACACTTCTTGGTGTCCTGAGGTGCCCGGCGGCACGCACCCGCACCGCGCACAGCACGTCCCGCACGCCCTGTTGCACAGGTTTGGCCTCGATGCCAGCTGGCACCTCTCCGCGCACGCCGCCCCACAATCTATGTTCTCCGCCACATTTCTCCTCCTACCATCAACTCTTTTCACCTGAACTCAAAAGACCACTATTGTCATGGAAAATTTTAATTAAAAAAAAATCAAAATGTTAAGAGGTAGATTATGGGTTTTAATGAAATGTTAACCTGTTGCTGGAGTTCAGCGGCCTGCAGGAGGATAAGCTGGGAGATGAGAAGGGCAACCATGAGAGTCTTTGAAAAGGCCATGTGTTTGTGAGAGAGCTAGCAAGAAGAATAGTGTAATAGAGCTAATAGACAGGACTTGGGAAATAGGAAGCAGAGAAATATATCTAGTTTGATGAGGTGAATGATGAGTGTTGGCAAATGTGATGGGTTTATATAGGGGAACCAAGGGGCTTGTTTAAATGAACCGGATCTAATTACAAGCAATGGTTAATTAGGATACTATGTTTGGGATCTGTCAATCTAGCAATCCTTGGTGGAAGTGTTCATATAGAAGGGAAACTGCAACACCCAAATTTATCTTAGATCTAATACTATGTATAGGGAGTACTGCCCTGCCTTTCATTGAACTTATATCAAAGTCCTCATTTATTGCATAGTTACACATCAATCCATTTCACGTATTTGTAGTAGACAGCTAATAGTCATTAGCAATATTATCAGTCCCGTCTGAATATAGTTTTCAATATTTATGGTGATTGCTTGGTTGTCACAAGAAGGCCAATCAACATAATTGTATTGCTATACTAACCATAATTTTGATTGGCAATTATTAACATAAATAAACTTTACTCAATTTTTAGAATTTGATCAAAGTCTATATAGTTTAATCTTACATACCGGGTAGTTGGCTCATTTGATGAAATTTCCCAAAGCCATAATAATCATGTGCCAGCTGCCGAGCACTACTGATGGGTTCACAAGTTTCAATCTTGTAATGGAGAAACTGTATAGTACTAGTTTTTGTGGAGCTTCAAAGTGAGTGCTTTTTGTCACACCATATCTCCATTTTCCTAATGCAAATAATTCAACTCAACTGCCTATAACGCCTCATTTCTGTGTGTCAGCATACCTATAAACTATATAATTCAATCTCTAACTTGGTCTTGTTCTATTTCTGGAAAACTTGCTCTTGATAACTTGAATTTTCACTTCGAAGGAGAAGTGAGTGGCTTCTCAATCACAACTTATTTAAAATTTTTACAATCAATACGAAAAAAAACCATACCATTCACTTGCTTCAAAAACCAAATCAATATGCAAAAAGCCAACAAACCCTCAAAACCACACACAGTTTAAACAGCAAAAAAAAAAAAAAAACTTTATTCTTTCTATTCCTCATACTGCTCCTCCTCTGCACCTTGTTCATAATCCTCCTCATAATCAGCAGTTGCATCCTGATACTGCTGATACTCAGCAACCAAGTCATTCATATTACTCTCCGCCTCAGTAAACTCCATCTCATCCATCCCTTCACCAGTGTACCAATGCAAGAAAGCCTTACGCCTGAACATAGCAGTAAACTGCTCACTCACCCTCCTGAACATTTCCTGAATCGAAGTTGAGTTTCCGACAAAAGTAGATGACATCTTCAGACCCATTGGTGGAACATCACACACGCTTGATTTAACATTGTTGGGAATCCACTCCACAAAGTAAGATGAGTTCTTGTTTTGAACATTGATCATTTGCTGGTCAACTTCCTTGGTGCTCATCTTTCCTCTGAACATTGCAGATGCTGTAAGGTAGCGTCCATGGCGTGGATCTGCAGCACACATCATGTTCTTGGCATCCCACATCTGTTGGGTCAGCTCAGGGACGGTTAGAGAGATGTACTGTTGGGATCCACGAGCCGTGAGCGGTGCAAATCCCACCATGAAGAAGTGGAGACGTGGGAATGGGATTAGGTTCACAGCAAGCTTTCTTAAGTCTTGAGTTCAGCTGACCAGGGAATCTCAGGCAGCATGTTACACCACTCATTGTTGCAGAAATGAGATGATTCAGATCACCAACTGAACAAATAAAACAATCACTATCATCATCAATTTTTGTTTCTTACAGACTTCACTTTCTTAGTTTGATTGTGATAAATTTTCCCTTTTCCTAGTTGGTTACTTAAATTTTCCATATTCTCACATCCTAGTTCCTATGCACTTTACCGTTTTCCCCACTTTGTCCATGATGTTTTCAATTATCTCAATTACCAGTATTACTCTTAATTAGTTTACAGAGTTGGTTACTTTATTTATGTGTTATTGAAATGAATGACAAAAATTTCTAACAGATTGTGTTGATGGTACAAAGAGGGAGAAGTTACTTACAACTAGGATTGGTGAGTTTCAAGGTCCTAAAGCAGATATCATAAAGAGCTTCATTGTCAAGAACCATGCATTCATCAGCATTCTCAACCAATTGGTGAACGGAGAGGGTGGCGTTGTAGGGTTCAACAACAGTGTCAGAGACTTTAGGAGAGGGGAAAACAGAGAATGTCATCAACATTCTGTCAGGGTATTCCTCTCTTATCTTTGATATCAAGAGTGTACCCATGCCTGAACCTGTGCCACCTCCAAGTGAGTGGCATACCTGGAAACCTGTTCATAGAAGCAAAATACAGAATCATCTGAATGAATTGTATACATATGAAGCAGAAGAAAACAGAATGAGAGATTCTTATGCCAGTTCAGAGAGACAGAGCTTATGATCCTATCCTATTCTCCAGGCTTAACAGAAAGGCACTAGAAATTGTTCGACAAATACCATTACGTTGCAACTGTAAGTACATTTCTGAGAGTTCTTTATAAACCGACGCTCAAATGGGGACCATACACTTTCCAAGATGGACTTGAATAAAGTAGAAAGCTAAAACTCAAATTCTTAAATGTTCACCAATTAAATCAAGTCGAAGCACAAAATTAGAATGATCATCGAAAGCGTGCATGTCAAGATTCAGAGCCTTCATACAACATCAGTTGCATAATTTCCAAATAAAAGAATCCCTAAAATTTTAGGAGAAGAACGATAAAACAAAAAGAACTCAAACAAAATGCGTCAAAATTAGAAGGGAAACATTTGATCGAACAACTGATGGACAATATACCTTGCAAGCAATCGCAATTCTCAGCCTCCTTCCGAACAACATCGAGAACAGAATCGATCAACTCGGCTCCCTCGGTGTAATGCCCCTTGGCCCAATTATTCCCAGCGCCAGACTGTCCGAAGACGAAATTATCAGGCCTGAAGATTTGGCCTAACGGCCCGGATCTGATGCTATCCATGGTACCGGGCTCAAGATCCATGAGAACAGCCCTGGGAACGTACCGACCACCAGCGGCTTCGTTGAAGTAGACATTGATGCGCTCCAATTGAATATCAGAGGATCCGTCTCCGCTGAAACGGCCGGTGCGATCGACGCCGTGCTCGTCGCAGATCACCTCCCAGAATTTGGATCCGATTTGGTTGCCGCACTGGCCGCCTTGAACGTGCAGAATTTCTCTCATCGTTGCGGTGTTTGTATTGATGGAAGAATTTGGAAATTGGGGGGAATTTGGATGAAGAGGAGAGATTGGAGAGAGTGTGTGTGTGTATATATGGGAGGAGAAAGAGAGATTGAGACGAGGAAGAAGGAGACAGTTGGCGAAGGCAGATAAATAGGGACGGGATTTTTTTTTGAAGAGAGAATAAACTGCCTGGCCTGCACAGCTAACAGCTTCACCAATCACAATCTTCTACTTGCCTTTTCACCTTATAACTGACCAATTATTTACGCGGGGTACATACGCACAGATTTTTTTGAAAAGCGCACAGAATATCCGCGCAACGCCATTTCGCGCGAAATGGCGTTGCGCGGAAGGGCAAAAGCGTAAACTGGAAATGGGATTCGGGAAATGAGGAAATTGGCTAGCTCGAAATGGGCCTGCGCGCGAAATGGGCTTGCGCGGCCCGAAATAGACTCGAAATGGGCTTGCGCGAAATGGGTTTGCACGAAATGGGCTTGCGCGGCCCAAAAAAGGCTCGAATATTTTTAAGTATATATGTTCCTTTTGTCGAGAGCTTCGATTTGATATATTATACTCTTTAATCTGACACCCGAGTAAAAAGTTATGAGCATTTGAAAATTGATGGTACACAAACTATTTTTACAAGTCATTTACTTAATTAAAATATTTTTATCATTTACTAGGTTGCATAGTTTCATAATGTAATTGAACCCAAGAGCGTCGAAACAATTAGTTATGGTTGGAATATCTTGAATCACACACTAAATTTATTAGCATATAACTCTTGAGGTTTTGTTCAAATATTCTTTAGTATTTTTTATTTTAATTCTCATATCTAATACAAAGTACTAAAAAGGGTCTTGATTGTGCTTAAATTAGTTAAGTAGTACACATTGTACTTCGTGCTTCATGAACAAGTAATCATACTTATCAATTTATTCATTCCACACCTTTACATTTAGGTGGTACAAGCAAATTAAATTTTTTTTGAACATTACGTGAGACTAAAATCTACACGGTGACTTAAAAACGGTCGACTTTTATAATATATTAATTTGATTATTTTTATCCTATACTCTAATTTTTTTATTATAAAATCTATTACATTCATCTTATACTATAATCATATAAGATAAATTTTAGAATATAAGAATTAAGTAACATTACATTACTATATATGTTGTATACTTGTGGGTTAAGATATTTGAGTTACTTAATATACTATATTAGTTAAGTATTATATACTAATACAACTATAATAAATTATTTTTGTGTATGTATATTTAGGGTTTGTTTATATTTAGGGTTTAGGGTTTAGGGTTTAGGAATGTAACTTAGGATTTAGAGTTTAAGTCGTAGGGTTTAGGAATTCAAGTTGGGGTTTAGGGTTTAGGATGTAGGGTTTAATATTTATGAATTCGACTTAAGGTTTAGGGTTGAAGGTTTAGGGTTTACTGTACAAGGTTCAAGGTTTAGGACTTAAATTGTTAAATCAACTATGATTAACAAAAAATTTAAAAAATGAACTAAACCCCCATTAAATAATAGTTTTAGGTTTTAGGAATTCAACTTAGGGTTTAGGGTTTAGGGTTTAGGGTTTAGGGTTTTGAACTAAACCCCCATTCCATTATGGAATAATTTTATTAAATATAATAATGTTACTAATATTATCGATAAATTTTGGCAAGTTGCGTTTGGAGTGCAATCCATTTTGGCAACTATGCCATCTAGGCATATTAATTTTTTCATTTACTTATTTACCCTTCATTATTTTTAGTATTTACAATCCTTTAAAATAAATATTATTATAATATTTGGAAAGCGTATCCTTTTAATTATATATTATTATAATTAATATTACCAATATACAATTATATTTAGAGATCTTAAACCATTATAACGATTATAACGATATCGTATAAGAATGAACAATTCTAAACTATTATAACGATTTCTTATAAGAATGAACGATTTCTAATTCATTATAATGATTTCTTATAAAATGAGCGAATATCACAATTTCGTATAAGAATAAACGATTTTAAACCATTATAACGATTTCGTTCATTCTTATACCCTAAACCCTAAGAACCCTAGAGCCTATAATGGTCAATGCTACCTATTTTGATCAATATAAGAATGAACGATTCTAACCAATTATAACGATTTCTTATAGGAATGAACAATTCTAACCCGTGTTTAGGGTTTAGGGCTTTTAGTATTAAGGTTAGTTAGGGTTAATGTTTTAGGTTTTGGTTAGGGTTAAGGCTATAGCCTATAGGTCTTAGGGTTTACTCCCTCCGTTTAGTTTTACTTGACCTTCTAGACTTAATTTCTTGTTTAGTTCTATTTGTCCTTGTAGGTATTTTATCCAAAATTTCTCAATATTACCTTTTGTATTACCCAATCAAAAGCAAAACACATTTAATAGATTTATCATTCACCTTTTTCCAATATGAATTTAATATGGGTAATTTGGTAAGATTAGAACGTCTTAATATATGTGTTAGGTCATAAGGACAAGTAGAACTAAACGGATGGAGTAGTGTTTATGCTTTAGGGTTTCAGTGTTACCCATTTTGGTATTTTATCCACTTCCTATGATTTCAAATGGTAATTTTAAAATTCCTACATTTATAAAAAAAAAATCAAATTATTTTAAACCAAATATGATTTTTAAATTCCTATGGTATTCAATTCATGAGAAATCACTTACTTGGAAAATAAGGGTGTATTTGGACATACAAGTTGTTTAACTAGTTGTAGTTAAAATTAGAGTTATAGTTGAATAACTAGGTAAAATATGAGTTCGACTTGAAAAAAATTCACAAGAAGTAGTATAAAATGAACGATTCTAAAAGATTATAACGATTTCTAATAACTAAGAATGAACGATTATAACGATTAATTCAAAAATCATTATTGTAAAGGGCTTGCCTAGGTCTTGTGTAAATTTTAACTTTATTTATTTGTGAATAAATACCATTAATTCAAAAAAAAATCATGGTTGTAGTATAAAATTACACAAAGGATTTGGGGGATTTGGGGTTTAGGGTTATGTATCTTCTTAAAGGATTTGACTTCTTTAGTATAAGGCTAAGGTTTAGTATAAAATATTGATAACTCATTGTTAACTCTTGTTTCGATGCTCTTGGGTTAAATTACATTATGAAACTATGCAATCTAGCAAATGATAAAAATATTTTAATTAAGTAAATGACTTTGTAAAAATGTATTGTGTACCGTCAATTTTCAAATGCTCATAACTTTTTACTCGGGTGTCAGATTAAAGCGTATAATATATCAAATCGAAGCTCTCGACAAAAGGAACATATATACTTAAAAATATTCGAGCCTTTTTTGGGCCGCGCAAGCCCATTTCGTGCAAGCCCATTTCGCGCAAGCCCATTTCGAGTCTATTTCGGGCCGCGCAAGCCCATTTCGCGCGCAGGCCCGTTTCGAGCTAGCCAATTTCTTGAAACCCTTTTTAAATATTCCGTATTTGCCCTTTCCGCGCAACGCCATTTCGCGCGAAATGGCGTTGCGCGGATATCTGTGTGCGCTTACAACTTTTTTCGTGTGTATAAATCAACAGCCATTATTTATTGATTTTTTTTAATTTTTGTTTTTCCTGGATTTGATTGAAGGCTAGACTTTACCATACGAACTAGGGTAATTTCCGTAAATTTACGCGTAGTTTTAAAAATTATACTATATAATATATTATCACAAATTAAAAAGAAAAAACAAAAATAATGTATATTTTAATAATTATTAATGATATTTATATAAAATTTAACGTTATTTTTGTTTTCTAATCTTTAAGATAAAATGAAAGAACAGATCGGTTCCTTAAGTGTCATGTAGCGCAAATTTTATAGATAGTTTGTTTCTATTTTATAATACATTAGCGTAAATATAGATAGAAATTTATATCGTTAATTTTTTTTCAACAATCCGATAAAAATATTTTAGCATAATCTTAAGATAGCATATATAATATTGCTTATCAATCAATATCAATAAACATAGATAGAAAATTATATAGATAAAAACTTATTTTGATACATTACTTATTTTATAAAATCTAAAATAGCCATTTTTAAATTTAGGATTTTTTAAAGAATAAAATCAATATTTAAATAGATAGAAAATTATATATATACATTATCTATTTTATAGGATCTAAAATCTTACCCTAAAAAGCCTTCAATCTTTATAAATTTATTTTTTATTTAGTAATGTTTATTATTTAAATAATTTTTTTAAAAATATTTGTATATTAATTAGATTTTATTTTTTTAGTATGTGATACTATATGAAACAATCTCTACTCATACAATATGGTATATATCCATTATCTATTTTATAAAGTGGTTAAGATAAATCATGATTTCTAGAATTATTATTAGAGTATAATATGAAGGGGGCTTTTTAAAATTATTATTTAGTTTTTTAAATTGAAATTTTTTTTCCATTATTTCATTCAAGGTATGCCAGGTGGCGCAAATTTTTACACAGACTTGGTTTCTGCTTTATAATATATTAGGGTAGATTGATATTATAATTCTTCTGATAGTAGTAGTCTTGTAATTCAATTGTCAAACCATTAATACTCCGTATTATTTATTTTCCTAGGTTTGAGGTACTTGTATGATTATCATAGTTTACCTCACTTTTTTTATTAGGAAATAATTCAATTGACCAAACAAACTTGGTATAATTAAAAGACCGAAAACGCGGTAATTAAATAGACCGGTATAAGACGAAATTAGTAACAGACTGGCGACGTTAAGAGGAGATTCAACAATCCACACCACCTCGCTTTAAGAAAATTAGTGAGAGCTTCACCAAAAAAAAAAAATAGTGAGAGTGATCTTACACAATATGTTAAAAATGAGATTCTACCTTGATTAGTTTGATCTGCATGTCCTTTTTCAGTCCAGGAGATTTAGGACAAATTAGGATGGTGTTAAAATATGATTTTCTATTTGTATATGTGTGCAACTTCTGTTAATAGCAAATATAATTAGAATATCGTTTGGTTATGTATGTAGAGGACTCGAGGAGATTAATTTGGCTTAACTGTTTGAATTTATTGGATTTTATTTTCATAGCGTTGGTTATGGATAAAGTTTTAAAATCTATTACTAATAACTAAAGCCGGAACAATTTCTACCACCACATTGCGCCACATCACTCCTTTATTAAAATAATAATTTCTTATAGTTAATTATTCAAAAAAGTTGTCTCCAAGTAAATATAAAGATAAAACAATATTTATAAAAATTTATCTCCAAATAAACATAAAGATAAAATAATATTAGTATATTCTACCAATATAGATAAAAAAGGAAATTATATTTATCATTGTAAAAGATAAATTAAAAAAATCATATATATATATATATATATATATATATATATTTTAAACCTGAAGCACTTTTGGGCATATTCGTCATTAAAAATTTATAATACATCCAACCTATTTTTAATAATGATTTTTAATTAAATATATATTATGTAATTCAATCACCTTATGAAATATCCAATTTTATACACTCACATTATATAATAATTTTTTTTATCAATTTGATATGAGATTGGATAAATTTTTATCTCTACTCATTATTGCATTATATTCTAATATTTAATTATGGTATGATAATCAATTTCAAAATTTTATACGATGATTTTTTTTGGAAAATTCTCATTATATTCTAATATTGAATTATGTTATAATTGTCAATTTAAAAATTTTGTACAATGATTTTGGTCATCAATTTCAAAAATTTTGTATGATGATTTTTTTAGAAAATTTTCACATATTTATTATCGTATCTTCCTTATACTTTTAAAAGTTTTCATATATCTTAAATTTTATCTCTATCTTCCTTTTTTTAGAAAAATCTCAATCTTCCTTATATTATATAATTTTTTAACAATATCTATACTCTACCAAACCTACATATTTTGTACGATGATATTTTTTCGGGCATCAATTTCAAAATTTTGTGTGATGATTTTTTTGGAAAATTTTCATTATATTCTAATATTTAATGATGTTATCTATTTTTAATAATTAATTTTATACTAATAATTTTTTTAACTAAATTAAAAGCTAATTTTTTAACTAAATAATTACCTTTAAAATTTTTGAACCTTTTTCTTTTAAACTTTCTAAAAATCTATCTAGATTTTATAAAACTACCATTATAATATATTTAATACAAAATTAAAAGAAAGGAAAAATAAAACATAAGATTTTTAATATATAATGATAACTTTTAATATATTAATATATAGTCATATTTAAATAATCACGATCTTACAAATCAGCTTTTAATTTGCGTTAATAAGATAAACTTAAATGTTTTCTAGATTGTAGAATACTTTTTATCATTAATATCCAAACTAAAATAATAGATCAAGTTAGCTTAAATAATTTAATTTAATAAAATCTTCTATTTAATTTTTTTCTAGAATATAAAACCAATAATAATTTATTAGGAAAATAAATTGTATGTATCCAAAAATAATAATTGAAAAAGATGGTTTCTATACGCATGCCTTGCACATGATTTATTATATAGATTTCTATATATTATTTAATATTTTAAATTAGATATTAATTATCATTTCAAAATAATCCAAATATAGTAGTTATGTTATTAATATTTCTAAAAAATAGTAATATTATTATATTTTATAATGACGATTATGTTTCTATCACTTGCCAAAATTTAAGATATTGATTATAAGATATTGCACATATTTAATATTTTATTATTGATTTTTTATTTATAATAATGACATCTTTTTAACTAAAGTGTACCACATTTTTATTTATGGGTTTTTATATTAATTTTTATAACTTTTAATACCAATTTTATGTCATTGTATATGATAAAGTTTTTTAATAATGTGGATATATATGTCCTTGCAATATAATAATTATCTATCCATAAGTATCTTAATTTTTATATTAATTTTCTCTATACAACTATTTTTTTTATTTACTAATGAAAATTTTGTAATTAATATAGAGCATAATTTTAATTATAATTTTTATATTCATTTTATGATTTGTATATCAACTTTTTGTTGATAAGTACGATAGTTTTTCTTTTTCTATGCATAATTGTTCATTTTTTAATATTATATTTTTAATCAATAACTATTAAAATATTTTTAATTAATATGGATATATATAAATTATGTTTTGCAATATATTAATTTTTTACATATAACAATGTTAATTTTTTTATATTATGCATAAAAAGTAATAAATAAAAATTCAATAGTTCCTTAATGTTAGGGTTGGATCAATCGAGTCGATTCATTTGGGTTTAGATTACGTCATTTCGGGCTCGGGTTTTGTTCATTTTCATGTCATTAAATATTTACATGTAAATCGATTAAATTAGTTAAGGTTTTTTGTGTAGGTTTGAAACGTCCTAACAGGTTGAGAGCATGTACCTTTAATGATTATGGAAACAGTATTATACCAAAATAATATCTTAATAATAAAACAATATTATTTTACTATTTAAATTATAATACCTATATCCTATGTAAATTAGTATATTTAATTTTTGTTTAAAAAAACCCGGGAAAGGCCCGGGTCATCAACTAGTGAGTAAATTAGTAAACTTAGGGAGAAAAAAGTTTTGTTTTAATTAAAATAAGTTAATATGGATTTATCTCTTGAATCATCTATTTTAAGAAATGATTTTTCTAATGTGTGTCCATGGGCAGTGAACACACATTTAGAATTTTAATATTGGTAAATTTGGATATTGTTTGTTAATTTTGATTTTTTTTTAAAAAAGGGTTCATTAATTTCAATTTAGGAAATAGTTTTAAAATAATTTTTCAAATTAATACTTTTATTGTGTGTCCATGAGCACACATTATTCGAACCGTTTAAGAAATATATTATGCATTACCCTTATTTGTATACAACACATCTGAGTATCTAACTCTCAAGGGAGTAATTATTCAACTTCACGATATCAAATCGCAAAATAGGGTATTACAAAAGATAATAATATTCCGTTTCTAAATCTCCCAAAACATTCCAATTATGCTAGCTATTATTCTCTTAAGAACATGCATTTCTTCATACCCGTACAATTATTATACCTTTACAAAGCTAAAGCCGATTTGAATATATACTAGCAAGTAGCAACTTAATCCTATTCCTACATAATTACATGTTTTAATAATTAGTTCTCTGGACGAAATACAAATCATAAGTGGCCCAAAATTAGTGTCGGTCAAGTGTGGCGAAAATAATTGGAAAATAAAATAAAAGATGTAGAGACAACTTCAATTTAGTAACATATTATATTATATTATTGGTGCAGGTTCTGGTAGACTGTCCATTGCTTATACTGTTCTTGATTGCACAGCTAGAGATTAATTGTTCGTTTCCTCAAGAAAATGAAAATGCACCTAACTCAACAATTAAGGTTACAAATCACATTGCATATAATTAATAGCGTAAGGAAATTATAAGCCAGATTTAAGCAAGCATTGCGACAAAAAAAATCAAAGTAGGAATAATTCGAACCCGAAACTTATAGATTGAAGGTTGCTTATACGTGCACAGGGTGTAGTCAGAAAATTCTCATTGTAGGGGTTAAAAATTTTTTCCAACATAACTAATGTACGAGAAAGATGTAGAAATAAAAAATATAAATTTAGAGAGCAAAAAACATATTTTATAGAGGAGGGAGTAAAATATTTGAAAATACAATTACATTTTTTTTGGTCATTGTCACCCCAGTTCAGCGGAGAAGCTTTGCTCCATCAAACGCATACGTCTGGAGTCGTACACTCGACCTCAGCGAAGTAAGCGTAGCCCCTCCCACTACGTTCCATGCTTGTTGTAAAAATACAATTATTTTAAGAAAACAAGAGTTTATAGCAACTTATATAATTATGAATTATGTTTCACAATACATTTAAGTTAAGAAAATAAAAATATTTCAGAATACAAATTAATTGAATGTGTAAATATTAAAAACTCGTAACTAAAAAATAAAATTCAAACTAAAGCCCTCGTGTTAATAATGAATTTTATGATTCAAGACATCCTAACAATAACTTATTGTTTCAAAATTTTCATGTTCAATCACATTATGAAAGTGGGAAGTTTAACAAAAAATAAAAGCATTCTAACTAAGTAAATGACTTGTTAAAAGTTGTTTGTATACGTCCAATCTTCAAACGTTCATAAGTTTTTGCTCAAATGTCGGAATGGAGCTTATAATATATCAAATCAAAGCTATAAACAAGAGTAACATATATATTGAAAAAAAAATTGGATTGGGGGAGCATGGCCCCCACCCGCCCCCAAATAGCTCCACCCCTGTATGTGCAAATACGGATTGAGTCATTCATGTATAATTTGACATGATGGTATGTAATTATTCTTTTTTTTTGGGTAGAAGATGGTATGTAATTATTCTAAGTGGATAGATATCATGAAACAGTTTTCACTTTGATTAATGTTGCTGAGTAAGTAAGTAAGACAAATTAATTCACCGATTATTGGTAGAAGAGTACGTAGTACCAAATGGATCGGACAAGGGGCCACCAGATAGAGTGTATGTGTACAAAATTGCACATGGATCATGGATGAAGAAGTTGGATCATGTAGAATGATTGAACAGAATAAGCTTCCCCCACAAATCCAGATCGATAATTTAGAAGAGGGTGTTTGTCACCATTGTTTATAACCTACACTAGATAGATAGCACAGCTGCACAGGGACAGAGTAGGTCTAATGTACTACTTGCCAAGACAATGACGGGGAGCATCCAGATAGGCAATGATCAATAATATGCATGACAATGATCAATACTCTTTTGGCTGTAACAAGAATTGTATACCATTTGTGAAATTCGGTCATAATATAATCAATCACATATGGAAAAAAAAATTGCACAAAGAAGTGCGATTGGCGGTTGGAAACTCGAATTAGACGGGATCCAAGCTGATCAAGTAGTTAAAACACCCACTCCATCTAACCTTTTAGGCTCAGTTTGAAACACCTAGCTGAAGCTGGAATCTAGCTGAAACTGGAGCTGGTAGTTGGATTTTTAGTAGAAGCTGAAACTGAATTTATGAGCGGAATGAACAAAAAAGTGTTTGACAAGTAGTAGCTGAATGGCAAAAAAAGCTAGATGAAATGACAAAATTACCCTTAATATAACTAAAAAGATTGCCCTTAGCTCATGCTCATGTACAACTCACGTGAATGGAATAACCCCCAATTCTAGTTGCTAGACAAAAGGTGAGGTAGCTTTCTATGCTTCAAACTCCCCAAAAAAGGCTTCGATCTCCAAGCTTCGAACTCCATTTGTGTGTTCCACTCCAGCTCCAACTGCGTAGAGTCGCCATTCATCAAAGCCGAGGTCCATCGGAGTGACGGTAGGCGCCGCCTGATAATAGCTGAGATAGGGGAGGCGCCAGCGGAGATCGTGGAAGCGGTGAATTTGGGGTTGCGTCTAGTTTCACCTAGCTGAAGCGAATTAGGTAAGAGAAAAAAGACACTTCAATATTGTTTGCCCGTATGCATTGGTAGTTATTGTTTGAGCGAAATTAACAATGCCAATTTGTAGCTAGGTATAGATAGTGAGATCCAATGGTTGATTATTCGATTCATGATAACAATATGAAATTAGGTCGAGCTTGTGACAAATTGAGAGTTGTGTTGTAGTGACATCGAATTAGGTCGAGGCTGTGCACGATTGTTGAAAATTAGTGAATGATTTACATAAATTAGGCTTATTTGAATGTAGTTGTGTGTTGTTAATTGCTCATTATTGGCTTTGGAATATAAGAGTTTGTTGGTGTGTGGTTTTATGTAATGTGTGTGATTCGAAAGGAAGAAGGATAAATGGCCGAGTCAAGTGCGAAATCAAAGGGAAAGGGCGTTGATGGGAAGGGTGTTGCTTGGAGTGATGAAGAGGCGAAAGCCCTAATGTCAATTTGTCTACAATATCACAAGCAAAATGGGAAGGACACTCACTTTCAATGGGTTGAGATTGCGGAGAAGTTTAGCCATGAGAACACCCGGAAGATTGATAAGGATACGGTGAAGAACAAATTCGATTACATGAAAAAGATTTGAAAATTTTGGGTTGGCTTACGGTACAAGGAAACATGCGTAGGATGGAACCCGACAGATAGAACAATTACAGCGGATCCTGAATGGTGGGAGCAAAAGATAAGGGTAAGCTTCATAGGGTGATTTTGAGGGAAAATTCATGTCTCAAATTATGGGAAGCTTGCCTAGTTATTTATAGTGCTCTTGAATAATTGACAGGAAAAGGCAGCATACAAAAGGTTCCGACATAAGTGTCCCGACCCGAAGTTGAGTGATCTTTGGGATTGCGTCTTCGACAACATATGTGCGTCGGGCCAACATGTTGTTGCGGCCACAATGGACCCCCTTGTTGTAGGAACAGATGAGTCCCAAACGTCGGTTTCCCAATCTGGTGTTTCCAAGACAAGAGGTTTTGAGGACCTACTGGGAATGGATGACGACTTGGATGAGGATGATCTGCTTCGGGACTTCACCGACACACCTGGTCAAGTGACTGCTTCTCAGCAAGCTACCAACTCTTCATCTCTGCATCAACCCATCGGCGGTACTAGTCAACGAGTGCCTAAGCGTCGAAAGAAACAATTGGGGACTGCCTTGTTCCAGGAGCAATTGGTTATTACTGCACAACAAGGTGAGCGGTTTGTGACGCTCTTGGAGGGGCAGGTACAGGGTACGGAAAGGCAGGGCACAAACCGGGTTTTCGAGCTTGATGAAGCAATTGAGGTTCTTGAAGGGATGGTCACGGCCGGAATGGTAGAGGAGTACAGTGGTCTAGGTGGATCAGTTGAACAATGAGAACATCCGTCGCCTGTTTCTAACATTGAAGAATGATGATGCAAGGATCGCTTGGTTACGGTACAAGTTTGATGAGAAGGAGGCGTCGAAGAAGACTAATTGAGTTTGGTTGTTAAGGGTGTACGCTTATATTCTGGTTTAGGTCATGATGGATGCTTATTTAGTTTGTGATTGTGATAGGATTGTTAGCTTGACTGTGGATTGGTTTGGGATTAAATATGCTTATGTTATTCTGTGACTTTTATGTTAAGGATGTGGTTTTCATTGTGTTATTAGTTTGTAATTGTAGTTGATTTACAGGCCAAGAAGCATGCCTCGTGCACCGGTAAGGCAGCTTAGTCAGCGTTAGAAGATAATGATTGCGTGGTTTTTGTTTAGGCAATGACAGCGTTGTCTTTTATTGGGGTACTACCTCAAATATATGCACAAGACACCATGCTACACGTCGCCATTGACGGGGTACTTATGGATAAGAGAGATAACGGAATCCGAGTCCGAGGTTAGATGCATTAATGCTTTTCGAATGGAGAAGCATGTGTTTCGAAAGTTGTGTGACGAGCTACAATCCAAGCATGGGCTGGCCTTCTAAGCATATGTGTGTCATGGAGAAGGTTGGCATTCTACTATACACAATTTCATTGGGGGTGTCTAACAGAGCCGTGTGTGAGAGGTTCCAATGATCCGGTGACACAATTAATTGTGTGTTGCATGATGTCATAGACGCCATCACTAGTAGGAGGCATGGGTTCGAGGGTCTCGCTAGGCGTCTACTACGGCCTCGTGATCCGGAGTTCAAAGAAATTCCCGATAAGGTGTTGAACGACAATCGTTACACTCTATTTAAGGTAGTGCTTCTCATTACATTTGGAATGTCATATAAATATGCGTTTTATTAGTTGTGCTATAAATTGTTTATGTTAATGCATCGTTTAGGGAGTGATTGGGTGCATAGATGGGACCCATGTTACAACATGCATACCCCGAGCTGACCAGATGCCGTATCGGAATCGGAAACAAGTGTGCTCATGGAACATCATGGCAGTTTGCGACTTCGACATGTTCTTCACATTTGTATCTGCTGGCTGGGAACAGAGTGCTCATGATGCCCAAGTATTTGAACACGCTCTTTCGACACCCGCAATGAACTTCCCTCATCCGCCACCGGGTACGTCATGTTAGGCCTTTAATATTTCTATGTTGAACTTCAACATTTGCATTAAATGATTCTACTATTTTCCGTTTGTTAATGTAGGACAGTATTATCTCGTCGATAAAGGTTACCCGGACAAGCTCGGCTACATGGTCCCGTATGGCAAAGTGAAGTAACACTTGTCCCAATTTCAAAATGCGCTTCCAAAAGATGCACCGCAAGCTTTCAATAAAGTTCACTCGTCGCTTATGAGTGCAATCGAAAGGTGTTTTGGTGTGTTGAAAAAAACGGTTTAGGATTTTGACGTACATGCCGAGCTTCCCAATCGAGACGCAAATTGACTTGTTCCTTGTTTGTTTTTCCATGCATAACTTGATTTTGGAAAATCGCATTGTGGACCAATACCTTGAAGAAGACTATGATGATCCGGATCTTCCTCCTCCCCGGGTTCCAGAACAAGGCCAAGACAATGCTCCAACGGGAATGAAACACATCAGAGATGCAATCGCAACTCAAATCTGGGAATCTCGAAGTTATTGGTAGTTTATTTATGGGTGTGATGTACTAGTGGTATTGTTGGTTGTTGAATGTGAGAATAATAGCCCGGAATCTATGGTTTTCCTTGTTAATTTATGTCTAACTTGTGTTGGTTTGTGCAAGCGAGACAATAGGTAGGTAAAAGCCAACATTTTAATCATTATTTAGGGGATCCGAACTTGTATTTGTTCGATGAATGTACATCACCATTACAAGGCAAACCATAAGTACATGTCCATAAAAGTAGAAATTACTATATATATGAATGTACTTCACCATTACAAGGCAAACCATAAGTACATGTCCATAAATGTTGCAATTCTTATATCTATGAATGATGTTAACATTACAAGACAAACCATTCATAACTTTACATGGCAAAAATAGGTTTCTATTTCGGCTCCACTTCCAAATATGGTGCTTGCCAAAGCCATGCTACACGTCAAATATGTCATCAATTATGGTGCTTGCCAAAGATACCCTAAAACCTGCAAAAAACAAACAAACCTGCAAAAAAAGAATCACAAGGCAATAGTTTTTTCACACACACACAAACTTGCACAAAAAGGATTCCATTTTTTAACACACACATGCATCTGTCATAATCCAAACACAAACACAACATACTTTGGTGCATCACTCGCACACATAAAATACCAAACTGAAGTCCGTTATTACACCACAAAGCATAAAGTAGAAATTACCCTTACAACCATAAACAACGAGTTCACATAAACACCATAAACTGAAACTTAAAGTTCACATAACAAGCTGGAGTCCTTCAAAGCAACTGCATGCCAACCAAACCACAGTCACCCGGCTACACTTCCAACCCGCATTATGCCAAAAGGTGAAACTGTTAAAGCATTGAATGGTATAAAAAAAGCATAAAAAGTGGAAATCTTCCGCAGGGAAAAATCAGGCCTATCTAGGGTAAAATCAGGCATATCTAGGAAAAAAACAGTCCCATTTACCCCTGATTTGTACCCCCCAAAAAAGGCAACGCCTGCACAACTGCACACCCCCCAGTTTCGAACACTGTCACACATGGCATAGGCTCGGCAGCAGGTTTCTGAGCACGCCCTGCAGTGCACCATTGCATGGCCAACTTCATAAGATTGTTGCTTTGTCTTGTAGTGTTACAACAGTCCCAAGAAATACCCAATTGCTCAAAAGATTTGTACACAAACAGTCACCTAAATCAAAGCCTACATGATTCCACATTTTAATGCAAACCAATTTCAAATGGGACTCGTGTTGATGTTTCACACAGACTGAGTTCTAACCATATTTTGCACCAATTTTAACACACACATGCATCTACATTTTTTGCACCAATTATAACCATTTTTTGCACCAATTCTAACCATTTTTTGTACCAAATCTAACCAGTTCTAACCAATATTTTTAAAAAACTTGACCAAACCACTTTTGTTTGCATTAATGCAAACCATTTTTGGCACCAACAGCACACCAACAGTTCAAACCAACACTTTGCCAACAGTTCTAACCAGGGAGCTTAATGCAAACCAAACCATTTTTTACATGCAACATTAAGAATGGCAATCAGGAGACAATACCTAAGATGAAGAATTCCCACGACGCACGTTGGGTCCATCCCCCAAAGCAACGTTCTCTAGAGGATGTCCTTCCTCATTATCATCACCGTTGTTCGGTGCATCATCATCGTTGTCCACGTCAGTCGGGGCGTTGTCTTGCACCCCAAACAATTGCTCCCAAAGCAGACTTATTTCCGGGTCAACCGCCTAACGCGAGGGCATTACTGCAATATGAAAGGTATAATTGAGAGTTATGTAAATGTACAATTATATACAACAAAGCAAACACAATATGGATACGAATACATACCTCTATCATTGACTTCCACCAAGCTGCATCACCGATGATCTTCCCTGTTGTCAAATCCCAGTGATCTTGACCTCCAAGCTCCTTGAACCGGACCCAGGCACACCATTGGGTCCGGTGGAAGTCCAGCCTAAACTTCAGCTCGATGTTAGGCCTCCTATGCCTAGTTGCATCGTAAAATTGATTGGCCAACTCCCAGAAATGAGCTCATTTATCATATTTTTAATCAACGCCAATCCAGATTTTGGCCTCATGTTCATGAGGCCAAAACATTTGCAATCATCAGATGCACAACCAATTCAAGAAAAGCTCGCTCATATCTATGAATGCTCGACAGTAACCAACAATACCTAGATGCACATCAAAATCCCGACAAGGAGGCCAATAAAATCGCTTAAACACACAACAAATTCATATGTTCTAACTAGATCCAGCTCCCTAACGACATACAGAGGACACATAGATCTAGCCAGTGAATCGAGCACTTACCTTCACCGGGAATCGCCGCTCAAGAAGACGTTGTCGAACTGGCTTCGAGGGGTAGAAATCGCCTTGCTAGGTTTTGGAGTGAATCGATTTTTTGGGGACAAAAAAAAGTGGCTTGGGATATCGGTCTGTAGGGGTAGAAGAGGAGGTTTTTTTGATGGGGCTCGGTAGCGTGTTGGCAAGAAGCTGAGGGGGGGGGGAGAGGGGGCGAAATATAGCGTCCTCCCGCTAGCTTCCTCCGCTTCCGCTACTGGCGCCCGCTACCGCCGAACACCGTGGCCGCTCTGAGACACTCCAACCCGCTCCCACTTCCGCTCGAAGATGCCGCATCCGAACTGGGCCTTAGGCAAACATAACAAACACTTCTTTTTTTGGTCGAAACCTAACAAACACTTCTAGTGAATGGTTAAGTAATAGTCTACACAATAAAATATAAAAATATATAAGAACTAGTTGAAGTCTCGTGATATTCACGAGATAATTTACTAAAAAACTATACAATTTTACGATATTAATTTAAAATACTAAATATATTTATATAATATCATAATAAATTATGATATAGACAAATTATTTTTTTAGATTGTACTCCATATTTTAATTGAATATATTTGTAAATATTTTTCCATAATTTGTGGAGATCTTGTCCAAATTTAGATTGAAATTATTAAAATATTAATTTTACTTTTTATTGAATATTTTTAAATGATATTTTCTTATTTTTTTAGACACTAATATGTATAAAATACTTAGTTTTTTTATAAATATAGTAATAATTAGGATAGGTTATCTACAAAGCATAACATAATTTATTAAAATATTTTTTTAAAGTTAATTTATTAAAATTATATATTAGGGTTCTTATCTTTTACTCTATAATCTATGTATATATATAAAAGACGCAAGGAATAAGGCCAACAAGTTGCGCCACCTAGGAATTTCCTACGTGTCGCTCCCACGTTAAGCCACCTAGGATTTTACCACATAGGATTTTTTATTTTGGAAATTTAATATCATTTTAGGATAATATAGAAATATGATAAATTAATCTAGGAAAGATTCTATCTAAAATAAAGATGTTATCTAATGTAAAATATTAAGTATTAATCTTAAATATTTGATATGATAATTTATTTAACAAAAAAAAATTATATCAAAAATAAAATAAACTATAAAAGCATTAAATATTTGGTAAAATATTATTGATGAATATTATTTATAATAATTTATTTAAGTTATTTTTTCTATCACAATATAAACTATCTGCCACGTAGGATTTTACCATACTTATTTTAGGATAATATAAAAATAAGATACATTTATTTAGGAAAGATTCTATCTAAAATAACGGTTTTATAAATAACCATCTAGGATTTTTCCATATAGAATTTTGTATTTTTGGCAATTTACATATTTTAAAAAGATTTCATTTAATGTAAAATAAACTATAGGAATATTTATAATTAATGCTAAATATTTGTTATAATAATTTATATATAATTATATACTAAAATTGTATCTTTTCGAGTCACTATATTGATTTTGGCCCCACCTTATATTTAAAAAATTAGTTTTTATCTATATAACTATATTAATTTCTCTTTTTCAATTGAATTCATTTATATCTATTTATGTGAAATAAAAATTTTAATTCGAATTTATTTGAAAATAAAGAAAATTATTTTATCTTTATCTTTTCATCTATGTATGTAAAATATTTATCTTAATTCAAAATTTGATAAAAAAAATTAAACTTTTTCAATACCTAGGTAATTACTTGCCCAAATTGAATTTTGATAAAAACAAATTACATTATCTTTTCATTAATTTCCTTTTTGATTTATTCATGTAAATATAGAAGATTTTTTATCTTTAAAAAATCAATATGTACTCATATTTTTTTTTTTTTGTTTATTATCTTTTTATTTAAAAGATTTTAAATAATTTAATTTGATTAAAAAACTATACAAGTTATCGGCTCCTATTTTTTTTCTTTTTTATTATCTTTTTTAACTTTTTTTTAATTATTATCTTTTTAGAAGATTTTTATATATTTTAGCTTTAAAAATTGAATTATTCTATTTAAAATAATTTTATTAATATGTTTTCATAAATAAATTATCGCTAAACCATCAAAATCATATTAGGCTCTATTTGGCAGTAGCGGAATTGGGAGCGGATTCAGCTAGCTGGAGCGGAAACATGAGCGGATTCAAGAAGCTTCTCCTCACAAGCTTCTTCAATTTCCGCTCGCTGAATGGGTAAAAAGCTCCCAGTACAAAATGCCGAACAGAGCCATAGGCTCACCTTAATGATTTTGGCTTCGTCTCACATTTTAACAATTGTAAAAAAAAAAATTAAATTTTTTTAATATACAAGTTGTTTTTATTTTTTATAATAATTAAAATCACATTCAATAAATAAATTTAAAAATTAAATTCGTGTAGTCGTGCAGGGCACGACGGGTATAACTAGTAATAAGAATGTTTGTAAATATGAAAAATACAATATAAAGATTAGTATAGAAAAGAACATTGTCCTTGATTTAAGAGATAAAATATAGAGAAAACTATCTATGTATTATTTTGCAAAATTCAATCCATTTATAAAGTTGTATACTAAATTTACATAACGAAGAAATAAAATATAAAGGAAATTAATTTATATGAAAATTTACAAAATTCAATGTATTAATCAACTTATCATCCATATTAAATTACAAAAAAACATAGAGATAAAAAAAATTAAATGTAAGGTGGGACTAGATAAAAAAATATTCTATATTTACATAAATAAAATAAAAAGGAAATTAAGAAAAATATAATGTAAATTTTTATCAAAATTCAATTTAATAAAGTATTCATCAAGATTTGTAAATTTTTCTTTTTTTTTATCAAACTTTGATTTAAGAATATAAATGCATAAAAAGATAAAGAAAATCTAATTTTATTAATTTAAATTAAAATTCGAGTTTTTATTTTTTTTGACATTTACATATAATCTTAGTCAACACTAGACCTGTCAAAAACTGACCTAACCCACTAACCCGACCTGACCCGCTCGATAATTTTAGGGTCAAGACCCGGAAATTTGAACCCGAAATCCGAAATAAACCGAACTCGAATCCCATTGGGTTGACCGATTTAGTATATTTATAGAATTTTAAATTTATTTTGAAACTAATAATATATTTTATTATTAAAATAAATGAAAATAATATATTATAATTAAATATTATTATTTATTTAAAAATTGGTTTAATAATCATAAGAAAAAAAGGAGATTTTAGACCCGCTGGTCAACCCAACCCAACCAAAAACCCGCTACAACCCGACCTAATTAACCCGTGACCCATAACAAACCAGAACTCGATTTAACCCAAACCCGAAATGACCAAACCCGAACCCGCCCGACCCGACCCGATTGACAGGTCTAGTCATCACTCATCAACATAAAATTATTTCTTTTTCTAAAAATAAAAATATATCAACATAACAAAATATATTATTTAAAATTATATCATTATATAGATATAAATTTTATACTTGGAGCTCAAACCTTGTTAAAAGATAAACAAAAATATATTAAGACCCTAAATCTTGTTAAGAGATAAAAATATTAAATTAATATGAAAAATATCATCTCATAGAAATTTATGTATATAAAAATTATATAAATATGTTATCTATTGTAGTAAGCTAATACATAGTTCATAGATAGAAAATTATATACATAAAAAATTATATAAACATGTTATCTATTTAGTATATATAGCAAGAATACTATAAGTTGTTGCAAAATTTATTAAAATATAATTTCACATTAATTTATTCAAAAATGTCACGTGGCGCAAATTTTACAACAGACTTGGGTTCTGCTTTATAATGTATTAGGGTAGATCTCTTTTCTTGCTTTGCTTACCTGGCCATCCATTTAACCATTGTTGTGAGAGAATAAAGAGGGCAAAGTTAATTTTCTTATGATTTTTCTAACCTATGTCCGATCATTGAAATGAATATATTTTTTATTAGTTTTTATTATTTAAAGCAATTTCAATTTTCTAATATAATTCATTTATTTCTTTGTAGGGTTTTAGTTTCTAAAACAATAAAATACTTAATCTATGCCCTAAGGCTAAGGGTAAAAATTAGCAAAACCGATTTTATTATTAGGCAAAAGTCTCAATATATAATTACAATAGAAGAGGGATAAAAGGAAACACATTACATTAAATAAATTGACCTAGGGACTTATCTAACAATTGTATTAGCTGACACCCCTCGACAAGTTTGGCTATACAGATCAACCATGCCAAGCTTGGATGTGAGCCACTCAAACCGGCCAGGATGAAGTCCTTTGTTTAGAAGATCAACCAGCTGATATTCCAAGGGAACATGAGAAATTTGAATAATGCCAACATCAATCTTTTCTTTGATGAAATGTTTGACTATCTCAACATGCTTCGTCTTGTCATGCTGATGAGGTATTTTCAGTGGTCGTTAATACTTATCAAAGAAACCTTAGCTTTACCATCTCAGTAGAGCGGCAAGTAAGGGTCGATCCCACAAGGACTTGTGTATTTGTGCTTTTACTTATATGCCAAGTAACCAAAAGGAGGGTTTATTGATTGATTTATCTAATCTAATATGCAAGAATAAAAGTAAGTATGAATGCAAATATGATTTAAATATATGAAGGACAAGCGTGTTCAACTAGTTAAATCCATAATAGACATGCTTATTGATCATCGATTCTCTTGACTCTCAATTCACTTGAATAATCCATTGTGGATTATACTCCTAGTCTCCTACTAAGGATTATGACCCAAACTTCAAATCTAGCTGAAAGAACTAACAGTCTAAACAACCGTAATCATTTAACAACCTAAAACAACGTCTAGATTCAATTAAACGACAATTTTACGACTCAAGTTATCAATAGAAACAAACACTTAGAGCAAACAGACATCTAAGTTATTTGAGGATTTATTCCATTCCACAACTGAATAGCCCGAACGGGTCTAAACAATTATAGAGGCTACTTTATCTAATCAACCCCGAACGGGCATCAATCAGATTAGTTGGAAATTAACCTAGAAATTCTATTAGGTAGCTAATCTAACAAAACCCTAGAATAATTCTGATTCAATTAAGCACAAGGAATAAAAACCTATTCAAGTTGATGAGAATTAATCAAACCTCACAATATTATGCAATCTATGATTTAATAACTAGTCAAACACAATAAATTTAGCAATGCATAATTAAATTGAAAACAAACTTACAAGAGTTTCAAAGTTGATCTCTTGAGAGAAAAACCTAGCCTCCAAAAGTCTGATAAAAGTTATGAGAAAACTAAACTAACATAAGCTTAAATATGTCTCCCAAAACAATCCTGAAAAACCCTATCTTTAAACATCTACTCGGAAGATATAACCCAAGCCCAAAAATCAAGCCCAGAATCGTCGGCCCAATGACGTCCGCGTGAAATCCCCGATTGCGCGGGTTGGGCCTCCATTGCGCGGCCGCGCAATTGTCATCCAGCGCAATTGGCTTCAGTTTCAATTGCTCGGTTTGACTGCTCGGGTTGCAACCAGCGTAATTGCTCCTTCTTGGCTCTTCTCTTCTACTTCTTCAATCTTCATTGTACCACCTCCTAGCTCTCTTTAACTCGTCTATCACCACCATGATCCGCTAAGACTCGTCCCGCTGTTGATCGAATTCATGCTCTTTTTTGTGGATGTCTTGGACCTTGAGAAACTGACTTGTATTCTCTACACAACAAGGAAATTGTCAAATGCTACATTGTGGATATGCAAGAATGGTTGTTGAATATGCCACGGTTAAATCACGATTTGATGTCACTTCTACTACACGACATGTGCAGAGTTGGTTCCCCCACCTAGGGGTGTTCTTAAGGTGAAAATTTATGCTACTATTCTAGATGCTAATGGGATTAGCTTGGGTGCGGTTTTTCGTGATTCGTATAGCTTTATTATTGCTAATGTAATATATAGGATGTATACCACCGTTCCAATAGCTGAAGCAAATGTTATTTGTTCGATTTGTTCCTTTTAAAATCAATGGGGTTACAAACGTAGAGGCTGAATCAAATTCCCAAATGGTTGTGTCTAGAGTACAAAGCCAAATGATCGATTACTCCTATTATGGGGGTGATTATAGACAATGTGGGTTTATTACTTTTCTCTTTTCATGTAGCTTCTTTTACACATGTTTTGTCGCTCCAGAAATATTGTTGCTCATTGTGTTGCTTGGATATGTCATGTGCTAGGCCATGAGCACATATATGTTTGATTCCGATGTACCGCCATGTGTTGGCTTTATATGAACTTGATATCTAATAAACATGTTACATTTTCTCTCAAAACAACACCGTTTTCCTCATCTCTCCTCTTTGACAAAATAAGAAATCATTAAAATTTCTCATTCTTCTCCTTTCCTTCCTTTTTCCAATTTTTTCTCCCATCCGTTTTTCCTCATAAGTTTTTGCCAAACTAGTCAAGCTCCCATTAAGTTACTATGATGAAGTTACTTACTATTGGAAAATAGTAATAAGTAATTAATGAACCCTAGAAAAATAAAAAAAGAGTTAAAAATCTCAATTGTTAAGACTTTTTGATGGACCAGATCTTCAACTCTAGGTAGAGTAACTCTACCGGAAGGTTGGAGTTCTTTCCTTATCAAACACACTCTATAGGAATGATTGTGCTAGATTTTAGTAATTTTAAATTTTCATAGGGTTTATTATTCTTTTGTGGCAATAGTTTTTTAAAATTACAGTAGTAATTTGAATAAGTGTCTTAGGTTAGAATTTTTTTTTGTAAAATCTATCTATATTAATTGAATCTTACCGCCTTTTTTTGGTTAGGTCAATAAAATGGGCTAGTAACATAATATTGCATAGAAGGATTAGATTATTTGACTTGTATTCAATAATCATCTTATTTTATTGAATGAATGGGGTGATTAGTCCATTACAAAAAAATAGTTACAAAAGGTTTCCTCTCTTATAATAGGAGGATAACCATTATTAGCAAGCAAACATGTAGCTAAAGGTAACTCAGTTAACTCAAAATACATGAAAATTTGAAAGACTCCTCTGCCAAGCTGTCTGCGTCTTTGTTGGATGATCTCGGAGTGTGTTGCATCTTCACCTCCCATCCTTCATGTTCCATCAAGCGCCAACATCGTAACATTAGGAAATAATCTGGATGTGTCATGACCTTTGGGGTTGCAACAAGAAAATCAATTTCAATTATAAGCATTAGAATGTGGAGACCTAATGCCATTTTCAACCCATAGTAAATTGCTCATAACTGAGGTGAGCACCAAACAATACCCACATTGGAACATAAATGCTTTGATGACGGAACCATCATGGGATCGAACCAGACCACCTCCACCAGCCTTCTGAATGTTGATCTTCACTACTCCATCGCAATTCAATCTGTGTCAACCTATAAGAGGACACGCCCACACATAGAGTGATTCGGTTCGAGCAGGCCTTGTACTTGACGACATTTGCAGGTTAAGACTTCAGGCACTAGCATACAACTCACATTGTGAGACAATTATGCTTGACAAAGACTCCACCGAATTCTTCCCATCGAAGACCAATTGGTTCCTTGTTATCTAAGTATACCATAGCATGACCGCAAACATAGAGCTCCACTTGTTTGTCCCGATTAAATTTGAGTTGATCCAACTTTGAATATCCATAATTGTGAAGAAGCTAGGTGGCAAGCTGTTACCTGAAAGTGCTAGCCAGACTGCAAGATTGGCAGACAATCACGTAGTAGGTGAAGACAAGTTTCATCTTGAGCAAGCTGAATTGCAAGCAAGGTGTCTTCTAACCCAGTTTGCATTATAGAGAATGGCATTATGGGCAACCAGATGAACAAATTGCTTTACCCCTTGTTGAGCTTTCATGTCCCATATCTTTTTCGAGATCATGCTCGGTTGGGAGGTGTTGCTATCCCTCATCAGCTTGAAAGCGGAAATAGTGGTAAAATTTCCCATTGGAGTTGCCCCCCCCCCCCCCCCCCCCCCCCAAAAAAAAAATTTAATAGTTGCCTCCTCGTTCTATTCCACCACAATGGATGCAATCTTACGACAATTCTCTTCAAAAAGATGATTTTTTCAGGATGTTCCAATTCCAACTAAAGCTCGACCACATTTCTTGAATCGTTCCGCCCCTAAGCCATTGATCGCATAATACATTGCATCTTCGATATCAGCTCCCAAAGGAGCCATTATTAGCTAGAAAAGGGGTTGTGACTCTACCCAATTATGAGACCAAAATTAGGTTGACCTACCATTTCTGATCGTTGACCTAATTTCCTTGTGTAAGAGTTTGGTTGCCTCTGCAATCCCTTTCCAAGTCCTAGAAGATCTTGGCCATTTGTATAACATATCAATATATGCACGTCCTTGATTAACCACAAAGAATTTGCTTCATGGAGAGTTCTCCAACTCAGCTTGGTGAGTAATGCCGAATTAGTTTGGTGCATTTGTTGGATGCCAAAACCCTCTTCATTGCTCGGCTTTGTGATCGTATCCCAAGATAGAAGATGAATACAACGTTTTTTCGACATAGAGCTCCAAATGAAGCCACGAACAGATTTGTCTATATCATCACACAACGATCAAGGCAAATGAGAAGATTGCATAACATACACCGGCAAATTGCAGAGGACGGACTTTGCTAGTGTGACACGGCCTGCAAGGGACAATGACTTTGATTGCCAACCCTGAAGCTGATTCGTAACCTTATCCAGCAGATATTGGTGATTTCTGACTGACGCTTTTCCACAATTGGTGGGCACCCCTAGATAGTTACCAAATTCCTTGGTGACATATATCTCGACAAGTGCGTTGATAAGGCTCTTTCTGTCGTCCGGTACTAAGCGTGAGAATAAAAGAGTACTCTTATTGATGCGACCCCCGTTATGGATGCTAGCCAGGAGGCCGACTCATTTACACTTCCTTCGGATGGCCCCGTCACCCGTGCTAGGGCTCGCTCCATCTAGACCGCGACGCAGTCACTCGTGTCGTGCCTTACCGCAGGCCACGGCGCGCCCCTCTCCGTGTTGACGCACACTGCCTTGTGCGTCCTCGGCGTCGAGGAACCTCAAGTTGAGCCCTCGGTACCAACCCTCACCACCTTGGCATCGTCGGACTCAACCCTTGCACCGGAGTCCGGATCGCGTCTTGAGGTTCAAGTGCCCCGCGCCCAGCCTTGCGCGCCAGCGTCCTCGCCAGCGTCGTAGATCCTTGCCAGTGTCCTCGCCAGCGCCGTGTCACGCCCTCCCCAGCGCGCGCCAGAACCGCGATGGCATTGTCGCGACACTGCGGTGCCGGTCACGGATGACCTATCCTATTTCTAGTATTTTTTGCATGATTTCTATTTCTGAACATTACTATTAGTGGTTTTATATAATAAGGAAGAGTTTATTGGGTCTTGCGCCGATGGACTCGGATTTGCGCCGCTGGGCCTAGCCTGCGAGCTAGCCCTAGGCACGCCTCACTAGCATTAGGGTTTTCTCATATTTTCTAGTTGTCGCACCTTTATATAGGGTGCTATGTTGTTTGTTTTGCCTCAGCGCACACTTAGGGTTTAATATAATTGAGGTTTTGCTCCTTATTTTGCCCTAGTGCCATTGCGCCGCCACTATCATCATCAAAGCTCTCGACTTTTGCAATTGTTCTTGTGATCTCAATCCAATTTGAGCACTCCAACGGTGTTTCGAGTTCAATCAAAGTCTTTCACCGTGTAATTTGAGACCCAATACTCAAACAACGCACCAATCCGTCGCATCCCGTAACAAGGGACGCATCAACTGGCATCAGAGCCAAGGTTTGAGTAAGTCTCGTTTCACCCTTTTTTGTTCATTCACACACGATCCATTCCGCTGTATTAACCCTAGATCCCATCCTCCTCTTCGTTAACCTCCATCTAGGGCCCGAAATTTTTTTCCTTGCATTCGTAATTGTTAAAAAAACATCAACCGTGACCCTTACTCGACTAGATATATTGATTTTGGTGAAGATTTCGCTTTGTCTTGCTAGTTGCATGAACATAGGATTTGTTTTGCTGATTTCTCTCGTGCTTCTTTCGAGTTTGCTTGCGTGTTGATTTGCTTATTATCTTGTTCAACGGTTCTAGAAGAGAAACCCTAGAGTTCGTTGTTGATTTGCATAATAAAAAAAAAAACACAATCGGATATCACAAGCCAAAATAAGGCAAGATATTCTCGATTTAAATTAAAAAAATCTTTTGGAGATCATAAGCCAAAATAAGGCAAGATTTACCAAATCCAATCTTTTATTGATGGCAACTCTAATTGGCCACATACTCATTGCTTGTTTGATTTTGGTTTCGACATATTCTTGTCTTGCTTCGCTTGCATTGTGTTTTTCGGATCCATATCATTGATTGAGTTGAGTGACTGTTGAGAGGGTTTCTTGACAACAAATAAATTTATATCAAGACCCCGCTGAGTACAGGGAGGTCAGGTTCGTCCACGGGAATTAGAAGAATCTACGTCTAGCTATGAATCCTAACAAAAGAAAACAAACAAAGCAAAACACACAAGCAGACGCTCGGCACCGACCCACAACAGGTCGTAACCGACCAACTACGCGACACAACACAGAAGAAAAACCAAGGAAACAGGAGTTCGGCCCCGACCTGAAAGTGGTTGTAACCGACCTATCCGGTAACGAGAAAACTCCGAAAAATCAAATTAAAAGAGATCTAGAGCAAAGGATTCACCACAACAAGTTATGCATGCAAACATGAATCGAACTCAACCAACAACAATCTTATGAATGACTTTCGTCACAAATAATCAAGTAAAAATCTAAACTTTCATAAAGATCTAAACTTGCAACCCTACTTGTTTCCTAAAAGTTTCAACTTTCGTTTTCAACCAAGTATTATCCAAATTCACAATTCAATCTTTCAATTCAATCATAAGCTTGAACATGCCTCAACTTTCATCAAGGAATTGATAGCAAACAAGTGGATAAAGGATATAGATTTAAAAGGATTGTTTAATCAAAGATTCATGCTTTAATCATGCACAACTCGTCGGGTTTCACCCCAACCCTAGAAAAGTAGACTACTCACGATCCATGGGACAATCAACAATCATAAACAAAAGAGAAGACATAATCCAAATCCAAACAAACTTCAATTAAAAAGAAAACTTACAATCTCAAGCAAACCTCCAAGTCTCTCTTAAAATTGTCCAAGAGCTTGGAAAATAAAAGTAACCTAGAAATCCCACTTGCCACTTGTTCCGTCTTCCTCAATAGCCTCTAAAAAAACGTCCCAAAAAGCATCCCCTCTCTGAAAATAAAACCCTAGAGATCCTTATATAGTGGTAGAGAAATCTCTATAAGGAAACTAAATTCTATCTTAAAAAGGCCCATAAATAAAACATTTACTAAACCTAACTTAAGGCGCAAGTTTAATTCTCGCCACACACGGAGGTGGTCGTCACCGACCTAAAATGGGTCGTCTCCGACCATCGGCTACACTGGATTTCTTCATTTCTTTGCTCCGATCTTGCTCCAAAGCTTGGTTCTTCTTCAATGTTTCTTCTTTAATCGCTCTTGGCCTTCTAAGACTTCCTTTAGCTCCTTCTAAAGCACCTTGATCTTGAAATCTTCATCTTGGAATCCTCAATTGCACCAACTCTCACTCTTCTATCAACATCACCACAAGACCGCTTTAACACCACCTATTAGAAAGCTTGAAAGACCGAGACATCTCCTCCTCAACGCTTCAAATACCTACAAAACATCAAACAAACTTATGTAGACTCCATATCTTAAGACAATATGAAAACCTACACAAATGACTCAAGACAACACAATAAACTTAGAAAAGACTCAATCCCAGCTAGAAAACTACCCATAAAAACCAACTAAAAAGTGCGACATCAGTGACCTTAGCCTTGCCAATCCTTGTTCGTGTGGTTTGAACATTAAGGGTCGGCTTGACTTAAGCGAACCTTCAACTCATTGTCTTTTGTTTGTGAACTTCTTACTACGATGATTGGTGTTACTATAGGTACGGTCTCGGAGTCGGGGAATGAAGAAAACCGAGACAACAACAACACCAATCAGGCGTCGCAGAATGCCAACCAAAACTTTTCACCCGAGGCTGTCGCAAGGATCCAAGAGCTCGAACGCCTCCTCGCCGAGAGCTAGTCGAAGCACACCGTGTCGGGGGCTCAAGTCCTCGCATCGGAGATCCACACAAATCCGAGAGTCTTGGCACCGCAGCCCGCATCGCGACAACGATCATCGAGAAGCTCGTGATCCACGCCACAATCGCCGAGACATCAACGTAAAATTCGAACCTTTCTATGGCACTTATGATCCTGATGTTTTCATTGAGTGGTTGCAGGGCACGGAGCCAACGCTCCGCCGTTTAGGTTATGAAGATGATGAGAAGATCGAAGTTGTGACCTTGCACTTCCATGGTGCCGCTCGGACATGGTGGAACCGATTCGAGTCCGACAGGATTCGAAAAAGAAACCCCTTATCCGAGAATGGCATCAACTTGTTTACATGTTGAAGAAGAGAAACATCCCATCTGATTACAAAGACAAGATGCACATCGAGATCATGCGCATCAAGCAAGGTTCGATGACCCCGGAGGAATTCTTTGCCAAACTCGAAGACATGTTCTTCAAGGCTGGCATAAGTGTCTCTCCATCGGTTATGTGGACAAGATTCATCTCGGGATTGAGGCAATCGATCCAAGATCGTTTGGAAATCTTGCCTATTAAGGATCTCAACAATTTGGTTCATACGGCAATGCAAATACATAAACAAGAAATGCGAGCCAAGTCTAATTGGCCGAACACGAGGTATGCATCGAACCCTAGTCAATTGAGTTTTTCTACTAACCGTGCACCTTCTTCCATGCCAAGTGCTAAGACAGGTTACCAATCTAAGCCGGAAGCCACGCCTTCAAAGGCGCCAGCCGCACCACGCACCACCGAGCCTAGCGTCGTTCGAGCACGAGACATGGCATGCTACAAATGCGGGGGTCGTGGCCATATTATGAGGAACTGTCCAAACCAAAAGAAGCCCTTGTTTACGGCTCAAGGGGATCCGTATGAAAGCCAAGAGGAAGACAAGATCGAAGCCCCTAGTACCGACACCACCGAATTAGAGTGCGATCCATCGGATGCGATTGGAGTCTCTAAACTTCAACTAGTGACTCGCCGAGCATTAAGCATGCGAGAGGCACCTAAAACCGATCAACGGGAACAACTCTTCCATACCCGTTGTTTGGTCAATAACGTGTCCTTAAGCGTCATTATTGACTCGGGGAGTTGTGCAAATTTCTTATCCAAGAAGGTGGTCGATCACTTCAACTTGCCAACGACGCCGCATCCACAACCGTTTAAGCTTCAATGGATCTCAAACGACGACGACGATTGGGTTGACAGGCAAGTAATCTTTTCTTTTTCAATTGGTGCATATTCGGATTCAATATTATGTGACGTAACGCCAATGGACACCACACACCTCTTGTTGAGGCGCCCATGGCAATACGATCGCCGCGTGCTTCACGACGGGTTTTTGAACACTTACATGTTCAATTACCATGGAAAGCGTGTGACTCTCTTACCAATGTCGCCTAGTGAAACTCTACAGGATGAAGCCGAAAGACAAAGGCAAAGGACTAGCGACAACGGCACCACCGCGCCGAGCACGACGCCTTCGGTGTCCACTGCGTTGCCCGCCAATTCCAGCGGCGTTTCTGGTGCCAAAACCCCTCAATCAGGTTTCCAAGATGTAGAAGAAGGACAGCGCCGACAAAAGTTGGAGTCGGGCCGACAATTTGTTTCGCATGGCATCGGTAACGCATCGAACGCCGCGGATTTCTCCAAACAAGGGCTCCAACAGATTTCTGACGGTTCTACAGGTGTTTCTGGTGGAAAAGCTATTAAATTAGAGTTTCCAATAGATTTGAAGAAAAAACGCCCAGGGGAGATGAATTTGAGCAAAGGACCGCTGACAGCTTCGCCTACCGTTGCACATCATGTCGTCGCAGCACGAAAATTGGGCTACCAGGAGCTACGGGAAGAATTTACCGGAGTTTCCAAGGCTATTACTCCTCAAATTACAGCAGCTATCACATACCAAAAAGGCGCCCCAAAACATGCCAGAACGAGTGAAGACGTCGAGCCACCCCTCCTTGGGTCATGCCAGGATCGACTACTTTTGGCCAGGCGTCGTGACATCGATAGATCTATTCAGGGGAGTCTTTCTTGTTTCATTTTGTATCCCTTGTTATCAATTACTAAATCTTTGGATAGTTCACTTCCGCCTTCTATTGTTTCTCTTTTGAAGGAATATGAAGACGTGATGCCGGACGAGCTTCCGAAGGGTTTGCCACCAATCCAAGGGATCGAGCACAAGATCGACCTCATGCCAGGCGCGTCTTTGCCCAACCGAGCAGCGTATAGAACCTCACCGAAGGAAACACAGGAGCTCCAAAGATAAGTTCAATAGCTTTTGGACAATGGCTTTGTCCGAGAGTCTTTGAGTCCATGCGTCGTGCCGGTGATCCTCGTGCCAAAGAAAGATGGCTCATGGCGCATGTGCATCGACTGCAGGGCCATTAATCAGATCACAGTGAAGTACAAGCACCCAATTCCACGGCTGGACGACATGCTTGACGAGCTCCACGGCGCTGCCTTGTCTTCTAAGATTGATCTCCGGAGCGGATATCACCAAATCCGCATGCATGAGGGCGACGAGTGGAAGACCGCATTTAAAACCAAGCATGGTTTGTACGAATGGCTTGTCATGCCTTTTGGCTTGACAAACGCCCCTAGTACTTTTATGCGGCTAATGAACTTTGTTTTTCGTAAGTTTTTAGGACGTTTTGTCGTCATGTATTTTGACGACATTTTGGTTTTTTCTAAGGATTTGGATTCTCACGCGAGGCACCTTAGGTTGGTGTTAGAATGCCTTCGCGGGCATTGTTTGTATGTAAACTTAAACAAGTGTTCGTTTTGCACGGACACGACAAACTTTATTGGATTCGTCGTGTCCAAGGGCTTAGAGTGGATGACGACAAGATCCGCGCCATCCGAGAGTGGCCCACCCCTACGACCCCGACGATGGTTCGCTCCTTCTTAGGGCTCGCAGGGTTTTACAGGTGATTCATCAAGGACTTTAGTTCCATCGACGGTCCACTCCACAACCTTACCAAGAAGGCCACCACAATCAAGTGGATGCCAATTCATGAGGCCGCCTTTTAGGCCTTAAAAGATGCTTTGTGTAGCGCTCTGGTCTTGCAATTGCCAGACTTCACTAAGCGCTTTGAGGTCGAGTGTGACGCCTCTGATTATGGCATAGGCGGCGTACTCCTCCAAGAAAAACGCCCCATCGCTTTCTTTAGCGAAAAAATTAACGGGGATACATTGAATTACCCGACGTATGACAAGGAGACAAACGCACTGATTCGGGTTTTAAAGACATGGCAGCATTACATTACCTATGGCCTAGTGAGTTCGTGATTCACACGGACCACGCCGCCTTAGCGTATCTCAAGAGTCAAACGACTCTAAATCGACGCCATGCACGATGGATAGAGTTTATGGAAACTTTTTCGTATATCATAGCCCACAAAAAGGGAAAGGAGAACGTCGTGGCAGACGCTCTCTCGCGCAGGTATGTTCTTTTAACTCAACTCCAGGTCAACTTGCTCGGGTTCTCCTTGATTAAGGAGTTATACATGCATGATCAATTTTTTAAACCGATCATGGAGAACCTCGAGCATAATCGAATCCATGAGTCCTATTTTTTGGACAATGGATACCTCTACCGAGCCGGAAAGCTTTGCATTCCGAACTCGTCCGTGAGGCATCTATTGCTCAAAGACGCTCATGACGGACGAGGCCATTTTGGCATAGCCAAGACCCTAGAAGCACTTCGTGAACATTTTTTTTTGCCACATATGGCATCCGATGTTCACAAGTATTGCCGCGGTTGCGTGCCATGCCAAACCGCAAAATCAAGGTCCCAACCTCATGGCCTATACATGCCCTTGCCCATTCCGGATAGCCCGTGAGAAGATCTCTCCATAGATTTTATCACGGGCCTTCCAATGACAAGGTGCGGTAAAGATTCGATCTTCGTAATTGTGGACCGCTTCTCCAAAATGGCTCACTTCGTGCCATGCAAAGGGAACAACAATGCGACGAAAATCGCAAATTTGTTCTTCGAACATGTCGTGAAGCTCCATGGTGTGCCGCACACTATTGTTAGTGATCGGGACACCAAATTTTGTAGCCATTTTTGGAGAACGCTATGGGAAAAGCTAGGTACACAATTGCTGTTTTCTACTTCATATCATCCCAAAACTGATGGTCAGACTGAGGTGACCAATCGGACATTGGGAACCCTTCTTCGGACGGTGCTCAAACATAACCCACGCCGGTGGGAGGATCTAATACCTTTCGTTGAGTTTGCATATAACAAGTCCAGACACTCGGCGACGAAGAAGACACCATTCGAGATTGTCTACGGCCTCAACCCACACTCTCCGATGGATTTAGTCCCTCGGCCTTTGAAGAATAGCGAGCACATCGACGCGGCCAACTGCGCCGATGCCATCCGTAGATTGCATGAGCGGACTCGGAGCCAATTGGAGCGCCGGGCTACGCAATACGAGGCATAGCACAACAAGGGTCGCAAGCATCTCGTGTTCAACCCGGGGGATCTCGTGTGGTTGCATCTTCGCAAGGACCGTTTTCCGAACGCACGGAAAACCAAGCTTCATCAGCGAGGAGACGACCCTTTCAAAGTCTTAGAGCGCATCAGGGACAACGCTTACAAGATTGACCTCCCAGGCAAGTATTAGGTCCATTCCACTTTCAACGTGGCCGAACTCTCCCCCTACGTTGACCCTGCTTATGAGGAAACGAGGACGTTTCCCAACCAAGTGGGGAGGGTGATGCGACCCCCGTTATGGATGCTAGTCAGGAGGCCGACTCATTTACACTTCCTTCGGATGGCCCCGTCACCCGTGCCAGGGCTCGCTCCATCCAGACCGCGACGCAGTCACTCATGTCGCGCCATACCGCAGGCCACGACGCGCCCCTCTCCGCGTCGACGCACACTGCCTTGTGCGTCCTCGACGTCGAGGAACCTCAAGTTGAGCCCTCGGTACCAACCCTCACCACCTTGGCATCGTCGGACTCAACCCTTGCACCGGAGCCCAGATCGCGTCTTGAGGTTCAAGTGCCCCGCGCACCAGCGTCCTTGCCAGCGTCGTAGATCCTTGCCAGCGTCCTCGCCAGCATCGTGTCACGCCCTCGCCAGCGCGCGCCACACCCGCGATGGCCTTGTCGCAACACTGCGGTGTCGATCACGGACGACCTATCCTATTTCTAGTATTTTTTTGCATGATTTCTATTTCCGAACATTACTATTAGTGGTTTTATATAATAAGGAAGAGTTTATTGGGCCTTGCGCCGATGGACTCGGATTTGCGCCGTTGGGCCTAGCCTGCGAGCTAGCCCTAGGCGCGCCTCACTAGCATTAGGGTTTTCTCATATTTTCTAGTTGTCGCACCTATATATAGGGTGCTATGTTGTTTGTTTTGCCTCAGCGCACACTTAGGGTTTAATATAGTTGAGGTTTTGCTCCTTATTTTGCCCTAGTGCCATTGCGCCGCCACTATTATCATCAAAGATCTCGACTTTTGCAATTGTTCTTGTTATCTCAATCCAATTTGAGCACTCCAACGGTGTTTCGAGTTCAATCAAAGCCTTCCGTCGCGTAATTTGAGACCCAATACTCAAACAACGCACCGATCCGTCGCATCCCGTAACGAGGGACGCATCACTTATTATGATTGACTTGTTTACTAGACCAATTGCAAAATCGGTCCAAGCATTGCTTCACTACCATCACTTGGGAAGGAGTGGCTTTTGCAAAAAGAATAAGGTCGCCGACAAAGAATAAGTGCGGGAGTTTCACATCACCTATCTCAATTGGCAACCAAATTCCCTCATTGATAGCGGGTTGGATCAGGTGGGACAATTTCTCCATGTATAACATGAAAACATACGGTGACAAAGGGTCACCGTCTAATCCAATTCTACCGCACCCTTTTATTAATTCTTTATTGTTTTCCTCCATATAGCCTTAATACTATTCCTAACGTGGTTACTGACTATTCTCTTACATTCCTCCACTTCACACATTTCATGTTGAAAAGTTCTATTTCTTGCATACCAAACATAATAAATCAGTGCACTATAGCATGCAATCCACAAATTAAAGTTAAAGCTTTGCTTCTTGGCCATGTTTATAATAGCGGTGGTCCAATCATCAATGAATAATGTCTTCTCCCTATCTTGGTCCATAACAAGACCTTGTCTAAAATTTCTTTTATGTGTTCCCATAACTCTTGACGGTTAGCATTGCTTAGCTCACAATGATTCTCATGTAACATGCCCAATTAATTTACCCTTATTGCAAAAGAACAAAAACTAGCCCAGTGATCATTGAACAACGTTGTCATATTGCTGAAAATGGCCCATTAGTCCCGCCCTCTAAAATAGCCCATTTGGCCCAACTCTGATAAGATAATATCTTCCTGCGATCCTGCATGATGGTCACGTGGTGCGCGTGCGGCGGGTGTAGTTCTAGTATATTCTACGCCATCTCCTCTCCTCCCTCACAGATCTCCACGTGTCCTCACAATTCTCTATATCGCCGCTTCTTCCACTGACTCCCAAATACAATCTGCGTACAAATCACGCCCAATTCTCATCTTATCCCAGTAGTCGACACGTGTCCCATACCAACGGCGTCGATTTACCCTAATTGGATATACCGCTCCACAGCACTATAAAGGCCTTCAAACCCCAATCACCGCAACTCGACGCGGCTAACCCAAAGAAACTTACCACCATCAATAGTCTCAAAAACCCTAATTTCACCATGTCAAACCCTAGAGTGTTCTTCGACATGGCTGTCGGCGGCCAACCTGCTGGCCGGATCGTGATGGAGCTCTACGCCGATACCACTCCGCGCACGGCGGAGAACTTCCGCGCGCTCTGCACCGGCGAGAAGGGCGTCGGAAAGAGCGGAAAGCCTCTGCACTTCAAGGGATCGAGCTTCCACCGTGTGATCCCAGGGTTCATGTGCCAGGGAGGCGACTTCACCGCCGGGAACGGCACCGGAGGAGAGTCGATCTACGGCGCCAAGTTTCAGGACGAGAACTTCGTGAAGAAGCACACTGGTCCAGGGATCCTGTCCATGGCGAACGCCGGTCCCAACACCAACGGATCTCAGTTCTTCATTTGCACGGCGAAGACCGCGTGGCTCGACGGCAAGCACGTGGTGTTCGGCCAGGTTGTGGAGGGATTGGATGTGGTGAAGGCTGTGGAGCAGGTTGGATCTCAGTCCGGAAGGACCTCCAAGCCTGTTGTGGTCGCCGATTGTGGCCAGCTGAGTTAAGAGGTTTGAATTGGGAAAAAGCGATCGCGGTAGTAATGGTTATGAGTTATTATGAATAAGATTTGGATGTATGGATATTGCTTATTTTGCGATTTGCTTTGCTTCTGTCTGTTTTATATTCCGTGGTTTGTGTGCCTTTGAAACGATCTATTTTATGGAATTGACTGCTTCGCTTCTATTCTGAATTTTTTGATCTTGAATTTGTGCATTCGTTTTGAATTTGATCTGCAATTTAAAACTATCAATTATTGCTGATGTCTGAATCGTATTACTCCCTGACATTTCAGAATGTAACAGTCTCGATCAATCTATCGTTAATTAGAGATGTTTGAAACGTTGATTTTACCATAAAAAATTTGTCGTCCGCTGGGATTGTTCTACGGTGAGAATTGTCTCTGATTTTTCGAGTGGCATGGGATCCAAAGTTTTGGGGTTTAGTCAGCCTATCCGAATATGCTTCTGGTGTGGATGTTCATTTGATGTAAGAACCGAATATGCTTCTGGTGTAGCAAGATGCTCATATCTATTAATAATAACTAAAGCCGGAGTAATTTCTGTCCACGTTGCGCCACATATTATCTCCAAGTAAATAAAGATAAAATAAAATTTGTAAAAATTTATCCCTAAATAAACATAAAGATAAAATAATATTAGTAGATTTGATCCAAATAGATAAAAAAGTATATTATATTTATTATATTTGTAAAAGATACATTAAAAAAAAATAAGAAAAAATACGTACACGTGATTATATATATATCTTTGAAATAAAAACAAACATATCTATCTATAAGTATATATTAAAGTTGTAACTTCTCTAGCCACTACATTAATTCTGGCCCCACCTTATATTTAAAAAAAATTATTTATATTATTTTTCCCTAATAAATTTCTTTCTATTTATTCTTGTGGAAAAAAATTAATTCGAATTTTAATTTAAAATAATGAAAATTATTTTATCTTTATCTTTTTCTCTATTTATAAAAATATTTATCTTAAATCAATTTTTGATAAAAAAGGTAAAAATTTCAAATATCTATAACTATATATTAAAGTTGTATCTTTTCGAGGCACCAAAACGATTCTGGCCCCACCTCATATTTAAAAAATTAATTTTTTTTCTATTATTATAACTCGTTCTATTAAATTCTTTTTAACTATTTAAATTTATCTCTAACATCAAACAAATATCTATTTTGTATAACAATATCTTTTGAAAGCTTCCTTATACAAGTATTTAAAATTAAAGATAAAATATTTTACATATTTTAAAATAAATATAAATCTTTTAGCATATATCTTTTGATGAATTTATTTATAGATATATCACATTGCGCCACATCACACCTTTATTAAAATAATAGAGATTTATAGTTAATTATGCAAAAAAGTTATCTCCAAGTAAACATAAAGATAAAAAAATATTTGTAAAAATTTATCTCTAAATAAACATAAAGATAAAATAATATTAGTATATTTTACCAATATAGATAAAAAGGACGTTATATTTATCATATTTGTAAAAGATAAATTAAGAAAATATAAGAAAAAATATATACATGTGTTCACATATATATCCTTGAAATATCTATCTATCTATAATCTATACCTATATATTAAAGTTGTACCTTTTCGAGCCACCAAAATGATTTTGTCCCCACCTAATATTTAAAAAAATAATATCAATTTTTATTATTATAACTTCTTTCTATTAAATTCTTTTTTAACTATTTAAATTTATCTCTAACACCAAAAAAATATCTATTTAGTATAACAATATCTTTTGAAAGCTTCCTTATACAAGTATTTAAAATTAAAGATAAAATATTTTAAAATAAATATAAATCTTTTAGCATATATCTTTTGACGAATTTATTTATATATATATATTGATTTTCTATTATAATAAAAAAATTAATGATAAATATTTATAATGTTTAAAATTAATAAAAAAAAAGATAATAAAATATCTATATACTATTACTAAACTCGAATCTCTCTATCCTATTTGTCACCCATCTAACTATGTCACATAAGCATCTTAACTTTTAAATTTACTTCTTTACTCTTTCTCCTTTTTAGTATTTACAATCTTTAAACATATATTATAATAATATTATTATTCCTATTAATATACAATGATCTACTACTTTTTTATGGAAAAAATTAAAAATTATATAATTGTACATCATCATCTTTAATATGTATTTTTTTTTTCTTCAATGGTAAGTATGAAACTGTCCATATATAATATATGTAATATACAATGATTTGCTAATTTTTTTATGGACAAAATTTAAATATTATATAATTGTATATCATCATCTTTAATATGTATCATTATATATAATATACTAACTTTTTTATGGACAACATTTAAATACTAACTCCTTCAAAGCTTTTCAAATGAAAGCTCATCTCATCTCTAGATGATGATAATGGAAAAAAATTTAGCGAATATCAACTTTCCACTTCCTATTCCAAAAAAAAAATATGAAGCACGAAAAGAAAAACTAGGTTGATTGTAGACCCCATGCAAATTATTGCAATCTTAGAATATGAACTTTGTTTTTCAAGCGTTATTTGAATTACATTTTCTAATTTGATTAGATTTGTTTCAAACATATTTTCTTATTGTTATTTCTATTTAGTATTTGGAGGTTAAATGATATGAAAGTATATTGACATTAAATTATATTTAATTTGATTTGTTTCGAAATAATTATTAAATGTTTACTCTTATAATATTATAGTATATATAAATTAATATATGTGTATATAATAAATTTTACTATTAAAGACCCGTGCAAGGACACGGGTACATCAACTAGTATGGACTGTTTTGAAGATATTGAGCGTGTTTTGTGTTCTTTTCATGTCCTCTTTTAAACGATATTTCTACTTCTGATTAGACTTGGGAGGACCTAGAATACTTGTGACTGTAATTTACACGATCAATGAAATCTTCTTCTGGTAGCATTTTTGGTTTTCCATCCTCAACTTGGCATCCTAGAACATTAAATGTTGAACGCTTTTCACCAAAATCACCATTAACAAAGTTCAAAACAGGAAAAGATTCTCACTTCCCATGCCTTATCTGCACCAAAATCAATCATTCACCCTTCAGAAGAACGTAGTTGAAATGAGCTTTTTACCACGTGCATGTAATGATCAAGGGTTGAGGGTTGACAATTGAGATATACATATAAAATGTATCTTTAGATCATACCTGTTTGTTCATGTATAAAGATACCCTTAGTGTGCAGCAGTTGATGAAAACCCAGAAGTAATGAAAGCAAGTGATTGAGTTTGGTCAAGATTCAGTGCATTCCTCCAATGGAATTAAATCACAACTATATAGTCACCGGTATTATCAAAGCTATTTTAATCCATACACCAATTTTCCAATTATTGATTCTTTTCACAAAAGTACATGCCTGCAAGTTAATTACAAGTCCTGGGCAACGCTGGAAAACTTGTTTGAAAGGAGTATGGAGTATACAACAACTTGGCCAAACAAGGTCAAGTGTATACAACAAAGGCCTATTATACAGTCATTAGTTCCCTTACACGCCCTTTGCTCCCAGCATTAACCTTATCGTTATTGCATAATATCCTAAACTAGTTGAAGTCCCGTGATATTCACGGGAAAATTTTACTAAAAAAATACAATTCTACGATATTAATTTAAAATACTAAATATATTTATATATTTATATAATATCATAATAAATTATACAATAGATAAATTATTTTTTTTTAAATTGTACTCTATATTTTAATTATATATTTTTTGTAAATATTTTTCCATTATTTGTGGAGATTTTGTCCAAATTTAGATTGAAATTATTAAAATATTAATTTTACTTTTTATTGAATTTTTTAAATAATATTTTCTTTTTTTTTAGACGCTAATATGTATAAAATACTTGGTTTTTTATAAAGATAATAATAATTAGGATTGGTTATCTACAAAGCATAATATAATTTATTAAAATATTTTTTTAAGTTAATTTATTAAAATTATATATTAGGGTTCTTATCTTTTACCCTATAATAATAAGAATGTTTGTAAATATGAAAAATAAAATATAAAGATTAGTATAGAAGAGAACATTGTCCTTGATTTAAGAGATAAAATATAGAGAAAATTATCTATGTATTATATTGCAAAATTCAATCCATCTATAAAGTTGTTTTCCATACTAAATTTACATAACAAAGAAATAAAATATAAAGGAAATTAATGTATATGAAAATTTACAAAATTCAATGTATTAATCAACTTATCATCCATATTAAATTAAAAAAAACATAGAGATAAGAAAATTTAAATGTAAGGTGGGGCTAGATAAAAAAAATTCTATATTTACATAAATAAAATAAAAAGGAAATTAAGAAAAATGTAATGTAAATTTTTATCAAAATTCAATTTAAGTAAGTATTCATCAAGATTTGTAAATTTTTCTATTTTTTTTTTATCAATCTTTGATTTAAGAAAAAATCTTTAATATAAATGCATAAAAAGATAAAGAAAATCTAATTTTATTAATTTTATTAATTTAAATTAAAATTCAAATTTTTTATTTTTTTGACATTTACATATAATCTTAGTCATCAACATAAAATTACATCTTTTTCTCAAAAAAATATCAACATAACAAAATTTATTATTTAAAATTATATCCTTATATAGATATAAATTTTATACTTGGAGCTCAAGCCTTGTTAAAAGATAAAAAAAAATATATTAAGACCCTAAATCTTGTTAAGAGATAAAAATATTAAATTAATATGGAAAATATCATCTCATAGGAATTTATGTATATAAAAATTATATAAATATGTTATCTATTGTAGTAAACTAATGCATAATCCATAGATAGAAAATTATATACATAAAGAAATTATATAAACATCTTATCTATTTAGTATATATAGCAAGAATATTATAAGTTGTTACAAAATTTATTAAAATATAATCATATTAATTTATTCAAAAATATCACGTGGCGCAAATTTTATAACAGACTTAGATTCTGGTTTATAATGTATTATGGTAGATTTACATACATTAAAGTGGTTTTTGCACATTCGTAAGATTAGGATCAACACTTCTATCAATTATACTATTTTTAGCCTTCCCATTAGAGTAGATGATAACCTAAGAATGAAATTAGGTCAAGTGATGGATATGATCTCATACCATTGCCTGATCCATGAAATAAAATCATTCCACCCTACCCACCCATCATCTATGAAACACTTCACCCAGACACTCACATCCGACTCACTTGATTTTTGTCAAGTTTTTAGTTAGGTTTGGTGAAATAAATTAGAGATTATTTTCAAACCATTCAACTTATATGTGTTTTATGTTGATATGTAGAAATACTTTTGAGATATACAAAAATTTCAAAAACAAGTGCAAAGATTTTTAAAAAAAATACTATTAAAAATCTAACACATTAAAACATAACAAGGTTTTTAAATGATGAAATATTCTATACAAATTTAATGTCGTGTGATGAAATAAAATAAAATCCATATTTATAAATCCACCCACATCTGTTTTAACGCATTAGTTGTTTCACCATCCACCCGCCCACCATCCAGCTTAGATCGGTTTTTAATTAATTTACTAGATTCGGTGTCAGGCATTCATGGATGATTTCAAAAATATAATTTCTTTAGTGAGGCTTAGCTTCCACAACCAAATTAATAAGTATCATTTTAGTGTATCTGCGTGGACAGACGCTAGAGATTAAAGTTGAAAATTATTTCTAACTAGTTGTACTCGTCATGTCGTGCACGACTATAATTCGTATTTTAAAATTATTTTGTAGATATATTGTAAATATATATTTATAAAGAAAATATAATTTAAGTAATTTACTGCCTATACTATGTATGAAAATTATTTTATTTCTACATTGGTTTCTACTCCTTCTATTCTCTCTCTCTCATTTGCTTTGATCGACATTCAAGTTAAAGCATGAAACTAATTATTTCGGTTTTTCAATGGAATCCGCAAAGGTTTGGTTCTTTTCGGCGGTGGCTATTGATTTTGTTTTTAATGTAGTCTCCATACACAATGTACACATTTTTATGGATGCAACTTGATCGAAGATCAATGGAGGAATAGGGATGACCAAATAATTGAGATTCAACAATAAAGTAGGACCCTAGGGAAGGTGAAGCCTAGAGAGGAAGAAGAGAAAAATTTTAATTGTTTTTTTAATTTTCTTAATTTTTTTCGTCAAAATTACCATTTTGTTCTTATCACTTTTAATTTTAGTTATTTATTTCTCAAATCCAATGATCCTCGTTTATTGAGAAATCCAAGGATCCTCGTTTATTTCTAGTTTTCATCTCATTTTTATTTTTATGTGAATTAACCTCTTAGTCCTAATCTACTATATATATATATAAGCAATAAGGTTTGTAGCCTTCTCATTACGCCACCTAGGATTTTGCCACATGTCGATCCTATATAAAGCCACATCATACTTTTACACGTGTCATTTTCTTATAATTTAGACGTCTTTATATTTATTCCATGTCATATTCCACATGTAAATTTTTTTCCATATCACTCATATCTTATGTACACGTCATATAGCCACATAATCTACAGATCTCAATCAATTTTTTTATATTGGATTATAATAATGTTTTTTTTGAAAATTTAGTTACATATTTTAAAAATTTTACATTTAAAAATATTTTTTACCATATCTTTATGATCCTAACAACTCTCCAATATAATCTACCAAAAAAACTATTACCAAATTAAATTAATAATAGATTTTTCGTGATTCATATATATGATCATATCATATATGTACGTACATATCTTCTATGAAATTAACTTCCATAAAAATATTATACATAAAGATTGTACGTACATAATGTTTAGATTATAAGATTGTTCGTACTTAAATATTGGTCCGTAAAAATTAACTTTCATGAAATTGACATAAAAATATTTTTTTATGTATTTTATATGATAAAATTTTAACATATCTTCATGATTCTAACAACTCTCCAATATAATCTAAAAAAACTCACATAAATATAGACCGAGATTTTATCCTATAATATTTTTAAATTACAAAATTAATAATAAATTGTTATTGATCCATATGACCATATGTACATAACGAATAAATTAAACAAAAAATTTAACAATTAACATATTTTCTAAAAAAAAGAATTATAATAGATATATTTTTACTTATATTAATTTAACTTTCCAATCAAATTCTATTTTATCTATTTATGTGAAAAAAATTAAATTCGAATTTTAATAAAAATAATGAAAATTGTTTTATTTTTATATTTTTATCTTTTTATGTAAAAGATTTATCTTAGATCAAATTTTTTGATAACAAAATTTCACATTGATTATGGCCCCATCTTATATTTATAAAACTTTATTTTTATTTATATTAATTCAACTTTCCAATCACATTCCATTTTATCTATTTATGTGAAAACAAATTAAATTCGATTTTTAATAAAAAAAAATAAAAAAATAATTTTATCTTTATCTTTTTATGTAAAAGATTTATCTTAAATCAATTTTTTGATAAAAAATTTCAATATCTAGATATTACTTGCCATTTTTTATACTAAATTAAAAATGTATTCATTAAATAAATTTTAAACAAATCTAGCCAATTACAATTGTAATTTTCAATTATAGTTTCCCGGTAATGTTTTTTTTTATAATATACGTACATGTCAAGTCACATTTATTTGTTAATCTATATTAAATGTCCCATTATTTTCATTTTTGCTATCAAAATCTTTAATTTAGAATTATATTTTTTTTATAATTTATATAAATCACCAATTCACAATAATATTTTATATTATATTTTTATTTATTGATATCTTTTTTTACAATATATCTATAAAAAATCGAGACATAGTCGTGCAGGGCACGACGGGGATAACTAGTGTAATCTAATATAATATTTTTATCCTAAACCTCAACAAAATGCTCATTTACCAAAACCCTAATACCCAAACTCTAATGTTACTCTTCAACTCTAAATCGTAGTGCAATAATCTTTTAAGTTTTGCCTAACCCAATTAAAAAATGAAATTTCAACAAGAACAATATTTAAATAGATCGTTTTATACGAATACCTAATATCTTAAATTTTTCAACCCAATCCTAATAGATCATCCTAATAACGAAATATTTTACAACCCTAAATCTTAATAAAATATTTTTTCACCCATATTATAAAATCATAACAATTTTTGTAACATATACCCTTAGGACATAAATTAAGAACCTAAAAATGGTAACATATTTTGAAATTGTATTTATTTAGATTTAATTACTTTTTTAAAAGAATTTATTAGTTTCTTATTAGGGTTTTAGTTCCTAAAATTAGTACTCTTAAAGAGTATAGGATAGAAAAACCAAAATCATATACACTAAAGACTTTATTAGTTTCCTATTAGGATTTAGTTCCTAGAATTAGTACTATTAAGAGGCATGGGATAGAAAAACTGAAATCATAAACACTAAAGACACCCTGTAACGCTAAACCCTTATATAATACCATTTAAACACAACTTCTAAGCCCCATGAACCCCAAGCCTAAATCCTAATAGTACCCTTAAACTCAAAACAGTCATTAAATATTTAATCTTCCATCTAAAATTTAATAAAATTAGAACTTTTTAATTTTTATAACAACTTTTTTATATGAAGAGATGAAAAGATTTTATAAAAAAGTAAAATTAAAAAAGAGATTAAAATATTTCATAAAAAGGATAGTTAAAATATAGATTGGCAAGTAGGGATCAGATGGTAAAGAGGTGAGTGCCCAAATTGTCGTAACCAGGCAAGGCTGAGCACCCCTCTCGCATTACAATATGCGAGTGTTGACCACTCATCATATCCCATTGTACTGCCTGAAGGATCATGCCTTTGCACACTTCCAATCTCTCCTATTTGTATTACTTCACCATTCCTCTCACTCTGTCCTTTCCGATGTGGGAAGAAGCAACAGCTAGTTAGTGCCCTCGCATGCTACTTTCATTTTTCAATGATCTTTTTGTTTTTGGGCCACTCCAAGCCCATTATGCAAGGACAGCTTGATGTCCAAATATATCAACGGTCCAAAACCCAAATTCAAGAGCTTCATTATTTCCAATGCCATAATGAGTTTGTAAGAGCTGATTAGTGATTAGAAAACATTATCGCAAAACAAATTGGAGTTTGTAAGAACATTTGCATTAGTGAGTTTCTCACTTTTTTTTAACTCTACGGAGTAATAAATAAAGGAAATTAATTATTTGTCAGAACAAATCCAAACGGTAAATTTTTTTTCCAATCAAAGTTTTGGAAAATAAGGGCATATGCATTCATAATCCAAGTGTCTTATCACTTAAAAGAAAAAAGAAAAAAAATTAATTATGTCAGAAAAATTCAGAAAAGTAAAATACTTTGTCACTCGTTAGCTAAGTTTGAGTCCGGTGAACCTTTAAATGAATAGAGCCCTAACAAAATTTTGAGCTCGAGTCTGGGGTTAAATTTTTTAATAAATAAGATACAATTAAATGAGGATAATATTGCTAGAAAAAAATTAATATAAAAAAGAGGTTGAAAATCTACTATATATATAAAAGCAATAAGGTTTGGAGCCTCCACGTTGCGCCACCTCAGCTTTTTCCACATGTCGTTTCGAGAATGTGTCACCTTGGATTTTGCCATGTGTCATCTATTTATTAAGCCATGTCATATCATTTTTTACATGTCATATGCCACTTCATGTTATTTTTGCCCCGTCACTTACATGTCATATTTAACTACAATTATAAATCTACTATATATAATAAAACATGTTAATTAAAAATATTTTAATTTCCATATAATATTTTGTATTGGATTTGAATTAAAAACAACTATGTTTTTATTTTGGAAATTTAGTTACACCCTATGAGAAATTTACACGTAAAAATATTTTTTTACATATATTCATGATCCTAATAACTCACCAATATAATTTACCAAAAAAAATCCCCTAAATACATACTGAGATCTTATCCTATAATATTTTTCAACTAATAAATTAATAATAGATTATTTCAGATCCGTATTACAATACGTGCATATTAAATAAATTGAAAACAAAATTAATAATTAACATGTTTTCTAAAAAAACGGATAGTTAAAGGTATGCTTAGAGATAATATTAAAATATTTTTTGTAACCTTATCATTGTTTCGATATTACCACAAAAATGAAATATACCATCTACACAAAAAATATATTGAAAAGATAAGTTACCATATTATATAAAAAAAAAGAAACATAATAGATAGAGATAATCTTCATTGTTAAGACTTAAGATATATTGTTAGGTTAATCTTCATTGTTATGAAAGAATCATATTCAAAATATATTAAAAAGTTATGCATTTTTTTCAAAAATAATATGAAATCTATAATTTTTTATATCTGATGAAACCCGAAATAAACCGTTCGCTAAAAGACAAGAGATGGGATTTTTATATTCGATTGTGCGAACACTTGCTTCTTTATTTATGATTATCTTTACAACGAGATTACAAACCAACGAAATTACAAGCCAACAAGGCCTCCAAACACTTGAGATTCACACCCTAGACCCCCTACGGTTATTCGAGATCTAGACCTAACAACGTTCGAGATCTCCTAAGTATCGCTTGCTTGACCTTGGCGTGAGACTGATCCGAGAAAGCGGTCTTGACGACTTGCGAGATTGGTTAGCAAGGTCCTTGATATGAGCGAGATCTCTAAGCGACTTGAAGTCTTTTTGTGGACTTCATTTGTCTATAGCGAGGTCTTTTGACGATGTTTCGATCACGTCGATCTTCAACGAGCAAGATAGTTCTTGAGTTCAAGATGTTTTTCGACCCCTTCTTGTTACGAGGTCTTCTCTATTTTTAGAGGATTGGGGAGTCGAGTTTTGGCCAAGGTCCGATGTAGGACGCCCGAGATTAGGGGCTTCCGATTGGTCCGAGGGCGAGGCAGTTGGTGATTGGCTCAGGGAGGCGGCATCCATGAGTGGTCTGCGTGGGCGGGTGTCAGTGGAGTCGGTTACGAGGTCTAGGCCTCGTTCCGAGGTTTCAAGGGACCTCGCGGGGGTAGGAACTTTGTTCAAAATAACTGGGGGATACGAATGTGGGGCCTGAAATCATCCTCGGAATCCCGTCGGGTCCATTTGTTCTTTATACCCCGGGCCCACTTCTCATTTTACTATTTAGGACATCATCACAACCCCATGGCCTGGGGACCTCGCCCCGAGGGCCGCATGGCATAAGCTCCTTGAGGCCGCGGGGTACGAGATTTTGGAGGTTGGGAGGGCATCTCGCGAGGCTTTCTCTTTGCGAGGCTCCGTACTTAGGCTTTTCTTATGCTCGCACGGGTGAAGCTTTCTGGGCCTGCTCTTCATATCTTGCTTAATGGGCCGTTCAGGTGGAATAGGCCCAATAAGCCTTTCTGGAGCGGGGGAGGCCCAAGTGTGCCCTTTATAAGGGCGTATCTTACATACTTCCCCTTCATCTTCTTCCCCAACATTTTCGCCTTTTCTTTCTTTGTCTTTTGGACTTCCTGCGAACAGGTTCTTCAGGCGGTTTCCGACGAACCTCCGCTACTCTCTGGTTGAACCAACGCTCTTTCTACGCCAATTCTAAACAAGTAAGTTCTCGACCTCCTTCTTTTTCGTTGTTTGCCGCCTTCGATTCTTCTTTGGCGTGCTTCCCGTTCTTCGTTCTGGAGGAGCGACGATTGTTTTCTGGCGTTTTTCGCCAGCGCCGTGGCGGCGAGACGGTGGTGAGGGTGGCCGTTATCTTGGCGCGGTTCCCTCGCCGCCTCTTTTCTTTTTTTCTTCTTTTGTTGTTTCTTGTTTTGGTTTGGTTTTTTTGGTGGGCAACGGTGGCTTCTTGGTGTTCTTTGCTAGTGCCGTTGTGGGGAGACAGTGGGGTAGTGGTGGCGACCGCCATGCCCTTGCGCCCTTCGCCTGTCAATTGACAGCTGGATGCTTGCTTTTTTCCATCATTTTGAATCTTTGAAATCCTCGGGAGCCCAAACGTCATGATGTTCGACTGACGGGACGTTTGGGCTTCCATCGTTGGCTTCCACCGTTGGTTGGCATTCTTCCCTCTCTTTCCTCCTTTTTGGCGCTTCACATTCTACTCAGCCGTCCTATCTTGTTAGAGTAGGTTTAGGGTTTCCATGTGGCCTTTCTTCCCTTGTGACCTCGCGCTCTCTTTTTTCTTTGTTAATTTGACCGACGTCTCAAACATCTTTTCTTATCCAGGTGCTTGCCTTTCGTGGCCTGGATGTCGTTCTTTCATGCCTAGGAGAGCCTCTGTGAGCCCCCCACCACGCTTCGCTTTCAAAGTTCAAGAGAGTTTTTACGAGGAGGTTTCCGAGTCCGTGGGAAGCGTAGAACCTAGCGATTCTCAAAACCCGAGGTTCCCTTTGTTGGTTTTCAGCGACCCTTCTTCAAGTGACTCCGAGGTTTCCATCAATTCGCGCTTCTCCCGACTTCGTGCGTCGTCGGGTGTTGAAATGGCTTCGTCTTCCACCCCCGATGAGGTTGTTACTGAGTTTGTGGTGAGGTCAGGTGTGGAAACGGCCTCGGCTTCCACCTCCTATGTGCCCGCGAGCTTTCCTGCGGCGTACATTACCGACGCCGTGTCTTGCGTCCCACTTGTCCTTGAAGAACGGATTCCCATGACTCCGGGTTCTCCTGAGGCCTATCTGTCCGAGGGAGTGGCCACCGAACTCGAGCATAAAGACCTCGTAAAGATTGCCAAGGACTTCGCTTGGCCCGAGGGAGTTGAGTTGGCACTTCCCGAAGCGGGGGGCTGCTCCTTGGCGTCTTACGAAAGGTGCGTGGTTGTGCACCTCTTCAGTCTTCAGGCGGGTTTCAGGCTACCTCTGGCCCAGCATATTGTCGACTATCTGTGGGCCATGCAGATCTGTCCCGCACAGTTGTTCCCGAATGCTTGGCGGCGGCTGTGTGCATACACGATTCGCAGTCGTGAACTTGGGGACGGGCCAAACCGTGATATCTTTTCGGCTTTATTCCTAGCGAGGAGGGAGCCTCGGTCCTGCCTCATCAATCTTAGCACGCCGAACATCAAAATCACCACGACCCCTTCGAACGTCGGGTCGTGGAAGCCGAAGTGGTTCTTGGTCCGAGACCCCACCGGGAGATATCTCAATTTTCCCGTGGTGCCGGGCACCTTTGTTCGGTGCGTGTGCCCGCATACGGTTGCCGAGCTTAAGGCACTCAAGGCCCGATATGCTACCGCGAGTCAGACACCGTACCAGGGGTACCTCTCTCAAGACCGGCTTGAGCGGGCCGGCCTGAGTCTCAGCCTCCCCCCTAGCGAGGGCAAAGAGGGTATTCAATCTCTTTCCTGATTGTTTTTCTTTTTGTTGTTGGGTAGCGAGGTTATAAACCTTGCCAGCCTGTTTTGTTTTATCGTTGTCTCTAGGCCACGAGGGTATAAACCTCGCTAATTCGTTTTGGTTTCTTTCTTATCTAACTTTTATGCTTCTTTTTTTTGACGGTGGACCTATTTGGCGCTCTCATCACGAAGTCGCAGGGCAAAAGGCCTGTGACTTCTTCCTCCAACGCTCCGAGACCCCAAAGCCAACAGGGAGTTGCTATAAAGAACCGATCTCGCAAGTGAGGCCGCCCACTCCGCAACCGACGTCGATACCCCCGCCACCTACAACGTCCGGGGGGAAGACCTCTGAGGGGGCCCTGCCGAAGGGGGACGTTGCGAGGACGTCCGGGGAGAAAACCTCTGAGGTGCTCCCGCCCAAGAGGGACGTCGCGAAGACGTCGTCCCAGACTTCGCGGGGTCCGGTGACGGAGCCGGGCATAAGAGGAAGGGCGGGGAGTCCCCTCGGGGGGAGAAGAAGAAGAAACACCGGGCGGACGAACTGCGAGGTTCGTCGGTGGGGGATGTCATTCCCTACTTTAATTTTGAGGGGCGGGTTATGGACGTCGCTGGTCCTTCTCCCGCCAAGTTTCATTGCCCCGGCCCGGTTAGGGGTGCTCCGGTGAAGTGGGGCCGGGAGGAGTGGAAGGAGGAGGTCGCGTAGGCCAACAACCTCACAGATGCGGCCCTTGACGACGAGGCTGCTAGGTATTCGGCTATCGTAAGTTTTACTTTCATGAACTTCGTTTTTGTTTTGGGTTCCGTGTCTTTTTTCATACTTCTCACTTTCTCCAACCATTTTTGCGAATTTGCAGCATACCTTCTTCGATAATTACAACCGCAGTAGCATCAACCTCGCCCATGCGAGGATGGAAAAGATGGAGGCGGTGCTTAAAGCCCGTGTGGAGGAATGCGAGAAGCAAGCGAGGGAGCTTGCTGCGGCTGAGAAGCGGGTTAGAGTCGCGGAGGTCGCGGTGAGGGACGAGGCCAAGGCGACTGCGAAGGCGAAGGAGGGGAGGCAAAGGCAAGGGAGGGGGAAAGCAAGGCGAAAGAGGTGGCGAGCAAGGCGAGGTCGGTGGCTGAGACCTTACAGAGCGAGAATGAGGAGCTTCGGGGTAAGCTCTCCGCTGAGCATAAATTCTTCAAGGAGAAAGAAGCAGAGCTCTCGAAGGCCGAGGATGAGATCACCGACCTCCGACATCGTGTCGTTGAGCTCAACGAGGAGGTGGAGGCTGCGGGTCCCAAGTACGTGGACTCGAAGGAGTACAAGGTGAAGATGGTGGAAAGCGTAAGGAAGATGTTCCACCAGGTCGTTCGCATGGGCGTTAAGCAGGCGGTGGCCAAGTATAGGCACATCGATCCTCGCATTGTCTTCTTCAACCCCAACTACGAGGAGACTATGGGGGAAGAGACCGGAGAGGAGCCCGAGGGGGAATGTGAGTTCTTCCTCAATGCGAACGGGACCGTGGTAAGCGAGGTGCCTCCCGTGGTGAACCTCATCGAGGAAGACCCGGAGGTTGTTGTTATGGGACCTCTGCATGCGGCGGACGCACCTAGCTCCCAGCCATCTGCCACTTCAGTCTTGGTCCCGGAGGCTCCCAACGCACTCGTACGTCGACTCCGCCGCCGAGGCCTCGAAGAGTTAAAGTTGCTGGTGAATAATAATTTTTTTTTGTTTTGCTGGTGGCCCTGCGGGGCTTGTAACTTGAACATCTTGGTCCTCGTGGCCTTTGTTTTATGCCCATATCGACCCTTGGGGCTTTCGTTTTATATTGCCTTTCTTATTTCATGATTGTTTGCTTGTTTTTGTGTTTCTTGCTTTGATCTGCTTGTATTCGTTTATCCACATCCATCCAACCCCATGGGTCGAGTGTTACAGCTATTGTGACACTCGGGCCACAGAGGGTGTTTACTTCCACATAGAGACTATGCTGAGATTACGAGCCTTGTTTGGACCTCGCGCAACGATTAACATGACGAGGTCACGAGCTTTGCTCAGACTTCATATGAATTTATTGAGGTTTCCCAACCTCAAGCGGGGAGCGAGGGGCGGGCTCTTCTTCTAAACGAGATTTTCCAACCCCAAGCGGGAAGCGAGGGGTGGACTCTTCTTCCAAACGAGATTCTCCAACCCCAAGCGGGAAGCGAGGGATGGATTTAAAACACGAGGTTCTCCAACCCCAAGCGGGAAGCGAGGGGTGGACTTAATGAGATTCTCCAACCCCAAGCGGGAAGCGAGGGATGGACTTAAAACACGAGGTTCTCCAACCCCAAGCGGGAAGCGAGGGATGGACTTAACGAGATTCTCCAACCCCAAGCGGGAAGCGAGGGATGGACTCAACGAGATTCTCCAACCCCAAGCGGGAAGCGAGGGATGGACTTAACGAGATTCTCTGACCCCAAGCGGGAAGCGAGGGATGGATTTAAAACACGAGGTTCTCCAACCCCAAGCGGGAAGCGAGGGATGGACTCAATGAGATTCTCCAACTCCAAGCGGGAAGCGAGGGATGGACTTAAAACCCGAGGTTCTCCAACCCCAATCAGGAAGCGAGGGATGGACTCAACGAGATTCTCCAACCCCAAGCGGGAAGCGAGGGATGGACTCAAAACACGAGATTTTCCAACCCCAAGCGGGAAGCGAGGGGCGGGCTCTTCTTCTAAACGAGATTTTTCAACCCCAAGCGGGAAGTGAGGGGTGGACCAAACGAGATTCTCCAACCCCAAGCGGGAAGAGAGGGGTGGACTCTTCTTCCAAACGAGATTCTCCAACCCCAAGCGGGAAGCGAGGGGTGTACTTTTCTTTCAAACGAGATTCTCCAACCCCAAGTGGGAAGCGAGGGGTGGACCAAACGAGATTCTCCAACCCCAAGCGGGAAGCGAGGGATGGATTTAAAACACGAGGTTCTCCAACCTCAAGCGGGAAGAGAGGGATGGATTTAAAACACGAGGTTCTCCAACCCCAAGCGGGAAGCGAGGGATGGACTTAAAACACGAGGTTCTCCAACCCCAAGCGGGAAGCGAGGGATGGACTTAACGAGATTCTCCAACCCCAAGCGGGAAGCGAGGGATGTACTCAACGAGATTCTCCAACCCCAAGCGGGAAACGAGGGATGGACTTAACGAGATTCTCCGACCCCAAGCGGGAAGTGAGGGATGGAAAAACACGAGGTTCTCCAACCCCAAGCGGGAAGTGAGGGATGGACTTAAAACACGAGGTTTTTATTTTTGAGAGAGATTTTGAAAGTTCCACAACCCTTTATTCATAAAACTTGCGAGAAGTAACAGAGTTTAGAGAGTTTACACAAAATACTTTTTGAGTCGCTCGACGTTCCATGTCTTGCTCAGGGTACGCCCCTCGTTGTCTTTGAGCTTGAAAGCTCCGGGAGCGACCTCCTCGTCGAGGATGTATGGTCCCTCCCAGTTGGGGTCCAGTTTTCCACCTTCGATACGCCTCAAAACGAGGTTACCTGTGACCAGGAATCGAGGCCTCACCTTCTTATTATGGTAGACAGCCACGCGACGCTTATATTCCCTGGAGCGAAGGTCGGCTACCTCGCGCAGCTCGTCACGGAAAAGCAACTCGGCCCTGAGATTGGCCTCGTTCTCCTTTTCATCGAAATCAAACACCCTTGTCGACGGGACCAGGGTTTCTACCGGGACTAGGGCTTCCGCCCCGTAGGTTAGGGCGAAAGGCGTTTCTCCGGTTGCGCGGCGCGCGGTGGTGCGGTACGTCCATAGGACGAGTGGGAGGAGCTCTGCCCAACGACCTTGGGCCATGCCCAGCCGTTTCTTTAGATTGGGCAGGATGCGGGCATTGACGTTCTCTACCTGGCCGTTGGACTGAGGATGGGCCACGCAGGAGAACTTGAGGGTTATGCCCAAGTCTGAGCAGAATGTTCGGGTCTCTTCGCAATCAAATTGGGGGCCATGGTCGGTCATGATGGTCATGGGAACGCCGAAGCGGCAGACGAGGTTCTTCCACAGGAAGTCGCAGACCTTAGTCCCCGTGATCTTTGCCATTGCTTGTGCCTCAACCCACTTCGTGAAATATTCGAAAATGACCAGGATATACCGCACCTGGCCAGCAGCCTTGGGGAAGGGGCCGAGGATGTCCATCCCCCACATCGCGAAGGGGCATGGCGCGTGTATGGAGCGACGTTGCGAGGTCGGGGCGTGCTGGAGGTTACCGTGCTTCTGACATCCGTCACATCGCTGGACATAGGACCTCACGTCTTGCCAGAGGGTGGGCCAAAAGTACCCCAAGTGGGCGATCTTATGCGAAAGGGTTCGCCACCCTGGGTGGCCGCCACAGACCCCCTCATGGGCCTCATAGAGGATGTGCTCCGTAGCTTCGGTTGGTACGCACAACAGGTTGGGCTCAGCATAGCCTCGGCGATAAAGGTAGCCACCTACGACGCAATACCGCGCCGCCTGCATTTTCAGCTTCCTGGCCTGTGCGGGGTCCTCTGGGAGGACATCGCTCTCCACATACCGTGTTATCGGGATCCTCCAATCCCCCGCAGTGACAGATAGAACCTCGCTGTTCACACTCCGCGAGAGTTTTCTTTCTACCATCACGCGGTTCCCTACTTCAAGGGGGAGGGCGGATCCTAACCTCGCAAGAGCATCTTCTTTGGTGTTCGAGGTTCGCGAGATGGATTCAACCGCGAAGGTTTCCAGGAACGACACCAAGGCTTTGACCTTTTCTCGATACGCGGGCAGGAACCCTGTTCTGGTGTCGTACTGACCGTTAAGTTGGCGCGCCACCAGCTCGGAGTCGGTGTAAACCCTGATTTTCCGTGCCCCACTGAGGAGCGCCATCTCGATCCCGACGATCATGGCCTCATACTCGGCCTCGTTATTGGTGGCTTCGAAGGCGAAGTTAAGAGAATACTCCGTCTCGATCGAGGGCCCAGCGAGGAAAACGCCAGCCCCACCACCGGCATCCCACCGTGAGCCGTCAACGAATACCTTCCACTCTTCCGAGCTTGCGTCTGTCTCAGGGAAGGTGACCTCCACCATGAAGTCAGCGAGGGCTTGCCCTTTCATGGAAGTCCTCGGGAGGTAGTTGATATCGAACTGAGAGAGCTCGACTGCCCATTTAGTCATTCGCCCGGAGAGGGGAGGCTGGTGGAGGATTTGCCGAAGTGGGAGGTCAGAGAGGACCTGAATGGGGTGCGCATGGAAGCAAGGGTGCAGACGCCTTGCGGCGGTCACAACTGCCATTGCCATCTTCTCTGCCGGAGAATAGCGCTGCTCCGCGGGCTGGAGCACGCGACTCACGAAGTAGACTGGGTGCGTGGCCTTTCTAGTTAGCACTGCGCTGACCGTCTCGGAGCTGACTGCCACGTAAAGTTGCAAGTCCTCGCCCGCCATTCTCCGACAGGAAGGCCTTTAGTTCAGATAAAGCGAGCTCAAGCGTCTCATCCCACACGAACTTGTCATTCTGCTTGAGAGCTGCAAAAAAGGGCAGGGACCTCTCCGCCAAGCAGGAGCAAAACCTCCCCAGATAGTTGACGGCACCGTTGAGCCGTTGCACCTTAGTGCGAGATCATGGTGACCTCATTGAGAGGATCGAATCGACCTTGGCGGGGTTTACGTCGATCCCGCGCTCGCTGATCATAAAACCTAAAAATTTTCCCAATGACACGCCGAAGACGCACTTCTCGGGGTTCAGGCTGAGACGGTTGTGCTTGAGAGTGGCGAAAACCTCAGCGAGGTCGACCAAATGCTCTTCAGGGGTCTTGCTCCGGACAACAATATCGTCGACATAAGCCGACACGTTCCTTCCGAGATGATTCTTAAAGACGCGGTCGACGAGGCGTTGAAAGGTGGCCCCCGCGTTCTTTAGACCAAACGGCATGACTTTGTAGCAATAAGTGCCTCGTTGGGTGATGAAGGATGTTTCCTCCTCTTCTCGTGGATTCATCAGGACTTGATTGTACCCTGAGTATGCGTCGAGGAAGCTTAAAACTCCGTGACATGCGGTTGAGTCAACGAGCTCGTCGATCAAGGGCAAGGGGTAATTGTCTTTGGGACAAGCTTTGTTGAGGTCCTTGAAATCAACGCACATCCTCCACTTCCTGCTGGCTTTCTTGACAAGCACGACGTTGGACAACCACCGGGGGTACTGAACCTCGCAAATGAACCCCGCGGCCAGCAATTTCGCCGCCTCGTCATTCGCGGCGTTCTCCCTTTCTTCATTCATTTTTCTTCGTCGTTGCACCACGGGGCGAGTGGTGACATCGACGTTCAAAGAGTGCTGGGCCATGGTCCGCGGGACACCTCGGAGTTCCTTTGCAGTCCAAGCGAACACGTCGCGGGACCCAGCGAGCAAGGCTTCTAGCGACGTCGTTGACGCCCCCGAGAGGCATTCTCCGAGGTAGATCTTCTCGGACTCGCTCTCGAAGGGGGATATCACCCTTCTTTCTAGCTCAGGAGTGGGGACCGTGAAATCCCGGACTTCGAGGTCGGCCTCGCCGGGGGATTCCACCATGAACACCGGGCACTTTTGTTTTACAGAGGTCGCGTAGCAAACGCGACCTTCCTCCTGATTGCCTTTTACCTCTCCAACCCCGCCGTCGATGGGGAACTTCATCTTCAGGTGATAGATAGAAACTACCGCCTGGAACTTCATTAGGGAGACCCTCCCAATGATTGCATTCCACACCGAAGGCAGGCGTACCACCGTGAACTCCACCATCTCGGTTCTCCTGGTGGAGCCGGTGCCTAACGTCATCCAAAGGTCTATGAGACCTGCCACGTCGACTTCGTCTCCCGAGAAGGAGGTGAGTTTCCCAGCGTAGGGCTTCAAGGATGTCTCGGAGATGCCCAATTGCTCGAACGCGCCATAGTACATGATGTCCATGGAGGATCCCGTGTCTACCAGCACTCGCTTCACCATCTTCGAGCCCATTTGAGCGTGTATCACCAAGGGGTCGGAGTGTGGCATGTGGAGCCCCTCGGCATCTTCGGATGAGAAGGAAAAGCCTACGTGAGACCGCGAGGTTTGAGCGACGCTAAATACCGAGGGCTAATGATGGCTTTCCCTCGTGTACCTCTTCCTTTCTGCCTGGCTTGATCCGGCCGGCGATGGTCCACCCGAGATGGTATGGATATACCCATCGGGCTCCGTCGCCTGCCTAGACTGGGACTGCTACGCGGGCGCCTGCTGCTCGACGTTATTGTTGTTGTTGGCCTGAGCGTGACTTGGGCCTTGCGGCACGGTGTTGGCGCCTGACGCGGGGTTGGCGCGGCCCTTTTCATTCGGGTTGTACGCAGGACCTCCCTTGCCTCGATAACCCCGCGCTTTCCCGCCAAAGCAGTTCCAACCTCCGCCGCCGCCTCCACGGTTGTTGTTCCGGTTATTATTGTTGTTGTTGTTGTTCCGGTTGTTATTGTTGTTTCTGTTGTTGTTGTTGGGGTTAAGTGCCTGCGTCACATACGCATCGCACGCGGCCGGCGCGACCACTTTCGCCTTCCCCTTGGCCTCGACGACGATTTCTTTGTCGGTCCTTGGTCGCGAGCTCTGGTTAGCGGCATCCTCGGCGTAAAATTGGGCCGTTATACGGGCGCACAGGTTGTCGTATGTTGCTGGATTCTTCAAGAAAATGAAATTCTTGAAAGTCCCGATGCGCAGGTTGCCCATGAGGGTGTCACGCACTGATGACTCGTCGACGTGCGCAATTTCTGCCACCGCGGTTGTGAACCTCGTGAAGAAGGCGCCCAAAGACTCGCTCTCCCCCTGCTCAATTCCGCGGAGATCCCGCATGTTCTTCTTGCGCTTCCTAGAGTCGCTGAAATGTGTGACAAAGGATTCACACAACCGGGCAAACGAGGTCACAGAGCCGATCTTAACACTGGAGAACCATGTTAACGCGGCCTTTTCTAGGGTGGTTGGGAAAACCCGGCAGAATATTGCGTCGTTGTAGGCATTGTCGTTCATCTGGACTACGAAGTGCTTCACGTGTTCCTCCGGATCCGCTGAGCCGTCATAAAGCCCCATTTGTGGCCTTAAGAAGCCCTTGGGCATTGGCGCGTTTCGGATCTCGTCCATGAACGGAGAGGTGATCTTGGCCTCCTCCTGATCTTGGGGTGGTGGCCTACGGTTATCCGAGATCTCAACCTAACAACGTTCGAGATCTCCTAGTCGCTAGACAATCCTATCTCCTAAGTATCGCTTGCTTGACCTTGGCGTGAGACTGATCCGAGAAAGCGGTGTTGACGACTTGCGAGATTGGTTAGCGAGGTCCTTGATATGAGCGAGATCTCTGAGCGACTTGAAGTCTTTTTGTGGACTTCACTTGTCTATAGCGAGGTCTTTTGACGATGTTTCGATCACGTCGATCTTCAACGAGCAAGATAGTTCTTGAGTTCAAGATGTTTTTCGACCCCTTCTTGTTACGAGGTTCTTCTCTATTTATAGAGGATTGAGGAGTCGAGTTTTGGCCAAGGTCCGATGTGGGACGCCCAAGATTAGGGGCTTCTGATTGGTCCGAGGGCGAGGCAGTTGGTGATTGGCTCGGGGAGGCGGCATCCATGAGTGGTCCGCGTGGGCGGGTGTCAGTGGAGTCGGTTACGAGGTCTAAGCCTCGTTCCGAGGTTTTAGGGGACCTCGCGGGGGTAGGAACTTTGTTCAAAATAACTGGGGGATACGGATGTGGGGCCCGAAATCATCCTTGGGAATCCCGCCGGGTCCATTTGTTCTTTATACCCCGGGCCCACTTCTCATTTTACTATTTTGGACATCATCAATATCCTTCTTAATTCTTCTTATCCATTCCTTTTTTTATAAATTAAATCAATGATTTTTATTAAACACGTTCATTACTTAAAAGGAGAGCGGGAACATAAAATGTATTACTTTTGTTAAATGTTAATAAGTTAATAATCAATTAATTAAACCCGTAAAAGCTATTAAATTTTAAGTTTATCCTCCTACAAAAATAATTTTGAGACCTTTTTATAATTATTTTGCCAAAATTTATAGTTTTAGCTTATTGATCCACCATTAAAGATAATGTCAAATATTTGATATCACCAAAAAACCTCTCTTTAATTTTTTGGATATTTGAAATGATTTAAAGGAACACTATATCCTAATAAAAATTAGATTATATTTGCACATAAAATTTATTTTTTGGTAAGTAAATTTTACTCACTTAATTAATACAATAGAATACTATTTTGTTAATAAATTAGAAATCAACATGATTCACCTATATCTATAACTATATATTAAAGCTAAACCATTTCAAGCCACCACATGGATTGTGATCCCACTTTATATTTGAAAATTAATTTTTATTTTTACTTTATATCAATATATCTATCAATTACTAATAACTAAAGCGGTAGCAATTTTTGTCTTCACGTTGCGCCACATCACCCCTTTATTAAAATAATAATTTTAAATAGTTAATTATGCAAAAAAAGTTATCTCCAAACAAACATAAAGATAAAATATTATTTGTAAAAATTTATCCCAAAATAAACATAAGGATAAAATAATATTAGTAGATTTGACCAATACAAATAAAAAAGGACATTAAATTTATTAAATTTGTAAAAGATAAATTAAAAATATAAGAAAAATATGTACACGTGAACACATATATATCTTTGAAATAAAAATAGCAATATAAATGACTATATATTATTTTTAATTTTAAATAATTAATATTTCTAAATAAAGATAAAAATAGATCTGCCACCACATTGTGTTACATCACCCTATATTAAAATACCTATTTAAAACTGATATTAAAATATATCAAAAATATTTTTTATTTTTATTTGTGATAACTTGAACAATAGATAGAAAAATATTAACAATTGATGACTACAATCTTATCTTATTATATCTAAAGTAAATATAAATAAGAAAAATTTTCTATCTTATCAATTGATGACAACAAAAGAATTTTGAGTAATTTTTATAGATGAGCATGTAACCAATTTTCTAAATTTTAATTTTTTTAATTTACTAAATTCAATAATGTACTTATTCTTTATTATTAAATTTTTATTTACCTTCTTTCATAACATAAGAATATAAAATTTATTAATTTAATTTATCAATTTTTTTGAATAGAGCTATTTAATTACAAAAATTATATTATAAAGCCTTTTTAATATAAAAATTTTAATAATTAGATTTATCCTTAAGTTTTAACATTTCTCAAATAGTACTTTTATATTCGACAAAATAAATTTGAGTAATTTTTATAGATGATGACGTATTTTAGTTTTCTTAATATAGTAAATCCAATGATTTATCTTCATTTTTAATACAAATAACTAAAGTTCATTAATCTATAAGACTATACCTATATTTTAAAGTTGAATCTTTTCAAACCAATAGTATAATTTAGCTCCCACCTCATATTATTACAATTTTTCCTATTAAATTATTTTTATCTATTTAAATCTATCGTTAACACCAAATAATCATAGAATATTTAAAAAAAATGATATTTTTAAAAAAAATTCCTTATAAAAATTTTTAAAAAATAAAGTTAAATATTTAAAATATTAAAAATTTGGGATAAATATATTTTATCTTTTAGCATGATATTTTTTACGAATTTCATTATAGATATATGTTGATTTTCTTTTAAAAAAATTAATGATAATTTCTTTATAGATATGTGTTGATTTTCTTAAATAAAAAATACAAATAATATAATATTTAATATTTACTAATATTTAGTATTGTAGAAATATTGAAATATTTAATACTCTACAAGTTTACTTAGATAGAAAGTAATAAAAAATATGGATAAAACAATATTTAATCATATCTAATATTTAATTTATTTAGCCACTTGAATACTTTTAGCACCACCATAAATTAAATTTATTATATTATACCTATTTTTCATAAATAATTTATCCTTTTCTTTCATATTAAATAATATCTTATTTATTAAAATAATTTTTAAAATTTTAAATTTTACTATACCATATTTTAAAAGTATATATCTTTTTTATTCATACTTCATATATAAGGAGAACTGTAAATTATTTTATTTGAATAATCTACCTTTATTCACAACTTTAAACTTAATAATTTAAATCTGATTTGTTTTATTTGATTCCAAAATAAAATAATTTTTGAACTTAGATATGGAGAACAAATTACTTAAATTAAATTTTATATTGTATTTTTCTTTATAAATATCATATTTATAATATATCTAAAAATATTGAGTCGTAGTCGTGCATGGTACGACGGGTACAAACTAGTATGAATAAATTTAATAGAACATTTTTAAAAAATACAAAACAAACTTGCAGTGGTGAGTGAGGAAGCAATAGAATATATGGCTCGATCTTCCGGTGTATTCCGTAGAATCGAGTGGCGGTAATAGACCGGCCTCCCCTCTCCACCGTTGAGCCCGATACACTTCCACGTGGCGCACCCAAAGTTCACGATCGAACAATACCAGGCCCCACGACTTCCCCATAATTTCTCCTCTATATAATAACCCTTCACCGCAGCATCCCAACGAGCAAACTTCCTCTCAAGCAAGACCCACAAACTATACAAAATAAAATGGCGCCGGAGTTGGGTAAGAGCGGGCCCACCCAGAGCCGAGCGTACGTGACGTTCCTGGCGGGAAACGGGGACTACATCAAAGGAGTAGTTGGGTTGGCCAAGGGACTCAGAAAAGTGAAGTCGGCGTATCCGTTGGTGGTTGCGGTCCTACCGGACGTCCCTGTGGATCACCGCAGGGCATTGGAGTCCCAGGGCTGCATAGTGCGAGAGATCCAGCCCATCCACCCGCCCAAGAAAAACAACTGCGAGTACGCCCACGCCTACTACGTCATCAACTACTCCAAGCTCCGCATCTGGGAGGTATATATATAACGTATCAAGAATATATACATATAATGGTGAATTGTATATGTGTATAACATAATGTTGGCAGTTTGTTGAGTATGGTAAGATGATATATCTGGATGGGGATATCCAAGTGTACGACAACATCGACCACTTGTTTGATCTCCCCGATGGCGATGGCGATGGCGACGGCTACTTGTACGCGGTGATGGACTGCTTTTGTGAGCCGTCGTGGAGCAAGACGCCGCAGTACAAGATCGGGTACTGCCAGCAGTGCCCGGAGAAGGTGACGTGGCCGGCTGAGATGGGCCCCAAACCCGCTCTCTACTTCAATGCGGGCTTCTTCGTGTTCGAGCCTAGCCTCCACACCTACCGCCACCTCATCCACACTCTCCGGGTCACTCCTCCCACCTCCTTCGCCGAGCAGGTTACAAATATTGTTTTAATTTGGTCTAAAAAACTATATACAAATTAATTTTACCCTAAAAAAATTTAATTTTACCAAAAAGTATTACTAGCTACTTGGCATTGATCTTAAAATCGATCATTTTCTTATTATATACTGTATATGAGTTTTAAAATTTACTTTAATTTCAATTACCTTATAAAAATGTCGTATAATATTCTGTAATGAAAAATGGATTTAGATGATTAAACAACGACGTGTACATCGATGAAAATGACATTTTAGCTAAGTAGGTTATTGGGCGTTCTAGATTACGTGAAAGTTATGAGTCTAGCTAACTTGGATGGATTTAATTGTGTGGCTCAGGACTTGTTGAACATGTACTTCAAGGACAAGTTCAAGCCACTAGCGATCGAGTACAACCTCGTGTTAGCCTTCTTGTGGAGGCACCCGGACAAGGTGGACCTCAGCAGGGTCAAAGTGGTGCACTACTGTGCGGCGGGGTCCAAGCCCTGGAGGTACACCGGCACCGAGGAAAACATGGACAGAGAGGATATCAAGTTACTTGTCAACAAGTGGTGGCAAATCTACGACGACGAGTCCTTGGTCGACCTCAACATCACTCGGCCACCAGCTGCGGCTGATGTGGCAAGGAACAAGGATCCGTTCAATGCCGTGCTCTCGGAGACCAGGCCTGTCAAATATGTGGCTGCCCCATCTGCAGCTTAGAGCACTATATATGAATAATTGTGAATGGGGCTATTGATTGATTGTAGGCTTTAAATGTACGTATTTCTACCAATCTTGTATGAGTTGTGATGTAATTTCCGTGTATGTGGATTTAATGGGAGCTGAGGAGGTTGAGAGATAATTTTCATGATAATCAAGGCCGGCCAAGCTTGCTTAATTAAGAAAAAAAGGGTTTGAGGGTTTTGAATGTACGTTCATTAATTATTGGTCGTTCAATTCTGAAAGGTGGCACGTTAGTTGTGTGTTACAACAGGTGTGATTGTTCTTGCTTGTAAAGTACTCCTACTCCTTTTGGGAGAGGTGGTGTTTTCATAAACCTGGAAATCTATACAGCCTAATCCTTGTTGAATCTTGAAGATATCATGATTTTCTCAACTCAAAAAAAAAATGTCGATCTATCTTTGAATGTTATGGAAAGAAACTCCGCTACGCACAATAGAGTTTATAGGAGAGCTGGGAGAATTTCTCAAACATTTGGAAATCTATATGTAGAAACTAAATTCAACGACAATTAAAAGTTCTTTAAAGTCATTGATCTCACTCGGAGCTGAATATGAGTTAGATCCGGATTAAGGGTTTGCAAATCGATCTATTTTTGTTCAGATTGGTTAGGCTTGATGTTTGTTGTGTATTTTAGAGCATTATTTGGTTCAACAAAAAAAAAACAGTGAAGTCGATTTTGCCGGTTCAATTTTTGGTTCATCAAAATCCAAAAAACGCGGTTCACTTTAACCAATGAACGGCGCTCATAATCTGTTGCTATAATTGAGCTATTATGTGAGTCGAGAGGATTATGGCCTCTTCACCATGCACCAACATTCTAGGTAAATTGAAACAATACACATCATTTGAATTTCTAATCTGAGTTGCGTAGCTCCTATATATGTAAATCAACTGATTGAGCTACTAGAAGTATCAAGGAATGTACGCAGAACACCAAATAATGGACTTAAATTAAATGCCTAGTAATTTTGCCAGCATAGAGAGTAGAGACCAAGATTTCGTATAAACAGGTTCAATAAGCGAGTAATGAGCACATATACATGATTTTAGAATGTAAGCTAAATACTTTTATAGTAAAGAAGTACTCATGGGATTGGCAAAGAGATGGTCACGGAAAGCAAACTTGGGGTTTTCAACTCGACTCTCGCAGAGGCTTTTCAAGAGAGAAGGGGGCCCGAAAGACGTCGTCTGGTGCATCTTCCGCACAAATATGTGGTTATCCAAGATCATTAACTCCAAAAGCTTCTTGCAGGACTGAAACAAATATTAAGCATGATTAATTGTACATCAGCAAGCATTCACATTAGAAACTAATGCACCCTCCATGCTTTTCCTCTTTTTGTACACAAAATATAGCATTCATTAATCAAAATGAAAGTCCTGCCTATATATGATATAAGATGACAGTCCTGCATCAGTGTTTTGATATTGATTGCATATACCCTGACTTTGAGGACCGCTTTGATCGGGTTCGGGGTCAGTCATTTCAGGTTCGGATTGAATATAGGCTCGGGTCAATCAGGTTACTAAGTCATATTGGGTTGGGTTATGGCAGGTTATCGTGCAGGTTTGGGTCAGCCTAGCGGGTCAAGAGTACCAACTTTTTATGATTATTAAAATAATATTTTAATTAAATAATATTATTTAATAATAAAAATATTATTTTTACATCTTTTAATTATAAAATATAATACATCCTAATATCCTATTAATCTACAAATTATTATAATATGTATAATTTTTCCAAAAACAATAATTCGCGTCAAACTAGCGGGTTTAGGTTTGGATTCGGGTCTTTCTATGACCCATTGATTTTTGGATCGAGTTTTAACCCTAAAAACTTTGATTGGTTCGGGTCGGGTTGTCGGTTCAGGTCGAGTATTGACGGGTCTACGGCCTGACGTAAAGGTTGCTAGTAGGTCAAAATTTTTATGCTCAAAAGCAAGAAAAAAAAACAATTTTCTAACATGAGATTTGGGAAAACGTGTACCTGAAACTAATGCAAAGAATAATTTAGTTGTAAATGCAATGCCTACTTTGTTCAGCATAAGATGAGCCCAATTATTTGGTGAGGGAGATATTGTTTGTGTCTGATTAATAAAAAAGATATTACGAACGTGGAATCATACCTGTGGATTTACTACATCCATTTGGCATATTACATCATCCTGTCAAAATAAAAGAGTTTAAATAAGCAAAGCTATACAAAAACAGAGAATGCTTTTTATCTCAAGGGAAACGACATAAAAATTTCAACCCGTTTATCTCACGGGAAATAAAAGAAAATCATCTTACTACCTAAAAGGAACACATCTACTATAATACATTATAAAGCACAACCCAAGTCTGTTGTAAAATTTGCGCCACGTGACATTTTTGAATAAATTAATGTGACATTATATTTTAATAAATTTTGTAACAACTTATAGTGTTCTTGCTATATATACTAAATAGATAACATGTTTATATAATTTTTTATATTGTAATCTTCTATCTATGGATACAAGATTTAGGTCTTAATATATTTTTTTATCTTTTAACAAGACTTGGGATCCAAGTATAAAATTTATATCTATGTAATGATATAATTTAAAATAAAATAATCTATCTATAACTATTAACTATATATATTAAAGCTATACCTTTTCGAGCCACTAGAACGATTCTGGCCCCACCTCATATTTAAAAAATTAATTTTTATTTCTATTGATATAACTTCTTTCTATTAATTTTTTTAACTATTTAAATCTATCTCTAACATCAAACAAATATCTATTTAGTATAACAATATCTTTTGAAAGCTTCCTTATACAAGTATTTAAAATATTTTAAAATAAATATAAATCTTTTAGCATATATCTTTTGACAAATTTATTTATAGATATATATAGTGATTTTATTTTATAAAAAAATTAATGATAAATATTTATAATTTTTAAAATTAATAAAAATAGATAATAAAATATTTAATAGATATATTGAAATATTTAATAAACTCTAAATTTACGTACATGAAAAGTAATAAAATATAAAAACTATAATATTTTATTAAAAAATTATATACATTTTACGAGCAATAAATTACTTATATTAAAGTTTATATTATATTTTTATTTATTTATTAATATCCTATTTATAATGTCTATAAAATATCGAATCGTAGTCGTACATGGTACGACGGGTAAAACTAGTCTTTCTAATAACCACAAGATTAGCATTTACAATAAGAGACTTGAAAGGTGCAAAAAAAAAAATAGGACAATTTAGTGGATACTTCAATTATTAAAATCATTAACATACAGAGAATGTATATTAGAAAGACATTTATGTAAAAGATATTATTTGTTAACGTGTTCAACGCTTTTACTATATGAAAAAGGATATATTTCCTTGCCCTGCTTGACACAACAATTCATGTATTTAGGGAAAAATTTAAAAAGTATGGCTTTAAATGAAAATGAGCATGCATTCCTAGGTGATTTTCAATGAACACACAAAAAGAATCTTATGAACAATAAAATGCCAAATACTAAAACAACTATGAATTGGCGAAATTGGCTAAAGCAAGGCGTTGAGAGATAAGCTCAAAGAACTATGATGCTGGGAAATCAAGATACAGTGGGAAATATCATACCTCTAATATTCCAGGACTCTGCATTACAATACCAAGGATCCGTCGTCTAAGTCCCTTGTAAACTATTCCATTAACAGTTCCATCTCCATTCATCCAAGGTACTATTGGTTGCAAATTACCAGATGATGCATCAATAATATGTTCATTCTCCTCATATCCACCTTCAAGTATTTGTTTGCTTTGGCTACATTGTCCTCTCTCATCACCATGATCAATTTCATCTGACAGCATGTTTGCATTTTCTGAGAGGTTAAGAATAGTAACTTTATGTAATTCATCAATATTCTTGCCTTCTCCAGCCTTTTTTGGTTCACTGTTGTCATACTCCTGATAACCTTCAAGAGTTTTGTGATTTCTTATCCTCTGAGAACTCACTGATGAAGCAAATGTTTGAGTATCTTCAGAGCGAGAAGCCTTTGGGTTCAAAAAGTACTTGGAACAGTATAATGGATGAACCACATGGAAGGAGTCATAACCATTGACCTGTAAGGGTCCAACAAGACAGGACAGTAAGAAATTTTATTATTGCAGCCTTGCAGGACAATGTAAAATAAATTTAAACCAATCTGGAAAAGATTCTGTAACTAATTGCAAATTGAGGAGCGCACCAAGGTATAATTGGGATCCATATAGAAGACAAATACACAATCCTTGTTCAATAAATAAATATTTAGCCAAGGTTTTAACAATCATTATGAATACAGCTATCACAAGAATTTTGAAATAAAAGTAGCAATGCCATTACACATAGGAGAAATTCAATCTGCATAGGCATCTGCTGATGATAACGATATTAGTTTGAAATCCCAAAATTACAAAAATGTGCATCTTTCAAGAAAAAAGGGAGAGTGATCTTTTGCTAATATGTGTCAAAGAAAAAATGTCAATTGCTTTGATCATTAGTGAGCTAACAAATATTCTCTACATACCAGTGCATGGACACACCAAATATTCTCTGTTCATATAAAATACAAGCTGAACTAACCTTGAATGCCATACCAAATGCATGGAGCACGTCAATGATATCTTCAGCCTTAGATTTACCTAAAGAAAGAAAAAAAATAAAAAAGTCCACCATAACCATTATGTAGTTTAAACTTCTTTCTTTTCCCTTTTCTTTAAGAAACAGTACAGCTCTGAGATTACGGGTGCACAAACAATACCTGGCATGCTTAATATTTCAGAGACTTCTGACATGCTCAAGCCCTGGTCACCAGCCTTCTGAATAGCCGTGGTGATACTTTGAAATAGACTGGGAGGGATCCAGCTCTGCTGTTCTTCATCAGAAAGTCTTAATACTTGCTTAGCAAAATTTGCCATAACTTCCCATTGTGACTCTCCAGAAGCCACAGCTTCAGTAGCAATGCTGCCAAAATCAGGAGCTTCCTTCATACAATCTATACTGAATTCATCACTGTGAATTTGCTCACCCAACCTAGTGTAAAATCGGTTGCTTTCACTCGATAGGAGCGAATGAATGTCGTCATCTTTGAAAAATTCAACAACATCAGGTGTTGACATTGCTGCACGACTTAATGACACTTGGATACCAGGAAAACCCTTCTCTCGACGAGAACAGACCTCCGAATCCTGTAATAGAAGTTTCTGTTTTTTATTAATACTGTCAATTTCAGCGTCAACCAATCCACGTTTTAGGTTTCTTGAATCGTCCGCTTCTCCAACACCTTCCTCAGGAAGAAGTGGTGAAATGGTCATTTCTCCACAAGAAACTAGAGCAAATATATGGAAAATATCCCCGCATTGTAAATCTGCAGAAAGACTGACAACTCCATCCATCAGATCTTTCTCCTTCTCATGGATCCAACCTGCTAACTTATTAGCTATCTTTCCTGTATTTGTTGGGAACTGAGACAGCGAAAGACCTTGCAGGAAGTGTTGTGAAAGAACATAGGGATGAGAGCCACGACTTTTTACCTGTGAAGCAAGTCATTAGGTTCAAACAAAAAAGTGCTAGTAAACAAGAACCAAATCCAAACATTAAATTAACATTACAGAAATGTTTTTAGTCTATCTGTGCTTCCTTCATGTTACCCGAGGACCATCTCGTTTCTAATAATCAATTGTATTTAGTGCTTCACTATGTATTGATTTAAAACATCATCAAAAAAGACTAAAGAACTACTTTTAGATGTGCAAAGGGAGTTTGAACCTTAAAAAGAAGATTTTTTTTTTCTTTTTTTGGTTCTGTCCTCTTTTCTCCTCATTTTCAATTTAAAGCATATTTCATTTTCACTGTCCTAACTATCCCAGGAGAAAAGGTCACGTCCTGCCAAGTCTGGCCTAAGAATATCTTGCCGCACTTCTTCATTTATTGAGGATGACATGGGATGAATCAACACACAGCAATGGCCAATGGGGGCAATAATGTGGTGCCTATGTGGCAATGACAGGGGACCCTCACGCTATTGACATACGTAAGAACAAAACTTTACACTAGATATTCTTAAAGGAAATACATAACACATATAAAAAGGAATTTTTGTACCATGATCCTTTTCTGTCTGAGATAGTCAAAGGCTGTGAATAGATCATGCTCTGAGTAACATCGTAATGTTTCTGCCAACAGATTTGGAACCTCTACACTTGTTGATGTGTTCAAAAAGACAAGCTTAAATAGCTCAATAGCATTGGCAACAGCAACTGATTTGTGTGTTTCTCTGGCAACGTTAAGCCCTTCTTCCCATCGCTTCACGAACTTCTCAGGAAGGCGATTGTGACTTGCCGTTTGGCAAGAACTCATCTCTTCTCTTGTATAATTCTGCTCAAATTCACTAGGAGTGGTTGAAGACATTCCATGAGTGCCCTAAAAATAGAAAGGAAAAACATGAATAAAAATCATTCATAAAATACAAAATTATCCACTTAAAAGCAACTATAAGCTATATGCATTTAGTACTTTTAGATAAAAGAGTAGATGTTATTAAAATTTCTTACAATTCACAAAGCCTTTTGAGAAATGCAAATACTTCACAAATCATTTGTCGCCAAGAGAAATAATTGTTTTTATAAATCTAGCATTACCCTCCATATATAAGTAAATCTGACTAACTCAATCACTTGTGACCACTGACCACCTATAACTTTCAAAACAAATTAACTGGAAGTAGATAAGAGTGAAATCGTATAGTCACTGTTTTAAAAATCCCGCCTAACCGTTGGAAGGTCCCAAACCGCATAGCCTTCGAGCCGCTTAGGTGCCCGTCTAGGCCTACCTAGCGTTTTTTAGAACACTGCATATAGTGCATTAAAATATTATAATAATTCAGGGAATACACATCAGCAAATTTGCCAATATCCAAACACACCTCATGTACCGCTGCAGTTCCTTTAGCATTGTCCTTCCAACTCTTCTTGCAAAAGAGAACCTTATCAAATGCCATCTTGATTTTGTAATCATCAAAATTGTCCCACTTATCTTTCAGATTAACTGGATCTTGATTGCGTTCAACACCACATGAGGACATCCTCTTCTGAACTTCATCTAGTTGTTGAGTGTATCGTTGGCTAAGCAAGTTGCATAAACCCATTAAAGAATTTCTGAAGTTTATATCTTTCATTAAAACTGCAATCCTTTTTCTACAGCAACTTGGTGAAGCTGGAAGATCAGTAATTGAGGCCCAACTTACAAGGCCCTGAGCCCCATGAGTTGCTCTCTGTCTCGCATACTGAATAAGTAATTGTCTGACAGAAAGACGGGGGTGTAACTAATTAGAAAGCCACATAATATACGTAAAAATTGCAAAACATTAAGGATATGACCCATGGGCATTCCACAAGTAATCATGTAGATGCTAATATTTTCTAGTGCATGATACACAGATCTATTGTCCAGTATATGAATATCCCCAAACATCCGTGGTGCAGCATACCCTCCAAATTGCATTCCATTTATTTATCACATGGGAAAGAATATGCTCCAAGAAGAAACAGATGGGATGAAGATGACCGAAATAGACGTATATAAGGGATAAGTTGGAGGATGGTTAGAAGTAGATGAATTAGAGAGCGAAGAAGTATTAGATTAATCAAAAAAAATATTCTGATCTGCTTCATTGTCTCCTAAGTACGTCTAAGACCCATATATTTCACCCACTATCATTTCTACCTTTGAGATGGCTTTGATTATAGGATTCTATGTTTATACTGCACTTACTTATCTGCTTCATCATCCCACAAGAACTTTGGTGCGCGTGTCTGTTTAAGGCTTGGCATTGCATGCCGGCTGGTTGATCTCCCCACACCTCCTCCTACCTGTTCATTCACTCGATTCTCCTCTATAGTCTCTGTATGATGATCCTCTTCAAATTCTTGAGCAGAATGTAAACAAAGTGATGACCACCTTTTAGTTATCAAGCTAGCACACATTTCCCAATGACATAAATAAGTAAAGAGAAAGGATACAATGACTGACCACTAGTTTGATCAGCCTCTAAATGTTTTGAAGGCCTCTTTCTTTTCTTTTGTGACGAAGAATTCCTAGCTTTTGCAGAAGTTGACTCTTGGAAATGATGACCAAGGACTGCTTGATTTCTATTATGACTGCATATCTGCTTATCATAATATACACGAAGCACCTGCATTTGGTTTCACCAATTTATAAAAAGAAGGAGATAATGCATCATATTAGTAAAATTTGGAAGACTTCTAGTTTGCAAGAACCATCGTAACTTGTAAGTCGCTACAAACATTTAAATCCTAGATACGCAAATATATCATTATGACACAATTATAATTGCAATCAATCAGGAAAACCACCTCAAAGTTTAAATTTATGATGTGTAATAATAATTAACTGCAAACATCAGAAGAGTATATATAGCAGTAGAGAGAAAATCACCTGTGCCAAACTCAATTTGAGATCATTTGCAATTTCTTTGCACTCCTTGAATGTTAGCTTTGCATATTGATCATTCTTCAAAACACGTTTGATAAGCTCAGAACGATGTTCGGCAGCCATAACCTTAGACTTGGTCCATGACCTAGCATAAAAAAGCTGCACAGCAGCATATTATGTCAGATAGGATGCTAACATATAGATTATTATATATCAAAAATTGCTTTATTTAGTTATGTCCACTGGGTATTGAGGCGTGCATTATCTCCAGAGTGAAAACCCAGGATTCATTTGGGATAAATCATTATTATTTTATTGCTATAAAGAACCTTGCATGTCCATATAATATCCTTTTAAAGACCAAATAATTAATAATGGCATTGAGCAAAACAAACCCTGAGTTATCCTTCCATAAAAAAAAAAACCTGACAAAGGCATTGTTTGAGTATCACTTCATGAGCATAAACACTGATAAACCTGAGTATCACTTCATGCAGAAAATAAAGCACGAATTGGAGTCAATGCAAAGATATTATGATCCCAACAAGTCAAAGTACTTTCACACATTGGGAGTTTTTACTTTATCATCATAATACTCTAAAGTGAAGATTAGAGATTTACTACATATTATATCAAATAGATTGGCCAATTATTCCGCAGAAGACAATGGGTGCCCTTATTTTCCCAGCAAATAATAATATTCTGCATGGTGAAACTTCTTAAGAGATTTCCTTGGTGCTCTCTTTTTTATCAGTTTGGAAGTTATATTGTCTAATCCAATCCAAGCAAATATCAAAGAGTAGGAATCACAGAAGATATAACACATACTGCAATAACGATTTTAAAAAAACATAAGCATAAGCCATATAATATGAAGTAATCAACAAAACTAAAGGTATTACAAAGAAACATCATATGAATACCTCATGGACTATAGATCCTGGGAATGCATGTAAAGCAGCTTTTGGGTTTGCAGCAGAATAACAATATTCCAAAGTTTGCCAATACTCCTCAAGAGCTTCTTTTGTCATTAATATAAAATCATGTCTGAAAGGTGGACGCAGATCAGGTGAACCAGAACCCTCAGAGACAGGATCTATGAATTGTGGTTCTTCAACATAAGGTTTAAGCTCCAATGCATATGTAAGTACAGCATGTTGAACTTTAGTCTCATCTACCATGTGGTCATCGGCAACCATTCGTATTAACTGTATCATTATATTTAAATCATGTAAGCATTTGCAAAAAGCGTCAAAATGGCATCCGAGGTTTTTCACTTTATTCATTCACAATGCTGCAAGAGATTGAAGTAAGAAGATAAGGGTTTAGAAATCTGATTTTGACTAGGAATGGTTTACTGAGCTTTTCTTCAAAAGATGTATAATAGTTACTGTAGTATCTAAATATACCAGTATATAAATAAGGAGTAGAGTACTTCATGAGTTTCTAAAAATCATACAGAAAAAAATCCAGCCAATGAGCCAATCTTTTGAGGAATTTTGAGAAAGTTGTAAGGAATTATAATAAGCAAAGTTAGAGTACCATATATAAATACTTTATAAATAGAGATCTAAGAAGACCACAGGTGAGATACCACAGATATAATAAATCTTTGAAGGTTTTATGAGAATATTATAAATAGAAATTTTATGCAATATATTGGAAAGTTGTGTGTTAGAATAGAGTCAAGGAACAGTTATGAAAACTGTTCCTTGGGCAGCGGAATAACAAATAAATATGCAGGTGATAGGCACAAAGAAGATAACAATATGGAAGAATAGGAACAAAGAATATTAAGGGAACAATTCAAGAAATTATAAGGAACAAGAACCAAAAGCATAAGATAAGTAAAGGGACACAGTTCCTTATAGAGGAACCCCACTTCAACCAACTAGTTGAATGGGTAAACCTCTACCTCCCTTGGAGGATTTTGAATGACTTACTTATATTGATTTGCTTTGTTCCTTAGTTACACAGCCGGATTTACAATTCTCTGTTCCTACAAGTTCTTCCTAACTCTAGCAACACTAGTAAATCCTCTCAACTGAGTTCCTAAGCTCACAACAGCAAAACACAAGTAACTCAAACCTTACGCTGACTTCTCAGTTCCCTTGCTCCAGGGAACTTCAGCTTCACCGTCGTCGAGATCACACACTCGCCGGCGGGGACTTCTCTTCCTTTTCTTTCTTTTCTCTGATGTGGGTGTTTGTAAGTTCTGGGAGAAGTACTCAGACCGAGTACTATTCATTTGGCTTTATAGTGCATTTGTCTTGGGCAGTCGCATCTTTCGTTTGTGTCCAAAATGCCCTTTGCTTGATGCCCAAGTTGTACTTTCTTCACATGTGACTTTGGTTTGAACTAGGTCAACTTCTTGAATCAATCGGACCGTTGGATGAAGCGTGACAGTCTGATCCTCAGACTGTTCCCTCTGGCTGTCTGAGACAGAATCCCGCGATCTGCGCTGAACGGTCGTTGTCTTCACATGTGAGTTCCCATTTCATGGGAACTGACTTCTTCAGAGTTCCCTTGATGGAAACTCTTCATCGTTGTAAGCTTGTGTTTTCTTGTTTGTTTCTGGGAGTTCCCACTTCATGGGAACTTTCCTCTTCAGAGTTCCCTTGATGGAAACTCTTCATTGTGGCCAGTGGTCTTTCTTTCTCCTGGAGCTTTGGTCTTGGGGAGCTATTCCTTGGATGGGAGCAGTTCCTTCACATTACATTGTCGTTCTCTTCACTGTTCCTTTGAGCTTGAACCTTCATTGTTCCCATCATGTTCCTGGATGGGAACAACTCCTCATATTGCACTGGCGTTCCCATCATTGTTCCTTTGAGCTTTGAAACTTCACTGTTCCCATCATGTTCCCTAGATGGGAACTGTTCCTTATATTACACTAGCGTTCCCATCAATGTTCCTTTGATCTTTGAAACTTCACTGTTCCCATCATATTCCCTAGATGGGAACAGTTCCCATCATATTACACTAGTGTTCCCTTCAGTGTTCCTTCTTCTTGGTTTTTTCTATCATCTTCAGTTGTCAAGGGAACAATGTCATCCTATTACACTGAGAGTTCCCTTTACTGTTCCCTCTATCAAGGGAACAGTTCCTTTCATCGTTCCCTTGAATCTTCATTCTTTGTCTTGCTTCTCTTGGAGCCTTGAACTTCACAGTTCCCATCACTGTTCCCTCCAGTTAGAGGAACAGTTCCTTTCATTGTTCCCTTGGACAATTCCTTCCCTGAAACACTTCATAGAACATATCAAATGCCAAGGGTTTGTTATTATCAAAACCCAAAGGGGCAAGGGAACCTTGCCTTAACAATTTCCCCCTTTTTGATAATGACAAACCCTTCAAAATTATAGAGCAAAACAAATACTAGTTCCCCCTGAGGGCAAGGGGCAAATGTTTGTTATCATCAAAACCCAAAGGGGCAAGGGAACCTTGCCTTAACAATTTCCCCCTTTTTGATGATGACAAACTCTTCAAAATTGTAGAGCAAAACAAGTTCTAGTTCCCCTTGAATAAATGAAAGTTCCTCAATAAAATGCATGGTTGTTCCCTAAACCTTTTTGTTCCCCCTGAGATGGACTTGTAGTTCCTACTAGTGAAAGTTATCAAGTAGTTCCCTCTTAGCAAATGGAAAAGTAAATTCTACATCTCTTAGAACAACGCATCTCTACAATTTTTCACACTTCCCCCTTTTGGCATCATCGAAAAATGAACTTCAAGTAAGAGGTACAAATACAAAACACAATCTTAACTCATGGATAATATTGAGATGATGATAGAGGGATGGGACTACACAATCATCATAAGCAAGAAATAGTTAGAGCAATGGAACTGGAAGCATATGCACAAGGAAAAGCAATATATTGGAATTGATGGGCAAAGGAAATCTTGTAGGGGACTCAATCATGATTTCGAAGAGGGTGTGTTCCCCTGGATGTCAAGCATTACCATTGTTCCTCACAATAGACGTGGGTTCCTTGATTTTTACATCCATTTCCTTGCTTTAGTTCCTCTTATCCTTCCTTGTACATTTCTTCAAATTTTCTTGAAACTTTTCCTTCATGAGACATTTGGTTCCTTTTTTTTTTTTTTTTTTTTTTTTTGAGAACTTGCAACTTGCATATGCTTTAGAGAACTTGCAACTTAATATGAAGGAACTTGCAACTTGTTCCCCCTCAAAGAATGGAACTATATCTAGAGCTTTATCCTCTTTTATTCTTCCCTTGACTTGTTGTTCCCTTGTCATCCAGTAAAAACAAAGTTCCCACTCTTCTACACCATGATTGAGTAACGAGGGCTTGGTTTGGATAGCATGGGATTTTTGTGGAACAATAAGATAAGCATATCCAAACAAATAAGCATGGAAAGGAACAAAAGACATCCAGGTAATTGAATCCAGTAAATAAGGGCTTAAAACATATTAGGCTCATAGGAGACGTTTACCTGGATCAAGGTTAAGGGACAAGTCTTATGATCAACCATCATTTCGGCTAATATAGTGGGATAGGAACTCAGGTTGATCATTTTGGGCCAAGAAAAAAAAGAAAAAACTCATGCATATGTAACAACTCCATGCAAAAAAAAAAAAGGTAGTGAAGGCATAGTCCATCAAACAAGTCATCATATTATCATGAAGAAAGTTACTAAGTATTGTTCCCTACCAAAGTTCCCTTAAACTAGCCAATCATTGAAAGAATAGTGAACCGGGACTTGTTTAATTCTAAGAAGATCATGCAAGGAAGCATCCTTAGATGTTCCTTGAGCTAATTTCTATCCAAAGCTTTGGTGAATTTCCTTGCAACTTGATTTTCAGTTCTACAAAGTTCCATCTCAATGGATTTTTCTCAAAGATCAGCTCTATTGTTCCCATGCATGAAAGATGAGCACATTATGGGTTAAGAAACACTTACCTCATTGTGTTCCACAACTAGCATTCAGCTTGTTATTTTTTTTTATTTTTTTTTTGAGAGGGGAATTTTTGTTCTTGACCTTGTTCCCCCTAAATTGTTGCATTTCTTGCACATTAAGTGAGTTCCTAGCTTACTTCCACTTGAGATTGTGAGGAAATTTTTCAATGAGACACTTGTTCCTAAGTTGTTTCCCTCACAACTCCCTACAAACTCAAGTCTTGATTTTGGGCACCCAAACAAGTTTGGGTTCCCTTGGGTTAGGACTAGCATTAAAAAATTCAACATTTCCACACTTCATGCAACAAGATTGTATGGAAGGAACTGAAGACTTACCTTTCCTAGGTTGTTGCACCTTTTGGTCCTTCCTTCTTAATCCAGTGAATTTCCAATGGTTCTTGAAAGCATAGTGCCCACGACGTTCCCAGTTCCCATGGCTTTGTTGGAAATGAGGTTGTGCTTTTCTCTCTTGAAACCTTGTTTCCCTACGAGGTTCCCTCTTCTCAGCTTGGTTCATCACCTTTGGATGATTACGATGTGCACCTTGGGCACTTGATTCTCCTTTCTGTTCCTCTTGTCTCTTGGGTTTGCACCGCACATGAATGCCATTGTTCCATGAAGCTTGCTTCTTTGATCTAGCTTGTTGTTCCCAAACCTTATGTGCCTTTTGTCCTCTAGCCCATGTGTGGTTTAAGGAACTATGATTTTCAAGATCTTTTAGCTTAGCCTCCAAGTGCGTGTTCCTGTCATTAGCACTTTGCAACCTTCTTTGAAGATGGAGCAATTCCTTATCTTCAAATTTTTGTTCCACCTGTTCCTTAACACATCTTAACTCGTAGAGTTTCTTCTCATTCATAAGGTTAGTGGAAACAAGCTTATCAACTTTAGATCTCAAGCTATACAACTCAGTTTGGTCAGAGGGAACAACAAAGTTTAGTTCCTTAGAAAGTTTCAAGTTTTCAGCTCTAAGACTTTCTAACTTAGCATGTAGTTCCCGATTCTCAGACATCAAGTTCCCAACATCAATTTTAAGAGAATAACAAACATCACAAGGAATGGAAGAATAACTATCATGATTTTCAAGTTCCTCTTTCAGTTTTTCCTTTTCCTTCCAAATTTTCTCAATAAATTTAATTAGGGAACTTTTCTTATAATTCTTCAAATCATTGAAAAGATGGGAACTTTCACTTACCTCTTCTTCACAATCAGATGCACTTTGTTCCTTAGCAACAAAACAAGTACTTGTACTTGTCCATTCGTCAGATTCATCATCAGGATTGTTCCCCCATGCATCAAAAAAGAAAGACACATTCCCTCTTCCTTTCTTCTTCTTAGGACAGTTCCTAATGATCTTCTCCCTTTCCTTGGTCACTACATCAAGTATCTTTTGATGTTCCTCTCCCACAAGCTCTAGTTTTGTGGTGGGAACACTTCCATCATTTTTCCTTTGGAGATTTCCCTTGGAGTACAAGGAACGTAGTGCCTCTATGCAACAATCAACCTCATCACTTGTTGACAATGTCATATTGTTCCCTAATTACCTGCAAGTAACACACAATCTAGAGCAACCTTGCTCTGATACCAATTATTGGAAAGTTGTGTGTTAGAATAGAGTCAAGGAACAGTTATGAAAACTGTTCCTTGGGCAGCGGAATAACAAATAAATATGCAGGTGATAGGCACAAAGAAGATAACAATATGGAAGAATAGGAACAAAGAATATTAAGGGAACAATTCAAGAAATTATAAGGAACAAGAACCAAAAGCATAAGATAAGTAAAGGGACACAGTTCCTTATAGAGGAACCCCACTTCAACCAACTAGTTGAATGGGTAAACCTCTACCTCCCTTGGAGGATTTTGAATGACTTACTTATATTGATTTGCTTTGTTCCTTAGTTACACAGCCGGATTTACAATTCTCTGTTCCTACAAGTTCTTCCTAACTCTAGCAACACTAGTAAATCCTCTCAACTGAGTTCCTAAGCTCACAACAGCAAAACACAAGTAACTCAAACCTTACGCTGACTTCTCAGTTCCCTTGCTCCAGGGAACTTCAGCTTCACCGTCGTCGAGATCACACACTCGCCGGCGGGGACTTCTCTTCCTTTTCTTTCTTTTCTCTGATGTGGGTGTTTGTAAGTTTTGGGAGAAGTACTCAGACCGAGTACTATTCATTTGGCTTTATAGTGCATTTGTCTTGGGCAGTCGCATCTTTCGTTTGTGTCCAAAATGCCCTTTGCTTGATGCCCAAGTTGTACTTTCTTCACATGTGACTTTGGTTTGAACTAGGTCAACTTCTTGAATCAATCGGACCGTTGGATGAAGCGTGACAGTCTGATCCTCAGACTGTTCCCTCTGGCTGTCTGAGACAGAATCCCGCGATCTGCGCTGAACGGTCGTTGTCTTCACATGTGAGTTCCCATTTCATGGGAACTGACTTCTTCAGAGTTCCCTTGATGGAAACTCTTCATCGTTGTAAGCTTGTGTTTTCTTGTTTGTTTCTGGGAGTTCCCACTTCATGGGAACTTTCCTCTTCAGAGTTCCCTTGATGGAAACTCTTCATTGTGGCCAGTGGTCTTTCTTTCTCCTGGAGCTTTGGTCTTGGGGAACTATTCCTTGGATGGGAGCAGTTCCTTCACGTTACATTGTCGTTCTCTTCACTGTTCCTTTGAGCTTGAACCTTCATTGTTCCCATCATGTTCCTGGATGGGAACAACTCCTCATATTGCACTGGCGTTCCCATCATTGTTCCTTTGAGCTTTGAAACTTCACTGTTCCCATCATGTTCCCTAGATGGGAACTGTTCCTTATATTACACTAGCGTTCCCATCAATGTTCCTTTGATCTTTGAAACTTCACTGTTCCCATCATATTCCCTAGATGGGAACAGTTCCCATCATATTACACTAGTGTTCCCTTCAGTGTTCCTTCTTCTTGGTTTTTTTCTATCATCTTCAGTTGTCAAGGGAACAATGTCATCCTATTACACTGAGAGTTCCCTTTACTGTTCCCTCTATCAAGGGAACAGTTCCTTTCATCGTTCCCTTGAATCTTCATTCTTTGTCTTGCTTCTCTTGGAGCCTTGAACTTCACAGTTCCCATCACTGTTCCCTCCAGTTAGAGGAACAGTTCCTTTCATTGTTCCCTTGGACAATTCCTTCCCTGAAACACTTCATAGAACATATCAAATGCCAAGGGTTTGTTATTATCAAAACCCAAAGGGGCAAGGGAACCTTGCCTTAACACAATAAAAAGGTAAAGTGAAAACATCCATGACTAGCTACTTTATTGCAAAAAATCAATCAAAACACTATAGATGCCTTAATCAGAATAAGAGCTTGATTATATTTATAGTAGAAGCTTCCTTTGGCATAGAAATTCATATTTTTCCAGTATACCCATCAAAATTCTCCTTTTACCATGCCTCCAAGAAAAAACCTATTGAACTGGTAAAAGATATAGGATCTCCAATATTGAGCATTGTGAGCCACAAAATGGCTTTTTCTTTGATCAAATTGCAGGTAAAAGTAACAGTTTTCTTCTGAAATTAAATAGGACAACAGATATTCTATCGGGCACAACTGATATAGTGAAGTATTTATTATTACTACCTTCAGCCGGAGTAGGATGTCAGTAACCCTAGAGAGCCGTCCCATAGCTTTACTCATCACCTGTTTGTACTCATCTAAAGAAAGGTCAGAAAGAAGAGCACCAGCCTTATGTCTGTCTCTAATATCCTTGTGTTTATGAAGAGTGCCAAGCACTTGAATAAACAATTCCAGAGGACTGGCCTTCACTGCCTCCTCTAGTGAGAACAACTTACAAGTGCTGTGTGGATTTCTGGAGACCAACAATTGCTCTCTTTTTGAAGAGCACCGGTTAGTTCCAGGTGAATCATTAATATAACCCCATAAGAAATTATGTAGGAGCCGAACACGAACCATTTTTGGCAATACAGAACCAGCATGCAGCTCTAACTTGATGGTTGAAGCATCTGCATTTGAACTTTGCGGGAGTCTCTGAATGGATGTCAAATTTACTGACTGTTCAGTCTTCCTACGATATGAGCCTTGGCGAATATGCAGATCAAAAGATCTCAGCTTCTCATGAATCTGATCCGATAGATCATATATAGAGCTTGAAACGGATGAATGCAGAATCACAACTACAGAACGAGGACGGACATAATTTGTAAGACCAGGTACAGCAAGGGTCATAGTCCTACAGTGTCCTTCCTTTTTTAGCTTTAACACACAACGATCCACTGTCTTTCTGTCTATTTTTGTGTGCCTGTCCTCGAGGTTATCAAACCATCGCTGCAGCTCGCACTTCAATATGATTTTCTCTTTCTGTTATACCAAGACATACGTAACATTAAGTTACTTCAAAATTACAGCATGTCAAAGTTTTAGGGGCAAAATCTAAATAAAATTATAAATAGATCTGAGAACACCAGACCTTCAGCCTTTCAAGAATTCTTTGTTCCCTCTGGGAGCTAGTTTGTGAGGGATATCTCTGGCGTGACTGAATTTTCATTGGCTTTGGTGAAATACATGCTGATGTTTCTATTAAAGTGCCATCAGATTTACCAACTTCCACCAAAGAATAATCTGCAGCAAGAACATTTATATGGGGATCACTTTGATCACATCCTTTAACTTCCTGGGCGGCAGAGGTAAACCCTTGCTCAGCACTTTTCCTTTCTGCAGATTTAGGAGTCTGAAAATCACCCTGTGGCACTGAACAATTTGCATCTGAAACAATTTCTAGAGATTTTTCTAAAGAAGAAGGGTTCTCAGGAGGAGAGATATTTTCATTTTCACCAGAGACATCTTCTGGTCTCTTGGATAAAGATTTCAATAGTTGAAGTTGAAAATTCCTGGGAGTCCAACATCTGTATACTGTCCCCTTCATATGGTTTTCAGGGCGCTGCTGCAATCCAAACCTTGAGGCCATAGCAACGATGCGAGTATGATTCTTTTTATTACTAATTCCAAGTCTTTTGCATAACTATTAATAGAAAATGTAAAGTATATATATATCAGATTTATTAAAAAATAAATGCAGCAATGCAGATTAAAGAGGTAAATCACACAATGGAGGAACAATGAGAATACATTTATGAAACTTCTGAAAGCAGAATTTGGAGAAGCACCATTATAAAAAGATAAATAAAGTTGAGATCTCAACTAAGATGAGAAGCACATATTTAAACATGGTGCCCAACAAAGACTACTTTAATCTGATGAACTAACCCAAATGAAGCATAATAATAGATTAATAGTTGAAGACTGAAGAAAGTAGCAAAATCAAGAAAGCAAAATGTCACAGTTACTGGATAATTGCAAGAAGAATCTCCATACCTCGAAAACAACCAATCCTTCTGATCCTTCGGTATCAACCATGTCAAAAATTTGGTGCTCAATAGGAAGCTCCACAAGTTGCTCACTTTGACCTCTTCTTACTGCTGTCAGCTGCTCAGGGTCAATCTCGTCGTGTCCACTTTCAAGTTTTTTTGGTTCAAAGAGATTGGGAGAAAAACTCTTTAGCAAGCGCAAACAGATAAGAGGCTGCAAATTTACAGAAAGCAATTAATAAGCGTAGAACTTGAGGAGAGATATCTTCGTAATGAAAATATATGTAAGTTGCTTATAATCCATGGAGAGCAACAGCAAGGAAAGGCAACCAAATGGAGAGTGTCTTTATGATAGAAACTTCCTGTAGTATAAGTTGATCACTAATTGATTTCACCAAAGAATGCCAAGTAATAGAACCACCAATGGCATCCTCATAACACAAGTAATGATTGGTTAGTTGATCCAGAAACTCTATAGCCATAATAGAGTTCTCACAAACTGGGATGGTAAGGTTAGGCCAGTAAGATAAATCTCTTTATCAGAATGCCCTAATTGAATTAAGACATCAACATGTCCAATTATTGTCTTTGTAATTAGTGTTGCTTTATTAGGTATCTTGAGTTTGTACTACTCGTTAATTGTTTAAAATATTTAGGTCTACCGCCAGGTTTTTAGTTCAGCCAGAGCTTGATCAGTTGCTATCAATACCAATATCCCTTTTACTATGATTTGGACATTCCATGAAGAAGGAAAAAAAAAAAAAAAAATATATGTAGCCATGTGTGGATTGAACATGTTACCGTCTTTCTTTTTCTTTTCTTTTTTGTTTTAGCATCATCGTCATTCACTTCTGCTTTAAATACTTCCACAAGGCCAGCCTGCTGTAGCCTTTTACGGATCTAAGAAAAAAAAAGAATATAGTGAATCAGACATGTTAATAATATATATATCAACCACCAAAACACGTTGGGATGGACAAAGGTTCCTTTGGAAGTATACATTTCTCCATCGTCTGTGACCAGCAGTATTACGATAACCAAGATCTACTTTAATATCTGCTACAACAAGAACCTACACAAATCCAGAAATCATAGTCTTAAAACTGAAACATATAAAATCAACTGCAACCACATAATGTAGTTTTAAAGGTGAAGATCAACAAACCTTTCCATCTGCTTGCTCGAGTTTGTCACACACTGCCTTCATGGCAGCTAAGAAATCATTCACAAGCACATGCTCTTGACCACATTCAACAAATTCACCTGCTAATCCACCATCAGTCCCCACGGTATTTTCTTCAAAATTCCTATTCTGCTTAGTTATTTCAAGTCTTTGTTGAGACCTCAAAGGTGTTGCATAACGATATAACTGGATTAAATTAGTATTCACCGGTGAACTGTATTCTTCCGTGGTTCTAATTATTGTTGGCTGCCGCACAACTAAACCACGGGATTCAAGACTCTTGACCACAAAAAAGATTTTATTTCCTGGCATTCTAAACTCCTTGGAGAGCTGATTTTGTGGGATTCCGTTCGCTCTGAAAAGATCCATTGTACAAATAATGAGCATGTATTTCTCACCATACAAGTTTTCCAACAAGCTAATTCAGCGTCAATCAGGAATGCTAACAAAATGAAATATGGAGCAATAAATGCATTCCTCTAAGATTCATCATAATAACATGATGCCTAGGATGAACCACTATATCTCCAATGCACCGTGGATACATGAGTATGTGAAACCTCACTCATTAACCATATCAAGAAAAAAAAACACAATTTAATTAGAATGCAACACTGGAAAAAAAAAACCTCACCCATTACCCAATTGAAGCAAAATACTCCAGATTGAAGGAAAATACAAACCTAGCCATAGCGAGCCGCTCAAGCACTTGATGCTGAGTGGCAGAGACCCTCGAAGTGGAGGCCTTGTCATCATAAAGTCCAAGGAAGCAGTCTCTGAGCTGCTCATCGGCGACAATCTTCAAATCTAGCTGTTCCCACTCCTCGACGGATTGCACCTTTGGATCGGACCTGTCGACTTGAGCGGTAGTGTGCGATGGAAAAAACTGTATACCTGGGACGGCGCGGATGTTGGACCAGAAGGCGCGCTTGACGGCAGCGTCGGCAGGTGAAGGGAGGCCAGCAGCGGAGAGAGAGTGGTGGAGCTTCGGCCAGAGCTGGGAGAGAGAAAGGCCGTTAGCACCATTCGCGCAGATCTCCCCGATGGCGGCATGGACGATCGACTCCATCGAAGCCGTGACACAGCCTTCAATTACGCTTTTGCTTGTGCGATGGTCGTCTGGCGGTAGCTCTTCTGTACTCGTCAGATTTGCTTCTGCAACGAGTCCTCCCTCTCTCTCAACTACAACGAAGTCGCCCAGAATTTTAGATTTTGGGGGAATTCGGTTGCTGATGATGCTAGATTTCTTGGCGGGAAGAAACGGTCGAGTGGGACAGGCGACCGGCGACTGGCGATGGAGGCAGCAGAGAGGTTGGAGGGGTAGTTGTAAAGGGTTAAACGTCTAGGGTTCGAAGCCCTGCAACATCCCTTTTACGTATTCTTTCTTTTATGAGTTAGATTTTGCAAGGAAGATGAACGATGGGCCTCGCACAAGTCACGTACTTCCAGGGTGAAAAAGATATCACCAGGTATATCGATCGGGCCTAATTAAAAGATTGAAAAAAGGTCCTATCTAACAAAAGCAATATGCGGATCAGGTCGAATACAAGTGCGGGGTTCGGTTCTACACTTCTACTATCATTTTATGGGCCATAAGACTAAATAAAATCATAGAGCCTTAATCTATGTATATATATAAAAGACGCAAGAAATAAATTAAAATAAATTAAAATAAATTATAGAATATTAGATATTATATATTAAGATAGATATATTAATTTTTTTCCAATTAAACTTTTATCTATTTATATGAAAAAATAAATTCGAATTTTATTTAAAATTAAAGAAAATTATTTATTTTTATTTTTTTATCTATTTATGTAAAAGATTTATCTTAAATAAAATTTTGATAAATAAAATATAACTTTCAAGATAATTACTTACCTAGATTGACTTTTGATAAAAAAAAATTACATTATCTTTACCTTAATTTTCGTTTTGAATTATTTATGTAAATATAAATAATTTCCCTATCATTAAAAAATTCATTCTTTATTTATACTTTTTCATCGTTTCGTATTAAGTGTATATTTTTAATTTTTATTCAAATATTAAATTCATATAATCGTGCATGGCACGATGGGTATAACTAGTATATACTAATAAATAAATTTTAAATTTTCAAATCATCAATTGATATATCATCATTAATCATTAATCATTATCATCTATCTATCTATAACTATATATTAAAACTATACTTTTTTGAACTACTAGAACGATTCTGCCCACTTCAGATTTAAAACAAATAATATCATTTTCTATTATTATAACTTCTTTCTATAAGATTCTTTTTTAACTATTTAAATTCATCTCTAACATCAAATAAATATCTATTTAGTATAACAATATCTTTTGAAAGCTTCCTTATATAATTATCTAAAATTAAAGATAAAATATTTAAAATAAATATAACCATTTTAGCATATATCTTTTGACGAATTTATTTATAGATATATATTGATTTTATTTTATAATAAAAATATTAATGATAAATATTTATAATGTTTAAAATTAATAAAAAAAGAAATTAAATATTTAATATATATATATATATTAAAATATTTGATAATCTCTAAACTTACATACATGGAGAGTAATAAAATATGAATAATATAATATTTAATCTTATCTAATCTTTACTTTATCGATCGACAAAATGAGTTTGGTCTCATCTTAAATTAAATTAATTAAATTTTAAATATTTTAAATAGTTAAATTATCTTTATCTTTGACACTTTTTTATATCTTATTTATTAAGTTAACTATTATTTTTTAAATTCTTATCTCTTCCATATTTGAATATATAAATTTTTTTATTCATATTTTATCTTCTTTTTTAATTAAATATATATGAAATATCATCAAGGAAAAAGAGAAATGTGTTATTTTATCTTAATAATATCTACATTCTCAACATTAAATTTAATCATTTATTTTGATTAAAAAATTATACATTCTACAAGGAATAAATTAATTATATTAAAATTTATATTATATTTTGATTTATTAATATTATATTTATAATGTCTATAAAATATCGAATTGTAGGTACGACGGGCACAACTAGTTAATCACCATTAGTATATACTAAAGTTGAGGTTAAAATAATATATAAAACGTACTCACAATCAAAAAAAAAAGATATGATTATACCCGATTCCGAGACCATATGCAACTAGGGCCGTTCCTATCAGAACCATACCTACACATTACATGAAAAAACAAAACATGGCCGATACGAATTAAACACTAAAGTGATGAACAAAAGGTCAAAAAGATCTATCATCCTAGGCAACGGTGTCCACAAAATACTGAGAAATATAACACATAATTAATTAATCGCTAACAAGTTTGGAAAAAAGAAAATAAAAAACACAGCTAACATTTTTAGCCAGCTGAGGCCAAAACATGCACCCGATCCTCCTAAAAGACTAGTTGTTTCGCATCTGAAATGACAACCACGCCAACCTATCAGCATCAGATTCAAGAAACATGAACCCTTTCCTTCCTTTGTCATCCAAAATCTTGGATGCAGCAAAACAGAAGAGGTCAGTTCCACGCTCAATTAATCCATTTTCCACCATTCGGTACAGCACAGTGTAAGCGTCCCGGAGTGGCTTATCCTGATCCGCAGAAGATGCACAAACATTTGCAATGAGATCATATGCGCGCCTGACTTCTGCTCTCAGCTCATTAACGGTATCCTGCCAAGAAGCAGCGCCTGGGGACGTCGTTGCCCTCACATATGGTATCTGCTTCGGTGTAGACCCACTAGGTGGACTTGGTGAGGACAAATGTGCCTGCATTGTAGCTGAACTCCCATCCTCACCCCTATTCCTCAACAATCTTACTCCTGCATCAGTGTCGGGTAACTCTTCCATAAAAGGATCAGGTTGAGAATCTGATTGGTGTGGATGGGGATCATAAACGCCCAGGGCAACTGGTGTGAGTGGAGCATCCCCGAATAAACATTCACACAATGATTCCATAGCAGGAGGTACGCCCTTGTCACGGAACCTCTTGAAGTCAGCATTCTCCTGCAGGGTGACAATCCAACACTCAATTCAACCCTAACAGCTAATGATAAGGTTAGCTACGAGAAAATATTAGGGTGAGTCAAGTCCAAGTAGCTCTACATTCATCTTCTATATGCACTCCATTCTAAATCTGTACGGAGTAATACAAATTATAAAAAAATTAGCAGACAGTTCAATACTCAGGCCCAGGGCAAAAACAAAATGGACAAGTTGTAGCTGCACGTTCTTTTGAAGTTGCAATTGTAAGCACTTTTTAACTTCACAGAACTCCCAATTGGCCTTCTTTTTCAGTATCAGACACTTAATATCATCCCCACTGGATCAATGAAACCAAGGAAGAACAAGCAGAGAAACATCAATATAAAAAAAAAAAAAGAACCAGATCGGAAAAGGTCAAACCATTCAAGATTGTAGCTTTGTTTCAATGATCATATGAAATAAGGTTGCACCAATTCCGATACTGAATCAATTCCATCTGATCATATAATGTAGCAGCAATTAAACTCACATAGTTCAATCAAATTTGTAATGGAGTTAAGCATCAGTATGATATTCCACCTGATTAACTAAATTATGCATTTATCTATTCAAACAATAAAGAATTATACATGCCAATTCATAGAGAAAAATAAGTGAAGAAAATAATTTAGTCAAAGAAGACTAGAAGAGCATCATACGAGTCAAATAAGTGTGTCAATAACTGTAAAGGCACAATGTTTGCATCATAATTACCTTGATTTTTTTATCCCACCAAGCCGAGTCAGCCTCAATTTGTCCAGTGACGGGGTTCGACTCCAGGCCATCTTCTGACCCCTTCAACCTTGTCCATAACTGGTAATGTCTTTTCATAATTTCTATTCTGTTGCGAAGAGTACCAACAAGAGCATGTCTCCTCGTGCGTTCCTCAAATTTCTCAGCAATTTCTGGCCACTTGAATTGTTGTTTATGACCATGAGTCGCTTGGAACTCGGCACAAAGTTGAAGCAACACCATTGTCGAGTCTCTATCCCAACTAAAGCTAACAGTTCGGGCTTTCTTGCTTGCTGATGCCCTTGACCTGCTAGGTGATGCCATCTTTCTGCTCAGTGATGCCCTCAACACGGTTAGGTCATTCCATCTTCTTGTTTACTGATGTCATCGAAGAACACTATCTAACACATTCCATCAAAGAAGGGTCAACATCATGCAAGCACACCTACTAAACTACATATCAAAGTCGATAATACCCGGCAACAAAAATTTCTCAAACCCGATTATACTTGATTTTTCCACCCTTATCACTAAGGCAACCAAAATAATATAAAATAGGGAAATTTTACATATTATGTATTATTTTCAACTTAAAACAGCTCACCAGAACCAATAAATTTAGTGTTAGGATCTATTAACACTAGCACGATACTATTCAACAAATAATTAATCTAAAGCTCAAGCTATCCAACTCGAAAAAAGTTCAATCCTATTGAACGACATACATAGATCATAACCAACATGATATATAAGTTACATAAACTGTCTGTAATTATGATACCCTAAATGGTAGAAAACAGCACTTTCCTCACCCTGTCTCTATATAAGTTACATAAACTGTCTGTATTGACGTATTCCTGTTAAAATGTCATATTATTCATTTCAACTCCTCCATCAAGTCACATAGAGAAGGTGGCCATCACTCCTCACTACCTTAAAGATATTTAATTTAATATCTTAACATATATAAAATACATCACTGTTGCAAACTAGCATATGTATACATATAGTGTTGCCTTTCCTTTTCACTACCTTCAGACCTCTTTCATTTTTAAGCTTAACCCACCGCTCTATTTTTCTCCTCCTACCCACCAACATTTTTTTTATCAAGAAACTACAAAGTCAGATCATAAAGAGATTAAAAAAAAAAAAACAATTGAAATGAATATCTGGTGCCATGTTTGTAGCAAAAAGAAGGCATCAGCTTTCTGCTCCGCAGATGAAGCTGCTCTATGTGATAACTGTGATTCAAGAGTCCACCAAGCCAACAAACTTAACTCGCATCCAAACACCAAAGTTTCCCTCTACTTCAACCATCCTCTAAGCACGCTCCTCTATGAGAGATACTGAAACTCATTTTACACTTCTCCCAAATCAAACCCTAAATTCAAAATTTCTCCAAATTAAAACCCTAATATGCTCATGAATCAATTTCAAAACCTAAATTGGAACTAAAACATACAAAATTAGGTTGAATTTGAGAATTTCGCACCTGATGGGTCGGACTCCAATTCGCACCTTGTGTCGCCGGACTCGCACCTTGGGTCGCACCTGATTTGCACCCTCCTCGCCTGACTCGAACTCCGAGCTCACCGGCGTCTGGTTCGGCCCCAACCTCAGCACGGCAGGTCGGCAGGTGTTGGTCTCCTTCCCTCTTGTGTCGCCCTTTTGGTCGAGAGAGAGTGCGCAGTCGAGAGAGACGCTTTTCTATTTTTTTTAATTTTTAACGGAAATTTTAGGAAGTGGATGGAACTTTTGTTTTGGGTGTGTTTAGGCGAGGAAGGTTTAAATAAAACACTTCCTTATTCTATAAAATAAGAATTGTTTAGAGTCGTTGGATTAAGGTGATCCAAGGGTTGATCTTTTATCCCTTTTAGGGGCACGATGGTATTTTGGTAATTTTTCGGAAATTATAAAAGTGCATCGTTATCGTGAAAAAGTGCATTGCTAAATACAAAAAGTGCATTAGTAAACCGAAAAAGTGCAAATAAAAATGAATTCAACAGGGCACGCGCTCCATGTTCAGGTCAGTAAAAGTGCATCGTTATGGTAAAAAAGTGCATTGCGAAATACAAAAAGTGCATTATTAAACCAAAAAAGTGCATCATCCTGAATGTGCAATTAACTCAATTCCGATTGAACTTAATCGCCCAAAATATTTGGGTTTAGTAATGCACTTTTTGTATATCGTAATGCACTTTTTCACCATAACAATGCACTTTTGTAATTTTTGAGAAATTACGAAAATGCCACCACGTCTCTAATTTTCAAGAATATCAGCTCTTGAATCAAAGTGATCCAAGAGCTCTAAACACTCCTTATTTTATAGGATAATGAGTTGTTTTATTTGAACCAAACTCGTGTTTAGGCTACCAAAAGGACATATTTAAAATCAAAATGGTACTAAAAGGAATAATAAATTTTTGTCAACATTAAAAGAAAAAGTCAAAATCTCGAGAACACTAAAATGGATTTTCCTATAGAAAAAGAGAAAACAAAAGGAAGAAAGTTTGTCGGATGTAATTATAACTTGTATTACGTGGAGTGGGAAGCGATAAAGGACCTCCCAACTTTCTAGAGAGAGAGGCTCAACCTTCTCTCTAGAAAGTGGAAGTCTATGTAGGTCGAGAAGCTTATCGATTTCCGATCGAGAAGGTTGTCGATAATTGGTCCCCTAGGTTGAGAAAGTTGTCGTTTTGTTGGTAATTCTCGTTTTGAAAAGACCCTAGTTTTCGCCGAGAATGCATTAGGTCTGTTGTTAAGGCTAAAATATCATGAGGTTGAATCTAAATTTGCTTGTTCTTTTTTTATTCGCTGAAGCCGTCTCCTCCGTTCTCATCTTGTGAGAAACTTTGTAGCTTCGTCAAATTAGCTTTTGCTTCCTCCTTTTCCTTCTGGCTTTTCATGAGAAATTTCAGTAGTCTTGTTAGATTTCTCCGACTCAACATTATAATAGAAAAATCGGATATGAATTTTTATCATGGTTGTTTGGCAAATTCTTCTCCATCCAGGTTGTTATCGACTTATCATCATAGAACGACTCTTGTTTTGCGATTGTGTTTTATTTTCCTCCTCTAGATCGTCATATGCCCATGAGTTTGGTCCGCCTGATTGATCGGCGAACGATGTCGCGTTTACTTCAAGATTTGTCGGCTGACGTGGCTAACTCTCGAGTCTGCGTCCTTTGTTTGATGAGGAGTTCTGCCCACATGTTTTTGGGTTGTTGTGGCTTAATTTCCTTCGTTGGTTTTTGTTGTTTTTTGGTTTTTACATGGGCTTTTGTGGCCTTGGGCTTGGCCCTTAGGTTGGTTTGTTTGTTTTGTCCGGTTTGTTTGTTTTTTTTGTTTTGATGTGTTTGTTTTTGCCCCTTTGAAAGGTTTGTACGTGTTTGACCCATGCACGGTTTGTACAACTTCGAGTTTTGGTTACATGACTGGGTGTGGCTTGTTTTTGATTGGCACAATCGCTAGGACGTTCTTGTGGATACTGAATATTTGTCGTTTTTTACCCGAATGCTAAAGACATTGATCTTTATCCCCTCACTTCCCCACTACCCTTTTTGTTCTATTTCCTTCTTTTGTACTTTCTTTTCGTGTCTTTGTTTTCTTTTTGTATGTTCTAGTCGGTTTTTGACTGCCGTTTTACTCGGCCTATACTGGGCCTGTCCGGTATACCAAAATTTTACTTACTCAAAAAAGGAACTCCTATCTCATGCATGAAAAAAAGGCATTGATCTTCTATTTAAGAACCCTAAATCAAAAAATGGATCGTGAAGAAATAGATAATTCGATCAAAAATTCAAAGCCCTAAATCAGAATATGAATCTATTTCTTTTCAAGAAACCTAAAATTTTGGATAAACTAAACTAGTAAAGTACATATCGAGCGTGTTGTTTGTAAGGAGGGAGTCGGACGGCAAGTGGGTCGTCGTCGACGAAGGAGAAAGCAGAGAGACCCGACCACTAGAGAGAGAATAGGGGAAAGTGAGTGAGACGGGAGCAAACGATTATTGGGTCAAAAGTTTGGATTATGTAGTGTTTATTTCTATTTTTTCGATTCCCTTTCTTTTTACTTTCTATACCATTTTCAAAGGGTTTTTGGTAGAATTTCAAAGTTTTTTTTGATCGGGTAAGAGCTTGGTAATTGAGTCAATGGTACATGAGGGTAAGAGCAAGTTTAACAATTTAATCTGCAATAGAAGGATTTTTTTGTCACAAACCACGTTTTAAAAGGAGTGTTTTTTAACAAACCACCTTATATATAAATAAGTAAAACCACCTTTTATAATGTAATTTGATCAATTGAACCATAAATTTCTATTTTTAGTAAAATTTCATATTTTATTGACCAATATGTCCTTCATCCATATATACTTAATTTTAAAAAATTACAAAATATTCCTAATTTTGTAATATTTTTCCAAAAACCAACATCATGGTATATTTTTAAAAAACTTTTTATATTTTAAAAAACTCACCAAAACGATTTTAAAAGTTGCGATAATTTCATTTAATCAATAAATATTGCTTTTTATGCATCTCTTACTTACTACATTAAATCAATTAAGATGTATTACTAACTTCTTAAAATGATAAAAAGTAATTTATCTTTTTTGAATTAGACGATTTGAGAAATATGTAATAAATTCAGGGTGATTTTGTAAATTAATGAAACATATACTTAAGGACATTTTGGTCCAAATTTATTATAGGTGATTCAACTTAACAAGCTATATTATAAAATGTGGTTTTGTTTAAATAAAATTATAAAAGATGGTTTGTTACAAAACACCTATTTTAAAGGGTAGTTTTTGACAAATAACCCATAAATGAATTTGTATGTCTATATATGTGAGAAATGACATCCTAAAATATGTTTCTAGCATTTCAATTTTCTTCATGTCGTAGTGCTTTGATTAATCTCATGTTACTGCTTTCAATTTCTAGATTGGAGGATTGATCAATCTCCTATTTGCTCGGAGCACATTCTCACAACTTCACCATTATCATTTCTAATGACGAATCCAATATTGGTTTTTTCATCTAATTTCTTTGATGCATCTGCATTTAGTTTAAAGGGATTTTTCTTTTGGTACCCTCTTGGGTTTTGCCTTTTTCCTTTTGGTACCCAAAAAAATAGTTATTCCTTTTGGTACCCTTAAGATTTTTAAAATTTTCCTTTCCGTAGCTAAAACTTACCATTTTCCCGTTTCCATCCAAATTCCGTCCAAAAAAAAACCTAAAATTCTTATTAAAAAATGGTGAGTTGGCAAAGTCATTTACACTCTCGTGAAACTTGCTTCGTGAAACACTGGTGAAACGATTATAGAAGTGGACGACTCTCGCTCAAGAGAGAAGCGGAGGTGACGAGCACAAGAGGAGCGACGGCGCACAAGGACGCCGACCGGTGAGGGTGAGGCCGAGGCCGAGAACCACAAGGTCTGACTGCTCGGATTCTGATTCCGACGAGGAGGGTGCAAAAATCAGGGCTTATCAAGTGCGAAAATCAGGTACGAAATCCCTAATTTCCTATGTTCTATTTTCGATTTGGGTTTCGAATCTGATATATTAGGGCTTTGATTTGGGGGACCTTTGAATTTAGGGTTTTGATTTGGGGGAAAGGGAAAATTAGGGCTTTAGGGTTTTAATTACCGATACTCTCTTTGGCTAATCTGATTGAGCAAACAATTGGCATGAATCTGCAATGTATATCGCTGATTTGAGAAATTAGGTAAAATTAGGGCTTTAAGATTATAAAGGTTGATACTTGTTAGATTAGTGGAGGTTAATCTGATTCGAGTAAAAAACCAGTCTACCTAAATATATGAAATTCTAAAATGCTTATAATTTGAGTAAAAAAACGATAAATGAGGATGCTTATAATTTGAGTAAAAACAGTAATTGAGGATGCTTATAATTTGAGTAAAAACAGTGAGGATGCTTATGATATGATTTTATTGTTAAGTTTTAATGAATGCAGAATGGAAGACAAAATAATGTTAAGAATGCGTCACAAGTTGGATCAATACTTGGATATTGTGGTTGATGACCCAGATAAGTGTAATATATTGGATGTGTTTATTGAATTGTTGGAAGGTGCTGCAAAAAAAAGGGATTTGTCTGCAAGAAAACCCAACTTTGTGGTATGCTCATGAATCTAAAAGTCACAAGTTGGAACGGGACGAAAATCTCTTGGATATGCTTAGATTACTTCATGGCAAGAAGTTGATTAAAATTGCAGTTGGTTCTATGGATTTCCCATGTGAAAATTTGGTATTGGCAAGGGGATTGATTGAATCAAAGATGTCTTCAGGGGATACAAGCCTTCCATCTTCCCATCATACTATTCCATCCACAGGATTTATGGGTGAAACACAATCACAACCTAATAGTCAGCCACCTAGGAAAGCAGTATCTTTTGATGTCCCAGTATATGACCTGCCCAACCATGGTACAACTGCCCCTTCAAGACCAAATGATGCATCCGTTTGTTTGCTTAAAAAAAAAATTCCAGCCACCTTTGCAAGAAGAAAAGGAATCTACGTTCTAAAGGGAAAGACCTCCTCGTCTAACAATGAGCTAACTTTTGGTAGCCTTAGCCGAACACGAGGGATGTTGCATACTAATGACAAAATGGGAGATGATATTGATCTTATTGCCGGATTTGATAGTGAAGATGATGATTATGTACCATCAGACAACACAACAGAGGAGGTGGTTGATCATCTTGAGAATTTAGGGAATGATGATTAATTAGTTGAAGAAGGTGACACTTGGCTAGTTAATGTTGAAGACGGATATGATCCTGAAAGATCCAATGAATGGAAATTTGATAAAGAGAATTATTTTGATAGATTATATGAGAATGGTGAGTTTTATGTTGATAATCGATTTGGAGACATTGTGTTGAGACAATGGATGATTTTCTGTGATAAGGATCACTTTACAAGTGTCTTGATGGAGTTTTGTATTCAAGAAGGATTTTCCACCATCACTACAAAATCTGACATGAGTAGACTTACATCTACATGTGCTTCTACAGGTTGTGAATGGAGGATGCATGCATCTAGATTTCCAGATGGACACACTTGGGCTATTAAGTCTTTATCGAGTGCTCATACTTGCTCAAGATTGTTCAAGTACAATCCTATGGCCACTGTAAGTTGGGCAGTAGGGAAGTTACTGGAAGATTTTAGATCAAATAGAAACTTGTCAGGAAAAGTCATAAATTACAGAAAGAAGTTTGCATTGATGAAGCTTGATGGAGACCATGACACTTCATATTCTAAATTGTCGCCTTATTGTGAGGTTCTGAAAGGTACTAATCCTGGTTGTAAAGCTCACTGTGCTTGGAGAGTGGCTAAGGAGCTTCCCGAGAAGCCCATTCAATTTAAGAGCATATTTGTGTCCTTTCATCCAATGATTGAGGGTTTTCGGGGATGTAGAGCACTGATTGGTATAGATGGAGCCCATTTGAAAGGAAATTATGGTGGAGTATTGTTGTCTTTCAGTTGCTTTGGATGGGAACAATGAAATTTCCCCCCTTGCTTATGGTATTTATGACAATGAAAGTAAGAGCACGTGCTCATCATTTTTGTTTCACTTGAAATTAATGATATCTTAAAAGATGATGCGAGAAGCAATTTGATAGTTGTGTCCGATAGGCAAAAGGTAGTTGAATATTCTGATTTTACTTATTAAATTTGAGGTTTTATTACATATTTCGTATTTTTTATTAATTTCATGTATTTATGTGAAGGGTATTGAAGGTGTTTTAGATGATATTTGGCCCACTGTCGCTAGGAGATATTGCTGCAGACACTTGTGCGCGAACTTCAAGAAGGTTTATCCAAGAAAGCTAATGCACCAGTTATTTTGGGGAGTTTGTGACGCATATTCTGATTTTTGCTACAAGAAGGCAATAGAGAAGTTGGAAAAATTTATCGGTTTGGGCTGTTGTGAAGTGGTTGCATGAGACAAAACACATTGAACGACGGGCAAGGCACAAATTTGACCCGACACTGTGTTCTGATGAAAATACAAGCAACTTTGCAAAGTCTTTTAATTCTACGATTGGAGTGGATAGGGAAAGCCCAATATCGAGTCTTCTAGAAGGTATTGTTGTTCTAGTCTTTCAATTTAAGAGATCAGTTTTTATACTATCATGTGGCAATTACATCTTTTTTACTTGTTTATTATATAGGTATTAGGCGAACACACATGGTTAGGTATGTCGGGAGACAAGAAAATGCTCAAAATATGTCACTTGATGGAATTACACCCAATATTGTCGAAAAATTGAATCATAACAAAAGACAATCGCGTAGTATGAAGGTATGTTCATCTGAATCTGAATTTCTGTAATCTGTATTTCTGAATTTCAAAGTTGAATTTCTGTAATCTGTAATCTCTGAGTTTTAGATGCTGAATTTCTGTAATCTGTATTTCTGAATTTCAAAATTGAATTTCTGTAATCTGTAATATCTGATTAGATGTTGAATCTGTAATCTGCAATTTAAGATGCTAAATCTGTAAATTGAAAATTCAGCTTCTGTTGTTTGTAAACTGAAAAATCAGTTTCTGTAATCTGATTTGAATATTCAGCTTTTGTAATGTAATCTGATTGTGTAAGTTGATTCTATAACTAAAAATTCATCTTATGTATTTGAAAAATTCAGCCTCTATATATGTAAGTTGAATCTGGATAATGCTCAAGTTTTCTTGGTGTATTTTTGACAGGTCTTGAAAGCATCATAAACGGAATGTGAGGTTAAGGATGAGTTTTCTTACTTGCATGTCAATCTCACAACTCGGACTTGTACTTGTGGAGTGTGTCAGATTTCCGGGATCCCGTGCAAACACGCTGTTAGGGCAATTAAAGAATTGAGGACATGAGTGCCCTTAGAAGAGTACGTTTCTGGATGGTTTTCTAAACAAGCATACAAGATTGCTTATCAAGCTAATTTTCACCCAGTACCCGATGAAGAACAATGGCTTGCTTATGATTTGCCCAAGATCAACCCTCCAACCATGAAAAGGGGCATAGGTAGGCCATCGAGGAACCGAAGAAGAGAAGAGGGTGAAGTGCAAAAAGGAAAGAGGTCCGACATAGTGCGTTGTGGAAAATGCAAGGTATAAATGTTAGTTTTCCTTATTTCCTTATGCATATGATAGTTTCTAACGTCCATAAATTATGATTTTAAGGCATTCGGTCATAATGCGAAGACATGTAAAGGTGGAATGACCGCGAGAGAGCTTAAAGAAAAAGGAGTCCATGTTGAACAAAGCCAAAGGCAGCGTAAAAGGAAAGTGCAACTCGAGCAGTCAGAACTTGAAGGCGATGTTATGGGATCAGCACCATGGCAATCTTCCTAGAGTTTGTTGGTAGAAAAAACAGCTTAGATTAATATAGCTAGCCTGCACACTTGCACCTTTATTTTTTGTTAGAATTTGGTGACATGGTGGGTGGTTCTTAAGTCTGAATTTTGTTGATGTTGTTGCATTTTGGTGAGTCCTTGGAAATGCTGTTGCAAATGAGTTCTTGATGTTTTTGCTTATACACTCTTGATGTTGTTGCTTATACAGCTTAAATCTTGATGTTGTTGCATTTTCTGAATAAGATTATAAGAGTGTGTGCTTACTTTAGCAGAGAATTTCAAATGAGTTCAAATATAAATTTCATATAAAAATGAGCTTTACTTTTGTGTGTGGTGCAAAGGCAGAAGATCAAGCTCCAATCTGTAATAAAGTTCATATTATGATCATTTACTTGAGATCATGCGTAAACACGTATTTTAGTTTGATGAAATGGCTAAAAATGTATACTAGACCTCCTAACACAGAGCGTAATGCATCTTATCAAGAATACCAATTTCAAGGTTCCAACATCATACGGAGTACAATAATAAGTAACGCCCATGAATTAAACTCGTGACTTAGAAGCTAGCAATAATTATACAATTATGAACTTGTGCTTAAAATGGAAGAGAATCTGGATGACACAGACACAAAGAAGGCTAGTCACTCCAGAGCTTTATCTTTTGGCACAAGATTGCAATATTACATGATACCAACGGACACAAATTCAAGAACCAAACAGGCAAAATATATGCCTTAATTGAGCCCATACAACAAAAGCATATTCAAAGCTGATCAAAATGATACCCATCCCACTTAAACTAATCACTACATAAAGGACACCAGGTAGCTGCATTCTTTCATGATTAAGTACTCCAAGTACATAATAAGGTTCTTAATTAACTAAGTACAAACTTGTTCATAATCATTTGTTTAGCATAATTACTAACATGACCAAGTACATAATACATGCCACTTTCACAACACCTTGAACAAATGAAACAAGCTCCTTAATGCCATTATTCAATTCCACGAGCTTCTTAATGACATCTATATCACTTTGAGAAGCCGAACCAGCATCATTTAGAGACGAACTTTGAATCCAATGCTCGTCATCCAACCATCGAAAGAAATTACACTCATCGCATTTGTAGTACAACCTATTCAGGTTTTGCGATGACTTGGATATCCTAATGGCAACTCTTTTTGGTGGTCGACAATTACAATATTGATTTCTAGCTCTTTGCCATGATGAATATGTTGATGATGAACCACGGGAATCCATGTCTTCAATCCTACAAACAACATCACTTAAGAGATAGAAATAGCCAACAAATACTAAAAATTGCACACATAAGCCATTATACATACAACCATTATTGTTGAGTCTTACAGTTTGATAGAAAGAATCAAGATAGATCAGAGAAAGAAAGAATTGAGAGAGAGATAACTAAACAAATCAGCCATTATACATACAACCATTATTTCCATTAACTAAACAAATCAACCACAGTAGTGCTTCAAAGAGCAACAAATACATACAATAAGCAACAAAGCAGTCTCAGCCACAATACTCATCTTACTGTGTCCAATGCCTCTAGGTTATCGCTGAATATCTTCAGAAAATAGACTCAAAATCTGATTGTGCTAAGAGGGATTGGGTTGCTATCTATGATGAGTGCGCTAGTGTTCTGTATCAGGTAAAAAATCGTATGTTCTAAATGTAATATTAAGGCTCTGTAACAATGAACCCTAATTTCACAACAAGCAACAATGAACCCTAATTTCTCCTACCCTAAACCCAATTTCGAAATTCAAGCCCTAATTTCACACATACAAGAAGATAATTGGGTTAGATTTTAGAAAATCATACTTGTTCTTAACTGAATCATCGACCTAGTCACCCGCAGCTAGCTTCCTCGTCGATCGCTGAGTTCCGCACCCTTCGACCTCACGGACGGCCTCGCCCGCAACCAGCTTCCTCGTCGATCGTCGCCCACGGCTAGCCTCGCCGATCGTCTCTGAGCAAGTCTCCGGCGTCCCGTCTCCGGCGTCCCCTTCTCTCGAGCGTCGTCCTTCTCTCGAGCGCAAGCATCGTCCCCTTTCACGTAAAGTTAACTCAACAAATTAATAAACGAGAGTGTAAATGACTATGCCAACTCACTGTTTTTTAATAAGAATTTTAGGTTTTTCTTCTTTTTTTATATTTTTTGGACGAAATTTGGATGGAAACGGGAAAATGGTAAGTTTTGGCTACGGAAAGGAAAGTTTTAAAACCTTAGGGGTATCAAAAGGAATAACTTTTTTTTGGGCACCAAAAGGAAAAGGCAAAACCCCATGGGTACCAAAAGAAAAATCCCTAGTTTAAACCATCCTTATCATGGTTTATTTATATCTATCATGTTGTCTATTACCTCTTGAAATGCTCCTCATGTCATGGTTTTCAGTTTTATGTGTTCTTGGTGGGCCCTCTCCAAGTTTTTCCGCAGTTTGAGATTAAAAGTATAAAGGTCCAGAATGACATTTTGTTCATCAAAAACTGTTTTGTTTCTATTGTACCATATTGATCACCATAGCGTCATTATTTTGGCTACATCCTTTTTTGTCCATTTTCATGGAGTTTGTATAAAATTTTCCTTATTCGTTCATTTTGAGTGTCCATGACAATTATCATTCTTTAGTAATTTTCATAAATACGGAACATTATCTGTGTTGTATATGGGCAGTGTTGAAATTTCGAGTATATAAATGGAATAGCGTTTTGCATAAACAAGTTGAAGTAAAAGTCGGCCCTTGTATGACAAGGCAGTTTGAGTAGACCCCGAAAGGTAATCTCGTGAGTAGGTCCCGAAGGGTAGTCTTGTTTGGGTGTAGACCGTAAAGGTAATCACCACCGACCCATTAAAACATTTTATTAAGATGTCTTGGATAAAGGCTACGAGTCACCCGATTAGATCGAATTTTCCTTCAACGAATATTGACTCTTTCCATGCCAAGGGATACCGCAACATTTTTGTGAGATAAAACTTACCAAATGACAATAGAGATGTTGGCAAGACAACTCTATCAAGATTAAACGCACCTTGTTCGAGTCCCACGATTCTTCTTCCTCCTTGACTTGGACGAAGTCGTTTTCCCATGATCCTTGTGGTTCTTCCTTCACTTGGACGAGACCATCACGCCATGGAACTTGAGGTTCCTCCTTCACTTGCACTCGTGAAAGACCTTCCATGATATCATACAAATGTGTTTTTTTTCCAATGTAACCATAGTCTTCACCGACTATTGATGTAAATTGGCAACGATCTTTGTCTTGTTGTATGTCTCCAATGGACGACCAACAACCCTTCAAATAGGCGTCCCAAAATTGTCCAAAAAACCACCCAAGAGAAGTTACAAAAGTCGGTTACGAAGTTGAGAGGTTGAGAGAGAATCTAGGGAAGTTGTAACCAACTTCAACCTTATCCAAACTCTCTCTTTCCTTGTCATCATAGACGTCCAAAACAGCCCATAAATGAGTCTATTGTGCAGTCCAAAATCTAGCCCAAAAAGCCCATAGAAACGACCCAAAACTCTTCTTGAAAATCCAATCCAAAAGGCCATAAACAAAGCCCAAAATGGCAAAGCATGTGGCCCATGTTCTATCCCATATGTGCGGCCCATCAATGCCCAATGGCATGCCCCATGGGCCGGCCCACCATGGCCCATAGCAAGCTAGCATAGCTAGGTACCTAGCTAGGTCACTTACGTAGTTTAGTTGGCCCTTAGCTAGTTGAGCTGGCTTGAGCTGCGTTTTAACTTGTTGGGATGACTTACAAGCTATTTGAGCTAACCTTAGCTAGTTTGAGCTTCTTTGAGCTAAATCCTAGCTATAAGAGCTTCCTACGAAGCTAGTTCTTTAAGTCAAGAGCTTAGTTAAGCTTCTAGAGCTAACTTTAAACTAGTTTGAAGCTTCAAAACTCATTTCTTTCATTCATAACTATGTGCCAAGCTATTCTCATGCTTTGGTCTTTGTATAACACATTCACCAAGCTTAGAGAAGCTTCCAAACATTCATATAAACTTGCACAAAGTTATAAAACTCTCATTCTTTACTCAAAACCAAACCTTAGCTCAAAATGCATGCACTCGGCGCCTTGTGCCTAAACCCTAGGCGCGCCGCAAGCACCGTGCACACCTCCTAGACGCGCCGCCAAACCTTAGCACGCACGGATGTGCCATTGCCATGGCATAGGCGCGCCCCAACCAGCTTCGCATGCAACATACGAGCAAGCATCGGCACACCTTGCCCTTGCACCGTGCAAGAGCCGTGCAAGCACGCACCCCGTGCACCGGTGCGTTTCCGCCGAGTGCCGATGCCTTGTGCCGCATCCTAGCGATGTACGTGACCTAGGCGCGCCCTTATCATGCGCCGTTGCGCATGAGGTTTCGTGCCTCGGTGTCGGTGTGTATCTCTTGGATACTTTTCTTTTCTATGACCACTTTAGTTCTCTTTATCATATCATGGCAAGTCACATAGTCAAATTTCTCAATTGACTTTTCTTTGTGACTTTATTTCCTCATCATGCTTACAATGGGATTGATGACTTTTCACAAATCACCAACATGCAGTATAAGAACAAATGGACATCGTCTTCCCATTATGTGAGCAAAATGGACAGTCTTGTGTAACAGGGATCTTATTCCTTGACAGTCTCATTTTTGTTGGTAGTCCATCAAAGCATGATCTCTTTATTTTGACTTTTGTTGGTATATTTATGGCCCAAATCCAATTCCAATTTTTTGTTTCCAAATTCTATTGTTTTGTTATGAGTTTAATTGTTGATTTCATTGTAAACCATCCATTTGTGCTTGACCACCAATAAAAGAGATCGTGTATACAATTTTTCGGAATGGTTATATTATGGATGTTTGTGATCCAAGTTCCAGGTAAGACACCTCTAAGTTTCATTATGTTCCATTATTTCTCCGAAGTAAAATAGTCAGCAACTCTCTCATTCGGGTTTGTTATCGGGGGAATACTCATCCCATTTTGTAGTTAAAAATTTTGTATCAAAGGATCCTTTTAGAAACGCATATTTTTCATTTCCCGGTTGCCTCCTTTGTAGAAGTTGTCTCTTATTCCCACGAGGTTCCTCCATTGTCATGAACACTTTCTTCTAAGGATGTAGTTGAGGACATGTTTACCTCATAAGTATTTTTCATTCATAACGCGAACCTAAATGTTTTTCGGTTCATCCATGATTTTCCATAGTAGCTTTATTTGTAGGGCTTGGTTCATTTATTTGATTTTCTTATTCCAAGACCACCATCCTTCCACACTCTACACACCTTGTCCTATCTAATAAGCGTGATATGTTTTTGGTCTTTATTCCAAAGGAAATTTTTGATAATTTTGTCTAGGTTTGTTGTGACATAGTTAGATAGAATAAAGCTTTGTAATAAGTGTAATGGTTTGTGAATTCTGTAATTCCGATTATACTTCTGTAATTTTTTTTTTCCTCTTGCAAAACATAATTTTAATTATTAGTTTACAAGATGCTACTCTGCTAGTCGACTAATCTTGCTCAATTAACCTTGCTTTAGCCACTTAGAAAAATCCGTCGTCTCCTACCGCTAATTTCCCCCTTTGTTACTTTCTTCTTCCCATTAGTTTATTAAATAGGTGAATTCTATAGAATTGTTTTTGTGTCAAAAGTCATTTTTATTCATTCTTTTTAAAATCAACATCATATCTAATGTGAAAATGAAGATCTTTTAACTAGATAAAACATATTTTATTAAAAAGAATATTTAAAATTCTTAGTATGAAAATAAATCTTAAATAATTTATATGAAAATATATTCTAAATTATTTTAATAAAGTTTTTATAGAAATAGTTGAGTTTATAAATAAAATATATATTTTTATCTTACTAATGTTACGAGAAATTTTATTGCTCTAATTTAGTATATAGTTTGGTTTAAATTTCTCTCTATATATAACATGAAATATTACGAATTATACAACCATCACACTTTATAGTAACGGTCTTAAACTAACTAGTTGTCCCCGTCGTGCCATGCACGACTATGACTCGATATTTTTTAGACATACTTTAAAAAAGATATTAATAATAAAAATTTAATGTAAGTAATTTGTTGCCCGTAAGATGTATAAAAATTATTTTGTTTTTTAAAATCAAATAAAACAAATTAAATTTAGATTATTAAGTTTAAAATTGAGAATAAACATAGATTATTAAGATAAAATAATCTACATTGCTCATTTTCCTTGACAATATTTCATAAATAGGTTTAATTTAAAAGAAGGAGATAAAATATGAAGAAAATAAAACAAAAAAAGATATATTTTGAAAATATAGAAGAGATGAGATTTTGAAAAATAATAATTAATTTAATAATAATATATGTAATTGAGTATATTTATCTTTTAATATAAGAGAGAGAAAGAAACAACTAAAATATTAAAAAGATTAAGCATATATATTTTGTTGGCTTATAAGGAAAAAAATCAAGCATTAGTTAAATTTTTTTAGTTAAGATATTATCTCCTACCAAAAATTAAGATATTATCTAAATTTGAGAAATAAATAAAATTTAATTAAGTGGAAAAAATTTGTTGTGGAATATGAAGTGGAAAGAATGATTAATATATAATTTTTATGGAGCAAGGATTAAATGACATGTGGCAAAATCCAATGTGGATTAATAATAGGATGACATGTGTCAAAAACTAAGGTGACGCAATGTGGTAGCACCAAACCTTATTGCTTATATATATATATATATGTAGTAGATTGTCATAACTACTTAAAAGTTATCCTCAAGGCCACACAAATGTCATAGTATTTATTACAAATTTATGTATAATATAAATTTCGGTGATAAAAATAAAAAAAATAACTTAAAAGTTATCCTCAAAGTCACATAAATGTTATAGTATTTATTACAAATTTATGTATAATATAAATTTCGGTGATAAAAATTCAAAAAATTAATCTATAGCATAGTGGTAATGGTGCTTCTTAATAACCCATAGGTCTTAAGTTCAAATCTTCTTGAGAGCATTTTATTTTGCCAAATTATTTTCTTACTTCTAGAAATTTATTATATTATATTTTAGAAGGTTTGAACTTAAGATCTATGGGTTAAATTTAGAAGGTTGTGCTCAATAATGGTCAATCTTAATTTTATAACTTTTGGTATTACACACAAAATATGACATCAACCTTTGGTATTTTACACAAAGCATAATATCAACCTTTGACATTACACCATTAATTTAACAACCATTGATATTAAACACAATGATAACATCAAACTTTTGGTATTACATTAGTAATTTAAAATCATTAAATTATAACTTTTGAGATTATAAATAAAAGTAAAAAAGATAAGACAACCATTGACATTAAAAACAAAAGATAAGTTCTAAGTTAATGTATAATTTTGTATGTTCTACTCTTTTCTCATTATAAGTCTTTCACTTTTTACATATGTATTTCATTCACTATTACGCAAAAAAAAAAAGACAACCCAATTTGCAAGAAAAGAACGAACAATACAAGATTTTGCTCGAGAGGATATTGCGGAAAAATAGTAGAAGTTAAATAAAAACATTTTACATACCATACACAAAATAATATTATTTCGTTCAAGTTAAAATTTTCACGATTTATTTTTATTTAATCTTTTTATATGATAATATTTAGATTGTAGTCAATACATGTTACAATTACCTTATGATTACTAAAAATATATTCATTTTTCAAATAATAAACCATAAATTTGCCGCATCCAACGGACGGGTTAAACATTCTAGTATTGACAATATTTATGCTCTAAGTTCATTCATTTGTATATAATCAGATCTAAGTTCATTCATCTACTCTAATACATTATAAAGCAGAAACCAAGTCTGTGTAAAAATTTGTGCCACGTGGCAAAACCTGAATAAAATAATGGACAAACTTTTTTCAATATAAAAAACTAAATAATAATTCTAGAAATCTTTATCTTAACACTTCATAAAATAGATAATGGATAGATACCATATTATATGTGTAGTTTGTTTCATATAGTACCTATCACATTAAAAATAAAAAAAATTAATATGCACATATTTAAAAAAAAACAATAAACACTACTTAAAAAGGCATTTATAAGGATTGAAGTTTTTTAAGGGTAAGATTTTAGATGTTATAAAAATAGATAATGTATATATTTATTGATACCGATAAGCAATATTATATATTGTATCTTAAAATTATGCTAAAATATTTTTATCGGATTATTGAAAAAAAGTTACCGATATAAATTTTTATCTATATCTACGCTAATAAATTATAAAATAAAAATAAATTATCTATAAAATTTGCGCTATGGCACTTTAAGAACCAATCACTTCTTTCAATTTTTTTATTTATTTTTATTTATTATACTTAAAAGTGAATATAGAAGGTTTGATATAAAAAAATATTTACCATATTTATTTCTTTTTAAGATTAGAAAACAAAAAAATCATTAAATTTTATATAAATATCATTAATAATTATAATAATAGAATAATTATTATAATATACATTACCTTTGTTTTTTCGCTTTAATTTATTATAATGCGTTACATAGCATAATTTTTAAAACTACGCGAAAATCTACGGGAAATTTTCTTTTATATTAATTTTATACATAATAAATTTTCTTTTATCTTTTATCAAATCTTGGACTCCAAGTAAATTTTTTAACTATATGTTGATATTTTGCAATATAATAAATTATCTATAACTATATATTAAATATATACCTTTTCGAGCCACTAGATGATTCTGGCCCCACCTCATATTTAAAAAAATATAATATCAATTTTATTATTTTAACTTCTTTCTATTAAATTCTTTTTTAACTATTTAAATTTATCCCTAACATCAAACAAATATATCTATTTAGTATAACAAGATCTTTTGAAATCTTTCTTATACAAGTATTTAAAATTAAAGATTAAATTTTTTAAATATTTTAAAATAAATATAAATCTCTTAGAATATATATTTTGATGAATTTATTTATAGATATATATTGATTTTTTTATAATAAAAAATTCAGGATAAATATTTATAATGTTTAAAATTAATAAAAATTGACAATAAAATATTTAATAGATATATTGAAATATTTGATAATCTCTAAATTTACGTACATGGAAAGTAATAAAATTTGAATAATATAATATTTTATCTTATCTAATCTTTACTTTATCGAACCAAAAAATTAGTTTGGTCCCATCTTAAATTAAATTAATTAAATTATAAATATTTTATATAATTAAATTATCTTTGTCTTTCATACTTTATTATATCTTATTTATTAAGTTAACTATTAGTTTTAAAATTCTTCTCTCTTCCATATATGAATATATAAATTTTTTATTCATATTTTTATCTTCTTTTTCTAATTAAATATTTATGAAATATCATCAAGGAAAAGGAGAAATATAATTATTTTATCTTAATAATATATCTTCATTCTCAACATTAAATTTAATCATTTATATTGATTAACAAAATTATACATTCAAAAAACAATAAATTACTTATATTATATTTTTATTTAATAATATCCTATTTATAATGTCTATAAAATACCGAATAATAGTCATACATGGTACGACGGGTACAACTAGTTTGTATATAATCAGATCTAAGTTCATTCATTTGTCAATAAATAGGTCCAAGTTTATTCGATTGTAATTTTTTTTGTCTAGCGGGCCGATTTAAAGCTTGTCCTTTTTCTTTTTTATTTATCCAGCAGGCCGTCTGTAAACAGGCCCAAGTTCATTCAACTGATTTGTCTATTTGTTTTAGGAAAGTTGATTCATCTGAGAATCAGGGAGGAACGACGGACTCTGGAGAAAGAATTCTTCACCGCCGGCATATCTTCTCTGCCTCGTCAAAGTCTACAAATTTCGTCTCCAAAATTGATCGGTTTGAACATATCTTTCTCAATTGAATTTTGTTTTTAATGTTTTTATGTCTAACTGGGGCTCTTATTTCTCAATTGAGGAAGATCCAAATTTTCATTGTTTTTGTGACGCTGGCTGAGAACTCCCGGCCGCCGGTGGGGGCGGCCGCCCCCACGCTCCCCTACCTGCCCTCCGCCAATGGGGTCAATGTTTAGCTTTTACTTAGCCACAGACTGAACTCTTCAAAAACTCGGAGTCTATAGCTTATGCTTTAAAATTAATCATGATTTAGCAAATTACACCGCAATCAATGTATAATTTTTTTTGTACTAGGACTGTCCAAAGTCCGCCCCCTTCCGGAATATCCTGGATCAGTCGGCCGATTATTTATAAATCCTGAATGCATGTTGTCTCTCATATTTGATGTGCCACTTTATTATATAGGTCTCCCTCCCTCCTTTTCATATTTGATGCGCCATTGTATTTCCTGGTTTGTCATTTATTTGCAAGAATTATATATGTATCTATTACTTAAAAAAAAAAATAAGTACATGTTTACATTCTTTCATTTCCAACCATTTTTATGTTTTCGTTGATATTGCTGTTGTGAAAATTATGTATGCCTTGGAAGAGAATCTTGGTTGATGTAGCTAGGCATTTTTACTCGCTTCTGTTTCCGTTCCTGTGTAAATAGGTTTTCCAAGCCTATTTTTGCATTAGTGATGTATGATTTCGCTTGCTTATCTTCCCATGTCACCCCTTTTGGGTTTCATTGTTTTGTTGATTGCTTATGTCTGTCTTTTTCTGTGTCAAAAGATTGAGCTACCTGTGCTTAGATGCTTAATATGTGATTCTGGTTGGATTTATAAGGATTAATCTTCCATTTAGGATTTTAGTTGTTTTTTTTTTACTGAAGTGCGGTGACGGTATTTGGGATATTTGAGACTTTCATGGACAATCTTTGCAATCACTACATTTACATTTGCATATTTGGTTTCTGCATCAATTGTCAGGAGCTTTGTCCTCTCCTTGTATTGTAGAGGAAACTGACCTTCCTTCAGTAGGGCGAAGCTTGATCCGCCGTCTGTCTCCTCCACAACAACACCTCATCTGCGGTTGTTGCCTTTGATCACAAAAGGTCTACGTTTGATCGAGTGTTCAACCCAGAGGTGAAAAAAATGGCGGATCGGCAAGAGGTTGTAAAGAGAGCCAAGTATAAAAACCATATGAAGGCACCCGGCGTCCCTGGTGTCTTGAAACTAGTGAGGATTTCAAAATACCTTAAATTCCTGGCATTGTGAATTGCTATTTGGTGTTTCTGTTTTGTATATGGTGCCCCTAAAGTTGACCAAAACAAGAAATGATTGTCAACAGACTGAAGAGAAATTCGAGTTTGTGCCTAATGATCCTTCTGTGTCTGAGAAGCTCCAAGTTGGGTTTAGAACAATTAAAGGTGTGCCAACCCTCCCTTAGTTTATTTGTTTTGACCTGATTTCTGGTGATATAATCTTCTATCAACAACAACAACAACAACAACAACAATTCAGACGTGATAATCTAATAATAGGGATACATATAGAACAGGTATTAGAAAAGTATTGCATTATCTTGTTTGGTTCTGAGAGCTTTTGTAAGAGGTTGCTATACTGGATATTTTTTGTGTGCTACTAACTGCATGTGCTTAGACATGAGACGGAGGCTGTAGGTGCAAATCTTGTGTTTGGTTTGTTTAGGACATTTTATATTTTGCTTTTCAGCATCTGTAGAAACTTCTCCGAAATGGGAATGCCTTCCTCTTTTTCTTCCCTTTCATTCTTCCTGAATTTCTCTAGAACATTGTGTAGCTTTTGCCTTTTGTGGGTGCTGATGCTTTCTGGGGTATTGTAAACATTCTGCATTTTGTAATCATTTTGGTGGCAATATGTATCATTTTGTCATGAACGCAGGCCACAGATCTTCCAAGGAGGATCCAAAGAAACAGGCAATGTTGAATCTCATACCAGACTCTGAAACTAAGGTCTTTGCCCCCTTCTACTTTTCTGTTTGTATCATATTTTAGCACCTTTTTTCCACACTGGTGGCAGTGTTGTTAATGTAAATTACACTAGTGGTGCATTTGTGGGAGGATTTTTCAATATTGTGGATTTCCATCTCTAACTTTGATGGTCCTACATATTTCCTTTTCTGAACCTTGGGGGTTTAACTTTCACTTGTTGCAGGGTGGTGGTTACTATTTTGAGTTTGAGAAGTACTCAGATAGGGATGTTTGTCGTGAATTTGTAGGTATGCATTTGTTTTATGGTTATATTGACTTGGAGTATAGCCTGTATCTTAAATCTTGACTGCGACACTGTGCATGAAATATTACATGTGCAACATTAGTTTTTGATTAATGATGTTATTTTAGAATTTACTAATAATGTTGGTTGAAGTTTTTACCCATAATATGTTAGAAGGAAGATGTGGTAACAACTTATTTGTAATGACCGAATTCCAAAATCTTATTGTCAATTGACACCATCAATATTTCTATCTTCTTTCCACACGTGGACATTTTCTAATGCAAATTCCAGTTTTTGTTTCTCTTGGAAATGTTTCGGTCACTGGGTTTCTGAGTGGAATTTAACATTGATAACTGATGGGAGTATGGACACTGTTTGAAAATGCAAGGCGATGGCCCCCTAAGGTGCAACTCTAAGGTGTAGGCGATCACCTTTAAGTTAAAGGGGCCGGGAAATAACAAGTATCCATATAAAGGTTAAGTAAGATCATTTCATGAAAATTTTGAGCATAAAAACATGTTTTTGAACCAAAAAAACCAAATTTTATTCATTTTATTGTATTAAAACCAAATTTAAAACAATGTAATAATCTAGTATGAAATCCAAGGTTAAAGAGAGCAAAACAAACTAATAAACTCAAGTTTTTTTTTCTCAACAAAAAATACGAAAACTAAGTTATCGTGAATAGTTAGGGAGTGGATCAATCAAACCGATCAAAATATTCATCATCAAGGCAGCAGCACTTGTACTTGAACTCAATAAGAAAGCAAGAGCAGGAGAGAAAGAGAGAAAACAAGAGCAAAAGAGGAGAGAACTCGTATGAAATATGAACTATGAAAGGAGAGAAGACCTTCTCATGTAAAATATAAACTAAAGGAGAGAATATTACTCTGCAGTCAAATGAAAATAAGTTGGGAAGGCTGATTATATAGAGGCAATGGAATCAAAAAGATTTCTTGGGAATATATACTAGCATTAAAAAGATAACTTGGAAAAATAATAAGGAAATAAATATTTACAATAGAAAGTGGATTATTTAATATACTTTGAAAAGATAACAAAAAAAAAAAGAAAAAAAAGAGTCTACATGGAAAATGATGGAACATGGCTTTAAAAACAAGGTGGGCTGGACAAGGTGAGGTGCCTGGCGCCTGGGCACGCCTAGCCATCGCCTATTCATGGCAGCCACGCCTGAGGCTAGGCAGGCGATGGCTCAGCTCAGGCGTGCCTAGGTGCGCCTACACCTTGCCTTTTCAAACACTGCATATGGGTATATTATTTTTGATTGTTGGTCTTTGTAGTTAATGTAAATATCATTGTGTGCTAAATGCCCTTGATTTGCTTGGCATTCTGTGAATTACCATGCTATCATTTCCAGAATAATAGTGTAGACGGTTTTAAATATATATCTTTGGACAATGGCTATATAATAATACACTGCTGGTGGGTTAACTTGAATTTGTCAACTGCCATTTGTGACAGGATATATCCTTGCAAAGTACACAGACAATGCCAAAGCTAAAATAGAAGGACCTAATGCTAAGCCTAGCATTGAACAATTAAGTAAAGAAGAAGTTGAGCGGCGGGTGAATCTTTTGCGGGAGGATAGGTGATGCTTGAACCTGGAATGTTTTCACTTCATTATGGAACTGGACCTCTATAACATTTTTGACCCCCACCCCCACCCAAACAAAAACAAAGAAAAAGTATCAATCATGACAACTTTTGTATATATCCAGACTCTGCATAATTAAAAGGAAAGCATACCCGTCTCTGTTCCTCTGCTTTATTTTCTTAAATGTGCTTTTTATGATACCTGTCTCTTGGTCGCACCCCCTCTGCGTAAGCCAGGGGTGCCTCCATCTTGGCCCCCCAGATTCTCCCTTAGGGGTACTGCACTGGGTCAATGTTGTTGTTGTTGTTGTTGTGCTTTTTATGATGCTTAGTTGCTTACCTTGTGGCTTGTAGTGAGTTACAGAGGCTTCACAAGCAATTTGTTATGAATAATATCTTGACAGAGGCTGAATTCTGGGCAACTAGAAAGGTACTTTTATATCATCATCTCATTCTGCTTACTTTATGCTAAGTATTTTTTTGTTAGTGTATAGCATTTTAGAATATATATGCTATCAAATTTCGTCTCTCACTGTCTTCTATTGCAGAAGCTGTTGGATGGGGATAAAAATAGAACTGTGAAACAAAGAGTCGGATTCAAAAGTGCTATGATATCAAGTGTCAAGCCTCAAGCAGATGGCCGGGTATAGAATCAGATATTATATCATCCATTTCCCTTTCCTGTTTCCTCACATTACCATTTTTCTCTGCAAAAAGTAAAAAACAAAATGTTATGGAATTGAAAAAGAGGGGAATCACAAAAGAGGGTACTTCATGAGAGATCTCTAGTGACCGGTATTGCAGTTGAGTACTTTAGCGTCTGAAAAAATGAAAGGTTAAAAATACCTCTCTCCATTTTTATTCAGCATTTTGGGAAAATAATGTGCTGATAAATCAGCATACATTTTCAATGTTATCTTTGGGAAATTAAGGCCTTGCTCAGTCGTCCAACCATTATGCATTATAATATATTTTTTGAAAAGATATTTTCTGTACAGACAGTCTTGTACTTTACACAGATTTTTTATATTGTCAAACATTATTTTCTAAATTTAATATATATTGTTATGTATTATAAGTTATAATCTTTGTGTGTCCGAACAAGCCCTAAGCTAATTTCTTTTCCTAGTTGGTTATTGAAAGGGGTAAAGCATGGTGAACATTTTCGACGCTGTCTTTGGAAAGTTAAAGCTATTTTTTTTAATTTCCCAATTCATTGTCAAAAGGTGTAACATGTGGTGAAATCAATCAGTTTCTAGAGGCTTGTAGCTTCAATTTTGTATTACATATTTAGATATATTTACATTTATGTGGTCCCAAGTCCTAACAAGAAAAAAGTGGCTTAGAAATTATAGTGGTTCTTACTACTTCCTCCGTTCTATAATATGAGTCACTTTTAATCTTTTTCAATAATACAAGTGATTTTAGAAACTACGGGGATTTTTATTGAAGTTTGTATATGTTAACTATTTTTCTCTCAACTCTTCACCCGCTGGGAGTAATTTGGATTCCTTGAATACAGATTTTGCGTTGATTCTGGTGCAAGTCTTTTTTTTAGGCAGCCTTACTACCATTTTATTTTATCTTATTCTATATTTTGCATTTTAATATGTTTTTGTTCGCTTTTGTGTTTTCTCATTTTGCAGACAAATAGAGTCACATTTAACTTGACACAAGAAATCATTCTTCAGGTAAGATGCATACTATCTTGCAGAGAAATACTCTCTTTTAAGCTTTTAGGGATCATTTTTCGTTTGGTTCATGTACAAAGTATTGAGCAAAAGCATCTTCTACTGCTTCTGCCCCCGGTGCATTGTTTTTTTTTTTTTTTTGCTTTCTTTACTATCTCAAGTGAAGCAGTAACTTTATTTGACCTTATTGTGGCCTATATATGTCAATTATTGCTCATGCTAAATTCTTTGTTTTAGATATTTGCTGAGAAGCCTGCAGTTCACCGGGCATTCTTGAAGTATGTTGCAACAGAAAAGGTGAGGAAGCACCAAATATGGTTATAAATTCTTTATCTTTGAATGCTTTTTGGATCATCATACACCTTTCACTTGATTATTATTTCTAAAAATTTGTTGACTTGTGGAGCTCCCTGATTCCCTTTGACACGGGTATACATGATTTGGAACTCCTTCACACGTCTGATTTAGTTCATTTTCTGTATTTTCAACATTTTCTTGACTCCATTAGAATCGGTTGATTTCTTTCCCTTCCTCCACCCACTTGAGATCAGATGAAAGAGAAGGACTTTTGGACCAAGTACTGCAGAGCTGAATATCTCCACAGCACAAAGAATGCAGTTGCTGCTGCAGCTGAGGCTGCTGAGGATGAGCAGTTGGCTGTTTTCTTGAAACGGGATAATATATTGGCTAGTGAAGCACGACGAAAGGTTTTTTTTAAAGATATTGTGTGTATCTTTGGCTTTCAATATCTATGGTCATTTTTTACCTTTTTCTTTTTGATGTTTGGTGTAGATAAAAATGGTGGACCCAACACTGGACATGGAAGCTGATCAAGGGGATGATTACACACATCTTCCGGTAAATTTGTCCTTATTAAATTCTAACCTTGAGAAAGTGCATTGTTTCCTAAGTGATTTTTGTGTAAGCATTTTATGTTTAATATATATTCAATTGAGTGTTGACACTTGCTTAATAGGACCATGGACTCCCTCGTGATGATGATATGGAAACTATTGAGACGCCATACGACGAATACAAGAGGAATCTCTTGCAAGATCTTAACCGTCATGCTGCTGTTGTCCTTGAGGGGAGAACAATAGGTTTGTCTCTGGGATTATGTCATGTTTTGCATGTGGGAAGTATCTCTTCATTTCTTTGTGGCAGGGACAGATAAATAGAGAAGGGGGAAGAAAAGAAATTTCATGACAAATTTCCTGACAACAATTGAGCTTCAATGCAGATGTAGATGTTAGTGAGACACGAATCTTAGCAGAGGCACTTGCCCGGTCAAAGCAGGGTCAGTTGTCACTTATCATTGTCTGTTTGTATATTTTTTTTAATTGATAAAAGTCTGTTTGTATTTTAGTCTTGGGTTTGTTGTCTCAAATTTGTAAAATGGTTGTGCAGTTGAATCAGCTAATGAAGCATCCAATGACCATTCTAAACAGGAGCGGTTGGACAGAATTTCGAGAACTACTGAGATTGAGGATCTTCAGGCTCCACGTGACCCTCCACTAGCACCTCTTTGTATCAAGGTCTGCTCTCTGGCTGCAAATTTAAATAATGGCTGTGTTGGTAATAAATATCTAAAAACTATAATGATTCGGTGTACATATCAGGATCCCCGAGATTACTTTTACTCCCAACAAGCTAATGTAGAAAAAACTCTGGGGGATGCAGCAAGTGGGGCAAGACCAATAAAACGCCGTCTGAGAACACAGGAAGCATACGATTATATGAGGGGCTCCATTGTTAAAATTAAACAAGAAGGCCTTCATGATCCTGTTGTTAAACCTGAACTTTCCTTCAAGGTATAGATCAAACTGCTGTTTCTGTGTTTTCTCGTCTTTTTTTTCCCCGTCATCAATCAGGCTTTTATGTCTTTTTTATATGCATATTTTGAACCGTCTTGTTTTCCCACTTTTGTGTAGGTTTTAAATACTTTGACCCAAACTATATCAAGCACGAAGTTTCTTATCGGGAAAAATCCTCATGACAGTATCTTGGATATGTTACCTGGATCGATTAGAGAGGAGTTACTAAATGTGAGTGCTTCTTAGTTGGCATCTGATACAATGCTCTCTTAAATGCAAAATCAACTCTTGACTGAGGTTTAAGTTACTCATGCAGCCTTTTTTTAGCTGTTATAGTTGTCTGTTTTAGTGGTCATTGCTCACAAGTTGGCATTGCATTTACGGAAAGATCTCTTCCCTGTTTTTCAGCATTGGACAGCAATACAGGAATTGCTTAAACACTTCTGGTCATCTTACCCTGTAACAACATCTCACTTTCTAAAAAAGGTACTTGTTCTGCTTAGTCTTCAATATTCTCATTTGTGTTCATATGGAGAAAAATATGATTTTAGTCATTTTGATGCGGTTTTGTTTTGCTGTAGCTATCTTTTAAACCAGAGTGCTCTTGGTAGGTTCTTTGCATCTCTAGTTTTTCCTTTTTCTTGAATCTTGAACTCTTCTAAGATGATAGCATTTGCTGCTTCTTTTTTTTTTATAATTATAATCTTCAATTAGTTGGTAGTGTCTTGCATTTATTACATGTTACATGCTTCAGGATTGACTTAAGATTTCAGAATGACTCTTACTAATACATTAGTCTAAAATGTCTTAGATTTATGACCTATTTTTTCATGTTGTGCGACTCTTGTCACCTCAAGAGCAGATTGCTTCTGGAGAGTGGAGAGGCATTGAGATAGGTTGAATCCTTTTTCTCTGTCCTGTTTCAAGCATCTAGATCAAGCTATTTGCCTAAGGGTGGTTGGTTGGTTAGGCTTTTGACTACTGTTTAGTGGTTAGGAAGTAAACTCCAGCGGATTCATCCTTTGGCTCTGGTTTATCTCTTGTTTGTTGTGTTCTTGTGTTTTGTGTGGCCTTTTTGTGTGTTTTTTTGTCTTCTTCCCAACACTATCTCCTTAAGAAACTAGTTATAGTTCAGGTATTTTATACCTGATTGGTATGATTATTTCCACAGGGAGCATCTTTATTTTGTGAAGTTTAATCCTGTAGATATTTGTGCGGCTCATCAACTCTGCATCTTCTAATTTGTCACGGTTCATCAAGTGGAAAGAAATTACTTTTACAGTATCCTAAGTGATTACTAATCTTTCAGGTTGGGCGGTTGAAAGATGCCATGTCGAACATATATCCAAAGTTACAGGTAATATGATCAATCTGAGCTATTCATTGCCTCCATTGTTGATCTGTTTTTCTCCTCCCACAGATGCAAGAGTGGAACAATTTTTAAATTGTTTAACTCCCTACATCCATTATATGCATTATATTGTATTAAACTATAAAGAGAAATCTGGTTTTAAACAGTTCAACTTGCTCCTACCATTTTAATATTATACGCAATATATTGAATTGATCTATAAGAAGAAAACCACAACAAAACTACTACCCAGAATAGTCTGCCGCGGCGAGGTCTAAGGGTTCTGGATGTACACACTGCCCTTGAACGAGTCGAAGGGGTGTTTCCGATGGACCCAAAACAAAACAAAAACAAAACAAACGAAACCGAAAAGGCACTACAAGCTGAACAAAAAAAACAAAAGAAAATTACAGTAAAAAATTACAAAACGATAACAACACAGGTTAGAAGCATCTCTGAGCACAAATTTACATTCCGGCTTATGCCAATTCATTTTCAACTAATTCAGTATCCATATTGATAAACTCCTGTCTACATGCAGGAGATTAAAGAATGTGCACAGCCTGATCTCAGGCATCAGGTTTCCCTTCTTGTTCAACCAATGCTCCAGGTCAGCATGTATTCATTCATTAGACCTTTGATGGCTTGTTCTCTGCAGAGTAGCCTCTCAGGTTTGTGTGTGATTCATTTCAGGCCTTAGATGCTGCATTTGCGCATTATGAGGCAGACACTCAGAAGAGATCAGAAAAGGGTCGTGCAAAGCCAAATGGATATACTTGATCCATCCATCTTATCCTCACCCCGATGCATAGGCTAAACGGGTTCGCAATTTTCGTTGCCTGTGTTTTATTTCACAGTAAAAAATTTAGTGATGCCACCTTTCTCAAAGCTATGTACATTTATTCAGAAGCAACAAACAAGATATCGACAAAGAATTAGTATCCTTAGCACGGCTATCGTTGACTTGTTAGGCTAATGGCTTTGGAGCTAGAACCTGAAACCATTTTTTCGTGGTCAATGAAATTATAGGTTGTCTGAGTTTTGTTACATATTGTCCTGGATTCGATCTATATTTCTGCATTGAAGCTCTCTGGCGCGCAGTAGTGAGACCAGACAAGGAAGGGTATGCTATGAGGCATTGCCAAGTTGGCGGATCGCTTTGTATAAACATTGGACTGCTTGGGGTTTGCTGTTCGTGTTAATAAACGATAAGAGGGGTTGAAATGAGCCTCTTTATACAATAAAATATTGGCTGACTAATGTGGAATTGTCATGAGGTGAGATGGAAACACAAGTGTTATTAGGTTTGCAGGAACTGGATGGGGAGCTTAACCTTTTCTTGGGTTAAATTTTATCTGCCTTAATTGGTTACGTTCTTCCATTTTAAGTTGTCCAATCTGGCGTGACTGATATCTGTTGCAAAATTAATATAGTAGTTACAATGATGTGTCTGTATTTTAGCCATTTGGCCATCGTGCACTAGCAATCTGGACGCAGGCATTCCAAAGCAGCAAATCAAAACAAGTCTCTTCTTCCCGGCAGATAATTTACCAGCTTGACTGGTCATTCAGTGCCACCGGTGGACATACAAATTTGTAAAAATTGTCCAGAATGAAAAACAGGAAAACAAAACAATCAATGCCAAATTACAAGGAGAAAGGTTTGATTTACATCATTTACAAGTATGCACAGAGATGTGTTCATAAGCAAACGGAGTTTGATTTACATCATTTACAAGTATGCACAGAGATGTGTTCTAAAATATATCCATCCCTTAAAGATGACACATCCAATGATTGTATTAGTGAAATCAAACTATTGAGATTGGGATTCACGCATCTGAAATATCACAGCCAAAGGTCTTTTCACTGCTATAGAACATGTAGAGAAATCCGTCTTCGTCCTTGAAGGATTCATAAAGAGAGTTCATCAAAGAGGCTGCACATATGAATGGATTCAACATGTGAAACAAGTTTGGTAACAAATGGACTTCATACAAAGAACTCAAGAAAAGCCAAGGGATTACTCGTCTGTGGTAGCGTGTTGTTCACAAATATAAAGAGGGCTTTGCCAGGAGGTAGATGAAGCCTGCCACTCAATATATGGATAAAGTGTCCGACAGACATGTCTCTCGGTACTAAAAATCTGTTTCAACAAATGATTGGAAGAATTGTTATAAATCTCAAATTGAACAATTCCTGACCACAACGTTAAACTTGGTACATGAACAACAGAAATCTTGACATTGGTTTAGAAAGACATTAAAACATCATAGACAAGTGCATACTGAATCTTAGTTACATGCTAGAGCATGATATACAACAGAAGCATACAACTTGGATCATCATCATATGGCAAAAGCTCGAGAAATAAGCTATTATGAAGCAAGCAGCCAACAAATTTAACTCAATAGGGAAACAGAACAAGAAGAGAGACTTACTTTCTCTTTTCCAAGTCCGGAAGCTCACTTCTAGAATATCTTTCCGCAATCACCTGAAAAGACAATTTGCAAGAGCTCACTAGAAAGTGAATTATGATTGCAGGCCCTCTCTCAAAAGATGTTTTTAAAGCAATTGCAACTTTCAATGTTCATTTGTAACACTCCAAAAAATAGTGTATGTATCTCTTTCACTATGCGTCTAGGAAGATGAGATGGTTTATAGTAGTTAGAGACTTTTTGTGCTCATTTGCTTGAAATTATTGAATTGGAAGAGGAAGACACGTAAAATAGTAGGATTTGAATAAGAAGTCGATCAATAGATTCATATCCACATGCAAAATCCTTGTGATTGTGAATGACATGTAATAGAATGATTCCCTCATTTTGAAACCCATGTCCAAAATGAGGAATGGAAACAAATTATGTTATCCACAAACCACCCAAAAATTTAGAAAACTATACATTAGATTAAGGTTTTCTCTCTGATTTATGAAAAGGGGAAGATTTCAATTTTCAGCTTCATAAATTGTAGCTCCAAGAGAGAGAGAGGGGTCTGTGTAATTTGATGAATAACGGGCAACAATTTTGGAAAATTAATCATTAAAAGAGACTGAGACTTACAGGTACGCGATCGGGGAATTTGGCGATGATGTCGGCAGACTCCTTAACTCTTTCCTCTGCAAAAATTTCAGGGAGAGATTTCAATTGCAGATAATGAATAATCAATTTGCAAGGAGAGTATCGATCTATTGTAAATCGGGAATTTCGAAAAGAATACCGAAAGTGTATTCGTCCTTGAAAGGCCTTATCTTTCCCATGTCGCTGAATATTCAATTGAGGATGAAAATGATGAGAAGGAGGAAGAAGAAGACGTGTATCGAAGAACTGTGATAGATATGACTTATGGCTGTTCGATTGACGAACAAACTAGTGTACGAAACTTCATACTCCGTATTGTCGTCGACTACGATTCGATATTTTATATACATTATAAATGAGATATTAATAAATAAATAAAAATATGATATAAATTTTAATAAATAATTTATTGCATGTAGAATTTATATAATTTTTTAATCAAATATTTTTTTCTTCATATTTTATTACTTTTCATGTCAAAAGATATATGCTAAAATATTTATTTTAAGGTATTTTATCTTTAATTTTAAATACTTGTATAATGAAGCTTTCAAATAATATTATTATACTAAATAGATATTTGTTTGATGTTAGAGATAAATTTAAATAGTTAAAAAGAATTTAATTGAAAGAAGTTATAATATTAAAAATAAAAATTAATTTTTTAAATATGAGGTGGGGCTAGAATCGTTCTGATGACTAAAAAAGGTACATCTTTAATATATAGTTATAGATATGACCTAATTTTATTATTTTTAAACATTATAAGTATTTATTAATTATTTTTATTACAAAAGAAAAAATATATCTATAAATAATTTCGTGAAAAGGCATCATGCTAAATGATAAAAGATATTTATACTTATTTAAAAATATTTTACATTTATTATCTTTAATTTTAAATATTTGTATTAGGAAATTTTTAAAATATATTATTATACTAAATAGATATTTGTTTGATGTTAAAGATAAATTTAAATAGTTAAATATCTATAACTATTTTAACTTTTTAAAATATATTATCTTTAATTCTAATATTTTAACTTTTTCATATTATATTCTTCTTTAACTATTTAAATCTATCTTTAACATCAAACAAATATCTATTTAGTATAATAATATCTTTTGAAAACTTCCTTATACAAATATTTAAAATTAAAGATAACAAATTTAAAATATTTTTAAATAAGGTAAATATCTTTTATCTTTTAGCATGATGTATTTTTATGAAATTATTTATGAATATATTTTTTTTCTTTTGTACTAAAAAAATTAATGATAAATACTTATAATGTTTAAAAATAAAAAAATAGGCAATATCTATAACTATATATTAAAGTTGTACTTTTTCGAGTCACCAGAACGATTCTATCCCCACCTCATATTTAAAAAATTAATTTTTATTTCTATTATTATAACTTCTTTCTATTAAATTCTTTTTAACTATTTAAATTTATCTCTAACATCAAAAAAATATCTATTTAGCATAACAATATTTTTTGAAAGCTTCCTTATACAAGTATTTAAAATTAAGATTAAATATTTTAAAATAAATATAAATATTTTATCATATATCTTTTGACGAATTTATTTATAGAAATATAGTGATTTTATTTTATAAAAAAATTCATGATAAATAGTTAAAAAATTTAAAATTAATATGGATAGTAAAATATTTAATAGATATTGAAATATTTGATAAACTCTAAATTTACGTACATGAAAAGCAATAAAATAGGAAGAATATAATATTTGATTAAAAAATTATATAAATTCTACTAACAATAAATTACTTATATTAAAGTTTATATTATATTTTTATTTATTTATTAATATTCTATTTATAATTTTTATAAAATATCGAATCGTAGTCGTACATGGTACGTCGGGTAAAACTAGTATATAGTTATAGATACATTATAAAGCAGAACCCAAGTCTGTTGTAAAATTTGCGCCACGTGGCATTTCTGAATAAATTATTGGGAAATTATATTTTAATAAATTTTGTAACAACTTATAGTATTCTTGCTATCATAACTATATACTAAAGCGGAGGTTAAAAAAATTATTAAACGACACATATCACTTTTAGATTGGACCACACCACCCCTTTTATTAAAACCAATCTTTGGCAAAATAATTAAGTTTAATATAAAGATAGTGTAATGTACGTACAATCTTATATCACTATAATTAAGTTTATTTTGAACGGTCACGATATATAATAAATTGATAAGTTTTTATCTTATTACTTATCTATTTTCATAATTAAATAAATTATTACTATAAACACTTAACTTAATTCGTAATACTAATAAAATATTATTGTTTCAAATAAACAACTTTTATTGTTTATTGATTTTAAATATATATTCAAAATTTATATTTAAGCATTTACATGATTATTTTTCTCAGATAATAAGTATATTTGAAAATATTTTATTATAAATATTTTATTTAAGAAAAACTCGTACAAGGTACGGGAATACATACTAGTATATATACTAAATAGATAACATGTTTACATAATTTTGTATGTATATAATTTTCTATCTATGGATTATGTATTAGTTTACTACAATAGATAACATATTTATATAATTTTTATATACATAAATTCCTATGAGATGATATTTTCCATATTAATTTAATATTTTATCTCTTAACAAGATTTAGGGTCTTAATATATTTTTTTTATATTTTAACAAGGCTTGAGCTCCAAGTATAAAATTTATATCTATATAATGATATAATTTTAAATAATAAATTTTGTTATGTTGATATATTTTTATTTTGAGAAAAAGATATAATTTTATGTTGATGACTAAGATTATATGTAAATGTTAAAAAAAATTTAATTTTAATTTTAATTAATAAAATTCGATTTTCTTTATCTTTTTATGAATTTATATTAAATATTTTTTCTTAAATCAAAGTTTGATAAAAAATAGAAAAATTTACAAATCTTGATGAATAATAGCTTAAATTGAATTTTGAAAAAAATTTACATTACATTTTTCTTAATTTTCTTTTTATTTTATTTATGTAAATATAGAATTTGTTTTTTCTAGCCCCACCTTACATTTAAATTTTGTTATCTCTATGTTTTTTTATAATTTAATATGGAGAATAGGTTGATTAATACATTGAATTTTGTAAATTTTCATATACATTAATTTCCTTTATATTTTATTTCTTCGTTATGTGAATTTAGTATGGAAAACAACTTTATAAATGGATTGAATTTTGCAAAATAATACATAGATGATTTTCTCTATATTTTATCTCTTAAATCTAGGACAATGTTCTCTTCTATACTAATTTTTATATTGCATTTTTCATATTTATAAACATTCTTATTATTATAGAGTAAAAGATAAGAACCCTAATATATAATTTTAATAAATTAACTTTAAAAAATATTTTAATAAATTATATTATGCTTTGTAGATAACCTATCCTAATTATTATTATCTTTATAAAAAAACCAAGTATTTTATACATCTTAGTGTCTAAAAAAAAGAAAATATTATTTAAAAATATTCAATAAAAGTAAAATTAATATTTTAATAATTTCAATCTAAAATTGGAGAAGATCTCCATAAATAATGAAAAAATATTTTAAAATATATTCAATTAAAATATGGAGTACAATCTAAAAAAAATTGTCTATTGCATAATTTATTATGATATTATATAAATATATTTAGTATTTTAAATTAATATTGCAGATTTGTATAATTTTTTAGTAAAATTATCCCGTGAATATCACGAGACTTCAACTAGTTTAGTACTAGTTATATTTGCAAGACTACCACTCAGATTTCAAATTTTTTTAATATATTATAAATAGATTTAAATATAGATAAATATAATATAATTAGGTATGAACATATTTTTTTCTTAAAAGATAATGATATATAAAAAAATAAAAATTTTATCCTCATATAAGATAATTGTAACACCTCGATTTAATTTTAAATACCGAAAAGCTACTGCGTTCGGGCATTTGATTCGATGATTAAGACCTTAGAGTAGTACCCTGAGGTCACCGTTTTGAATCCCACAGGCGTGGCAATTTGCCCATTTCTCACTAGATTGGTTAGTAACCAGTTCTCATCTCTAGTGGATGCTCTAACCGAGCCACAGGATAATAGACCTCACGTGGGTCCACTTAAGCTAGTCTGACAACAATTTCACATTATAGTTCTTGTAACTAGTGGCGATGGGAGCGGAATGGGAGCGAAATTCCTCTGGGTTAAATTTTTTACTATAGAAAAAAAAATTGTATTTTTCAGATGACCTAGTTTTTTTCTATATTTTATGAAGAAAAAAAATTGTATAAAAAAATTTATATCAAAAATTTTGTATTTTTTCTTAAAATATTATATTTTTCTATATAAAAAATATGTATTTCAGAACCTTTTTCTATTTTGTTCATAAAAAAAATTAATCTTTTCTAGTCAAATAAACTAGTTTTTATCAAATAACCTAATATTTTTATATATTTTTAAATTATATATATTTTTAATTTTTTAAGGAAAATTCCGTTTGGTACCCTTGAGTTTTGTACTTTTCTGAGTGTAAACGGAAGTTGGGAGTATATTTAAGTAAGGGCACGGGCCAGAAGTTTCCAAAAGCTCGGGGGTATTTCTCGAATTAAGTTTTTTTGGGCACCATTCGAAAAAGTATAAAACTTAGGGGTACCAGACGGAATTTCCCTTTTTTTTAATTGAGTCCACTAGGCCTAGTGTGCCTCCGCCACTGCTTGCAACAAAGGCACGGCGAGAAAATAAGAAAAACATCCAACCCATATATTATTAAAACTAGAATTCAAAACCATGTATCAACTTTCATTGAAGAAGTCAAGAGAGGATGTGAGAGAAATGTGTGAAGAAGAACATGAAAAAAGAAAGTAAAAGGAAAAAAAAAAGACAACAACATTTAGCTAGTGGAGCTTCCCTTACGGGAAATCTGGGGAAAAAATGGGAAAAAATCGATATTTTTTTCCAAATATTCAAGGAAAGAAGAAAAAAGGGAAAGAAAATGAAAATGAAATATGTCTCACTCGCCCAAATACTTACCTAAAAGAACGTGCAATGTACGCGACTTGCCACATCAGCGATTAGCGGTTCAATTGGTCCCAAAGTGCAAGTGTAGAGGTTCAATCGAATGGGTCAAACTACAAGGGGCTAAGTGACTATTGGACACAAGTTCAGAGGACCGTTTATGTATTTAGCCATTAATCTTATCTAATATATTTTTATATAAAAATGATATTTTAAAAAAATATATTTTTCACCAAGAATGGTGTAGAACCAAAAGAGATTTAAAACGAATATTTTTTGAATAATTTATTCTTTTAAGGACAAGAATTATACAACAACAAAAACATTAACTCATTGCAGCTCCCCTTACGAGAAATCTGGGAAATCTGGGGGTCAAGATGGGGGCACCCCTGACTTAACTCAAAGTGGGAGCACCCAAAAGATCCAACGAGACCGCAGACAGAAAACAAGTCAACCAAAAAGTGAAGCCGAAACAAAAATAAAACCGAAAACATGAAATAAAAACTTAGAACCAGAACATAACATCGAAGCCTCCAGGCCCCTCGTGGACTGGTCTGTTCAGGTGCCTAGCTATCCACTACTCGAATCTTCTCCTTCCAACTATTTCTGCATACTGCCAGATCTGCCTCCAACTGGCCGACATCTTGCCTTACACTATCCTTCCAATAATTTTGATTTTTTAAAATTTATTTGTATACGGATTGAACAATTTTATCACAACAAGAAAAGGTACGAGTCATCCACAATTTTGTTTATGGACACTTTGAGAATATAGTATGCAATAACCCACATTGTTAAATTTGGAGAAGTTAAAATAATGTGCACAACCAATTAAAAAATTAGAATATTTGTAGCAATCTATCTATAACTATATATTAAAGCTATCCCTTTTCGAGCCACCAGAACGATTCTGACCCCACTTCATATTTACAAAATTAATTTTTATTTATAATATTTTAACTTTACCCTATTATATTTTTTAACTATTTAAATCTATCTTTAACATCAAACAAATATCTATTTAGTATAACAATATCTTTTGAAAACTTCCTTATACAAATATTTAAAATTAATGATAAAAAATTTAAAATATTTTTAAATAAGTATAAATATCTTTTACCTTTTAGTATGATGTATTTTCATGAAATTATTTATAGATATTTTTTTTTCTTTTATGATAAAAAAATTAATGATAAATACTTATAATGTTTAAAAATAAAAAAATAGGTAATATCTATAACTATTTATTAAAGTTGTACCTTTTCGAGTCACCAGAACGATCCTAGCCCCACCTTATATTAAAATAAATTAATTTTTATTTCTATTATCATAACTTCTTTCTATAAAATTCCTTTTAACTATTTAAATTTATCTCTAACATCAAAAAATATCTATTTAGTATAACAATATTTTTTGAAAGCTTCCTTATACAAGTATTTAAAATTAAAGATAAAGTATTTAAATATTTAAAAGTAAATATAAATATTTTATCATATATCTTTTGACAAATTTATTTATAGAAATATAGTGATTTTCTTTTATAAAAAAAATTAATGAATAAATACTTAAAATTTTTAAAATTAATAAAAATGGATAATAAAATATTTAATAGATATTGAAATATTTGATAAACTCTAAATTTATGTACATGAAAAGTAATAAAATAGAAAGAATCTAATATTTGATTAAAAAATTATATAAACATTATACGAACAATAAATTACTTATATTAAGTTTATATTATATTTTTATTTATTTATTAATATCTTATTTATAATATTTATAAAGTATGGAATCGTAATTGTACATGGAGGGTAAAACTACTTTTATCTAAAAATTATCAAGGTAACTGATTGATCTAGCATCAACAAATCATGAGCACAAACCCGGAATCAACGGGATTATGACGAGCTCTCTACGAAGGGAAGGGTTGAAATTTGAATCCGGAGTGGGGCCCGTTGCGTCGCCATTGCTGTTGCCGATCAAGCAAAAAGCCAGAAAGCAAGCGTATTGGAAGGAAAGCAACTACTTTCGGTGTCTACTGTATTTGTCCTGGCCGGCAGACGACCAAGCAAAACCCTTTCTCTCTCTCTCTCTCTCTCTCTCTCTCTGACAACAAATCTGAAAATCTGTTCGCTCCATCTCATTGGTACTCTCCTTAAACGCCTTTGGATTTTTGTTCACCATCTTCGTCTTCGATACTGCCCTTCTACATTTCGTAATTCTTTGTCTAGTCTAGAGCTTCCGTGTGACCTTTATGCTGAATTTTTAGGGTTTGACTGGCTGCGTGTTCGAGTTTGCTTTTTCTTCGCTGTAATCTCTCTGTCGAACTTACTGTGCCTCAGAACCCAAAGGTATTGAAAATTTGGTCCATGCGTTTCTCATTGTTCGATTACTGTGACCATCGATCATTTGTGATCACCTGTTTGTGTAAATATGGAAAGTTCATGGTTGAATTTTGAAGATCCATGCTTTTGACTTAGCGGCATTGATGCTCTAGAATTAAAGTCCTTCTAAAATTAGATTCTTATATTTCATTGATGGTATAGGGTTGCAATTTGGTATTCCTATCGTATATATGGATATTTGCAAGTTAAATTGCTGCTGTTAACGTCTGTAAGTAGTTTTTAACGGAAGAAGAGTCCTAACGGAGGCCTGGGTATATTTATGGAAATTGGAAATGCAAATGTCAATGAGTAGGTTTGGTTTGGACGCTGATCAAAATGTATTGTTCAAAGATCTGATAATCGCATTTATTTTACAAGGATTAACATATTACCATCTCTGTTCTTAGCAATTGGCAACGGCTAGTTTACATATTTTAACCTGTCTCCGGATGTAATCTGCCTCTTAGGGCGTTGGAATTTTGGATGCTGCTCTTTTAGTTATATTAGTTGTACTCTTTAGCGTTTGACAGGATCGTTTTCATGGTTTATCTACACTTTTTCAGTTTTCAGTGGTTTGATCAAAGGAGTTGAGATGGGGTGCTTAAGATGTTTCAGAGGACATAGACACAAAGCAGCAGAAAATGGAGGTGCTCATGTGGTGAAAAATGGAGCTGGTAAATTGTCTTGTTACAACTCTTGTACTGTGCACTAAAGTGAAACGTTTGTATGTTCTTTTCATTGAGAAATGCATCCTATGCTATTCAGCTGGTTACAGATAGGAAAGATGCTCCTTTTCACCCTCTATATCTCTTATTCGGGTCCAGGGAGGAGAAAGATCTGTCTTTTTTGTATTGTTATTTTCAGATTCTTGCATGTATGGAGGAGGACCTTGTTTATTCATATCAGGGGTATACGAGCTGCTTGTTCTGAAACCAGGCTTTTGCTCTTTAGCAGTAAAAGATTGTCCTATAGTGTGAGAGTAGTTCTTTCATTTACGAAATAATGTTATTTAATATAACCAGTGAGGCATCACTCAATCCAAAATGCAAGAAGGAGAAGATGAAACAGTTGCCTAGAAGTAAACCTGAGAAGAAGATATAGTGGGAGGAAAAATTGAGAAGAATGAGAGGAAGAGTAGAGAAAGGGAAAGAGAAATACAAAAGGGGAAAGTCAGTTTCTTAGCGATTCCCAGTTACCACTTACCATATTAATGTCTTTATATCAGATATGTCTTTACAATTTTTATATACAAATGATACTACTACGGTCTACGGCTACTACCATAAACCATACTAGGGTGATAATATATTAATATGTGGCTATCAGTTCTTGTGCTTATATAATAAGATGTTCCCTAGTGTAATCAGTGCTCCTTTTTGTAACATTATTATGGGGATGCTTTTATTATGCAATTATTATCTAATTCCTTATACCTATATATTCTCTAAAGATATTTTTTTTCCCATTTCTTCTCTCTTTTGTCATATTAAGGTGGTCATAATCTTTAATCACAATTTGTTAAGATAAATAGTAACCACTGGTCTTAACCAAAACCTTATTTTTTAATGCTTATACAGGAAAAGAAGGTAGTTATCACGCACCACAAAATGCACCAAGCAAAAGTCAAGTTGTTGAAGTCCAGCCAATTGCAGTTCCAATCATTTCTGTTGATGAACTGAAAGAAGTTACAGATGATTTTGGGACAAATGCTTTAATAGGAGAGGGCTCATATGGAAGAGTATACTACGGGGTTCTCAAAAGTGGGCGAGCTGCAGCTATTAAGAAATTGGATGCCAGCAAACAACCTGATGATGAATTTTTGGCCCAGGTCCAGACATGAACTTTAATCTTTTTAGCTTTTCAGTCTTTCAAGGCATCAGGGCAGCTCATCTGTTTCTTTCACAGGTCTCTATGGGTTCACGGTTGAACCATGAAAACTTTGTTGAATTGCTTGGATATAGTGTGGAGGAAAATCTACGTGTGCTTGTGTATGAGTTTGCATCCAATGGATCTCTTCATGATATTCTTCATGGTATGTCCAACTGCAGGACAATTGAAGCTGGACTGAACAAGTTTACCATTATTTGATCATTCTGTTATTCTTTTATTTAGGGAGGAAAGGTGTTCAAGGAGCACAACCTGGCCCAGTTTTGTCCTGGGAACAACGGGTTAAGATTGCTGTAGGGGCAGCAAAGGGGCTTGAATACTTACATGAAAAGGCAGATCCTAATATAATCCATCGTGATATCAAGTCTAGCAACGTACTGCTCTTTGATGATGATGTGGCCAAGATTGCTGATTTTGATTTGTCTAATCAAGCACCAGATATGGCAGCACGGCTTCATTCAACTCGAGTCCTTGGAACCTTCGGTTATCATGCACCAGAGTAACTATTTCTGAGGCCCCCCCTTTTTCAATTCACCAATTATGTCTTCTGTCAATAGAATAGTTGACAAGTAGGTTTAAAATTGGGTTGAAAATTTCGCTTAACATGAATTTGGCTTGGGAACTTCACTTGTAAAACAATGGTTAACCCATAGCACCAACCAAGCAATATATGGGTTTGACAATCTTATGCATTTGGATTACACTTTATAATGCAAATGCAATATGAGATACAGTGCACATCATGTTTCCTTACTTGGCTGTATCAATTAATTGTTTTCCAAAATGCTTTAAGATGTTCCCAAAATCTAAAGACGATTCCTGCTTGCTCCTATGAAAGGATGGAGCGATAACATGCTGTACTATCTTTCTTGTTGATCATATAAAAACAGATATGCTATGACTGGGCAACTCAATGCAAAGAGCGACGTATATAGCTTTGGTGTTGTGCTGTTGGAGCTTCTCACGGGGCGTAAGCCTGTTGATCACAATTTGCCTCGCGGACAGCAGAGTCTTGTGACTTGGGTACTTTTGTTTTCTTAAGAGTCTTTGTATTTTCTCTGATTATGTAATCAATTTTTGTGCTCTTTTGTTAATAATGATCTTTGACATATATCTCTGTCAGGCAACACCGAGACTGAGTGAAGACAAGGTACGGGAGTGTGTTGATCCAAGACTAAATGGCGAGTTCGCCCCAAAAGCGATTGCTAAGGTACAAGTTTTTTTTTTGGTTTTACATCGTATCATTGAAGGCTGATGAATCAGAGTAAAGTTGGTTTCATGTTGATACAGATGGCTGCTGTAGCTGCGTTGTGTGTGCAATACGAAGCTGATTTCAGACCAAACATGGGTATTGTTGTCAAGGCTCTGCAGCCTCTGCTTACTGCTCGAGCTGGACCTGCTATCAATGCACCCGTCTCGTGATACCTTGGAATGAATACCGTTTTCCCGACGAGGAGTGTAATTAGTGTGATTTCATCCGAGTATGAAGGACTCGAGCCTGAGTGTGGCACAGGGTTGGTTGTATGATGGTTTTTCCTTATATGGGTTCATGATTTTGATCTTCGGAGTTTGAACTATATTTGTTGATAGCATATACATTTAAAGTGTTGATAAGATTGGGCTTCTTGTAGTAATTAAACCACACGAATGGAGTACCTTAGTGAAATATTATGTTGGAACAGTGTTGGGAACTCACGTTCTACAATATTAGAAGAACGAAGTTTTTTTCCAATTTTGATAATGACAAACATCATTAGGGAACTAAGGTGTTTTATTTAAGCATTTTTAAGGAATTACATGTCAAAAAGGAACTACAAAGTCATATGCATACGTTCTCATTAGACTTGTCAAATGGGTCGGGCGGGTCGGGTTCAGGTTCGGGTCAAAAGTCAAAACGGGTCTCGGGTCATCGGGTTGCTAAATTTACGGGTTTGATCGGGTCAGGTTGTTACAAGTTTGGTACGGGTCCGGGTTGATCCAACGGAAAAAGTGTTTGGCGCAAACGAAAATTCACTCTTTACGAAAGAGTGACTTTTTATGAAGAGTGAATTCTATGGATACCCGATGGACAAAAGGTATCACGCTTCGTGAAGTGTGGCTCTTCATTAGGGGTGCTCAGTGGGTCGACCCGAACTGACTGCGGGTCACGGATTGACCCTCTAAAAAATTTATCGATCCGCGACCCGACTGCGGGTTGCGGGTTTTATGGGTCGGGTCGCAAGTCGACTCGTTTGACACACACAAAGGCAACTCTGAATGTCCCACAAGTAGGGCCGGGGTGCTCAACGGGTTGACTCGACCCGCAACTTTTTTTTAAAAATATTATATTATTTCATTAAAGACTAAAAAACTTTATTATATTATTTGTGGGTCGGATTATTAAACCACATGTCTTCTTATGTTGTCTACACTAATCCAAAATATCAAAATTTCCTTCACCAAATACAAAAGAAGTTGATATATAAGTGTGGAGCTCCAAATGTCATCTCTAGTTCCTTGGTCTTTTAGTATATTCAATGATTGTCCAAACTTATTTGGTCATCAAATAAAATATTATTTATTTTTTAATTTTCTAATACCTAAATTCATTATTCATGTTCAAAATTAATAGTGGTCCAAATATCACTTGTCACTATGTCAAGGTATTGCCCAAAATAAATCTTTGGTGTGACACTAGAATCACTATTGTGGAATTCAAATTCGAACAATTCATAATTGTTTTTTTAATAATTCATAATAGCTTTGTAATACTTGTCGTAAACCATCAAATTTATTTATTATTTTTTTTGATAAAGAAAGAGTTAGGGTGACTACTAACAAGATAGTAGTCACCCTAGAGCATCCTGTCGGATGAGGGTAAGTAAACTCGGGTCAGCTGCAAGCGGGGCGGAAGAGACACATCGGAAAGACCCAACGATGAAGTCCGCCACAGAATTGCACTCCCGAAAGACATGAGAGATACTCCAATTCTGAAACCGGACAAGCAAGCAATGGAAGTCCGAATAAACCATCAAATTTATATCTTGGATCAAAAACACAATAATAAGAAAAACAACTAAAATAAATTTATAATAAAACAACCATTGATTTTTCATACTTAAAAGTTAAAATGGCATCTCAATTTCATGAATTTGAGACCCTCATGTAAAGCACTCGCTACATTCAAAGTTTTAAAATAGAAATAAATAAACACTTTGTTGATTTACATAAATGTATATTTAAATCATTCAAAATTTTAAAAAAGTGACATTATTTTGACACAAGTGTCCCAAAATTTTTTATATTCAAGTGATTGACAAAGTAATTTATACATAGAATTTTAACATCTCTTGTTTAACATTATATATTTTGGATATAAAACTTCATCAAATCTCTAGTCACATGTGGGCATACCCAAATATATACATACAAGCATCTTTAATTAGTTCAATTAAATTAACTATAATCTATAAATTATCTTGAACACATAAGTTTAGAACATGACAAACACATCGTACATGAAAATTTTACCTCTAAAATTTGGTTGGCAAAGGGCAAACAAACATCAATTCATTTATAAGAGTATTGTTCATGGATGTATTGTCAAATAAAATAGGAAAAACTCTATTAAGTAATCCATATTTCTTGTAGAATAGTACGTGTAATTGTACAAATATTGGTCGTATTATTAGTACTCATTAAATTCTCTAAAAGCCCAAAATGTTTATATAATAACATGTAAGGTCGATGTATAAATGAATTAGTTGACAAGTTTCTTTTATCAGTGTTGACTCATGAACTTTAATAGAGTTTGCGAGATTTGATCAAATAAAAATGTATAATTGAAGAGATGTGACAAGAGAAGCTATGATAGATCACAAAAGTGGGATTAATGTTTTTGATAAGTCGGCTAGGAAACGTACTAGATAAACTATAAGCCCATATGAATCATTTTGAACAGCCGTGTGAATCCAATTGCTTAGAAAGGGACACAATACATATCAACAAAATAAATGGCCGACTTAAAGTATAAATGAAACGAAATGAAATGGTAAAGAACTTACTCCGTTTGATCAAGTGCGAGTAGTATAAATGAATAGTTGATAGTTTATCAGATGGACAAAATAAAATGTAACCACTCACTTTTGGTTGGCTTTAATGGTAAACTGCAATTTGCATAAGATGATTGGCGAGTGGAGGATCAATTGGTGCCTCGTTTGATTTGAATCCACTTGGGAGAATCCCAATTAAACTGTATTAATCCCTTTTAATTGACCTAATTCTAGCAGCAGTTGGATTTTTCTTATTTTAAGATTATAAGCTTTGGACCCTTGTACTTACTCATATCGACGATGTTTTTCCACCATGGAATCTGGCAATCTGCATCATCTTTATCCACACACCGGCCCCACCGCCCCAGTAGAAGGGTGCATTATTGCTCCCTAAAAATCTTTAAAATCAATATTGTCGTCCTCCTTCCTACTCTATAAATTTTCATCGTTAATACTTATATAGCTCTAAAAATGAACGAAAATTGTGTGACGGCTTTGAAAAGAAATGCTCATTATTTTCTAACAAAACGATATATAGTAATTTCAAATTGCATGAAGAAAAATGAAATTTAAAGGTACGAAAGTGCTCTTTAATCATCCCAATTTGATTGGAGCTTTGAAACTAAACATAACAATAGGATGTATGTTTTGAGCCAACAACTTTGTAATGATTTGTAACGGACAACTCTACTACGTACTCAACAACAACACAACAGATATACGGTACGATCCAGGCAAGCACCCGAGGCCGCCGACGTGGATACGCCACAGTTTGTCTGCTGACTCATCCTCAACCTTATCCATGTCTCTCTCAAGTCTCAACCCTCTTTCTTAACCATGGTTAAATCAACTCCCTTTCTTTATATATAACCCCAGTCACCACTACTGCCCCCCAAACCTTAACCACACACCTCATCCACTTCTCCATTATCCACTTCACACGATCCGAATCCGCATTCCTGACCCGAATCATACATGGCTTCCGTTTCCTCTTCTTTTCACTGCCTCTCCTCCTCCTCCAGCTCCGTTTACTCCAACCCCGGCCCCACTTCGCCGGTGACACGTGTCAGATTCCAGAAGCCCCGCCCAGTCTCTGCCGCGTGCGCCGCCGTGCCAGCGTCGACATCGACGTTTTACGACGTGCTCGGGCTACAGAGCGAGGCCACTTGCCAGGAGATCAAGTCGGCGTACAGGAGACTAGCGAGAGTCTTGCATCCTGACGTGGTCGCTGCGAACGGCCAAAACGACGACGCTTCGGCGGATGGCTTCATTCGGGTCCACGAGGCGTACGCTACGCTCTCGGATCCGGGTAAGCGGGCTGACTACGACCGGGCCTTGTTCATACGACGCCGTTTGGGTGAGGAGCCCCAATTTGTTGGGAGAGCGCGGGGCCCATCCGCGTCTCGGTTTACGCGCCGCTCTTGGGAAACAGATCAGTGCTGGTAGTACGGCTCAAGATATGGATAAAACGATGCGTTCCGTCCGTATTATTAGCTTTATGGATAAGATCTAGGTTACACTTGCTGTGTATATAAAGTCCACGAAGAACCGAACAATTAGTTATTAGCTATTACTAGTAGTATTTATTAACAAAGTTGTTACGAATACTCAGACTTGGTATTTTAACAGTCTAGTGTGTGATCAATATTACTATTTGTCCTATGATTCTTGACGATAAAACGTTCAACCTAGGTCAAAATTTATTCGATGCATTGATTGAGCTTCAATCTTAATTAATTGAGGATTTCTTTTCCCCTTTTGGAAGGTGTTTTGTCTTTTTCTAGAACGGTCAAGCATTAGATATTACAGTAGTAGTAATTGTTTAACAATTTGAATATTTTTTCTAGGATAAATCCACTCCAATTAAAAAAAAATAGAATTAGTTATCGAAATTTAATTTAATTCAGTATGTGATCAAGACATAGCATCAGGCAGGACACAAGAAAATAACGTCAGGGAAGTTGCTTAATAATTTGTTAAACACTACATCATCCTAAATTTCCAGCCTAAATATTGCAGTAAAGTTTTCTTAAGCTAGCTTCTATTACTATCAGGTCAGGATTAATCTTGTTCCTCCTGTTACGGAGTATTTGGGATGAGAAAGTAAAAAAGCATGGTCTATTTCATCAATTATATTTGAAGAAGGTTTCTTCCATATTCTCCAACGTTACGTTATCCAATAAATCATACTACGGTACTACTTTTTAATAACTTTTTTTTCTTCCAATTATTCGGTGTGGATAAAGATGCAATGTATGCTAGACTTTTTTGTTTTGTAGTTAATTACAAAGATGAAAATGCACTACTTATCCTTGCAACATTTACTTGGATGTTATTTCACTTCCGTGAACTATAATGCTCAACAATTCAATGTGACAAGAGATGTATGAAGTGTGAAGGTACGTTGAGAAGGGACCACTTGGATCATTCAATTCGCCAACGTAAAGTATACAACAAAAGTGACCTTATGCAAGACTCAAAAGTCGAGATCATTAAAAATTAGTAAAAACCCACTTGACCGGAAAAGTTTTAAAGAATGTAATGGAATTATGAATAACAAAAGTTAACATATTGTCTTCGGACATTTAGTCAGACAATTAGAACTTAAGAAATGAACAATTTTGGTATCTCTAAGTTAGAGATTGAAAATCATAATTTTATGCCTTGTTAATAATACCAATGACATTGAAATTACCTGTAAGAAATCGAAATGATTACATATAACATACTTATTGCAACACGACAATTTTATATAACATTGTTGAGTTTCTCATATCAAGATCATGATCAGTTACGTTGCAAAATTTAGCCACATACAAATTTCCGAACCTTGTTGGTGATACCCGAAAACAAACTCTCGAAAGATGCTTACAAACAACACAGTTTGAATATTACACTTGTAATCTTTGTTCCGATCTCTATACTTATTACATCGTTACTCGTTATATACATGCTCGTGAGGATTTATTTGTGATCCCCTATCGTAATCAGCTCGCCGCTTCCAATGATACCAACATGTCGATTATCTACTAACGAGGTTTTGTCTCGAGAGAAAAATGTATTTCGATTCTTGAATCCCTCGCCACCTCTTGATATTTATAGGACATGGAGGTTGAGTAGCTTTTTTAGAGTTCAATGTGGGATGACTCATAAAGTAAACAATGTGTCGCCTTCTGATTAGATTGTGCATTTTGCATATTGCTGGTTTGCAAGTGGGCAAGTAGATGGGCAACGTGTCCTTCTGTTGATGGAGGAAGCGGGCAGGCACACTGCAGACCCTATGAGAGTAGCCTAAGGTTCATTTAGAGGTCGCCATGATGGTGCCCAGATGCAGGGGAGTATCTAGGGGGTGCGAACAGGGGCGGCCGCCCCCAAATCGGTCCGGAGGAGCAGCGAGTATAACCTAAAGAATTTGGAAGATTAAAAAAAAAAATCGCCCTCATAAGCGGCCTGGAGCAGGAACGAAGGTGAAGAACTGAAGAAAAACTAGAGGGGGGGGAAATTGGAGAAGGGCACTCGAGAGCATGACTGACATCAATGAAGAATTGTCCAATTGAAGAAGATGACACCCACGTTTTTCAATTTTTGGTGCAATTTTTTTTAAAACATAGGCCCATCAAGGCTCTCATTTAGGATTAGGCCCATTTGACCTAAATTTGGGGATAGGCTCATTAGCGCTTACAATTTCACAATCTCATGATCAGCTCAATGCTCATGTTGCTCGCGAGTTTGTTGCTCAGCCAGTCTGCCTCCTCGTTCTCGCTTTCTCATCAATGCTGTTGCACCGACTGCACCCATCACCGACTACACAATGTACAGCACATGCCTGACTCAGCAAATTTGGTACATCCGCCTCTCCTTCCAAAAGATCCTAGATCCGCCCCTGCTTGGATGGATGAGTGGTGTATCCATGTGGGCCGGTTTGGTCTATTGGTCTTTGAATTTCTACTTTTCCATGAGAGGGCATGGCCTTTCCCTTTGATCATTCATTAGAGGCTGGGGACCGCAACATGCCATATGACCTTCTGAGTGTTGTCTAAACTTGATGGCCTTTACCTTCGTGGTTCACGCGCCATATAACCTTCTGATTGTTGTCTAGACTAGTTGGCCTCTCTACCTTCGCGATTCACACACCATGTACTTTTTTATTTTTTATTTTTTAACTTGACTATTTTATCTAAACTATGCGTTAAGTGTACTCTATTTTCAATATTTATATTGGAAATCAACTTGATGCCGTTGAATTAAAGAGAGGTGACACTTGTATGGCAAAGAGAGCCGGCGAAGAAGAAATGTCCGTGTCGAGCGGTTACTGTTGAGTATCCCTCCATCCTCTACAAGTTAGTTTATGGGGGAAGGGATCAACATCCTCTCATTCCATGTCGACGTGGTCTTCCCATCTGCCAACCTAGCTTCCTTTACCAAAATTATTAATTATTAATTTTGACCTAAATAATTAATACTAAAATTTTACTAATCATTTTACATGGGATATACCTGGCAATGCCATGTGATGGGGGGCCGTGTGCAACGCGATGTGGGCCCGGTTGTGTGCAACACAAATTAATACATTTCACAATTAATAAGTACTCCTATCTCTTTAAAAAAAAAAGTTGCCCATACTACGTAAGTAGTATTTTATCCAAAGTTATCGATAACAAATTAATTCTTTTGATCAATAATTCATTGTACACGTCGTAATTTCCCAAGAGCCAAGGGGTCGTTGTCCGTTGTTGCAAGGTATTATTCGTTGCAATAAACATTAGCCACTCCCAACCACTTTCCGGTATGTGATTCCCTTCTCTTTCTATCCTACATGTTCCTGTCCCCCTATTCATGCTCATGCATGAACCATTCATACTTCAAAATTTGTATTAGTGATCGATAAAAAATTAAAATTAAAATTAAAAAAAAAAGCAACTACTCATACAATGTAATGGTTATTCTTTATGTTAGAGAATATGCATTATCAAGTTTAAAAGTTGAGATTAAACAAAATCACTATATGTTGGAGAATAAAAATCCAATTCCACATCAGCCAAACCAACATAAATGCCACTAATATATAAAGAAAGTTGAAACTGTTAGAAAAAGCTGAAGGCCTTGATTTTGATGGTTCTAAACGTCTACCACGTGAACGACCTCGAGTCTTTGAACAGAGTCGCCAACGTCAGTCAGGTCGTCGAAGTGTGTTGAAGGCAAATCTCGGAGATCTTGAAGACGCGTGAGATCTTGGTAGTTTGGATAGTATAATCTTGTTTTAGGGAAGATCTCATAAGGATTATATTGTTAGCTGATTATTGCCTTTGCCCTAAGCCGTTTTTTTTATTCTAATCTTTTTATAAGCTTCGGATGATTTTATAAAGATAATAGAAATAATATCTTGTCATAACCGAATTGGAAGATATTATTCTCTTTTATCTGACCTAGTTTCTGTGTATTTAAGCTAAGACTTTAGGTTAGAATACTCACGAACTCATATTCCATATTTGTGTTAAGAAAGAAAAGAAAAAGAGAGTTTGAGAGACGTAGGCTTGCTAGACGGGTTGAGGGTTGTAGTTACTCAGTTCACAACGAGTTCTAGAGTGCTTGGGAAGTAGGTCTAGATCCAGGGTGTTCTTGTAAACAATCCAAAAGATCAATAAAGCAAGCTACGACTTTTAATCCTTCCAAGCGAGAACTTGGAAGGGAGTGGTTTTCACACTTGGTTGATAGAGTTCATCAATTAAGTGTTTCCACTATAAAAATCATTGTGTTCAAGTAAGTCTTTCTTGTAGTTCATTTCAGCTGCATTTACTTAAGATGTTGACGACTTAGTTTAGGTCGACAACCTAGACGTACTAACAATCCTATAGAAACAATATCCATTAGTTTAAGCTATTTGGTTAAAAAGTGAATCTTACTTTATATGTGAAATAGTTTAAATTCCTGTCACGTCATCCGTCTAATCACGGCCTACAGAAATTTGACACTATATAAATTTATGTACGTGTTACTCCTCTTATTGCCAGTAGGTTTTAGGATTAAACCTTACTGGACAAAGTATAAGTTTGCAACGCACCTCATATTGACGAGTGTCTGCACCTCCTGTTAACACTTAACAGCCCATGGGCTCTAATAGTTTGCGAGTTGCAACGCACTTATCTGCCTATTTCCCCCCTAAAAATACTAAATTTTTAATGCATAAATTTAAATTAACAATTAAATTATCAAAATCTCTTTTACTCCAATATGATGATGCATTTAGGAGACAAAGGTATAAGTTTGACTAAATATTTTTGCAGGCAAGCGGGTTAACTCGCAATCCGAATTGTGGGTCGCGGGCCGAGACGACCAGTTGAACACCCCTAATAATTGTTCTAAAAATTACTTCTAGGCCCTCGTTTAGGTGTTGAAAGGTCTTAGCCCGCCTAACCGTCCAGAACGCTTAGGTACCCGTCTAAGACAGCTTAGTTCACCGTTGAGGCCGTCTAGGCGCTAGGCGGTCCCTCTCCGCCCAGCGTCCGCCTAGCGTTTTTTAGAACATTGCCCCTAATTAGAGGTGGGTTCGGTTCCGGATCCTCGGAACTCTGAACCGGGACCGGGAACCCCCCGGTTCCTCGGTTCGGTTCCCGGTTCCGGTTCGGTTCTGGGTTTTTTCGGTTCCGAGGCGGTTCCGATTCGGTTCCAAATCTTAAAATATAATTTGAAATTGCAAAACCGCGATCCGCGATCGCGGTTCCCCATTTTCACGGTATATTTCCTTTTTTAAGGGATGGAACCGGCGGTTCCGGTCCCGGTTCCGGAACCGCCAGTTCTCCGGTTCCAAGGAACATGGAATCGAAACCGGCCAACCCCCTATTCCACCGGTTCCGATTCTGGAACTGCCCCTTTTTTCGGTTCGGCTCCCCAATTCCTTGGAACCGAACCCACCTCTACTCCTAATAAAAAAAAATAGGATGATTATATATTTAAAAAAATGCTTTCAACGTTCACTTACTTATAAGAGGGGGGAAATGGAAAATGAACAAGAAAATGCTTTAGGTAAGGGGACTCGGAGCCCAATAAAGGACGTAAGAACTAAGAACTTATTTCCAAAATCAGCCCAATTTACTATTGGGCCATTACGAGCCCAACCCAAAACTAGTATTGGATCTAGATGTGACCACCACACGAACCGCCTCTGTGAGAGTTGATACTTCGCTGAGCTGAATCCGGTACAACTCCGGCAGCAGGAGAGAGATGGCTCATGTGATACGCGCCACCTTCAGGCCGCTCCGGCGGAGTCCACACATTCAGTCTTTCGATTTCTTTCAACACACTGTCTCCCCCTGCGTAATCAACACCCGAGCCACCACCTCTGAACGCCTCTCCTTCGTCGCACTACCTATCGATCGCCGGCATGTTCATTTCCGGTGCCATGGACTCCGTCGGCGTGATACACTAGAGGATGTGAATACACGAGACCGCCTTAGCACTGATTACGAAGACACCGACGCGAAGGGAAGGAGCCGTAATGAGAAGAAGCGCGAGGCTCGGCAAGCTGTTCGCTGGGGAATGGATCTCGCTTCATTCCCTAAATCTCAAATTAAGCGAATTCTCAGGTACTGTAAAGATAATTTCACCAAAAATTCAATTGAATTTATTATTGAAATAGGCTGTTGATGTTCATTACTGATGTTTCTTAGTTGATGTGATTTCGGTTGGGTGCAAATGTAGAGCGGCTTCGCTGGAGGATGAGGAGATCTTGGGTGCTCTCATGCTGGCGAAGGTGAATTCTGTATTCCAATTTCACAAAGAGACTCTCTTTTAAGGGATTTAATCTAATGTTGTTATTGGTGTTCGCTTTGTAGCTAAGGTGTTTGTTAAATGTCCGCAGAGACTAGGGCCTGATGTTAGAGAAGGAAAGAGAAGGCAGTTCAACTATATAGGTACATAAATATACATCTCAATTCTCAATAAGATGTTGTGTCAAATTATATCAATGGTGATATGATATGCATACACAACATGTCTGTATACATGATTCTAAGCTGTTTAGGTTTGCTTATGATTTTTGTACCTAACTTTGTAGAATCATTTTAAGCTGGAAATTACGAAGCATGTATACCTATGTTTGCTTTCTGGTATGAAGTGGTGTTTGACATTACTACACTTCCTGAAAATGTAGGAAAATTGCTTCGTGATGCAAAATCAGATGTTCTGGGTGCTCTGATACAGGCTACAAAAGAAGGCGACTACTCTACAATTGAGGCTATTTCTGGTGCTCAGAAGGCTGAATTGGATGAGAAAGAAGAAACAAATGAATCAGAGAGTGAAGAGGAAGAGGAAGAGGAAGATGAGGTATTTCCTTGTGTTTTAACATTTCTTCAGGAAAGGAAGTCTGTGGTTTGTACCTCAATTTTCGTGGCTGGTCTTTTAAGCATTGCTCTTACAGGAACCTCAGCAGTTTGTTGCCCTAGCCAACAAGTGGTTTGATGGCCTAGTCAACAAGGATATTGAGATAAGCAATGAAGTCTACTCGATTTCTGATGTGGAATTTGATCGCCAGGTAAAGTTGGCTTCTATTTTCATTGGAATGGCATGTTCCTTTTGCCCTATTGTTTGGCTACATTAGTTTCAGCCACCTCTTGACTTCTTATACATTGCATCATGCCTACCTAAAACATAGGAATGCTATGACTTGGGCGAAAGTGCAAACATATTGTACTGACCACCAATCATATTTGAAGCAAAGAATGATATTCTGTAAATTGAGGCCATGGGTGCAAATCATCCCTACATATTGTATTTGGCCAAATATTGTTTTTTTTTTTGAAAAATAGCTATACAGTTAATTAACTGACATATGATTAATTAATGTCTGTAGGAATTGCGTAAACTTGTTCGAAAAGTGCAGTCCATCGAGGAACGGCAGGAAAATGAGGAGGAAAACGAGAAAAAAAGGAATGCAGAACTGAAATCTGCTCAAAGGTTACTTACTCGTTTCCTACTACGCCTTGCAAAACAAACACCAGTTGAACATTATTGCGTTGTATGAAGACATAATGATATATGCATCTGCATGCTTCAGTTTCATCATTTATGTTCAATACCGTGCATTTACTTGTGTTATAGATCATAGATTTGGAGGGAAGGTAATATCAATCCTCATCATGTGTACTGTTTATGGGATTTGGACTAGGGATAAGTCATCCAGGTTTTGAAGGAGAGCTGGAATTCCTGTAATTTAATAGGAAGTTTCGTTTTTGTTATAATCTGATATTTAAATACCAGAAAAATTGATATCTTAGGGCCCATTTGCCAATTTGGGGCCCATGCCATGCCGCCCATTTGCCCTATTGGGGCCATTGTATATTTTAGAGCTGAAAGATATTAGGGCCTATTTGCCCATTTGGCACCAATGTATCAATAATCAGTTTGAAGACTAGTATTTGGCATGTAATATATCTTAGGCATCACAATAACACTTAGATAGGTTTGGGCCTGCCTATCATTGTTCTCCTTGTCCCCGTCCTCATCCCCAATCGGGTGGAGTGGAGTCGTGAAATTAGAACAAGTTAAACAGACGGGTTCTCTGATTCTCTCTACATGAATCTATTATCAATTTGGATTCACCAGCCGAGATTCCCCACAGGCCACAAATATCCTCGACCGGCTGTGGTGGGAAATCTTTATTCAGCTTCCCATTGTCATTCCTAAATAACACCCATTCCCTGTGTTTGGATTCTTAGGATGATAATGCATTACAAAATTTAATGCATTATCATTGAGTCTGGGAAATAAGACATTTATGGGTGGTGGTATCGGGCCCATAAAGGTAGGGAGCGGATTTGATTGAATCCGTCCAGCCCATTATTGGATATTATGGTCCATCATAACAACGCCCACACGCTAAATTACATGATCCTTCTCCTCCACTAATATTTGCTCGTAACAGGTAAGATATCATCTGGTTTTTGTATGGCTTCTTAACACCCCTCAGATCGACATCATGGCCTATCTTACCTCCATGATAAGACCACCTTTGTCTTCTTGCTTACCCCCTAATTCAAACCATGGAGTAAAATAAGAAGAAAGAGAATTTCAACAAAGCAAGCCATAACCAATGATGATTGTGTATATCGATGCTTAGACGCATTACCCACTACCTAATTAATTATTGTTTGATTAGAGATATAATACTTTATATCATTTTGGTTTATTTTGTTTGAACACAATAATTATAATTTTCAATAAGTTAAAAAAAATAAAAGAGTATGTGATTCGACCCATGAGAGAAAATTGCTGCAAGTAGAGACATAATGAACAATTTGTATAACACAAGAGTGTAAGTGATTGATAAGATAGATGCAAGTAGAGATGGAATGAACCACTCCTTTTTTAATGCATTTCTTTTTGGTAGACGACGACGACAACAACAACAACAATGACCCAGTGTAGCTTCCCTAGTTTACTGGAAATCTGGGGGATCATGATGAGGACACCCCTGGCTTAACGCAATGGGGAGCGACCAAAAGACTCGACAAGTGATTAGCAGTCCACTACTCGAATCTTCTCCCTCCAACTATCCCCGTACACTGTCAAAATCCCCAACTGACTGACATCCTGTCTTATACTATCCTTCCAACATTTCTTTTTGGTAGGATTTTTTTATTATAGTTTTTAAAGTTTGACAAAACAAACAAGCCCGGTATTCATATTAATTTTTGTGGTAACAAATATCAAGCCAAGTTTTCTTTGGATTGTTATGTTGATCTCGCAGGCAACACCCAACTAGGGGTTGGACGAAGTGTGCCTAGCTATTAAGGTAAATTCAGCTTATAAGCTTTTCAATCATAGTTTCATTCTTGCTTGTAAGAGACAGCAGTTTACGGCGCGGGGACCGGGGGTTGTCTTGTTTATTACGTGATCAACTTTTCTAAACAAGTTAGGCACACCACAATTCACAATTCACAATTCGAATAACATGCATGTTTCACGTAACAAATAGTTATAGCATTCATGCATATATGCTCAGGTTCACAACTTCACATCATGTATTGTGTTGCATTAATTAGCTCAAACAAAAACAGTATAGGGGGATTGCATGTGATCCATATCCTTTTTATTATCTACCTAAATTCGTTAGATCGTTTCAGTTTCTTATTTTTGAATGTATTAACCGACCAAATATCTGCTTTTGGTTTCTTGAGTTCACGTGAATTTTTGCTCGTACAAATTTAAATCATACTCCGTATGTTGGTAATGTTGGCTAACGTCCTGATCGATTAGCAGACTAGACGAAAATTTCTAATCATTATTGAATTATTTATTGCATTTAATCAATACAAAAATAAAGGCCTAATGCAGCCATCAAAAAACCGACACATTATGTCCAAATAACCAATTCATTAGACATAAAGCAGTGATTTTTGACCGCTTCATTTAGTCGTGTTGCATTAGGTCTAATGCAGCGATTTTTATAAGGTAATGTAGTGGTTTATTATAAAGGTGAAAACCGCAGCATTAGGTAGCTAGAACCACATCCATTTAGGTTTAATGTAGCGGTTTTGCTAATATTTAATGCAATGATTTTTTTAATCAAATGAAACAGCTTTTTAATAATGCAACGGTTTTGATTACCTAATGAACCGGGTACTTAACAATTTCTTTGACCAAATGAAGCGGTTTTTTGACCAATTGCAGCGGTTTATGAGTGATGTAGCGGAATTTCTATGAGTAAAAACTAGACTTGTCAATCGGTTCGGGTCGGGCGGGTTCGGTCATTTTGGGTTCGGGTTGAGTTGAGTTCGGGTCGTTACGGGTCACGGGTTAAACCGGGTCGGGTCGATGCGGGTTTTCGGGCGGGTTGGGTTGACCAGCGAATCAAAAGCATAGAACTTTTTATGATTATTAAAATAGATTTTTAATTAAATTATAATATTTAATTATAATTTTTTTTTTATGTATTTTAATAATAAAATATATTATGTTTTTAAAAATAAATTTTATACATTTTATAAATATACTAAATCGGTTAATCTAACGGGTTTCGAGTTTCAACCCAACGGGTTGCGGGTCTATCGGGGTTCGGTTCACTTCAGATTTCAGGTTCAAATTTTCGGGTCTTGACCCTAAAATTTTCGGGTGGTTTGGGTCGGGTTTTCAGGTCGGGTCAGCATTTGATAGCTCTAGTAAAAACACTTTTTATTTCAATTTAGTATAAATACTTTTTTTTTGACGCAGAAAAACATAAATTAATATCGGCAATATATATTTGGTATTTTATTTCTCAACAGAAAAGTAAGCAGAAAAACTCAAAATGATTACATTTTCTTCAATAACGCACATACGTATTTATGACACAACTAGGTTCAACAACTTGTAATCACACAGCTGTTTGAATGCAACCAACGTAAGTTGATGCAAATGACAACTACGTTCGACAACGTTAAAGATTGCCAGTCCAAGTGGATCATGTTTCAAGTTTCAAGAACAAAGGTCTACACACGTATTAAAGGTCTGGATATGGAAAGCTAACTTGACCAAACATTACTATTGTTAGTGCACAAAACTTCGTCTTTAATAAATCGATTAAATACTCTTCTTTACTCTATTCTTCATCTGTCGTTTCAAGCTCCTCTTCAACCTAGAATCTGTACAATAATAGACACAGGGGACGGGAACCCCCTAATCCACCTCCGATGCCTAAGTCAAAAGAGCAGTTTGTTGATTGAACGTCGAGGTAAATGATAAGACTTGCTAGCGAGCTCAGCGAATATGAGGTGTTCATCATACATGACGAAGACATGTATTTATAATGGAGGAGAGGGAGAGAGAAGGTCGAAAACTCTATCTCTAAGGGTGAGCCGATCATGCTCCAAGCCCAACAAGCGATTTTTTGTTCCCCGATCCACGCGAAAATTCTATATTCGACTATGATATATAGAATCCTCCATTATAACGAATAACCACCATATTTAATTTTATAATAAAACATATAATAGAAAAGAAGTATAATAAATAAAAATACCTTTATGGCGAATAATAGTGAAAATATTAATTTTATCCGCTCACAAATGTCACACTTAGGTGTTAGTTATGTTCTAACGTAACTAAGACCTAAGTACTCCGAAACCTATTCGAAGTGGTCATGCGGATTAGTCGCCTGGTTCCCCTTGCGTGCATGTTCATATATTCGTATATTCGTACATCCATGAGCGAATATCATGGGATCCTTTGCTCCTCTACACACGCGCATATGTAAAAGTTCGTTAATGCGATGAATTAACGTTGCACTATTTTTTTATGCAAGACTCAAACTAAGGCAAAAACTGACTTTTATTAAAAATAAAAATGAAATGACATGATCTTAAGGACAAAACTAATGAACGGAAAATTAAAAACCTAAGGGCCTCATCAAAACCATGAGGGAAAAAGTGTATCATATTTACACGCATTTCATAATCTCGATATCCTTGCGCAAGGGAATATGGGTAACCGCGATCGCGCCTGCGTGGGCCGCGTTCGCGGCTCTGCTCTTGAGAAGGAGGGTTGCGTTCAGCTTTGAGGCCGCGGTCACAACTTAGAGACACGCGGTCCCAGTCGGTGATCCCGCGGTCGCGGTTTTGCCATAGAGAAGAAGCAAAGCGCTTTGGACCAGACCCGCGGTCGCGGCTATCGAGCCCGCGATCGTGGTTACGCTTCTGCTCCTCACTTTTCAGATCATCTTCAATCCTCTATAGAAACTCTGTCTTAGGGCGATTTCCCTTAGATCACATACGTGCTTCAAACTGATCAGCCCAAACCCGGATTATGGCGTCTTTATCTCTAAACTGGATCACTTGATGGAGGGTCGATGGTGCCACTCTCATCCCATTAATCCAGGGCCTACCCAAGATCAAATTGTATGGGGTGTGCACATCGACAATAATGAACTCAACTTTCATCTCTTTCTTTGCCAAACAGACCTGGGTGTTGTACATTCCCAACGGGAACGTCGGATATCCTCCAAGTCCAGTAAGCTACATCTTGACCGGAATCAAGTCTTCATTCTTCTTTCCTAGGAGCCTAAAAACATCATAATACATAATATCAACTGAACTCCCTAGATCTACTAGTGTTCGATGCACCTTAAAGCCCTCAAGCTCGACTGAGAGGACTAAGGGGTCATTGTGAGGGATTTGGACTGACGCAAGGTCCTTATCCCAGAAGACCAAGATGTCTTCTGCGGGCGCGGGCGACAACGACGGTCGTGGTTCAATCTGCTGAACTCACATCACTTCTAGCTCGTGAGTCGTGACATGATTTTCGGAAATTGCTTCTAGCTTCAGCATCCTAATTCTTGTATATTTCCGAGATTGTTTGGATGATCTCAATTTGCTTTTTTCTCGGATCCCCCTTGTCTTTTAGTTCATTTTCCGTTCTCTACTTGCACAAGTACCCTTTATGAACCAAACTTTCAAGGAACTTCCTAAAGGGAGCACATGCCTCAGTCATGTGCCCCTGTACCTTGTGGTAAATGCAACATTTTCGACTTCGGACGTTGTCTTCGGGGGACTCATCCCGCGTGGGATAGCGGAAGTAGTTCTCATGCTTGATGCGCGGTAGAATCCTTTAGATCGGGATGTTGAAGGTTGTATAGAATTCTCTGGTTTGATCAACTAACGAGTGTGTCTTTCGCCTAAAGTTCTCTTTAGAGGAACGATGTGACTTTCGAGGTGGAGAGGGCGATTTTTTTTTGTTTTGTAGATAGCCTCTTCCAAACGCACGTATTGGGGAACGCGCTCTTGAAGTTCAGCAATGGTGAACGAAAGAGGAAGTGTCAAGTCTTCCCTTAGCTTACTCTCAAAGGGGATTGCCCTCTTAAAGGCGGTAATTACGATCTTATCATTACACCAATCGATCTCAGTGTAGCACTCCATGAAGCGGTTGGCGAAGCGACGTAGGGTTTCGCCTTTATTTGTTCTAAGGTTGAAGAGTGTGTCTAAAGACACCGCATCCCGGTTGTTGGCTATGTAATGCCTCACAAATTTCAGTGGCAAATTGATCCCATGACCGGATTGATCCAGACTTCAAACTTTGGAACCACTTTAATGAACCCTTGTTAAGGCTACCCGGGAAAATTTTACACATTGTAACATCCTCGAAAACCTATAATGCTATCTTGTGAGAGAAGGCGGCTATGTGGTTTACAGGGTCCGAATGCCCATCATAGAGAGTGAATGATGGTGGTGAGAATTTTGCTGGAGGCTTGGCGCATTGGATGCTTCTGTGGAATGGTGTCAATGTCACCAGAGCCAGCTTGTGCTCGACTTACTCTAGAGCCGATTGCAAGGTTCCACCTTGCGCTCTTAAAAGATCAAACAACCTCCTTTCAGTGCGTCTTAGGGCTCGATCTTCTCCTTCACGCATGTCATTGCTTTCACTTCGATCTACGTCGTCTCTTCTTCTTATTGTCCCGAGCATGAGATGACTCGAGTATTATGGAGGGTCATCGCGATCCATGTCACGGTCGCATGGATTTTCGCGATGATCGCTCTGGCGACAACCGTTGCTGGGCTGTCGCGGTCGCGACTAGGGCTTCATTGACCGCATTGATTTTCGCGGTCATCGGAACTTTCAGATTCGCTCGAGGTCGAGTCGTTAGACTGAGCAGGGTCCGTGGCTCGGGACCTCTTACGTGAGGCGACTCGCATTGCTTGCTCCTTCGTCGTTCCTTAGGCGCTCTACGATCGTTTTCGTAGTCAACTTGCATCTTTTCAGATTCATTAGTGCTTATCGGTTCAGGACCACGACAATTATCGGCAATTTAGAAAATGCTAGCGAGCCGTTCATTGGTCCCTTCGATCGTTGATTCGTTGAGGGGACACTTTCCTTCAACTTTATCCGAGGTATGCTTCAATCTAGCGATCTCTTCCAAGGCTTGGTCCACGCGGGATTGTTCCTGGGTGTGCTTGCACTGAATCTTTTTGTTTCCAATCAAGACGGAGGCTAAGGCGTAAGTGATCTCATCCTCCTCATCGCATTGCTTGATGCCCCATTCCCGTCGTTTAGCCCAATTGCAAAGGATATGCGAGTGTCACCACGTGTGGGATTGGACCCAGGGTGGCTCGATTAGGGCCGACGTGGGCTCAGAGATGTGTAGTTACGTTCGACCGTGATTCTCTGCGCCGTCGTTACAGTTCTCTAGATCGAAGTCGCGGTTCACCAAGCCGCAATTACGATCCTGGTTTGTGACCGCGGCTGCTCGTCCCGGTTTGTGCGATTGTCTACGACCTTGTAGATTTCGATTACTCTCGAATTCAGCAATACACATTGTTGATTCCCATAGTTGGCCAAACCCATTAGATTCGGATTATGTAGCATTACGAATGTCGATTCCGTCGCTCAACTCGGTCCCTTGACGACTCGTGTGATGAGCGGTCGTGCTTGCGGGTGGGTCAGGATCACGGTTTAGGTCGTTTTCAAGCAAGCCTCCTTGCTTGGTACTCGTTTGGATTCAATCCTCCGAGCAAATATCGGATTTTGCGCGATCACTTTGAGTGTTGCGGTCGCGGCTCTTTGTTCCGCAGTCGCGGTTTCACTCGCTGAGGGCATCACGCTCAATTTTTCTTTGCGCTATTGCTCTAGGGCTACGAAAAAGTTACTTCTTGCTCTTATGAGATCGATTCCAACACCATAACTGCGTGGATCGATTGCTCTTTCCCACAATGGCGTCAACTGTTAGTGCACAAAAATTTGCCTTTACTACACTGATTGAATACTTCTCTTTACTCCCTTCTTCACCTTCCGTTCCAAGCTCCTCTTCAACCTAGAACCTACAAAACAATGGAAACAAGGGGCGGGGACCCCCTAATCCACCTGCGATGCCTAGGTCAAATGAGCAGTTTGTCGATTGAACGTTGAGGTAAATGATAAGACTTGCTAGCGAGCTCAGCGAATATGAGGTGCTCATCATACATGGAGAAGACATGTATTTATAATGGAGGATAGGGAGAGAGAAGGTCGAAAACTCTATCTCTAAGGGCGGGCCGATCATGCTCCAAGCCCAACAAGGTTGACTTGTTGACTTCCTCGAGGCGGCATATTACCGCGATTGCGGTGGTGGAATCTGCGATTGCGACCTTCAAAGAGGTTACTCTCAATTGCGCCATCACGGTCGTAGTTCTTTCTTCAGGCTTTTGTACTCTCAACGAGGGTTACCGCGGTCACGGTAGTGGCACTCGCGGTCTTTTGACAGAACATCTCTTTACTTAAAACTCGATCTTTTACACTTGGTCCTCAAACCTTGATCTACAACAAAACACTCTAAAAGATCTAAAACTCTCTCTAACCATGTACTGAAAAGCCCTAGTTATACCATAAAAATTACAGTGCATCATGCCTCTTCTTCCGCCACGAGTAGATTTATTTTTTGTTCGAAGAATTCAATTGCTTTGGCTGGGTTGGAGGAGTGGTTGTTGTCGACATTGAAGTTGGTGCGGGAAGTTGAGGTTGTGACCATGAGGGTTGTAGCAGGGGTTGTGGTGTTTGCTCGGCGGCATTCCTCCAGTAGTAGAATGCTACGACATTAATGAAAATGGGAAAAAGGTCATTGCATCAGGATAATGGCAACCATGGTACTAAAATTATCATTGAGGCCTTGAATGGTTTGTAGTACAAGAGTTTCATCTTTAACCGGTTGGTTGACGTCCCCTAAACTATCAATTAAAGTCTTAAGCTTTTGAAAATACTACGAGATGGTCATGGATCCTTGATTGAGGCTTCAGAATTCAGAATAGAGAGGATTCAAATCTCAACCCTTTATTTGATTTTGTTTGAGAATTCTTAAATCGGTGCATGAAGGAAAAATATCACTAGCATATAAGGGGTTAAAAACACTATCCATTATCTTAAAATTTTGGGTTAGAAGGTGAATCCCGATCTTATACGTAATGATTAAAAAATCCGATATGTCAACCATTTAATATCGGACTACCGGAATTTGACAAATTTGCCCCGACTGTGACACACCAAGAATCTCTTATTATTGTAACTAATGTTCTAAAAAGCACAAGGTGGACCATGGACGGAGAGGGATCGCGTAGAACTTAGTCAACCTTTACGATTACTAGCGACTTGGGCTTGTTTCACTTATGGGTAGAAAATGGTTTTTGGGTGAAAATTTATTTTTTGTGTCTTGAAAAACGTAAAAAGTAAAAAGAGATGTACGGATTTCAAGAGTATTAAAAATAGTATTTTGGGTAGAAAGGTGTTTTGGGATGAAAGTGAAACACACCCTAATTAGGAAGTTAGACAGAGTTGGACCTTCCAATGCCTAGACACATTAGGCATGACTTTTAAAACAATGATTGTAACTACTCATAGATTGTTTGGATACACACCCAATCTATATACTCTTACTAAATTCTAATCTCTTTATCCTATTTATCACCCATCTAACTATACCACATAAGCATCTTAATTTTTAAATTTAAACTCTTTCTTCTTTTTAGTATTTACAATCCTTAAAAATATATAATATAATAATATTACTATTCCTATTAATATACAATGACCTACTACTTTTTTAAGGACAAAATTTAAATATTATACTGTATAATTTTACATCATCATCTTTAATATGTATCGTTATTTTTTTCAATGGCAAGTATGAAACTATCCGTACATAATATCTCTAATATATAATAATCTACTATTTTTTATGGACAAAATTTAAATACTATATAATTGTACATCATCATCTTTAATATGTATCGTTATTTTTTTTTCAATGGCAAGTATGAAACTATCCATACGTAATATCATCAATATATATAATCATAATATAATCATCAATATCAATATACTATTACTAAAGTCGAATCCTTCTCTCTTATGTGTCACCCATCTAACTATGCCGCATAGACATATTTAATTGTTTATTTACCTCTTTATCCTTAATTTTCTTTAGAATTTATATTCCCTACATATTATATTATAATAGTAGTATCCCATTTATCATTAGTAATTACCATATTAAATAAATAAATCAATAAAAAAAATGGTATTGATAAGCATTTCATGCATATTATAATAAATTACCTCATTTATTACTATTACTTACCATATTCAACTAATGAGTTTGGAAATATTATTTATTCTTTTCAGTATTTATTTTCTTGTATGTTATAATAATATTATCTCATTCAAAAATTAAATCACCTATGCTATTATAAATAAATAAATACTATTAGTTAAATATTATTTTACATTCCCTTCATATTATAATAATTCTCACTTGACATTTTTATTGAGGAAAATATTTTATTTTATCGAATAAGTTTATGTAAAATTCGATCGACGAGTACGGTACGGTTCCTACATAAAAAAAATTCTCAAGTCATATTCGTGCATGACACGACCGATTCTTGCTAGAATATAGTACAAAAATCTACATTATTATGCAAAATAATGATTTATTGAGTGTAAACAGACCATCAATTGCCTCCCGGTAGGGCTGTCAATTACCCACGGGTGACGGATTCACCCGTTTAACACATCCAAATTAAACGGGTGAAAACCCAATCAAAGCGGGTGACGAGCGGTTCGGCTGACGGGCGAAACGTGTTATAGGTTGGGTAAGGGTGAGATTTTATCACCCAATAACCCAACCCATCACCTGTTTCACCAACCACCCATATAACCCGTTTTAGCCCATAATTTCTAATATGTATGGGCCTTTGAAGTCACCCATATAACTCATTTCAGACCTTTCATAAGTAAGCACATCAATCTACATACTAAAGAAGGAGCCTCATGACACATGTCATCCCCTCATTTATTTCGCCTATGTGTCAAGCCGTGGTTAACTCTGCATAATATGTGGCGCCACCTAATATCCACATATTCAAGCATCTTAAAAAATATTAAATACACATATTTATCTCTTAATTTCATAACCTATTGTGTACTTATCCGTTAATCTTAATTAATTTATATTTATCCTTTCACCTCTTCTAACTAATTAACCTACGTAAACTAAAAAGATTTGCACTTTATCTTTTAACCTAAATTAATTAATATTAAATTGAAAGGATTTGCAACTAACATATTCATTTTAAGATTCTAAAACCTAATCTAACACATTGATTTTAACGTGACTAACATATTGATTTTAAAGTAATTTTATCTTTTAATACTCTAACCTAATCTAACACATTGATTTTTTAACGAGATATATTCATTCTTATCTAAATCAGTTAAAAATAATACCTAAATTTAATATATATTTATGCAAATTTTTTATTTCTCCTTTATACACTACATATTTTCTTCCATAATTATATATTGACACTAATTTAATCAAAAATATTTAATATTAATCATACTTTTAGATAAATTTAGAAAGAAGTTATTTAATTTTCTCGCTTTTCAAGTTGATATTTTACGTACATTTTAATACTACCCTTCTCAATTTATTAACTTTAGAAAAAACAAATAAAAGTAATTGATTTTTTTTCATATTTACATAAATATAATAACAAAACAAACTATTTTAAAAATTAATTTATTTTTAAAATATATTAATATATTATTTATAAATAATCAACCCCGTATATGGTACGGGTACTTATGCTAGTTTGTAACTAATCTTTGACTCCATTTTGATATTTATTACTTATGGGATTTGATTTTGTTTATGTATGGATTAGGAATATTTATTTTAGTTTATGTATGACAATTTATTTATAACATAAAATATAACGTTTATACAACGATTATACGGGTGAACGGGTCACCCATATAACCAGCGGGTGACGGGTGGTTTGAATGATGGGTAGAACATTTCACGGGTGATGGGTGGGTCGGATAGGGCGTTTTGACAGCCCTCCCTCCCGGCCATCTGATTTCTGCATTAGTGAATAGTGATATCTATTATCCCTTCTGCAAAATTTCCTCGACCATGTCTGTTTCTGCATTATTGGGCAAGTGAACCAACAAAAGACGTTGACGTGATCACAACTTGTAAATCCTCTCCTTCCACCAAAGATAGCAGTAACTATTATCCCCATATTAACCATCCATAGACCCCAATGAGCTTAGTTTGGTATGACAAATTATATACATATCGGTGGGCCACTGTGCCGGTGGGCCCAAAATGGAGGAGGAAAAAAATACGCACGCACACAAACGAGCTACGCATCTTCGATCTCGATCTGCCTATAAATTGTACTTTAGCCTTCCTTGCTCGGAGCTCCCAAATTTCTGCGAGGAGGAAGGATTCGATTTCACCTTCCCAGCACCGCCATATTCTTTCTCCTCCATATCTATTATACTACTAATTGTAATTATAATCAGTAATGGCTAACAAGTTTGGATTGGTGCTCGCTTTCTTCGCCTCTATTGTGCTTTATCGATTAGGTACAAAATCTCCATGAGTTTGTCTTACAAATTCGCTAATTCAACAGCATTTGAAACGGAATTGAGATCTGAAATTTGAATTTTCTGCAGGAATCGTGGTGGCTACAACATTTACGCTGGTAAACAAGTGCGATTACACGGTGTGGCCGGGAATCCTCTCAAACGCCGGCATTGCGCCGCTTCCAATCACCGGATTCGCGCTCCGGAAGGGCGAATCTCAAACGATCAATCCTCCGGCATCGTGGGGCGGCCGACTCTGGGGACGGACACACTGCTCCGCCGATAAATCCAGCGGCGAATTCACCTGCCGAACAGGCGACTGCGGTTCTGGAAAGCTGGAGTGCGCCGGAGGAAACGCGGCGCCTCCGGCGCCTCTAGCGGAGTTCACGCTCGACGGCAGCGGCGGCCAGGACTTCTTCGACGTCAGCCTGGTCGACGGCTACAACCTCCCGATGCTGGTGGCGCCGCAGGGCGGGACCGGGCAGAACTGCACCAGCACGGGGTGCGCCGCCGACCTGAACGCCGCGTGTCCGTCGGAGCTTAGGGTTTTGAGCGACGAATCCGGAGGCGGGAGCGTTGCGTGCAAGAGCGCGTGTGAAGCGTTTAATGAGCCTCAGTATTGTTGCAGCGGAGCGTACGGATCGCCGGACACGTGTAAGCCGTCGAGCTACTCGCTGGTTTTCAAGAAGGCTTGCCCAGGCGCGTACAGCTACGCGTATGATGACAAGAGCAGTACATTCGTATGTGGTAAATCTCCCGACTACACAATCACCTTCTGCCCTTCGCCTACCACCAGGTTAGATATTTTTTTTACCGGCCCTTTTCACGTGTCTCGACATTGTTCTATACAACGACGTGAAAGTAAAAGTGAAACGGATAGGGTAAAGTATGAACGTTACTTCTTCTTTTTTAAGGAAAGTGTGAACTATACTTTATTCTTCTTTACGGTAAAGATATTATAATTATGTAGAGAAATGTGAATACTGAGCTGGATTTACGTGGCATGTCGAATAGTTGCACTACTATGAGTCTAGGAGATTAGGACCATACTATAAAATGAAATAATGTCATATAGAAGGGGTAAAATAGTCTTTGTAGATTATGGGAATAATTAAATATAAGCACTGTATACATTTCGAGGCCACTATCCTGAAATCAGTGCCAACTACCCAACTTGATCCTTTTGTCAAAATCGATACACACAACTCACACAACTCCCAAACTCATATTAACCGTTGGATCATGCAGCGGTTGGTGATTAGAACCTTGCGATGTAAGTTGCCACTTGAATTTCAACTACTAATAATTAGAAAGTGGTTTAGGAAGATATCCTTATTAATTGTAGAGAAAATAACACATCACTTGGAAACGGGATGATTTCGGAAAATAGTTTTAATTTTTAAAATTATACTGGCGAATAGTCTCAGTAATGGCTACTATATTGTGATCACTAACATAAATAGCATATTAGAAAGAAATTTTTAACATTGACGTTTATCTTGATCAATCTTGACAAGAAATAAATGACAATAGAACACGATTTTTAACTATAAAAAAATTCATAAAAATTTGTACAACTATTCCCAAAAAGTGTTAATATTTAACATAAAAAAATTGGAGCATTTTCCTAAGAAAAATTCGGAATGTCAAATTCAATCCAACTTTGGATTCCCCTTGAGATATTTCAATTGCTCAATTTTACTGTAGATGTACAGCATCTGCTGGGTCACACTCTTTTGTTTGATGTAAACGTGTTTGTGTTGACAGCCAAAAGGCATCGTCATCAGAAGGGCAACCTCCGTCATCAGGTTCATCAACAGACGCACCCTACTTGCTCAACAGCTCTATGGTGTACGAAGGCGCGCTTGACATGAGCAGTGCAACATCCATCCACAGCGTCGTCGGCTTCCTAACGGCATTTTGGTGTGCGTGGGTCCTACACCTCCACCTCTTCTAATCGCTAACGCATTCCATTTCCTTGTGTGTGGGGTGGGGCCTGGCTCGATTCGATTCCCTCGCGCTCACGTCCGTCCAAAACAAATCTTCGGGACACGTTGATAAAACTTTTGACACTGTGGGCCCTACTTATCTCTTTCCCTATCCCCACTTGCTTTGAACGACCTTCGTGGATGGGCCGATGTGGAGAGTGGAAATGGGCCTAACTGCGGGGCCCAAATATGGCCCACTTTGAAGTTGTAAGATATGAAGAGGGGTGTGGAGGATTGTATAATTACGATTTAACATTGTTAATCACATTACAATTAGGAATTTTATACTTTTTTTTTTTAAAGGAGAGGATATGTTAAGGTCGGTTAGGATGTCACTTTTTACACACACAAATGGTAGGTGGTGATGATGATGATGAAATGAAAAATTTATACAAGAAAATAAAATAAGGGAGATATATATAACCGCACCTGTCGGTGGGTGAATGTCAATTGTCAAAGTGACATGGAGTTAGACAGCAATTCATTTTCATAATCAATAATAATGTGTCCTACCTTTTAATTTCCTTGTGTTATTTGTCTCCCATTACAAAATTCATGTATATTTGCAATGTCAGTCTGTCAGATGACTCAGATCGTGGAGCGTGGTGGATGACGATTGATTTTACAGCATGTTACTTTTTGTGTAGTACTGTGCAACTGGTTTTACTTTGTTGATCATAACTTATCAATAATCATTTACTGTATTATTTGACCTGGAGCAGTGTTGGCAAATGTTGACTGGTCATAGTGTGTCTACTGTCTAGTAAATTGTTTTCCACGCATTCCATTAGTATGTTTATCACTTCTCAAGACTGTTGCTAGGCGCCCCGGTCAGAGAATCCAGGCGCCCCGGTTTTTTTAATTCGTTCAGATTGGCCGAAGTAAAATAAAAAGGAAAATTTTAAAAGTCACATCATATTGCTTCGTTCATATCAACCGAAGTAATAAAAAGGTTTTAAAGTAAAAAGTTGAAATGCACAGTGCACTGGTTGCTCTTATTTTGAAAACCAACCAAATCACTTTATAAACCAACCAATTTAATTTACTTCGGTCATGTAAGTAAAAAAAATTTAAAATTTTAAAAAATAAAAAATTGAGATAGAGCTAGACCTGTCAATACTTGACCCGACCCGACCCGCCCGAAGTTTCTTGAGTTCAAACCTGACCCAAAAATCAATGGGTCAAGAGGAACCAAACCCGGTCGACTAGGAAAAAACTGGATTGGGTCACCAACCCGTTGGGTTGACCCGCAAACCAGATAAAGTATTATCTCTATTAAAAATTTAATATTTTATTATAAATTTTGTATAAATTTATTATTGTATTATTATCAAATAATATTTTATATAATATAATATTAATTATTTTAATAAATATAAAGATAAGGGTTAACAAAATTGACGATCATGACCCGTTGGATCAACCCGAACCCGTAACAACCCGGTCCATATGAACCCGGAAATTTTACGGCCCGACGACCCGATACTCGTTTTGACCCGAACCCGAACCGCCCGACTCATTTAGCAGGTCTAGATAGAGCGTTTGTGTCTCTACTCAAAGAGTGATAAGTATTTGTGTGGAAAGATTATACTTTAAAACAAGTCCATATTAGTGATCATTTTTCGGACTTTTTTGTTTCCATCATCCAATAAAATGCAATTTTTGATATATTTAAGGTATTAATTAATATTTTATTATATTTTAAAATTAAATTTAGTCTAGTAAATTTAAAATTAATTTAATTGCGCGAAAACTTTTAATTATTAATACTAAGTCATTTATATATTATAACTAGAAGGCTATGCCCGAGCTTCACATGAGTCAATAGTCTTGTTTATAATGTTCTTATGTGTTTACGTTTTTGCTTGTGTCAAATATTATGTTTCAACAATATTTTATCATGGTTTAAATAATATTTTATCATTTCCTTGCATGGATTTAGGAGAGAAAAAATAGGCTAAGAAAATAAAACAAAGTAGAAAAATGTTACTCCCTTCGATCCTTAAAAAATGTTATTCAAGTCTTTAAAATATCATCAAAATTAGTGAGTTGAAAAGGGTAACAAATAAACCCTTCAAACTGACATTCAACCTTAGTAAGAACAAAATTGTCTTCAATTTGAACCATATTAGTCACTAAATGTGTTAATTTGCCACTTTAGATTCCTAATTAAATAAGCTTCAACGTTTTTTTGTTTATATGAAGTTCATTTTTTTTTCTTTTGATTTAAGAAGAAAGAAAATATATAGGAATGCCATCATTTTCGGTTCCTAATTAATGTATGTTGTATGATGCAATTTAATGTATATTGTATGATGTATGATAATAAGTAAATATTATGTGTGAAAACCAAAGAAGCAAAGTTCAAGTATATATAATTGATATATGATATTAAGTAAATATTATATGCAAAAGGTCAAAAGGCTAAGGTAGAGTATGTAAGACATGTATGATATTAAATCTATAGGAGACAATTCGATGATTTAAATTCAAAGCATTTATCGTTCTCAAATTAATTGATATATTCGATACTTTTAACCTTCCCTCACAATGGTAGAATTGAATTGTGATTAATTAACAATTATAAAGTGACAAGTAAAATGGTTCACATTTATCGTTCTCAAATTAATTCATATATTTTCTTTTTGACTTTCCAACTCTCCTCTCAACCGTTTTAAAAAAGAAATTAGTGATAAATTACATTTAATGAGATTAAATTGCATTAAATTAGATTAAATTGCATTGAATGTGATGAAATTAGTGATACATCCTATCTTATCCTATTAGTCAAATCATATTAAACTATATTTATTGGCTCACATCAGTGTTTTAAAAAACGCTAGGCGGACCTTGAGCGGAGAGGGACTGCCTAGCACCTAGACGGTCTGAACAGTTGCCCAGGAGGTCCTAGACGAGTGCCTAGGCGGTCTGGAAGGCTAGGCTAGGCTAGGCTAGGCGGTCTGGATCGATACTCGATAGATATATTGAAAATCGATCATTATATATTTTATTTTTTCCCTTCAAAAAATATTATTATTCTTTAGAAATGGTAGGCTAAATCAATAGATATTAATCTAAATAATTTTTTCAGCATAAACAATTGTTAGGCAATATGCATAAAAACTTTAACTAGAATGAGGAAAAAGATTATTTAGAGATTCGAACTTTAGACCTTCTTTACAAATGCCAACATTTTACCCATTGTGCTTATGAGCTCATCTTGTCATATAAAACATTTGATTTAATATATTTGAAATTTTTGATCGAGTGCAATAAATGTTCCATGTACACAACTTTTTAATGTTATATATCTTATATACATATAAAATTGGGTTTTGCCCCCATTTATTGCCCCCATTAAATATACTCACAATATATACATATAAGATTGGGTTTTGCCCCCATTAAATATACTCACAATAATCCCTATATAATTATCATTGACAAAAATAAGTTAAAAAGTTATGTGTAGCTTAATGGTAAGAGTGCTTTCCCCTGAACCCATAGGTCATTGGTTCAAGTCTCCTTGATGCACTATTTTGGTTCATTTTTATTTTTTCAACGACACTTATGTACTCATTAATTTTTCTATTTGTGAGATTATTTCCCCATTTATATTCTATTTTAACTTACATAATAAAAAAAAATTGGCAATCAAAGCTCATCATAATTAATAAATATTTTGTGTAAATTTTATTTTCATTTCATATATAAATTAAATGTATTTTTTAAACTCAATGGTTATGATAATTGTGTATAAACTAAAATTATGATTCAAATTCATATGGTATCATTTATACACATTTTTCACATAAAAATACTTGTGACCATAATTTTAAAATAAAGTATACTTTTTCCATTACCAAGGTAAATTCATTTTATTATGTGATTCAAAAAGCTTAAAAATGAACAAAAAACCATGGCAATCGAGAAATATGTTTTGTGTGTATTTTGTATTCAATTTATATTAAATAAGATATATTTAGTTAACTCAATGGTCATGGTGATTTTATATAAACCAAAAGGTTAAGATTTAAATCCATATTGTATCATTTGTCAAATATTTTTTCATATAAACGTTTGCAATTATAATTTAAAATAAAAATTTTACGTTATTATATGAGATAGGAAGCTTACAAATGTAAAAGCCATCAAAATTTAGAGTTTTTTTGTTCATATTTTGTTTTCATTTCATAATAAATCAAATATTTTTTATTCAACAGTAATGGTGATTGTGTATAAACCAAAAAGTTTAAGTTTCAACTCCATATGATATATTTTTATTGATTTTTCATATAAACATAGCAACCATAATTTTAAATAAAAAATTATTTTATCATTTGCGGAGTAAATCTATTGAATTATATATTATATTCAATATGACCCTTAAAAAAAAATTACATCAATCATGAACATTTATGATTATATTAATATATATAATATCCATTACAATTTTAAATAAAATTAAATAATATATGAACAAAATGGTTAATTTTCTCGATGGTTGAAGTCTTAATATAGTTGTAATATGCTTAATCAACTATTATGAATCATCATGTTTGTGAATTTTTTTTTACTCTTTGCCTAATTGAACCTATTGTTATGAATTTTATATAAATACCCAACACCAAAATCCAAAATAAAAACGCTAATGCACACTACACATAAAAAAATGGCTCAAACGACCTCTCAAAATTGATGACCACTATTTATCAATGATTCATACTTCGTAAATTTTAATTTCCATTAATTTGTGCTATCCTGCAACTCTTTCAAAGAAATTAATTAAGAATATAAATGCCATTTCATGAAGAAAGATGAAATTAACTCTACTCCTTCAAATTTTGTACATCACATACGCCCAAACTAACCCCTATTTTAAAATCCTATAATCATTTTCAATTCATTGTCTCTCAAACCTTCTTTTTTATAATGATAATTAAAAAGAGATCTCGGAGGTTTATTAAAAGCACAAAAAAAACTCCGACCAACACAATTTGAGGTACACAAGAAGAACGACCCAAAACTTAAACGAGGAACTACATCTTTTACAACTTCCAACCTCTCTTTCATACTATTTCTAAATAATATCGATGAACATAATTGGTTTGAACCACTATATTTGTTGGCCAATATACCAAAATAATAACCATACGTATATTTAAGGACCGATTACTTAGTCCCGTGTGTATGCACGAGCATCACCACTAGTAGATATATAGATTGGTCTTGTTAGTGTCTAATAAATTACTCATTTTTTCAGCGCATGAATCATATATCCGATACCTAGTATGTGAGTATTCATATTTTTTTCAGCCCTCGACATTAAATATTTTTTTATTTATAATGCTTTGTTAAATTCCATAATTATATAAGGGGGACAATATAGTTTTCAATTTTAGACAATTTTATTTCATATTTTATATTACGCACTTAAATCTTTTTAAAAATTAAAATTTAAACCTTTATATATACCCGAAAATTAAAAAAATCATACAATTAAAATCTAAAAACTAGCTTTAAATTTTAGTTTTAAAAAATACAAAATTTATTATCAAACATGCAAATACAAAACATCTACCATAAATTCAAAACTTTCCCAAAAAATACTAAAAGTAACTTAAGTGAAAACAAAATTACATAAACTTAACGTAAGTTAAAAAAAAGTGGGGGGCATGGTTTCGGTCACAATGACCGAACTACGTCAAAACAAAATTAAAAAAAAATAACAAATCACTACTTCGTTCAATTTGAACGAACTAATTTCTATAAATACCGAAAATCGATAAAATCCCGGACCGTATAGAATTACTGTCCGGGGCGCCTAGCGGACCCGATAAAAAAAGAGTACTACTAGGTGCCCCGTACAGTAAGGCTAAGCGGCCCGACCTTTTTAATTCGGTCAGATTAACCGAAGTAAAATAAAAAAAAGAAAAATGTAAAAACTTGTTTGGCCTTTGTCATAATGACCGAATACAATAAACCCAAAAAAAGTACATTCAATTGCATTATGTAATTTTTGACATAGTTTCTTTGTAAAAAACAAAAGTTTTAAATATTATGTAATTTTCCAAAATATAAAAACAGACATTCAATTGCTTATTTGATATTTGTAATCATAATTGGGTGTGGGAATTCTGGAAATTGGATCTAATAGACACCACATGTATAAATTATAATCGAAAAAGAGCTTTTTCAGATTAATTACCCTTTTTGATGGACCCATACCATAATTTTTTTTAGAAAAAGCCTTTTTTAGAATTTTTTATTCTCATTTATTTTAGAATTACATCTATCTTTTCCCTTTTAATATTCATCACTTATATAAAAAAAAATCATCACTAAAAATCATATTTGCTGGGGTTTTTGTATCTGGGTCATCATATTCTGGGTTTTTCTTCTTTTAAAAAAACAGCAATTTGGGTGAAATAGATTTTAGATGTAATTTGAAAAAAAGTAGAAAAAAAAATTTAATGAACAATACATGGATTTGGAGAGAGAAAGAAAGATCACATTCAACTAATTTTTTCTTTATACAAAAAAGAAATAAGAAGAACGGAAGTAAACACCGACCATCACAAAATTTAATTAAAATAAAATAAAAACATTACTTCGGTCACCTTGGCCGAAGTAATTTAGTCAAATTCCTGAAACCGATTTAATCCCGGGCCGCCTAGAATACCTGCACGGGACGCCTAGCGGAGCCGCTTCTCAAAAGGGTGAAAGTATGTTTATCACTAATTTAAAATACTATTTAGAATGTAAAGGTGCTGGATAAAGGGTGTGAATATGTAAATGGATGTATATGAAGATTAAATGTACTTGGTAAACAAAAAATATTTGTACAAACATCTATTTATATTCTTTTCAATGACATTAAAGCATGTTTGATTTCTCATGCCGATTTATATGGTTATCGATTTTTGGGTCTCCAGACTTGTTTGGTAGATGCATAGACGTCTTTCCATATCTTCATAATTAATCGATTCCTAAATATAAATATCATAATAACTAAAGGATTGTCATGCCACGAGTTACGAGTAATTCGTAATGAAATATAGCGGTCCTTTATTGCCAAAATTTTATCCATTCAGATTACATTATGTATGTTGAGAATAAAACTTATGCCACATTTGAAATCGAAAGAAAAACACAACGTAATATATATACTCTTGGATTAGTCCTCTTATTGCCAACTAGTTTTAGATGGAACCAAAGCGCGTGAGAGAGAGAAGCACGCAAACACGCAAACAATAAAGAACTCAAGAGCAATTTATTAAATCTAATGAAAATCTCAATCGGAATGCCAAGATTACAAGGAGAATCAAAAAGGAGCAAAGAGATCGAACAACAGAAAGCAAGAGCATAACAAGATGAGATCCAAAGCGAGAGAGACACAACTCAAACTATTCGATCAACCACCAAGGTCCTCAAGATGTCCTCTCTCAATCTCTCCCTGTTTAGATTGTGAAGGGAGCTTAGGCCCAATATCGGCTCTTACAAGTTAAAAGCCCAACCCAATAAACTCGCGCACGTACATGTTTACATTACAATCCTAAAAATCTAAACTTAAGAGAATTATACAAATGCTACTTATGCTCTACAACTTATGTGTTGAGCTTGAACGTACTGATGCGCACAAAAGGACGAGGACTTTAACAATGTAACATCTGTTTAATATGAGTTGAATCTCACATTTTCCATGTTTCCCAATGCGAAGGAAAGCATTCGAACCAAGAATTTAAATAATAATAATAATGACGATTTCATAAAATATATTAGGAGAATAGGAGTTGAGAGCGCCTGAGAATTTGCCGCCACACATTATTGATATGGGTCGACGCCCCATTCAAGATGACGAACGAATACAGCCGGAGCAGGGTACGTGGAATCAATAATATAAACTGCAATTTGTAGCCAAGAGTTTTTGGGTTAGTGGAATCCTCAAGTGTTGTTTAGTGTTTTGGCTTGACACATTCTCTACAATTTGGCAGTTCATAGATAACTTATAGTTATTAATTCATTATTCATGTATGTGCTAACGTAACCTTTTTGAGAACATTCATTTAATATATGCAACGTCCTTTTCATATTTTCATGTATTCAAATGAACAAGTAGTTAAAAAACTAATAATGGTATTTTAAGATTGATGACTCGCAAATAATATAACCCAACATTGAGCTCTTCAATAACCATTCAAGTACACGGTTTTTTATAAGGATTTTTTTTGAAAGGACAAAGGAAATTTTTATTGTAAGAGATCGGCTATAGCTAGTAACGCCTAACGGATAATGATCTAAAGTATAATGTTTGTTTTCATCAAGAGATGCTAGTCAAGTATAGTATAATGAGCTACCGCCTACTGTATTCTCAACCTTACGAACATGACAAGCTATTTCCAGAATCACCAGCCTGTAATTCTTAGTTTTTGTTATGCCCTAAAATCTTAAGAAATGATCAAAAAGCAAAAATAGAAAAACAAAGCTCGGCAAGCGCGATTTCCCCTCTCCTTCCCGGCCCTCCAACCCTACCTCTTCCAAGCGCCGCCCTTATGGGCCGGCGACAAAGGTCCGTCAAGCTCTCCAATCTGCACGCTCCGACGCCGTCCGGCTCCCCGCCAGCCTCGCCCAACCCCATCTCTTCCCCCTCCAGCTCTAATAGTCTTGTGGCTGCGATTCCGTCGGAGCTCATCGCCACGAACAATGCGCGCCTTCTTAGATTGGCGGCGCAACCTCTAATCCCACCGCCTCCCCCCCTCCTTCCCACTCCTTCCACTCAAGCTCCCCTGTCCGCCCCGAGCCACTCTTCCCAGGTGTTGCGACCGAACTCCCCTCCTCTTCTCCCCCTCCCTCGTCCCCGCTCAGCGGAGGGGCGAGTCAACACTTGGATTCCACCTGTCCTGGCTCCGCAGCCCGCCCCCAACCCCCCACCTGCCCCCTCTCTAGAGTCGCAAACACTTTTCCCTCCTCTGAACACACAAAGTTCGGGAACGCCCGCTCCAGCCTCCAAGCCCTCGTTTAAGGAGATTGTAAAGTCAAACCACACCTCCTTTCAATCGGTTCCTTTGACTTTTGTTCCTGGAATAGAAAATGGCATAATAGATTTCTCTGAGGAGGACGTTTCTGATCTCGTCAACAAATGGTCCAATACTCTGGTTGGGGCGCCAATGGGTGGAACGATGTCTTTCAAGGCCATGGAGAGATTCGTGGCAAACACTTGGACGGACATCCCTTCACCGAGACTTCTGCTCAACGACAAAGGGTTGTTTGTATTCCAATTCGACAAAGAGGAACACTTACTTTCTGTGCTTGAAAAGGCACCTTGGATGATCTCTAGCCAAAGACCTCTGGTTCTGAAAAGATGGCACAAAGGCATGGCAATGGACCTCTCGTGCTTGGAAACAATTCCCATTTGGATCACTTTACCAAACATGGATGTGAGATTCTGGTCAGAGAATCTCCTGGCAAGGGTTGGTTCAGCGGTGGGCAAGCCTATCTTAACCGACCTCACCTCCGCCAAGCAAGACAGACTTGCCTACGCGAAGATTCTAGTGGAAATTTCAGCTAAAAGTGATATCCTGAGAGAAGTCACCTTTAGGGGAAAAGATGGCGAACTGGTGCGCCAACCCCTACATTACGATTGGCTTCCGCCCCATTGCCCAACCTGCTCTGTCTTCAGACATAGATGTCCCCCTAATAGCAGGCTTGAGTCGACTGACCCCAGCCCGAACAACACATCCACTCCCAATCCTACTCCCGCCCCTCCCCTTCCTACTGAAACCAATGCACCTGACTCCCAAAATAAGCCTGACAACTCCACAAATGATCAAGATGATCAGCAACCCTTCGCCCCGGTCCCCAAGCATCTAACTCTTCTTAAACGCTCGGATAAAGTTATCTCTACTTCCCCCTCCTCCTCCTCCTCTCCTAACTCCTTTTCTCCTCTCTCTTCCGTCCCTACAAATCCTCCTTTGAAAGACACAACAACAAGCAAAAACCAAATAGTTAGGGACAAGGCTCCCAAGCCCAACAACAATCATTGATGATGAATAGTGTGAATGTAGTTGCGTGGAACATTCGTGGACTTAATGATCCAAATAAGCAAGATGCAGTTAGAAGGCTAATCCGTTCGAACAAGATTGATATTATGGCAATTATCGAAACTAGAATTCGAAGGGACAAGGAAGATTTTGTGGCACGCACATTGTGTCCAGGCTGGGACCATTGCTCGAACATCAGCTTGGCTAGAAATTGCCGACTATGGATTTGGTGGAATCCTAAAAAAGTGCTGGTGACTCCTCTCCTTATGACGGACCAAATTATCCACTGCAGTGTCAATACTTCAGATGGGCTTGCTAATCTCCTTATCTCCTTTGTTTATGGGCATAATAGTGAAATCCAACGACGGGCTCTATGGGACACACTCGCAGACCTAAGCTTCTCCGTCAATGGGGCTTGGACTGTTATGGGTGACTTTAATGCGACATTGGAAGTGGGTGATAGAATCAACGAACAAGGAGCTGTTATGGATCAGCTGATAGATGAACTTGCTCCGTGTCTCAACACTTGCAAACTTCGTGACCATCCTTACAGTGGATTCAGGCACACCTGGGACAATCGACAACAACATAGTAACCGGGTGTGGAGCAAATTGGACCGTATTCTGATCAATCAAGCATGGATGTCTACTTTCCCCCGCTCTGCTGCTTCTTTCTTACTCCCTGGGATTTCCGACCATGCACCTGCCCTTCTCACCCTTCACCAAACCCTTCCCCCTCCCAAACACACTTTCAGATTTAATAATGCTTGGACCCTCTCTGTGGATTTTCTTCCTCTGGTGCATGAGGTTTGGTCCACTCCCATAGAAGGCCACTAGATTTTCCAAATAACCCAAAAACTCAAAATCCTAAAGAGTCGACTCCGCTTGTTGGGTAGCTCGACTTTTGAAGAGCTCCACAATAGGGTTAATGACTTATCTGCCAACCTTCTCCAAAATCAGCACAACTCTCACCTGTTTCCCTTTGATGACCACCTCTTTGGAGATGAACAAACAGTTGTGCTGCGAATACAATGCCAATCTTCGGCTCCTAAGGGCCACCACGAGGCAGCTGGCCAAAATTCGCGATGTAAAATTTGGGGACCACTGCAGCTCCTTTTTCTACAACTCCATCAGAAACAGAAGAACTTCCTCTAATATAAGTTGTCTGTCCGACAACCAAGGCTCCTTGCTTGACCAACCTGAGCAGATCACTCTCTTTGTGGAAAATTCATTTGCCTCCTCTCTTGGCACTTCCTCTCCTGTTGACCCACTCCCGCCTTGTTTGATTGATGAAAGCTCCAGGCTCCCTCTCCACATGCACGCTGAGCTCATTCGTCCCCCTACTGGAGAGGAAATCAAAAATGTCTTTTTCTCTTTTGGAGACACAAAAGCCCCGGGGCCCGATGGGTTTAATGCTCATTTTTTCAAAAAGGCATGGAATATTGTTGGAGTGGATGTGTGCAACGCCATTAAAGATTTCTTCATCTCAGGACGCTTGCTGAAACAATTAAATCATGCCGCTATCCATTTGATCCAAAAGACGGATAATCCACTCCACATCGGAGATTTCCGCCCTATTTCTTGTTGTAATACGCTGTATAAGGCCATCTCCAAGCTGCTTGCTATACGCCTTAAGAATGCGGTTCAACACCTGGTGGGACAGCAACAAGGTGCATTTATCCCTGGAAGAAATATAAAGCACAACATTCTTATTGCTCAGGAACTTCTAAGAGGCTATGGCTCAATTTCTGTTTCACCCAGGTGCGCATTCAAAATCGATATCTCTAAAGCTTTTGATAGCATTTCACATGATTTTATCTTCCAAATGTTCGAGGCGTTCGGTTTCCCGACGCACTTTGTGAATCTAATCAAACCGTGTATCACGGAGGCATCTTTCTCTATTAATCTGGGGGGCCAACTGAAAGGCTTCTTTTTGGGGAAGAAGGGCATTCGTCAAGGCTGTCCCATGTCGTCTTACATCTTTGTTCTTGCCATGGAATGTCTTTCTAAGTTGGTTGAAGCCAAAACCTCTAACCCGGATTTCAACTTCCATCCCAAATGCCACCAAACCAACCTCACCCACCTTTGCTTTGCGGACGACCTCATTTTTTTTGGAAGAGGTGACTCCACTTCGGTGAATATTCTTAAGAGTGCCTTTGATGAATTTAGTGCTTTCTCGGGCCTTTATGCCAACCAAGCCAAATCTAGAGTTTATTTTGGAGGGGTGAGCACCAGCGAACAAGCCTCTATCTCTAATACTCTCGGGTTCAACATCGGCACTATGCCCTTCCGATACCTGGGTATTCCGCTGGGGTCAAAAAAACTCACCTTTGTTGAATATTACCCTGTCATCAACAAGATTGTGCAACGAGTCCAGTCTTGGGCGGCTAGATGCCTCTCTTATGCCGGAAGACTTGAGCTTGTAAAATCGGTCCTATTCAACATACAAGCATACTGGGCCAATGTCTTTTCCCTACCGGCAAAAGTGTGTGGTAAAATCACTAGTATCCTTCGCAACTTTCTTTGGTCAGGAAATGAGAATGGCAAACGCAACCTTGTTTCTTGGAAGTATATATGCAGACCGAAATCTGAGGGCGGACTAGGACTCAAAGAGATACTCTCCTGGAACAAAGCGTGCATCGCTAGAACTATTTTTGAATTAGCTTCTAATCATAACAACATCTGGTGCAATTGGGCTAAATATTTCCTTCTCCGAGGCAGAGATATATGGCAAGCTGATGCAAGGAAAGCGGATAGCAGTACATGGAAATCCATAGTCAAGGTCAAGAACCAACTCATTTCCGGCGTCGGGGTTCAACAGGTTATGAGCCTCTTGGCCGACCCTTCGGGTAAATTCTCGACCTCACAAGTTTACAATCTTTTTCATAGTAGCACTGAGGAGATTAGCTGGAACAAAATCGTCTGGGGGAAACTTTGCCGCCCGAGGGCCAGCTTCATTTCCTGGGCTGCTGCTCTTAACCGTCTCCCTACGAGAAGCCGACTCAAAAAATGGGGAAGAATTGATGACGACACTTGTCCCTTGTGTGGGAATGAAACTGAAACGGTTCATCACATTTGGGGTAACTGCACTTTTGTTGAAACCGTTAGGACAAGAGTTACCCAATGGCTACGGGTTCCTAATCATCAAGGTGACCTGCATAACTGGCTTGAATGGCTTAGTAGCTGCAGCAATAAACAATCGTTCCTATTTCAAATTGTTAGTGCTGCACTCACCAACCTCATCTATTGCACCTGGAAGGCAAGGAACAGGGCTGTCTTCGACTCAAAAAACCCAGAAGTTGAGAGCTGTACAGCGGAGGTGATCAATAACACCAAACTTTGTGTGTTAGCCAAATGGAACAACAACAAAAAGAATGGGGATCAAACTGCTAAGTGGCTCAATCCTCTCAACATTCACTTTTAATCGCCCCTTCTATTCCTGCTGGATTGTGCTGATTGGTTGGTGTGCTTGGTTCTGTTGGAGGCCATTTTGTTTTCGGCCTCTGTTTTTGTTATGGGATGGCCTTTTTGTTACTTGGCCTCGTGCTTGTACAGCCGTGTTAGGGCGTGTGTGTTAGGAGGCTTTCTTGTGATGTATAGTGACAACTTGAACTATATTCCTTTGTAAATCCTCCTCTTTCTAATTCAATTACCCTTTTTAAAAAAAAAAAAAAAAAAAAAAAAACCTTACGAACATGACTAAAATGAAACCGGACATCTAATATCATCCAAAAGCAAGCCTAGTATTTTTCTAAGATACTATTAGAAGGGGGTAAAAGACCCCAAATAATACATTTTATGAAGGATAGAGATAGGATATATCATATATTAGCATAAATCAAGCTTTGTAAGGTTCAAAGCAGATTCTAATATACATTAGCATACAAAACATCATGCTCACCATGTCACACTAATCAAGCATGGAAGTAGTCATGCATGATTCAGCCAAGACGAACGACAGAACGAGCTTAACCATGCATAAACAAAGTGGCCGAACAAAATGAAGAGGGACGTGGTGGCTGAGTGGGATCCGGGCCCATTGATCACAGCCCAATTTAAGGTAGCTGCAATAAGAAGCCCAATAAATAGGGAAGCTCCCATAAGAATAGAAAAAAGTGGAGTTACGACATACGTCCCGCAACGAGCGCAACCCTCGTGTTTCGAGTAGTTCATCATGCAGGACGTGCTGAGCCGACATCACACGCCACAACAGAAGTTCAATTAGATAAAACTCTTTTCCATTAAACTGCTGAATTTTCTTAAATATAATAGTTGTGATAATGATACAAACTAGTTGAAGTCCCGTGATATTTACGGGATAATTTTTTAAAAAACTATATAATTCTACAATATTAATTTAAAATACTAAATATATTTATATAATATCATAATAAATTATGCAATAGACAAATTATTTTTTTAAATTATACTCCATATTTTGATTGAATATAGTATAAATATTTTTCCATTATTTGTGGAGATCTTGTCCAAATTTAGATTGAAATTATTAAAATACTGATTTTAATTTTTATTGAATATTTTTAAATAATATTTTCTTATTTTTTTAGACACTAATATGTATAAAATACTTGGTTTTTTTATAAAGGTAATAATAATTAGGATAGGTTATCTACAAAGCATAATATAATTTATTAAAATATTTTTTTAAGTTAATTTATTAAAATTATATATTAGGGTTCTTATCTTTTACTCTTTAAAAATAAGAATGTTTGTAAATATGAAAAATACAATATAAAGATTAGTGTTGAAGAGAACATTGTTCTCGATTTAAGAGATAAAATATAGAGAAAATTATTTATGTATTATTTTGCAAAATTCAATCCATCTATAAAGTTGTTTTCCATAGTAAATTTACATAACGAAGAAATAAAATATAAAGGAAATTAATGTATATGAAAATTTACAAAATTCAATGTATTAATCAACCTATCATCCATATTAAATTACAAAAAAACATAGAGATAAAAAAATTTAAATGTAAGGTGGGGCTAGATAAAAAATATTCTATATTTACATAAATAAAATAAAAAGGAAATTAAGAAAAATTTAATGTAATTTTTTATCAAAATTCAATTTAAGCAAGTATTCATCAAGATTTGTAAATTTTTCTATTTTTTATTATCAAACTTTGATTTAAGAAAAAATCTTTAATATAAATGCATAAAAAGATAAAGAAAATCTATTTTTATTAATTAAAATTAAAATTCGAATTTATATTTTTTTGACATTTACATATAATCTTAGTCATCAACATAAAATTATATCTTTTTCTCAAAATAAAAATATATCAACATAACAAAATTTATTATTTAAAATTATATCATTATATAGATATAATTTTTTTACTTGGAGCTCAAGCCTTGTTAAAAGATAAAAAAATATATATTAATATCATCTCATAGGAATTTATGTATATAAAAATTATATAAATATGTAAACTATTGTAGTAAACTAAAACATAATCCATAGATAGAAAATTATATACATTAAAAATTATATAAAGATGTTATCTATTTAGTATATATAGCAAGAATACTATAAGTTGTTACAAATTTTATTAAAATATAATTTCACATTAATTTATTCAAAAATGCCACATGGCGCAAATTTTACAACAGACTTGGGTTCTGCTTTATAATGTATTAGGGTAGATTACCGTGGAAATTTTAGCATAAACAAATAATATTTGGATGCCTATTGTATTAGAAAAATATTTAAAGACCATGAATTTATTCGAATACTCACACGACAGTACCTCCCGAATGTCCGTTATGTTTCATTTCGAACAAAACAGTTCGACATATTTTAATGGAATGCCCATTTCCGTTACAAGTATTTAATAAAGTTGATCACGTATTTGTAGAATTCATAATAAATGATTCAGGAAATGACCAATGCATCCAGGAAATCTTGAAAACATTAAAACAATCAATGAACTCCCATAAATTTACTAAACTATTTATAGCTTGGTGGAGCATATGGTATTACAAAAATAGAACCGTATTTAATCAGCCTTTAGATGGATCATCTAGAATTATAGAAGAATTCATAAAAAAAAACACAAATAATGATGTGGAATAAAGTAACTGAAAATGTTAATGACTATAATGGCACGATGGTACAAAGGATATCTAAAAGGAAAGATAAAAAATGGCATAAACTGAACCATGGATTTGTTAAACTAAATTTCGATGGATCTAAAAAACGAGATGGATTGGCAACTGCAGGATATATTATTCCGGACCACAATGGAATAATATCTATAACTATATATTAAAGTTGTCCCTTTTCGAGCCACCAGAACGATTCTGGCCCCACCTTATATTTACAAAATTAATTTTTATTTCTAATATTTTAACTTTTTTATATTGTATACTTCTTTAACTATTTAAATCTATCTTTAACATCAAACAAATATCTATTTAGTATAACAATATTTTTTGAAAACTTCCTTATACAAATATTTAAAATTAAAGATAACAAATTTAAAATATTTTTAAATAAGTATAAATATCTTTTACCTTTTAGCATGATGTCTTTTCACGAAATTATTTATAGATATATTTTTTTATAATAAAAAAGTTAATGATAAATACTTATAATGTTTAAAAATAGAAAAATAGGTAATATCTATAACTTAAAGATGTACCTTTTCGAGTTACTAGAACGATTCTAGCTTCATCTTATATTTAAAAATTAATTTTTATATCTATTATTATAACTTCATTCTATTAAATTCTTTTTAACTATTTAAATTTATCTCAAATATCAAAAAAATATCTATTTAGTATAACAATATTTTTTGAAAGCTTCCTTATACAAGTACTTAAAATTAAAAATAAAATATTTAAATATTTAAAAATAAATAAAAATATTTAATCATATATCTTTTGACGAATTTATTTATAGAAATATAGTGATTTTATTTTATACAAAAAATTAATGATAAATATTTAAATTTTTAAAAAATTAATAAAAATGGATAATAAAATATTTAATAGATATTGAAGTATTTGATAAACTCTAAATTTACTTACATGAAAAGTAATAAAATAAGAAGAATATAATATTTGATTAAATTTTTTTATACATTCTACGAACAATAAATTACTTATATTAAAGTTTATATTATATTTTTATTTATTGATTAATATCCTATTTATAATATTTATAAAATATCGAATCGTAGTCGTACATGGTACGACGGGTAAAACTAGTTTCAATAAATGCTTTTGCGAACAAAAACTGGAATATCATTCAAGTGGAAGCAACATGCACGTACGAAGCAGTTTGCGAAGCCAATAATAGAAATTTGCCCAAGATTGTGATTTGTGATCGAAGGGGATATTCTAATCGTCATACAAGCATTACATGGAAGTAAATCATACCCATGACAAATTGAAATGTTAATCTCAGATACACTTGTTTTACTGCAGTCGTTCGAGGTAGTTAGATTTGCATATATACCTCGTGACTGCAATAATGTTGCTGATTTGATTACGAGACTACGTCACTCATAGTACTCATCAAGTTCAGACACATTCAGGACTTCAGGTCCTCATCATAAGGATGTTGTAGGTTGATCTTGGTCAGCCTAATCTTTTCCAACTCTAAAAAAATGATACAAATTAAATGTTAGAATAATAACCTATCTCACATCTGAAATTCAAAAAGATCCTCCAGTGTGGGTTATTTTTTTTATTGTCAATTGATTGTATTATGGAATCTTATGAGCTTATGCGTTAGGCTATGTGTAGGTATGTGACACATCTCCAATCTACTATCTACGTGCCTATGGACTTTATCAGTAATTGATTGGACTAGAATTAGTTTTTTAAGAAATACAAAATCTTCCAAAAATTCCAAGTTAAATTTAAAATTTTCGAAACAACCCAAAAATTGGATAGTTTCTAAACAAACCGACAGTTTGGGAAAAGTTTCAAATTCCGGGCAGATTTTGGAAATTTAATTGAAAGATAATAGGGAAAAGAGAGAAAGGAAAAAGTAAAAGCGAGGAGAAGAAGATAAGCCCAAAAAGCTCCAAAACCCCACCCCGATCCTGCAGGTTAGGATCTCCCACTTACACAACCAGCATCCCAAAATCTCTCTGTTTCTCTCTCCAATCTCAATCCTTGGTAATTTCATCCTTCTTCCGCCGAAAGTACAGCGATGTCGATCTCCGACGCGCTGGTGGGGCATCTGATGACGATATACCTCGGCATGATAGCGGCGATGAAGGCGTACGGGCTCGTCACCGGCCAGACCTTCACCGGAGTCTTTGTGCTGGCGGCGTCGACCGCCGTGGTCCTGATCGCTCTCGTCGCGGCGCTAACGTGGGACGTCTCTCGCAAGGTCACGTACGCCTTCGCTCGCGAACAGGTTCGGGAGATGTGCCGCGGCGGGATCTGCTGGCACGACGTCGCCGTTAAATTGCCGGCGTCGCAGGTCCGATTCCGACTCCCTCAACACCAACCGATGCAAGAGTAATCCAATCGCCGAAAGAAGGTTTAAGAAATTTTAGTCCTTGTTCAATTAGCGCACAGAGATACCGCCACCGATCGAATTTCAGTTTCAGATAGGGTTTGCTTTCCTGATTTCCCCAATTTTCTGGATTTTATCCTCAATATAGTGCGTTTGTGTGTTTTTTTTTCCTTCCGTTTAATTTGGGGTTTCTTTTTGTTGGATTGATTCAGTAGGATTGATCTTGTCTCACTCTGTATATACGCACGAATAATGTGGAATAATTTTGTGAATAATAGAATTTCAGCAAACGTTTCTTCAAAAAAAAATCTGGTTGTTGGTAAAATTGAGTAGTGGATTTATTTCTTGTTCTTCTTGGTCTTCATTACTTCATTTACTTGTAAGTGAGCTGTGAAAAGCAACGCACAAATCCAACTTCTTCTGAAGGACCACAGCTTATTAACTTATTATTAATTAGTATGCTAAGAATATGGTTTGATGGTTTTAAATTATACCTAAAAGAATGATTCCTTCTTATGCTGAGAGTGATGTGAATCTTTCATTGGTTGATCAGGGACCGGTAAGAGTGATGGGATGACACCATGAATCATGATTCTTTGTTGCCCCCACACACTGGTTCTTGGTAATGCGGGGTTTTAATTTTTTTGTTAGAGCTATACTTTTTCAAATTGGGTGGGTTTTTTTAGTAGGCCGTTGATTGACAAACCTCCTATTCTCTATTGGTATTCTACTTAGCGAGTTTTGTGATCAAGTGATTGATTTGTAACTTTATTATTTACATAATGTGTGGGTTAACACATCATGAGGGGCCATTTTTTACCATACAGATCACCTAAACCTAGTACTCCCTAGTAGTGCCAAAGGAAGTAGGAAATGGGTGAGGAATGGTGGCCACTAACTCAAATTTCCCAAATTTGCACAATCTCAAAATTTTAAGAATCAATCAACCCCATTCCTCATGTTCAAACAAATTTTTAATTAATTTAACCTTGTTCCCAATTCTTGATTCCAACATAATTTCTGGATCATACCAAATGAGCCTTTACATTAAAATATTTTTTCCTTAGCACTTACAATTTCCGTCGGTAGATTTAATCAAATCCTAACCGTTCAATGATGTTGGTTGGACGAGGGGGTTGCCTCAGTTTTAGAATGGACGGAATTGGTGTTTGATGAGTTGGATGTGTATTGCCAACAAATTTGGGTGATTTTTCCTTCTAGGTTATGGCATGCACAAAACAAACAAGTTTTTGACGGATTTCAGGTGGATCGTTCTAAAGTTATTAGGTCCTACTCGAGAAATGTGCAGGAATTTCGAAAGAAATTAGAGGTGGGGATTGGGGAAGTGATAATGTTGGCCATGTACGTGGTCCATTGGGGAAAAAGACATTGTTAGCTTAAGGTTAATCGCGATGCATCAATGAAGGCCAAAGAGTGTTTTTAGTTTGTTGGAGCTCGTCATATTCTAATGGATTCATCTCTTGAGGTCACAGAGGCGGAGGCAATTAGATGGGAGGTGATTGCAATTTTGTAAGGCTTTCCCAAGTTGGTGCTTGAGTCGGACTATTGCTCGTTTATTCAATAGCTAAAGGTCAAGGGGGCGTTGCTTTATCCACCGCGCGCAGAGGCTTTTTCGCCCCAAGATTTGACGTGTGTGTCAGGAGAGGACCGGTCCCCACCGTACAAAAAAACTGACGTGTGTTGCCACGTTGGCTATCCGGTGGAGAAAAAACTTTCGAGATAGTGAATTTCGGGATGGTAATTTTTTTGCCTATATAAACCCATTCACATCTCCCTTTTACCTTGTTCATTCCTCCTTTCTCAACATGTCTTGATTTTCTAATATTTTCAATAATCTTCAACCACCCGAAGAATCCCAAAATGAAGTCCCAAATCCAGATTGGAATAATGCTCCAATGAATTTCTCAAATTTGTTGGACATTACTTCTTTTCAAAATCCAAACGAGCAATATTATCTTCCACCACCCGAACTTCCTCAAAATGAAATCCCAAATCCGGTTCGAAATCATGGTTATTTCTCAAATTTGTTGGGAAGTAATCTTTTTCAAAATCCAAACTTATTTCTACCACCGGAGCTTCCTCATCAATCGGAGCAATACTATCCTTTTTATCCGTCGAAGCAAGGTCACACGACTTATCCATCGGATCAAGGTTTCCCGTGCTTTCCTCCAGATCAAGCATACCCTCATTATACATCTACGGAAGAGGTATGTACATAAATATTATTAATATTATTTAAATGTACTTAAGATTAATATTAGCGAGTTAAAATAGTTGACATGTTATATTGTCATTTTTATAATTATCTATTATTGGTCATTAGTATTAGTTTATAGATTTATTGTAGAATTTAATTTATTATAATATTCTTAAAATTAATATTAGATAATTATGTTAGTTAAAAGAGTTGACTTTGATATATTGTCATAGTTCATAACATTATTAAAATGTACTTAAGATTAATATTAGCGAGTTGTTACTATAATAAGTTTTATATAGATTTATTGTAGAATTTAAGTTATTATAATATTCTTAAAATTAAGATTAAATAATTATGTTAGTTAAAATAGTTGACTTGATATATTGTCATAGTTCATAACATTAGTAAAATGTACTTAGGATTAATATTAGTGAGTTGTTACTATAATAAGTTTTATAGTTTTTTTTTTTATATTTTCCTAATATTTATTAACATTAGCTTATAGATTTATTTAGGGTCTCCTACCCTGGCACATGCCCAGAGACGTACGCGGGTACGTACTCGGAGTGGTGTTGGCCTGTGGCGGGTACTGGGACGTATGAAGGGGCGAAAGTCTGCTGGTATTGCCCATAGCCCGGGTAGGGATATGGGTTCGGAGGTACTCCGCCCGATTCGTACCCTTGGAACGGGTAAGGATTTTGTGGCGTGTTGTACGCCCAACCCGGAGGGAGGCCGAATGGGCAGCCCGATCGTCCCGTGTTCATCCATTGTGAGGTTTCGGGCATGTTATCGGGGTGTTGGGGGAAGAAGTTGTTTTGACAGACCATTCTGAGGGATTCAAAAGCCAAGGTTTGCACAAATCGGGAAACTTCTTAGGATGAAGAGGTTCCCACAGACGGCGTCAGTGATGAAACCCGAAATAAACCGGGCGCTAGAAGACAAGAAATGAGATTACTTTTATTCGATTGTGCAAACACTTACTCTTTTATTCATGCCTTTAATGCGAGATTACAAGTTGCGAGGTTACAATTAATGAGATTACAACCAGCGATTATGCCCTAGATCTCTTTTAGAGTATCCGAGATCTCGATCTAACAAGGTTCGAGATCTCCTAGTTACAACGAGGTTCTATCACTTGAAGGCTGAGTGTCGAGCTCTAGTGGCGAGGTCGAGGGGTAGATTTAGCACGCGGTGACTGTGACCTACGAGGCGATGTTACGAGATCTTTGATTGGGGTGGAGATTTGATGCGTTTCGCCTCGCTACAAGGACCGACTTCTCGTATTCTGAATCCCGTCACGATCTCGAACGAACGATGGAGCGGAAGCAAGCGATAATAGTACGTCGCTAGGGTTCCAGCGGCGTCTCGAGTTGGAATTGATTCCGACAAGCGAAACCTCAGAATGATTGTAGGGCGATTAGAAGAAGGATAGAAGGGGTTGACGCCTGATGCCTAGGGAAGAGAAACTCGATTCAACAAAGGCAAATTCAATTCAATTCAAGCGTAACTGAAATTATGAGAGTCTGACAACTTTAATAGAAAGTAGATCTAAACCTAGAAAGCCTAGGGAGAATGGGCCCAAGCATGCAAGCCCAACCCATCTCGCTAAATAAAACAAATAGCGGAAATATAAATAATACCAAATTAAGTAATCGTTCTATTAAAATCCCGACATAAATATAAAGATAGAAACCCGAAGACCTGAGGCCTCGGAAAGACTCGCGATAGATCCGAATCACCGCCAGTCGGGGCGCGGTTTGGCCCGGGAGAGCGCGGTCGCGCTCTCGGGGTCTAACCCGCGCCCAAGAACGATGCTTTTCTGCGACCGGGGCGCGGTCACGGCCGGCCAGAGCGCGGTCGCGCTCTGGGCGTGTTGCCCGCACTCCGAGGGGGTCGGTTTCTGCGGCGTCTGCGCGGCTTCCAACGGCCAGAGCGCGGGGGCGCTCGACATGGCCTCATCCGCGCCGTCGGTGATCCTTCCGAAAAGGCTTGGCTCGACTCCCGACTCCTCCAATTGATCCGAAAATGCGTCTCGACCCAAAGATGTCATCAATATAGTCGAAGGCGGGTCTTGAACCAAACTCACGGATTGGTTAGCTCTTCGTATGATAGAAACCGTAGCCCGACCTATAGCCTTGGCGCGAGCACGCGTCAAGGGTCCGTTTGATCGAATCGACATGGACTCCTCTTCCTCAGCGGCGGTCATAGTAGCAAACGCATCATCCTCCCCCCCCCCCTTGAGTGGGAAGCGTCCCCGCTTCCTCAAAATCAAAATCTGGCTCAACAAAGGGAGAAAGATCTGACACGTTGACCGTTGCATGTACATTGCCATATGAATCCGGAAGATCCAACTTGTAAGCGTTGGGACCAATTCGCTCAAGAATACGACGCTGATGGAGCTTGGTCTTCCGAGCTGCCGGGAACTGTTCCTTACGCAAATGGAGCCAAACAAGATCGCCAGGCTAAAAAATCATAGAAACACGGCCCCGGTTGTGCTGCGCTGAGTACTGAATAGCGCGTCGCTCAAGATGCGCCTTGGTCCTAGCGTGGAGTTGTTGAATGTGGGTGGATCGTTTTGCAGCATCAACATGTTCTCCCTGCTTCAACGGCTTGGGGACCAAATCCAAAGGCGCAATGGGATTGCGCCCATAAACGACCTCAAACGGAGTCAAAGAATGCGCCGAATGTTTGGACCTGTTATAGCAAAACTCAAGGGTAGAAAGTAAGTCCTCCCACCGGCGTGGGTTTGATTTGAGCATCACTCGTAAGAGTGAACCCAAGGTACGGTTGGTGACCTCCGTTTGGCCATCTGTTTGGGGGTGATAACTAGTAGAAAACAATAATTTGGTGTCGAGTTTCTCCCAAAGTGTTCTCCAAAAATGGCCCACAAACTTGGTGTCCCGGTCACTAATAATAGTTCTCGGCACACCATGGTATTTTACCACATTGTCAAAGAACAAAGAAGCCACTTCCGTAGCGTTATTCGTACTTTTACAAGCGATAAAATGAGCCATTTTAGAGAATCGGCACACCACAACAAATATGGAATCTTTGCCTCGCTTTGACATTGGCAAGCCCGTAATGAAGTCCATAGAAATGTCCTCCCATGGGGTGTTAGGCACATGCAAAGGCGAGTAAAGTCCGTAAGGTAAAGTAGTCGACTTGGCCTTTTGGCATGGAACACAACTCCTACAGAATTTGGTGACATTAGAGACCAAGTTAGGCCAAAAGAAATGTTCATGCAAAGCTGCAACAGTTTTGTTCACCCTGAAATGTCCCCGTCCATCATGAGCCTCTTTAATTAAAAGGTGCCTTATAGACGAGGCTGTAATACAAAGTTTCCCAGCCTTGTATAAGTAACCGTCATCTAAAAAATAAGAGTCCCACTCACGATGAATCGAACACTTCTCAAAGATTGGTCCAAAGAAAGGATCTGAAGCATAAAGCTCCTTAATCAAAGAGAAGCCAAGTAAACGAGTTTGCAATTGAGTAAGAAGCACATACCTGCGAGAAAGGGCGTCAGCTACCACATTCTCATTTCCCTTCTTGTGTTGGACGATATACGGAAATGTCTCCAAGAATTCCACCCATCGAGCATGTCGTCTATTCAAATGTGCTTGGCTCTTGAGGTAAGAAAGCGCCGCATGGTCACTATGGATCAGAAATTCCCGCGGCCACAAGTAATGCTTCCAAGTTTGGAGCACTCGGATTAAGGCATATAGTTCCTTGTCATATGTCGGATAATTGAGTTGTGCCCCGGTGAGCTTTTCGCTAAAATAAGCGATCGGCTTCTTCTCTTGGTGGAGGACGCCCTCAATGCCAGTGTTAGAAGCATCGCATTCCACCTCAAACGGCCTAGAGAAATCCGGAAATTGTAGCAAGGGCGCATGGCTCAACGCATCCTTCAAATCTTGGAACGCCCTCTCGTGGTGCTGTTTCCATTCTATAACGGTGCCCTTTTTAGTCAAGGCATGTAGGGGAGCCGCTATAGAAGAGAAATTGCGCACAAACCGACGATAAAATCCGGCCATGCCCAAGAAAGAACGAACCATGGTGGCGGTGGTAGGCGTAGGCCACTCCGTGATGGCCTTAATTTTAGCATCATCTACCTGTAAACCACGAGAAGACACCACAAAGCCAAGAAAATAGTGGATGGGCTACAAAAAGTACACTTGGCCAAATTGGCAAAAAGTGTTTGTTTGTTTTGTTTAATGCTGAATTTTGGTACCCTCAACAAGCAACGATAGATATGTAGTGAGAATTATAGTTCAATGCAATCAAAACAAGCAAGATAGCCTATCAAGTAATTGAAAATCACTAACGATGGTTAATCAATCAAGCAATATCAACGCAATGAACAAATCACACCACTATCAAACCGTAAGGGACAAGATCAATTAATTAGGGTTTGGCTTAAAAATTTTTTTTGGAATTTTTGCTGATTTAATGGCGGAAATATGGTGGTGAAAGTGCAAAGATCGAATCAGGAGACTTACAAGACGATTGCTCTGATGCCAGTTGATGCGTTTCGCCTCGCTACAAGGACCGACGTCTCGTATTCTGAATCCCGTCACGATCTCGAACGAACGATGGAGCGGAAGCAAGCGAGAATTGGCACGCAGGGGCGCGCGGATCGAGGATAATAGTACGTCGCTAGGGTTCTAGCGGCGCCTCGAGTTGGAATTGATTCCGATAAGCAAAACCTCAGAATGATTGTAGGGCGATTAGAAGAAGGATAGAAGGGGTTGACGCTTGATGCCTAGGGAAGAGAAACTCGATTTAACAAAGGCAAATTCAATTCAATTCAAGCGTAACTGAAATTATGAGAGTCTGACAACTTTAATAGAAAGTAGATCTAAATCTAGAAACCCTAGGGAGAATGGGCCCAAGCATGCAAGCCCAACCCATCTCGCTAAATAAAACAAATAGCAGAAATATAAATAATACCAAATTAAGTAATCGTTCTAGTAAAATCCCGACATAAATATAAAGATAGAAACCCGAAGACCTGAGGCCTCGGAAAGACTCGCGATAGATCCGAATCACCGCCAGTCGGGGCGCGGTTTGGCCCGGGAGAGCGCGGTCGCGCTCTCGGGGTCTAACCCGCGCCCAAGAACGATGCTTTTCTGCGGCCGGGGCGCGGTCACGGCCGGCCAGAGCGCGGTCGCGCTCTGGGCGTGTTGCCCGCGCTCCGAGGGGGTCGGTTTCTGCGGCGTCTGCGCGGCTTCCAGCGGCCAGAGCGCGGGGCGCTCGACATGGCCTCGTCCGCGCCGTCGGTGATCCTTCCGAAAAGGCTTGGCTCGACTCCCGACTCCTCCAATTGATCCGAAAATGCGTCTCGACCCAAAGATGTCATCAATATAGTCGAAGGCGGGTCTTGAACCGAACTCACGGATTGGTTAGCTCTTCGTATGATAGAAACCATAGCCCGACCTATAGCCTTGGCTCGAGCACGCGTCAAGGGTCCGTTTGATCGAACCGACATGGCCTCCTCTTCCTCACGGCGGTCATAATAGCAAACGCATCAAGATTCTTTTGGGTGACTTGAAGTCTTTTTGTAGACCTTCACTCGTTTGTAGCGCGGTCTTTAACGATGTTTCAACACGTCGATCTTCAACGAGCAAGATAGTTCTTGAGTTCAAGAGGTTTTTCGATCCCTTGCTACCTACGAGATTCTCCTCTATTTATAGAGATTTGAGGAGACGAGTTTTGTTGGTTGTTCGATGTGGGACGCCCGAGGCCAAGCCTTTTGATTGGTTGAGTGTGAGGCAGTTGATTATTGGTTGGAGGAGCGGTGATCGCTGGGTGGTTTAGACGGGGCGGGGGTGTCAGCTTTTGAGCAACGAGGTTGCCGAGGTCTTGGGGCCTCACAGAGGTGGGGGTTTGTTTGTTTTAATTAGAGATGGGTACGACAATGGGCCCCGAGTTTAACCTTGGGAGTCCCGCCGGATCCGTTAATCCTCGTACCCCGGTCCCACCTCTTATTCCGCCATTTTGAGCACCATCAAATATATTTTAGATTATTATTTTATTTGTTAGAATATTATATCCGTATATGTTAGATTGTTAAATTAAATTATTTATATGGTTAGATTATTATATTCATATATTTTACATTATTACTTTATTTGTTAGAATATTCATACACATTTATATGTTATAATGTTATATTCATACACATTTGATTATTTTTTTATATTTATATGTTCTAATTTTAGCATGTGAAAGAGTCCAAAATTCACACCCATGGCAAGAGTCTAGAATTATTGCCATCATTACTAAGGAGTAACGTCAATACACCGTGGTACAACATGATATTAGAGTCGGGTTTGATGCATTTAATCGAAATCCCATGGACTGGTGTAGACCACACCCTCATTAATGCATTTTTGGAGAGATGGTATCCGGAAACCAACAATTTCCACTTCCCTTGGGGTGAAATGACAATCATCCTCCATGATGTCAAATTCATTTTAGGGATCTCCATTGAAGGTAATGAGAATCTCCCTATATTTGATAAGGATGCTGTTGTGGAATATTTCTCTCTATTGTACGAGCAAGATTGGTTAGACTTCAAGGAAAAGCAAATAGAGAAGGGAGGGATAAATTCAAGTACAATGGTAAATTGGTTGTCAGAGGGCAACTTCGATGCAGTACAACCCGCAAACATCTCTGCCACAATTTTGGGCCTTTTGATAGCATTGGGCCTCCTGACAAACAAGACAACCACAAGAGTCAACTACCATTTGGTTGCTATGGCCCTCAAATGGGATGAAATGTCGAGTTATGCAAGGGGTGTGTGGACTATTGCACACTTGTACAACCAAATGGGGAAGGCAACTCGAGGCGAAACAAAGGGTGTGGCTAGTTGTCTCGTTCTACTATATGTAAGTATTCATTACCCCACGATTAATTCCTTTTCATAATCACTCATGGCCTAATAATATTTATTTTGTATTTTAGAACTGGATATGGTGGTATTTTCCGGAGTTTAGAGGCCAAATGAATGCAAACGTAATTCGCCAAACAAGTCCTATATTTGCTTCAAGGGTCCAAGGAGTGCGCCGAGGTGCAGATCAAAGATTGCCGACTGATGAAAAGAGTAGACTGCAATATTTTCGTGAAGTGTTGGATCGGTACACAGTTGACCGGGTATTAACAACTTTTTATAAAATTTTGTAGTTTATTTATTCACTTTTTACATTATTTACGACTCACAATTTCATGTATAGGTTGTGTGGATGCCATTTCATGCATCGCCTGATTTCCATCAAGCATATCGTTCCTCCTTATATCATGGAGTGATCCAATATCACAACGTTCAAGAAGCGCACATGCCTTGGAGGTGCATCCGACAGTATGGATTTGTACAACACATTCCTCCGAATCCCATCCCACCAAAGAGCGCTAAAAGAGGCCAAAGCCTAAAAAATACAAGACTGAATACAATAATATTTATTGTAATTGGGCTGTTCGTGACGAACACATAGAAAGTTCTATTTTGGACTTGCCCCGCGCTACTCATGGATGGGATGTGGTTCCCGGATATATGGATTGGTTCGAGCCACGCTCTCACACGAAGGTGCTTAGATCGTCTCCTACAAACCGATTCAATCCACACCAAAGACCCCTGATGACTCAAGTAGGCAATAACATCATTGTGGTACGTAAATAAATTTAAATAAATTTTGTAATTTCCTTATAAGTTAACTAATTTGCTATATTTATTTGATTGTACATTATTTATTCTCTAATCTTATAAATCTTATATGATTTAAATAATATATAGGCCCACAACTACGTGAAATGTTACATAACAGATAATATGCATGTCTTGGACCGGTACCCCGAGTTGAGGCCAATGTGGACACACATTTATGATGCTTTGACACAAACTCCTATTCCACCTCCTCCTCAAGTGCCCCCTCCTAGGCAAGTTCCCCCACCATGACAGCCTTCTCCCGAGCCTCACTGTCACAGCAGTTATCATAGTCGTTTCTATCCACTCGACGAAGGCTCAAGTCAAGATCCACAACCTCACCGTCAAAGCATGCATTTTGGTGGGAGTTATCCACACGGATATTCGAGTCAAGATCGTAGCTTTTTCTAAATTTATTTCAATGTATGCTTTTAGTTTTTATTTCGATGTATTTCCGTAATCAATCAACTTGTCTTGACTTTGTTTGTTTAACCATTATATAACATTTTTAGTTTTTATCCATATTAAGTTATATATTATCTATACAAAATATTTAAAGTAAACTAATTTACTCGTATATAAGAAATATTATTAGAATAAATTAATTTAACTACATATTATTAAAAGTAATATTATTAAAAGTAATTGTGGTAACGGGATAGAACCGGCTTTCAAAGCCGGTTCTCATAGAACCTGTCTGTAGGGCCGGTTCTATGTCTAACACATTGTCAATTCATGGGGCGAAAAATCCACTGTGGCTCGTGGATTCAGCCGAGGCCGCCGAGCCGATCAAGGTTTTGCCTCATAGGTGAGAGTTTACTAAATAGAGTTTCCATAAGGTGCTTAATTGGTTGAGTAGATGACACCATCTTCCACACTTTCTTTATGACATATTTTTCTTTTCTTTTTGTGTTAAATTGAATGATACTTTGTTAAATGATTTCGTTTTTATTTAATTTACCAGATTGATTATCAATGAAGAAAATAATAATTTTTTTATTTCCAATATTAATATTCCAAAAATGTTCTGTAATAAATTATCAATCATGGTGTGATCGGTACATTTTTTTGTCATTGCCACCCCAGATTAGCGGAGAAGCTTTGCTCCATCAAACGCCTACATTTGGAGTTCGAATCTCGCGAGGGCCCCTTTATTTTTTGGGTGGGATCTGCTCTCCCAACAAGTTCATTTGTCCTCCACATAAAAAGAGATATTTTTGCATGAGAATGCGATATTTCAGTGGGCTGGCCTTTCATCTACCAGTCCAAAAAAACATATGATACACTCTTTCTTTTGTTTTGTTTAGCATTTGAGATGAATTGAAAACATTTTGTTAACGTTATTTACTATGTTAACTGTGTTAACTGAGAGTGTGGATCACATGAAACCCATTTCTCAGGAGTAATATGGGGTGTCATCATTACCGTTCAATGGGTTAAATCTACGGCCTAGATCAAAACATTGAAATCCCGAAATGAATAGGGAAGCGGTGACATTTTAGTAATTTTTCGAAAATTACAAAAGTGCATCACTATCGTGAAAAAGTGCAGACAAAATGAAGTCCGCGAGGGGCATGCGATCCATGTTCGATTCGTTGTAAAAGTGCATCAATATGGCAGAAAAGCACAATGCTAAATACCAAAACGTGCATTACTAGACCGAAAAAGTGCAAACAAAAATAAAGCCTACGACATTACAAAAGTGCATCATTATGGTGGAAAAGTGCACTATGAAATCGGTAAAAGTGCGTAGCAAAAGCGTATCATCCTGGGATTCCGGATTCACCCAATCCTGAATCAACTCAATCGTTTCCTTCCTAATTTTTCGGGTTAGTAATGCACTTTTTTGTATATTGTAATGCACTTTTGTAATTTCCCAAAAAATTACGAAAATGTCACTTCGTTCTTATATTTCTCGGTTAAGTATTCAATCTTGACCGTAGATTTGGCCCATGTTGCTTTTAGATTGGGCCACACCACCTCTTTTAATAAAATCAATCTTTGGCAAAATAATCAAGTTTAATATAAAGATAGTGTAATGTACGTACAATCTTATATCACTATAATCAATGGACAGAAAATCTCATTCCTAATTTAAAAAAAATAATCTTTTATTTTTGGCTATGATAAATAGGAAGATTATTAAGATATTTTTATGCTATATGTTATACAAATATTAGGATATTTATTTTATTTTTAGATAGAATGCATATGTTAGGTTTAGATAATTAAGTTTAATATAAAGATAGTGTAATGTACATAGAATCTTATATCACTATAATTAAGTTTATTTAGAACGGTCCTATGTATATAATAAATTGATAAGTTTTTATCTTATTACTTATCTATTTTCATAATTGAATAAATTATCATGTTTTGGATATTAATTTAATTCGTAACACAAATAAAATATTATTATTTCAAATGAACAACTTTTATAGTTTATTAATTTTAAATATTTATTCAAAATTTATATTTAATTATTTACCTGATTATTTTTCTCGAATAATAAATATATTTCAAAATATTTTATTATTAATATTTTATTTTAAAAAATCCGTATAAGGTACAAAAACATATACTAATATTATCTATAAGGAGTGTGTTTGATATGATCCACCTTCTATAATTATAAGGTTGAGTTTAAAGTTTAAAGAATAGTCCGCCCACATAATAGATCAATAGGTTTGGTTGAAGTCTGCCAAGATTATACACGAGTGGCGAATTCTTCACCCAAGAATCTCTAGATCACCACCCTTGATCTCACATCACACAAATTCCCCATCACATCAACGGCTGAAAAGCGCAGTTGCACCACCACCGACTGCGAAGCAGCTTACAACAACCTCCTGTTTGAGAATTGAGAACATGTGGACTCGACGGCCCATCCCACCCTAACCTTTCAAAATCCCAATTTTCTCCTCTCTCTCTCTCCTCTCTCCTCTCTCTCCTCGGGGGTTGCTTGACAACGCCGTCGACGTCTTTCTTCTCCTTATCGTTTTCCTCATCTCCCTCTCTTTCTATCTAAATGGACGAAACCGCATCTCCGGCGCAGGTTCCGACGCCTCTAGCGGCGTCCGACCAGTCGCAATATTGGTGCTACCAGTGCGACAAGCGCGTCTCAGTCGAAACCCTAACCGATCAGCCCGACTTCGTCTGCAGCGAATGCAAATTCGGATTCGTGGAGTCAATCCCGGCGCCACCAGCTTCTGTGACCGTGTCGTCGCCATCACCGTCGCCGCCCTTCGGCCTGGCATCAGATGGTGCTGACTTCGGCGACGAGCCTACGCTCGGGAGTCGGTTTCTCCAGGTTCTGCGTCTCCTCGCTCAGGTGGCGCGTGAGGAGGGCCATCCGCCTCCGGAGGTCCAAAACCCTGTGGATCCGCCTTCCGACGACGATTTCCTCCGCATCGAGCTCGACGGCTGGGAGAACGGGAACGAGAACTTTGAGGAGGAGGGGGAAGAGGAAGAAGAAGATGACGAAGACGAGCACAGCGTTGAGATCAGGAACGAGGAGAGCGAGGATCAGTCTGAGAACGAGATTGAAGTCAGGCAGATCGATAATCTTGGGGAGAGTGATGAGGATATAAGGCGAAGGCGTAGCGACGTTCTCCGTCTCCGGCTCCGCGATTTCACCTCCCGATCCCAGAGCGAGGGGCGGAACCGAGTCCTTGACTGGGCGGAGATACTCATGGGATTAGAAGACAACTCCATCGAATTCCGCTTTGAACCGTCCGATCAGTACGTCGGCGATCCGGCGGATTACGTGGATGCGGCCGAATACGAAGCTCTATTACAGAACCTAGCGGAAACGGAAGGGAGAAGAGGCGCTCCGCCGGCCTCCAAATCTGCCATCGCAGCCCTAAAGACTGTGGAGATCAAATCGAAAGAGGAGATCTATGATTGCGCTGTGTGTAAAGATGCTATTGGCATTGGAGAATTGGTAAAGGAGTTGCCCTGTGGGCATGGTTACCATGGAGACTGCATTGTGCCTTGGCTGGGTGCCAGAAATTCGTGTCCTGTGTGTCGGTTTGAGCTGGAGACTGATGATGTTGAGTATGAGGAAGAGAAGAAGAAGGTAACAGCTTCCACATCTGCCGAGGCATCATCTGGAACAAATCATAGTTGATTTCATTTTCATCCTTGTAAGTTGAGTTTCCCCTTTTTTTCATAAATCATAAAGATTTCGGCTATAGTTTCAGAACATTTTGTTATCTTAATTTAATTCTGAATTGGATTTACAAATGTTTGAATCCAATATATATAAGTTTTTCCAATGATTGGATCACTTGAGTATCGTACTGATTTTTATGAACAATTGCAAGAAGCGCTAGCGAAGGTTTGTAATTGAGCATCATAGTTATTCTAACAGGGGAGTTTGAGGATTGTTTATAGCAAGTCCAACAATAAAAAACATATCTTTACTGTAGTTTTTCTGTTAGGTTCCAATTAGATAGCGTCTTTGGCACCATTGTACAATTTTTGTTACTGGGGAGATGGTAGCATGCACAGTTGCAGTGCTGACACAAGGATTGGGGTGTTATATTGATTTGGATCAGTGAACAATTTTAAAAGCTTAGAGCATTAATGGCTTGGACTAATCGATGGTGATTTGCTCAAGCCCCATAACCACAGACACAAATTCTTTCTTTCATTTGTCCATTTTGCAATATGAATTTATCATTCATCATCCCTATTGCTTTATCACACTCTTTAGCTTGAGGAAGTTTTTATCCATTTTGATAAACTCCATGATATAGGCTTTATTCATATAAGGTTATGGTGAATGCAAATAACACTCCTATTACTTTATTTCACTCTTTAGCTTGAGGAAGTTTTTATGTCATAGACAGCATGAATGGAAATGTTGTAGGAATTGTTTCTATTCTGGTTTTTTCACTATTTGAGTTAAAGCTGAACTTGGTGGTAAAAGATTTGGATGTGAACTCATAACTCATTTAGCAATGTTGTGATTGTTTTTTCAGCCGTTGATGACATTCAACTAGGTTTACTTTGGGGCTTTGAATGAGGGAGAAAGAAATCAAGTAATCAGCTGACACTCCGACAGAGTATGTAACAATATGGACGGCACAAGATGAATAAATTTGTTTAGAGAAGAACTGTTCGCTGATTTATTGCCCCTCTTGATTTGCTTGGAATGAGAGACGGAGGATGTTTATCAATTGTTTTTGGTTTCAATTTGACTTGTTATTTCTTTTTTTTACAATGGATTGTACCTTTTTATTTGAGTTCTTGCATCTGGCACTCATGAAAACAAGAGCTCCATGTACATTTTTCCTGTATGTATAGTTGTATTTGCTCAATTTTCTAAACAAATGCCAGTAAACCAGGTGACAATGGCTTTGGTTTGCTCAGTGAAATCATGTTGTTGTAGATTTAATTTGTTTGCTCAGGGATATCAAAGTTCTACCGGGAATGATGCTTCTATGATCTGCTGATACCAATGTTTGCTTACTTTCCTGTTCTTTGTGTGTGTGATCCAGATTTGATAGGTTTTTGAGTTGTATACAGAATACACGTCATGTGTACCCTGCTCAAGTACTTGTCTGCAAGAGTAGCCATGGCGCATTCATGCAGGTGTTGGAATTAAGACGGGTGTATTTACACAACTTGGTCCACTGGGATGGTCCAGATTGATCAGCTGAAAATGTTCATGTAGGTATTGGACAAATACTTGAAATTTTTTGGGTTATGTTAGGATAATGATGTACTCCGTATTATTTATTCCATTGACTGAACGGCCTGTAGTCAATCAATCATAGTTTGTATTTTTTGTTTTGTACAAAGGATAAACATTTGGTGGCTTTTCACAATGTAAGATCAGATAAGCAAAACTTATCCAAGTGGTAAATTATGTAGTTTCTTGATGCAACAATGAAAAATGCAGTCATCTTCAAAATATGTAAAAGATATATCTTCAATCACAATTTTACTAATGTCTAAATTGAAAGTTACTATAAGAAGTCCATACCAAAGAGGTAGAACTTCAACCTTGAGAATTGAAGTGTCAATCAAGCAAAGTTGATTGTAATTTTTGTTCCATTACACATTACACATTTGCTTTTCATGAACCTAATTACACCCACCCAAAACCCAGAACAAAAAAAAGGGTCTACCCCTTATAGCAAGAGCAAGCCAGTAACTTGGTTACTTCCTCTTTATAATAAGTAAAACGATTTTTCTAACCTATGCCCCCCCGAAGGGCATAGGTTAAGAACCTAATTCATCATCATCATTATTGACCCAGTGGGGCTCCGCTACAGCGGAATCTGGGGGGTCAAGATGGGGGTACCCCTGCCCAAGGGAAAGGGGTACGCCCGATAGACCCAAGGAAAACTGAAATCCAGCTATGTGACAATAATAGCTGAATTTAGTTAAAATGCACCCAAATTGATATAGGGGTTCTATCCATCTCAAAGGCATTGAATAATTAGGTTCTAAGTTAAGAACCTAATTATAGCAAGAAATCATTAATTTTGTATTTAGAGTTCTTTTAATTTTTTTTTGTAAAGGGTTTATGATTTCTAAAATAGGGTTTTCGTTTCTTAATTTGGGTTCTTATCCTATGCCCTAGGATAGAAAAAGTGTAATTAAAATCGGTGGAAAGGGGAAGGGGATAAATATAAGCAAGCAAAAATCTGAGAAATCTGAGGGCTATACATTTTATGCAGTTGACTTGAGCATTAAGTAAAATAACAAAAGGAGTAGAAAAACCGAACGCTCGAAAAGTAGAATCCCATAGCCATGGGCCATGGGGGTTCAATCTGACACCAAATTCACAAAGTCATAAAGGACCAGCCACTGAAAACAGACTCTATACATAATACTCCACATTATTGTGGAATCCAACCAAGCCAAGAACCCATACAAGAGAGACCCTTCCTTTCTATGTCTAGACAAATTACCACTTCCATGTGGATAAACCCAAATTTCTAAAGTTTCGATGCCGACATACTTGTAATTAACATGATGAAAAATTGATGTACTTATTAAATCAATGAAAACCTAGGACGCTTATGAAACATGCCACGTCAATTCTATTAGTTTCCCCTAAAGTGTTATTGGGCCGGGCTAGAGTTAAACAGACTCGGCCCATCAATCATGCTTATTGCTGACATTTGTATGCAGCCCAAATCCAAACAAATTCTATTTTCTCAAGCGAAGATGAGGAGAGGCAATTCTGTAAGATAGGTAATCGGTTTCTTCTATCCGAAGACAAATCCATCCTACCAAATTTGCAAAGTAAAGTGCACCGTCCCATCTGATTAGAAGATAAGATTCATGGTACAAAATACATCAATAGCTTTTTATCATCATTTCATTGGCTTTAGAGCTTCGACTTAAAGCAGGACATGGTACAATATTGCTTTACCACTAATTACAAGTGCACTTAGTTACTGTCCACCAGTTTTACACCTTTTTGGATTAATTATATAGACTCATCATCATGCATATGTCTCAAATATTTTTAGGAGCATTGTGTTTTGGGCTCTTTTTAGCTCCTACTATATATTTATATACCATGTATACCACTATACTTTTTATTTCCTCCTCTAGGTTGACAATCAAAACCACGTACGTAGATGGCCGGCCTCAATCACCAAGTTTCTCAATCACTATTATAAAAAATAAATACTTGGTGAATATTCCACTAAAATAACAAAAACAAACTTGATGAATAAAATACTAAATACTAGCTCAGATTCGACACCAAAAAATTGATATATGTACTAACTCGTACTCGTTATATTATATATGCACCGATGGGCAAAAAAATCATAACCAATTCAACCAAAAAAAAATCATAACAAAAAACGGATATTTTTTCGGTTAACCGTACCGAGAAAAAAATTAGTTATGATTAACCAACTGATATTTTTAACAGCTTATCAGTACGATTACAATTACAATTTTTTTTGTTCGATTAACCAATACTATATTATACAAAGAGAACAATACGTATAAGCTAGCCTAGCGAGAATGGACGCGTTTTATTAATAAGACAAAGTAGTAGGTCACAAGTTTCCGCAAAACATCAATTACAATGCAAGTTTTACTACTTACAATTTTTTTTAATAAATAAGGCATTTTTTATAAATGAAAATTATGATTTTTAATAAAAAAAAATTTCTAAAAAATTATCCAACCAACCAAATTTTTGCAGTTAATCGATATCGGTTAACCAACAACTTATATGACGGTTATAATTACCATAATTTAATTAGTAACGGAAGTTCTAATTAATCGATATCCGGTTAACCGAAATCTAGTTGTCCGACTGTGCCCACCCCTAATGCACCATATAAATACTTGATAAACACAAGTTGACCATCAGTCACTTTAATTTATAATTATTTATAATAAAATTGATTTTATCATGAGTTATGCATATAATGATTTTAGATTATACATAAATTTAAAGTAATTATATATATATATTTAATAATAGTATCTTACATACAACATACATGTATTTTCTTCATTCCTTTTTTTTTCCCCCAATTTTTATAAAAATATGAAAAAACTGGGTTATTTTATAAGTATAAAATAGTGAAGAATCCGCTAACTAGATTAAACATTTTTTTTATAAATTATTAAAAAGAAATTATGTATATTCTTTAAACGGTCCGGCTAAGCGCCCCGATCAGATATGTTCAGCGGCCCGGCGTTTTCTCGTTTTCACAAATTTCATGCTTTTACTTCGGTCAAGGTGACCGAAGCTAATTTTTTTTATTTCAAATAACTTTTTGATGGATTTACGGTTTTTAATAAATTTTATGTAATTGCTTTGGTCACCTTGACCGAAGCAATGCTTTTATTTATTTATTAATTAATTTTTATGATTGTGAATGTTTAAAATTAAGTTTAACATTTTTATTATGTAAGGTTTTGAATTTTTGGTACGTTTGGTATTGTTTTGTTTTTATATGATTTATAGTAAATTTTAAAGTTAGCTTTGAGATTTTTATTTGTATAATTTTATTAATTTTTGGGTTTATATACGTATAAAGGTCTAATTTTTAAATTATGAAAACTTTTTAGTAAGTTAATATAATTTGTGGAAAAAAATTGTTTGAAACTGAAAACTAAAAATATATTGTTCACCTACGTAACCTTAGGCTTTTACAAAATGTTTTGGACAAAAATTTGACAAGCAAATCTCTGCCCTAGATTGGGGCACGATCGAATCGAAGGATAAGAAAGTGTTTCAAGAAAGTACGAGTTTCTGAGATACCAAGGCCAAAACTCTCTTTCGATTATTTCTTTTGTATCAAGTGTGTGTGTACATCAATAAATCGTGAAACTTTATCTATATATCCTTTCAAACCAACAACGTTTTCCACTCCCCACGATCTTCGGGTTTGTAGGGCCCATTTCTAACCAATATCCACTTTCCGCACATATCGGAGGTATGAACCGTTATAGCAGTTGTCCTTTGACCATGCTTCTTTTCCTCGTGACGGAAGTTTTCTACCTTCACCTAAGTGACTGATGATTTCTCTTCGTTCCCGGATACTTCTGTGATCAAGCTACCCGGTGATTTTCCTGTCTGTTTTGGGCTCGCTTTGTCAAATGGCCCAATGGGATTTCGGGCCTAACACAAAACATACAAATAAAAAATATTCAATGAAGAGGACCAAAATCACTATGATTACCTGGCTGAATATCAGGGGTGTGAGAGCGGCGAGTGCGCTGAGGTGACGGATCTTCCATAAGTGGAAATGGAATGGTGGGCATCATGAGAAATCCTTGTAGTCCGTCACAAGTCGCGTCACTTCGCCTCCAAGTGGAAAGGGAATTGAAAACGGAGTGGTATGACAAGTCTGCTTTTATAACCCACACTCTAATTTCATTAATTTTTTCTTACTTCGGCCGGCGTGGCCGAAGTAAAATAAAATAAATTATTAAATACGAAAAGAAAATGAACTCCCGAAAAATACTCCTCTTCTCCTCGCCCCTTTCCCCTTTGAAACCAAAATTCTCAATCAAACAAAACCCTAGATCGAGCAATTTCTCCCTCATCCTTGCAATTATAGTCATAATCTATCCCCAATTCCTTAATGGAAAAATATCCCGAACAATTAGCGAGCCGTTTTGGTTTTCCCCTGTTCCCGAATCAAGAAGCGAATGACAGATTCCAAAACCTAGACGACGCGATTGCACAAATCAAGTGGTGCTGCTCCAAACGAAACTCGTCTCGAACGAGGAGATTAAGAACGCCCTTATGAACATTGGATTTGACAAATCCCCTGGTCCTGATGGGATGTCTGCGGAATTTTACAAAACATATTGGGACATTGTGGGTCCATCAGTTCTCAAAGCGGTGAAAAGCTTCTTTCACTCTGGCAAGATTTTGAGACAAGTAAACCATACTTTCATCAGTTTACTCCCCAAAATAGATAACCAAACTCCACAAACCATTATAGGCGTATTAGTCTCTGTTCCACAATCTATAAAATTATAGCCAAAATCATTACAGAACGATTAAAAATGGTTCTGGGAAAACATATTCACCCTCTCCAAGAAGCATATGTGGCTAAAAGACCCATTCAGGATAACATATGATAGAGTAGACTGGGAGTTCCTGTTTTGTGTTTTGAAAAAGTTCGGTTTTGACAAAAAATTCATAGGCTGGATCAAAAAATGTGTAAAAACTGTATCGTTTTCAGTATTGGTGAACAACGGACTCATTAACCCTTTCTTTCTTGAACGGGGGTTAAGACAAGGCGACCCATTATCCCCCTACCTTTTTATCTCAGGCACATAAATTTTGGCAAGAAAACTTCAACAAGTATGTATGACATTAAACAAGACTGTTGGCTTTGCTATTGCTCAAACAGGAACAAAAATATTCTTTCTATCTTTTGCAGATGATATAATAATTTTCTCAAAAGCAACCCAATCAACGTGTCTTTCTGTTAAAAAGATTATTGATGAGTATTGGGCATTATCGCACGTCAAAAATAGTATCAAACCAACAAACCAACGTATACAAATAGCCTTGTGTATTACAACAATGACAGACCTAGAAATATATTTGGGATGTCCGATAGTTAGTTGTAACACCCCCTTCCTACCCTAGAGGTATTACCGCCAGTAACCCCGATAAATACTAAACCGAAGCTACCCAAGGCTTTAAACTGATTGAACAAACTAAAAATCCAAAAGCTGGATTCATTTAAAACAAAAGAATAAAAGTAAAAGACCACAAAATGTCGTAAAAGAACTTAAATCTTTATTACTTGATAACTCAAACTTTACAAAGTTTAAGAAAACGTTACAGCAGAATAAATACAAATAGCCTTATAACAACATTAGCTTTGTAGTGGCCCAACTATAAACTTCGCTCAAAAACAACTTCTGAAAACTTTTCTTCAACTTCTTGATCCACTTCTCAAATCAACTTCCAAGAATACCTGATGTATCGTATACAATGGTGGACACCAGTCGACCATGCAATTGAATAAGGTGGTCGGGTTAGTCTAATGAAAGACTAAGCAAGTGAACAAAATGACTGGTTCTTATGGTAGTGACTAAACATATTGGCATCGAAATCCGAATGACAACCGATCGATGATCCAACAGTTAGCAGTCCCATAGAAGATAAGAATGAGGTATGCATAATCAAGAGATAGGACACCACAACTTGCGGTTCCATTACGAAACATGAACAATTGTTGGGAACTCATATTAATCACATAACATTCTGAAAAGTAAGAATGGCTTTCCGACTGGATGAACCATTTAGGTATATTAGTGTGCCTAACGCACTTATCTTATATTACTTTCAAAACTTTTCACAAACAAGTTGGTGGCTTTTAATCGGCTTGAACTACTGCCGAAATATTGTGATATTGTAGAGATCATTGGAGTATTTCATCCATGTTCATCTACCATGTACCAAGATCACAGGACTTAAGCTATCCTTGATCTTTCATTTCCATATGGTGATGTAGAGATCAGAGAGGCCTATTAACCTGTCGTCTACACTGCACCGTGCCAAACTTGCACTTAGCTAGAGTGCGCATCACCCGTCTCACACGAAGAGCAGGGGAAGAGTCATGACCCACCATTAGGATTAGGCCCCTCCTAATGTAATTTTCTTTTAAAGAGAGGATATGGAACCACGTTCCCCTCCCTGAAACTACCTTAATTCAACAACAATGTCTCAGCGTGAGACACCATACAAGGTCACACATAACGGACCTAAATCCAGTTCTACTGCAAAACTGAATAAACCACATGGTCATTATTTCTAACAAATATAACAACCTATCATATTTTATTAAGCACACAAGTTGTTCCCAACACAAATATTAAATGGGATTCAATTCCTCATTTATTAATGCGGGTGACAATCTGACGATTATTAATGCGGTTAGGAAACAGGGTCATTGCCCTTGGGATACTGATATCATTGTTTCAGATATCTCGATCTCTCTCCAGTACTTTGATACTGTTCGTATCAATCATATCACCAGGAATTGTAACGATGTGGCCGACAAAATTGCCAAGCTGGGCCACAACTTGCCGTTAGGTGCCATTTTGAATCATCCAGAGCTTGTAGCTCTCATCCGCAAGGATGCTTTAGGGTGTCCTCTATAAGTAGGGTTGTTCAACGGGTCGACCCGATGACCCGAAAAAAAAATTAGTCGACCCGTGACCCGACCCGTAACTCGTAATGGGTTTTACGGGTCGACCCATTGACCCGTTTGACCAAGTCAAACAGGTCAAACGGGCCAAACGGGTCAACAGGATCGACCCGTAAATATATATAAAATACTAATATTTTTAGGGTCAAACGGGTCAACATATCAACCCGTAAATATATAAATATATATATATATATATAAATAATAGGGAAAATTATTCATATATCCTCCTAATCTAACAAAATCAGTTATATATCCCTTAAAACTTCAAAACTACTTATTTATCCATCAAAGTATAATATTTCCTTTTTTTATAAAAAAATCTTTTTCTTCCTATTAAGCATAATTAAAAAATCTCACTAAATCTATACTCCCTCCGATTCAAAATAAGGTCGTTTTAACTTTTGACACAAGATTTAAGCAAAGTATTAACTAAACTCAACAATGTATTTTTTTTTTATAAATTTTACCACTCATCACCTTTTTTAACGAATGAATGAATAAAATTAATAAATAAAAACACATTCCAATCAACAATTCTCATAACTCACTCCTAATCAATTGCCTAGAATTCCTAAAAAACGACACATAAACTGGATCAAATTTAAAGTGTTAAAACGACACTTAATTCGAATCGGAGGGAGTACTATCTAAGATATCATTACCTTATTTAATAGATTATAATTAAATCTTATTATGTTGACCAATTATTTTCTTCATTGATTCTACTTCCCTCAAAGACATGTGACGGTAGTTTGTAATTAATTAAAATCAATTTATTTTCTTCTCAATTTTTGTAACTACACTTTGTATAAATTCACTTTCTTTGTTAAAAATTGCATTAGTTCTTGTGTGTTCTCTTCTTGATTTGTAGCTTCAAATTTTCAAATTCCATTGTATTAGGGTTTTCTACATACTATTTATTGATGAACTTGTATGATTCTATAGACGTTATAATTTCTATAACTATTATAAACTTGCATGATTTGTTAGTTGTTCTTGCATAGATTCTATTGTACGTACTATTGTAGGTAGGTTAGCAAAAAAATAAAGAAAACCATGGCCAGAGGGGTGGGGGTTACATATACGATAATTAGTTGAGGTTAAACGTCATGGGCAAATTATTTTTAAGCTTTTTTGAAATAGCAATAATTAGTTGAGGTTAGTTTAGGTTTTATAAATTTAGTTAGTGTTTTAATCATATTTAATAGGGTGAAAAAGAATTTGGATAAAAAACAAACAATATTATAATTTGATGGATAAATAGCTAGTTTTGAAGTTTGAAAGGATATATAACTGGTTTTGTAAGATTGAAAGATATATGGATAATTTTCCCTAAATATTATTATTACAGGTTACGAGTCGAGTTACGGATTTTACGGGTCGACCCATAATCCGTAATCTAAAATTTCTTGACCCGTTACTCGACCGTAAATTACGAGTCGGACACCCGACCCGTAAATTCCGGGTTGGACCGGATCGGGTTATGGATCGCCGGACCATTTGAACAACCCTATTTATAAGGATATCTCCTAATCTCTACCATTATCAAAAAAAAAAATTATTACTTTTTACTTTGGTCGGGTTGACCGAAGCAAATTTTCAAGCAATACATACACATCTGTGCACTGAAAGGACATTTGTGAATTTCTTTTTTTTTTTTGCTTCGTTCAAATGGACCGAAGTAAAAAGTCTGGGGCGCTAAGCAAGTCTGACCGGAGCGCTTAGCAACAGTCTTCTTTAAATTTAAGTAAAGTGGTGGACAACAAGTCTTACTTTATGCTTTTCTTTCCATTCGAAATTAGTCTGGATCATATTATCTTAAATTAACTTATTTAAAAATTAATCTTAAAGCCTAGCTTCAAATACATCTTTGCTTGCGTTTGAATCTCTACAAATTGGAATGATGACTTTGAAAAGGCAAATCTAGTCCTGCTTTTACAAAAAGATTGAGTACGTCTGCTCATATGTGGCCCATGTTCATGTGCCAAATCAATCAATTATAGGCTATCAATACTTTCGTTTTGATTACTATTGCGCGCCTTGACAAGCTAGATATATACTGTGCAATTATGAAAATGAAATACCCACACTAGTCATTCAAAGATTAATCAATTAATATGTAATTGCAGAAAGTTATTGGAAGCAGATTATATATTTTATGGACGCAATTACTTAAAAGAGGACTGTTACAAAATTAAAAGAAGCCGTCCATGTCAGGATGAAACAAGAACAGTAGATTTTAAAAAAAATTAGGGTCGGTGATCAAGTGAAGTAGCTAGCTAGCATAATTAGCTTACCATCGCGATCGTCATTCTTAATTCTCAGTTCTCACGTACGTCACTTTATAATAAACTTAAATGAATTCAATTTTGGGTTTTTAGTGTTTTAATTCTAAAGTAGGATTTAATTAATTTAGTATTTTGGACGTGTTTTACCACTTAAGTGTAATTCCCGTACCTTGTACAATCTAATTCAAAATAATTTTAGAAGAATTATTTCAACTTATTTTTGAGAAAAATATCAATGAATAAACTTTCATGATTGAATCAAATTTCATTTGATACTAAAAAATTATAAACATATTCAAAGAGAGTCTATGATTTAAAGAATTTTTAAACTCGCCAGACAACATTCAATATGAATTTAGTTTGGTTCAATGAGCTTTAGATTAAGTGAAGATTTTGGTTTTTTTTTTTTTTTTTGAGATCTTTGACGGGGTAAAGTAATGTTCTATTGTGATTGTAGTGAGAATAAATAGTTTTTTAACATGATTATTTGAGGAAAGAGAGGTGGTGGGTTTAAAAGTGGTTTAGTGGGGAAAGGTTGTTTATTTATATGTAGTGAAAAGTAGTTTTTTTAAACAACTAACTAAATTGTTGTGATCATGGTCTAAATAATAATAAAAATGAAAATTTATTACAAATTTGACATGTGGCTCAATTTTTTACAAAGTCTTGGGTTTTGCTTTAGTATTGTACTAGGGAAATTAGTGCGACTATGATCGCACCCAAAAGGAAAGGTGTAATACAAGGACTTCTCGGAAGGTCACTTATTTTAGTACTACCTTCACCCAAGAATGCTTAACTTCGGAATTTTGATGAGATTCAGTACATTAGTGCTAGCATTATTCGATAGTAGTTTTGGAAACAAGGGTGAGAAAAAATAAAGTTAAATAAGTCTTTATTTCTATTTTAAAACGGGTTGCGGGTTTACCAAATGCATAGGTGCGAACGAGGCTTGCTTTGTTGAGCTCATTTATGAAATCCTAGAGGAAAGTTTGACTGGAGATGCATTTATAACAGCTTCAGGGAAAAGGAGACATAATTGAGTGGAATAATAGGATCTGTGGAAGGCTCAATACTCCTAAGATCTCCTTCAATACTTAGATAGTCACAAGGCAAGGCAAGGTGTTCACACTAAAGAAAAGCTACTAGCAATGGGATTGCTCCAAAATGACCGGTGTGAAATACGCGAGGATAGAGATCATGAAACCAAGGCTCACCTTTGGTTTAAGTGCAAGTTCTCTAGAGTTGTGCTTGGTAAAGTCCTACATTGGGCTAAACTATGCTATGGTAATATAGATGATTGGATGGTCGCAATAAGTAGCATGACACAAAAAAGAGCTTCAATTAGCCTTTGGACAACATGTGTATTTGCAATGATCCATTATGTCTTAGATTGATAGAAATAGGAGTTTATTTCAGCAGGAACATAGCTCAATAGATGATAGTACTAGGATTGTGATCAATTGTGTAAGATATTGTGTGTTTGGTAGATGGAGAAAGCATATATAGTAGCGAGTCAAGTACATGGCTAGCTAAACTTGGCCTTTCATAGGCTTGTAATATTTAGGCTTCCTAGATTTTTTGTACTTAGTTTTACACTCAATGTATCACCCTTTTCATTCAAAAAATAGTATATGAAAATTTCTTTTGATTCCCTGAATTTAAATGTATTTATGTTGGTGTCCTAAGCTTTTAACTCTTATTTGAGAGTGAAGAACAGATATAATAATGAGATTGAACTTAATCATTTCGAAGCGAAGAGAAGCACCAAATGAAAAACCCAAAACCTCACCATGTATATTGATGAAACCCGAAATAAACCGTCGCTAGAAAACAAGAAACGAGATTCTTTTATTCGATTGTGCAAACGCTTGCTCTTTATTTATTGTTTTCTTACAACGAGGTTACAAACCAACGAGGCTTACAAACAGACGAGATTTACACCCTAGGCCTCTTATGAGTATTCTGGATCTCGATCTAACAATGTTCGAGATCTCCTAATTGCTATGTGATTCTACCACCTACGGGTCACTTGATGGATTTTTGGCGCGAGGCTGAGCTTTGAGTTCGAGCGTGGTGAAGATGGCTTGCGAGATTGTGTAGCGAGGTCTTTGGTGTGAGCGAAAGCTCTGTGTGACTTGAAGTCTTTTTGTGGACTTCACTTGTCTATAGTGAGGTCTTTTGACGATGTTTCAACACATCGATCTTCAACGAGCAAGATAGTTCTTGAGTTCAAGATGTTTTTCGACCCCTTTCTACCTACGAGGTTCTCCTCCATTTATAGAGAATTGGGGAACTGAGTTTTGGTGTTTATCCGATGTGGGACGCCCGAGATCAAGGTTGCTGATTGGTCCGGAGGCGAGGCAACCGATGATTGGTTGGGAAGAACGGCGGCAGCTGAGTGGACCAGGTGGGCGAGGGTGTCAGTTGAGTCGGCAACGAGGTTTAGACCTCGTCCCCGAGGTTTCGGAGGACCTCACTCGGATAGGGAATTTGTTTATTTAAAGATGGGTATGGTTGCGGGCCTCGGAATCCACCTCGGGAGTCCCGTCGGGTCCGTTTATTAATGAACAAAGTACTAATAGTGATGAACAAAATGTTGGTAGTAATGCACAACTTCATATTCATTGATACATTATGAAAATTTAATTTTTTGATGCACAAAGTGCTAGTAGTTATGCACCTTATTTTTGCAACTTTAGCCGCAATTTATATAGGCGAGTACCAGGAGCTACGGCGCTGAAGTAACTAAGCGCTTTCATATAGTCCTCAAGATCGAGGTCAAACAGATAGTAATAATGACCAAATAGATGTATACTAGCAAGACCCGGTCATGTGATGCACGACTATGACTTAAGAATTAATTTTTATGAGGTGTACCACCACTGATCTCATTATAAATTGATATTATACATATATAGATTTATACATATACTTTAATATTATAAAAGTGACACCTCACTCATAAGAGACAACGAATAGCAAAGCCCTATTAAAATTTATGTCCATAAAAATAAAATCATAGAGATCTCACCTATTCATAGTTTCATATTTACCATAGAAAAAATTTTGTACATATATCTCACGTACTAATATAATTATATAATGTTAAAGTTTCTCATGAACTAATGTAGTGTGTACACATTACATATTATTAAAGAATCAAAGATCATGTACTAATGTATTATATACAATTATTATTTAATTATTGTAAAACTAAAGAATTATATAATATTAAAATTTATGAATTTATGTCCATAACGATTGAATAGTAGAGATTAAGTTCTAATATGACTATATAATATTAAAATTTCGTTCATAAAGATAAATAGTATAGATATGATGTACCAATTTAGTGTGTAAGGAATTAAAGATCACCTACTAATATATTATGTGCAATTATTAATAACATTAGTATTATTATTATATTATATATTTTTAAGGAGTGAAAATACTAAAAATTATGAAGGGTAAAAGAGTAAATTGAAAAATTAAAAAGCTTATGTGGCATAGTTAAGAGATTGACAAATAGGATAGAGAGATTCGAGTTTAGTAATATTATATAGATTATATAGATTAATAAACAAACAAGGGGATATACCAATGAACAAGTAATGGTATATCAATGAACAAATAAGGATATATCTATGAACAAATAGGGGTATATCGAAACTAATTATATGTGCATGATAATATTGTATTCATACACATAAATAATGTTAAAAAAAATTTAAAAATTAAAAAAACCAAAATCGATTAACAATGAAAATAAAAAACTCAATGCACAAACAATAGTTTTTGATACACAATTGACCAATTTTAATGAACAAATTGTGAGCGTCTCTCATAAATGTATTTTTCGAAAAATACATAAATAATATATACGGAAAAATTTGCTCGTGTCGTTTTTTTATCCTTTTTAATAAATGTGTAATCAAGGACGTCGATTTTTTAGAGGGAACGATCAAAATTTATTTTTATTTCTCACAAGAACGTCCATTCTCAGGTGAGTCTTTCCCATATTAACATATATATAGTATTATGAATTGAATCGATTTGTCATTATGCTATTTATAATAGAAAAATCGAAAAGAGAAATATTTATTTTCTTCTTCTTCTTTGTTTAGAAAATAGAATCGAAATGGATTCGAGAGTATACACCTTGATGCGTATATGATAAGGCTTTGATTAAATTTATAATTTGATACAATGAATGCAAATAGTTTGGCGTGATGTAAAACAACTCAAATGTACTCCATGATTAATTAAAGTATAAGCCGATCGATTGGATGGGAGTAATATATTAATTGTAAGATACATATGTGTCTAACAACCACCCCAAGAATTAGGACAAAAAAAATATTACCCTGCAAATTGATAACGTTTAATTTGTTGGGGTTTTAACCAGAGTCTTTCCTGCTAGTTGACCGAGATTGAATCTAGATTGGGGAATGTTGATTGAAATTGATGTAAACTTAGTAGCTCAAGGATACATGATAAGAGGAAGAGAGATATGGCAATGAGGAGACATAGGGGAAACGTGCCAGGCAGACGAGACGAGACAGAGAGATATGGAAGTGAGGGAATGAAATATAAGGCAACGCTGGTCCAAATAATGTCGGAAACCATCATAAAAGACGGATAAATGTCATGTGTGTAATAAAAGAATAAAAAAGAAATCTCAATCAATTAGAGTGAATGAGACATAATAGAGGACAAGGAAATGGGACAGAAGATTTGCATCATAGAGCAGCGAGGGACGGTAAAAATCCTCAAACCTGCCACATTACTGTATATAGATTATAGAGTAATAGATTGAGGGATTTATGCTATCATGTATCAACTAACTTGGCGAGCATCTGAATGTTGAAATAAATCCTCTCTAAATATCACTTAAAAATCACTTAACACTATAATGTGAATTATTATGTCTCCTTTTTGATCGCGTGTTTTTTATTGGTATTTCATATTCCCCCCCCCCCCCCCCCCCCCCTCTTTTTTTTTTGGCATGAGTGGTAATTTGATACGCTAATTATGGCTATAATTTTATCTATTAGTAAGGATGTAATTTTAATAATTTAGTATTATGTTTTCTTTATTAGTTAAGATATTAGGATTTAGTATAAATACCCTATCTTGTATTCTAGTGAGGAAATCAATCAAAAATGAGAAATTAATTATCTTGCCCTAATCCTCTCTTCTCCTTCGTCTCTTTCGTCTGCCTCTTTCCCCTGGCTTCGGCCCTTCCCTTTCACAATACTATCCTTCACCTTTATCTGTTCTTTAATCCTACTATTACAACTTCCTTGGTACGGTAATCCAAATATTATCGTATCAACTGGTGCTTTCATTCTTGAACATCGGAATTACCATGTCCAAAGACGCGGATCTTAGGGATATCCGGGAACTCCTCCAAAATCTAACGTTGGAGATCCGTCAATCTCGCCGGGAACAAGAGGTTCAACGTTGGGAACAAGAGGTTCAACGTCGTCGGATAGATCAACTTTTTTCTATCCTGAAAATTCCTCTCGACGATGCGAACAAACCGCCACGACACCCTAACCCCGCGATCGCGGCCCATGTCCCCGCGCTTGCGGCTCCTGTCCCCGCGACCGCGGCACCTGTCCCCGCGCCCGCGGTTCCTGCCCTGACGCATCCGTCTGTCGTATGCCTGCGTCCGCCTCCTGTAGATTCAAGCCCTAAAATTGTTGACGTCAATTCGGAACGTTTGGCTACAAGGCATGATGCGTTGGAAATGAAATCGCATTGTATTATCCATGTTGAAGAGACGTTACTTGTAGTCGAGCCCGACACTTCCAAGCAAACGTCAAGCTATAGGAAATTGAATTTTCTTGCTTTCGATGATAGCTTGGGCGTTGAGAAGTTTGATTTGAGTCAATTGCTTATTGGTGATCATGTGAGTTCAAAATAATCTGCGTTTATGGTGCTAAATCAAGCAGTGATACATGTGCAATGGGACCTTGGCGGATTATGCTGCAAGATACGATTCATGAGTCTCCTCCTGATTTCCGACTTGAGGACAAGTCGATTGTCAACGGAGGAGAATTGATACGCTACAATTATGGCTAGGAGATTATGTTAGGATAATTAGTTATATTATTCCGATTTAGAATATTATTTCTTTCCTTTTATTTAGGGCTATAATTTTATCTATTAGTAAGGATGTAATTTTAATAAAAGTATTATGTTTTCTTTATTAGTTAAGATATTAGGATTTAGTATAAATACCCTATATTGTATTCTAGTGAGGAAATCAATCAAAAATGAGAAACTAATTATCTTGCCCTAATCCTCTCTTCTCCTAAGTCTCTTTCGTCTGCCTCTTTCCCCTGGCTTCGGCCCTTTCCTTTCACAATACTATCCTTCACCTTTATCTGTTCTTTAATCCTACTATTACAACTTCCTTGGTACGGTAATCGAAATATTATCGTATGTTATAAAATAGAGAGATTTAAGAGAAAGGGAGAGATCAGAGTTGTCTTATTAGGTCACCCATAGGGGCCTTATATAGAGAATACAAGACTTAATGGAGAAGCCCGAAATTAGGGTTTACTATGTACATCTAAATATAATAATATTATAACACTCTCCCTTAGATGTACATCACTAACTGCCTCGTTAAAAACCTTGTCTGGAAAATCCAATGGGACAAAACCAAGACTAAGGGAAAAAGAGTGCAGTTATGAGTCTTCCTCTCAACTTGAAATATATTCTCTTTGCTTGACTGAATTGAGCATCCATCTTGTCTTTGGGTTGAATCTTGTAGTTTGAGAACACTTGATGATATGTAATTTGGTTGTTCACTTCATGCTGAATTCTCTTCATATATACATCATTGTTGGCTCCTTTCAACTTGATTTGATGGATGGATAAAAACTCCATTATTTCATATATCTCGAACTTCAGGCCGAGATTGTCTCATTAAAGACATTATTATATGACGAACTGCCTCACTAAAAACCTTGTTTGAAAAAACCCAATGGGATAAAAACCAAAACCAAGGGAAAAAGAGTACAGTCGTATAATAATGTTCCCCCGCAGTTAAACACAAAATCTTTATGCAATAAATATATGCCATCACTGAATTTTGTAGAAGATTGGTACTTCTGGACCAATAATCTTTATTTTATGTTTAGGGAGACAATAACTCATTGTCACATAAAATGACATTATTGAGGTAATGAAGCAAGGTACGGTAATGTACCTATTGTATTGAGATATGGTACTTCAAGACCTAATATCTCTTTCATTTTCTAATCGGGGACAAAAGGCGATCCTTTTCCACACTTAGCGATCTACTCTCATTGATGTACTTAATGGATGCGCCTTATCCATATTAAATCGCTTTAGGACCTTTTTTGCGTAGTTTGATTGATGGATAAACATTTCATCCTTTGTATGCTCGAACTGCAGGCCGAGACAATACTTGGTAGTTCTTAAGTCCTTCATTTCAAATTCTCTTTTCAAATAATAAGCTTCTATTAGGATCTCTTCTGAAGTCCAATAATATTGAAATCATCAACATAAACAACAATGATTACATATCCCAAATTTGTTGTTTTATGATCAAACAAGGACCTATTTTGATCACTGACAAATCTTTGCCTTTGTAGATATTCTCTAAGGCGATTATACCACATTCTTCCAGATTGTTTCAATCCATATAGCGATCTTCTAAGTTTAATGGAATAAATGTAATGTGGTTTTGATTCAAATGCTTCAGGCATTTTCAATCCTTTTGGGATTTTCATGTATATGTTGGTACCTAATGACTCATATAGGTATGTTGTTACCACATCCACGAGTTGCATTTTCAAACGCTCAACAATAGTTAAAGCAACAAGGAAGGAACCTGAGTGTTGTTGCATCCACTGCTGGTGAATACATTTCCATGTAATCCACTCCAGGTTTTTGTGAGAACCCTTGTGCAACGAGCTATAACAAACTGATTTTGCACTTTATGGTGTTGGAACTACAAGCCCAATAACATCTAGTCTGTTTAACGAATCCAATTCTGCTTTCTAGCTTTCCCAACCATTTCGATGTCGACATTCCTCCATTGTTTGGGAATTATTGTCATCTTCTCCAATGACTTTTACGATAACTGAATAAGCAAAGATATCTTCCCGATACCCTATACCGATACTTACATAATTAATCGACATTTCTAAATTGTCGCTCATGCCATTTTCTTTGCTTTTAGAGTCTTTAGATAGAATCTCTTCAGGAGTTCTATCTTCATGTTTATTTTCAGTCGACATATCATCCTTTTGGGATGTAATTGGCTCTTTCCTCTTCTGGGGAATGTATCCTTAAATCCGAAAATGTCTCTCATGCTTCAAGCATGCTTATGTGTTGGTTTGGAGTTACTTCTGAAATCTCCAAATGACTGGTGTATTCTCAAATAGTATTTATGTCTTAGTTACTAAACTTCTGGTTTAGTTATACAATATGCTAAACTTCTGGTTTAGTTTTCTATGGATAACAAATTGCATCACATGCAATCTCTTTACTTGTAGTCTTAATTATCTTCTCCCCCTAAAGTTGGGATTTTTCACCTTGCCAAAGTGATACATTTAATACCGAGCAATATATTGATCACCGCTTATAAGCTATAGGTATTTTATAAGCGATAAGGACCCAAACCCCTCGTCTAATCCCAACTTTTATTGTGTGGCATTACTAAAAATTTATCTGGGGGTGGATGACATATATAGCATTTCGATTAGGAGAATTTGCTATAAGCGGTCGGTCTTGTCGAATTAAATAATCAATATTCATATTCATGACCCTATTTAACCACGACTCTTCCAGGTCGCGTATTCCATGTATAGCACTTGCTTGGCTATCAATTATGACCGCATTATTGACGACTCTACCTGGGTCGTTTTGTGTATATGTATGAGAGCTATCCAATGCTCAATCACTACACATATTGATTTATTCCATTCTCCTCCATTTTTCTTGGAACCAATGGGTTGAGGCATCTTTCAATATTATGATAATCCACAATGGTCCACATGGCGATTTAGCTAGTCCTCTTATATCACTTGAACTTTGTCAAGGAGTATATGAGACTTTGTATTTACTTGACTTATACTGGCCTTGCTACTATTTTACCAAGAGCACAAGCCTTTCAAGGTCACTCTTAGGAAGAGACTTCAAGTCTCAAGATCTTTCGGTCCTATACTGATCATGCGCATTATTAGTGACCAAGTTAGTCATGCCACAAATATATCTTATCATTAACTAACTTCCAGTTAGTGAGATTACATTATTCAATGGGATATACTCTTCTAGAGTCATCATAAACTTCACACCAAAATTTGCGCATGACTTGTGAAAACTTCTGGTTTTCAAATACTATGTGGTGTGACACCATTGAAAATGTCGGTGATCCAACATAAATTTGGGAGCTCATCAACTCATATTAGATAAACTGTTATCTATCAAAATTAGATGCCTCAAAATGGATGCATTCAGAACTTTTAATATAGATTAGACCGATCTCCACACTTGTACTCATAAGGTGTGGTTCTTGTACAACTGGTACAAGACTGATGATCAATTATGTCATTTATGGGACATCCCTTATCTTAGATGTTCTTCTGGACATCAAATTAACCCATGACGTCCTAGCTATAAGTCATAACCATGACTAATGGCCGCATGCGTAATATACCGTAACCTCTTTCACACCCTCTTCCAGAGGAGGCATGCTTCCGGCATGCAAGAGGTTGGTCAAACATGACCTTGAACTTCTAGTTCATGCTAGGTAGGTGGTCATTTAGACATAGTTCTGAATATTGTAACGACCCACATTTCTTGTACTACTTCTAGAGTACATGCCATATTTCTTGTACTACATCTAGAGTACATGGTTTGGTATGAGATCTCTTAACACTCCAAGAGTTTATAATGATCTCTTCTTGTCAAAATTCGATTCTTCAAGCTCGAATGGAGTTGATGATATGATACGTTCATTATAACTTAGCACATGTCTGTTGGAACTTCAAGTGCTTCATGGATCTCCCAAACATCCCATCTGTCAACTTCAAGTGACAATGTAATTTTATTTCTTGAACCATTTATCATCCACTTCGGGAGATGATATGTTCATATAGTTCCACTAATAAATTCTTCTCATCATACTACAAGAAGTAATTATATATGTAAATTCACTTCTAGGGATAATACTCTTATGTATAAAAGCATCTATTTCAAGAGATGATCATTGTCACATAAATTTTATCATCTTCTTCAGGAAGTGATATTTTCTATCATTACTCACTTCAGGGGGTAATGAGATTTATTATTTCATCTCTTCGGGGATGATTTCAAATTTGTCTCTACTGGGACATACTAGCATCCGCTTAAGGGGATGACAAGTTTTAACTTTAAGAACAAATAAAAATGTATATAAGCAATAACATAAATAATTAAATTGAAAGTATAAATAAAGAAATAATGTATCATAAAATATTGTCAACTTCTGGTGAGAAGAGATTGTATATGAAGTCTTCTAGACTTCTTTCCATCACATACTTCAAGATGTGATTATTCATAAGATCTTTCAATCATATACTTCAGGATGTGATTTCAATGAGACTTTTTAGTCACATACTTCAGGATGTGATATCCATGTGAGTATTTTATTATCTACTTCAAGAGATAATATTGTCATATGAACTTTCTCGTCTACTTTTGGAGATGATATTTTTCTTTTCAATTTGCACATGAATCATGTCATTTATTTCAAGAGACGACTTTAGTATCACCACTCACTCCAAGGAGTAGGAACTTTTATTATATTCATCCACTTCTGAGGATTTATTCAATTATTTCATCCACTTCGGGGGATTATTTGTTTCATCCACTTCGGGGGATTATTTGTTTCATCCACTTCGGGGATGGAAATTATCACTCCAAGTATAAAAATAGAAAAATGGTTTCATTTACTTCAGGGAATGAGAATTATCACTCCAGGGATAAAATGAAGTTTTTATTTACTTCAGGGAACGAGGATTATCACTTCAGGGATAATCTTGTTCTGTACATTCAATTAACTCTTCAAGAGAAAATAATATAACATAATTAAGTATATGAAAATAATAAATAAATAAACGATATAAGAACAATAAAATAAATAAAATAATTCATTCATTTCAGGGAATGAAATTTATCACTTCAGGATAAAATTATAATATTGTTTTGTAAATTCAACTCTTTAGGATGTGATATTTATGTAGGCCTTTTACGATCTACTCCAAAAAATTGTATTTGTCATAGGTAAAAACTTTATCACCTACTTCTAGAGATGAAAATTTTCTTCTATTTCACTTTTCGAATGAATCGTGTCATCTACTCCATGAGATGACTTTGGTTTCAATACTTACTTCAAAGAGTAGAAACTTTTATTCTTTCATCCACTTCGGGGGATAGATTCAATTGTTTCATCCACTTTGAGGGATGTACATTATCACTTCAAGGATAATATTATTTGTAAATTCAACTCTTCAGGAGGAAATAATTATCACTTCAGAGATAATATTATTTGTAAATTCAACTCTTCAAGAAGAAATAATTCTCACTTTAGGGATAATATTATTTGTAAATTCAACTTTTCAGGGGGAAATAATTATCACTTCAGGGATAATATTATTTGTAAATTCAACTCTCCAAGAGGAAATAATTATCACTTCAAAGGATAATATTGTTTGTAAATTCAACTCTTCAAGAGAAAATAATTATCACTTCAGGGATATTACAATGATGTTCCAACGTGTTCGGAGAATGGACATAATCACTTCAGGAATTATATATTGATGTTTCATTCACTTCGGGGAATGAAGATTATGAAAAAATATCATTTCAGGGATACTATTATCCTTATATGTTCATATAATTTGTCTCAACATGGATAAATTTGTTTATAAATACATCTGTTTCAGTGGATATACCATATATTTGTATCAATGTAAAAAAAAACATGCAAGTAATATACAATATCATGAATTAAACAATATATATGTTTAAAATGATACGGGATCGTAAGAACATATAAAATCAACATGTAAGTAATTTATGTAAGTAATTCGAGAGTGATGCATTCATGTAATTCAAACATGTAATGATCATAAGTACGATCGTTCATATTGGAAAGAAAAAACATCTATATATGATATATATGTGGGATAACTCTGAAAGAGGTGAATCAAAGAGGCTAAACTAACATTGCCTTAGATTAGAGAATAAATATAAACACGAGACGGCATAGATAGATCAATAGTTAAGACTTCAAGAGAGAAAGAAAAAAAAACTAACAATACAAATATGTACGTGCAAGACCAACGATTGAAAGAAATTAATTAACATAGTTATCGAACAATTACTTCCCGTTCCGATCGCGGTTCGAAGTGATCTACTCTAAAAGTCTTGGAGAAATTTAATAAAATAGAGAGATTTAGGAGAAAGAGAGTGATCAGAATTGTCTTATTAGGTCACTCATAGGGGTCTTATATAGAAAATACAATACTTAATGTATAAGCCCAAAATTAGGGTTTACTATGTACATAATAATATTATAACAATATCATAATTTTTCGAGTTAACAAGTACTAAATTAATTCGTGAAAATCTTTTATTATACTATATGTATGATACGTTGTAAACATGCAATGCCAAACGAAATTGCAAAATTTAACATAGGATCGATCGAGATTGGTAGGTGAGGGTCGTGTAAATTTAACACAAATGATACCTAGAAAAGTCAAAAGTCGGAAAAAAGAATGTATTTATTTATTTATTTATAGTAGGAAAACATTAGAGAAATGTATTTATTTATAGGAAGGAAGAATCCCACATATACCCATTCGCATGCCCTTTTTCTTTGAATAAAAAAATTGTAAATGCGCGTCATTGCTTTAAACATTTAACATATTCGTCAAAAACAATTAACATGTAGGAATTAGGATATTTGCTAGGTTAGGTAGTAACGTACTACCGTAATCAAGAAAAATAAATATTCATAACCTAAGATTTTTTAACCTATGTTGCAAAGATATAAAATTAAGAAACCTTAAATAAAAAGAAATTTGTTAAATAGTACATTTAAGTTTATTTAAAAAAATTATATATAGGATTTATAAATTTTCATATAGAGTTTTTGTTTCTAAATAGAGAACTTTTAACGGCGTAAGTTAGAAAAACCGAACATAATAAAAGCATCGACTGGAACATCAACCAATTGATCGAGGTGTTAGGTTAACACTTAACATTCTTTATGGGGCATGTGGTTTTAGTTTCATTGAAGTTGGAACAAACTCTATAAGTAGTTGAAAAAATATTGTAATTGCATATTAATTTATTAAATTTAATTTTTAATCAATTTTCGAAAGGTTTAATTATTTGCATTAGTGGTTTAAAACTTCAATCATAGAGTTTCTAGAGAGAAGATCGATTTTTACATTTAATGACATTTGGACAAGTTTTATTTTGGTGTAATGAATTTTTTATAGTCCCTTTATAAAATTTGAAAAAAAAACTTATTTGAGTAATATGAGTTTTAAGTCTTTTCCCACTTAATTAGATGACAAATTATACGGATATTTTTAATTTGTTCAGAAAGAGAATAAATACTCTCTAGGATTTTATTTAAAAAAAAAACACTAGTTAATAATAAATTGAGGTAAAGAAACACCACCCCTTACATCATACAATTATAAAATATAAATAGCCATTTGTTTATATGCTTGAATCCTACTTCACGTCGCGAAGAGTAGGGCAGATGGTGGACCAAAAAACTGAAATCGAAAACTATACCAAGAAATTGAAAGTTAATCATTTTTGTGTTTAATCATATTGATAATCTAAAAGGAAAATGGGATAGTTAATCGAAGATAAAAACTAACCATTTTTTGGTTCGATTATGTTTTGTTTGGGCGATTAACAAAAAAGATTTGATTATTACTTAAAAGCTCTGTCTGTGTGATGGTTGAAAATCCATGTGCATAAACATTTTGCCCAAGTTCGATCATTTCTTCCTTTTGTTTGTCTAATTTTTGTGCTTTAATTTTATATGTTCCACTTCTTCTTTTTTCCTAATATTTTATAAAATAATTGACTTTTTTGAATTAGGTGTTCTCTCTTACCGGGGGTTGTTAATTCGATTTTACAAAATTATAACCGAAATCTTAGTTAAATGGCCATCTACTATATAGGTTAGGGATTGCGTAGGCAACCTGTTGGTGATTTTAGTGTCATCAACACTTGAGAAGTCACTGACGTCAGTTTTAGTGTACAATCGGGATTCACGTCGACACAATGAGAACCGACTTTACTATAACACGGGCTAGGATGTACGTGCGAAATGCACGCCCGTGTAAGTGAACCTGAGTTCTAGAAAGTTGAATACGTTCAAAGTATGTTACATGTTGGGAACTTGAGGTCGGACTTGTAAGTCGCCGACTTCAGTGAGGTCAACGACCTGAGTGACGGTTCTGGGATAATCGCTTGGTAACCGCCTTCGAATCAATCAAACAACGTGTATGTAACTGTTTGGAAGTTATCTAATCTGATTAATTAGAGACTCCTAGAGACGTATAAAGGAAGTGGGAACACGAGGAGAGGTAGTGGACAGACGTTGTAACTGTTGGTAACCGCCAATAACCATTGTCCAGGTCACCCACTCCAGAAAACTGCCAATAACCGTATTGGACGTCCAAATGCCTATTTAAAGCCGCGCTTCTTTGAGCTATTGTGGGGAAGGTTGATAAATTGTAATCTCTGAAAAACACTCTCAACAAGAAGCAATCGTTCATATACTAAACTCTAAAGTTTTGTCCTAGATCGATCGACAACCACGACAAGGGCAAGAGGGTTTATCTTATCTCAAATCAGATTTCACGGATTCCCTTGGGCTGAATAAGGGGTGGAATATCATTTTAGGAAAGCTTCCATGTGATTCAAACCTATATCAACCTTGCAGAGTTGAAGAAGTCATCGACCTGCCTGAAGTCGCCGATCGACCTTGCAGAGTTCCCCAACTTAAACAGCGCACGACACCGATACAACCCCGGGTCATATAACGGGTTTAGCCATCCCTTCCCCTAAAACTACAAAAATATATACCCTACAATTCATTTTAACTTCTTTTCCCAAGATAAGACGTTACAATTTTATTAAATGACCAAAATAACATCGATGCCTAGTTACACTCTCCTTAGCAACCCTATATTATTGTCATGTAGGAAGGTATTTTGGTAATTTTCATAGGTTAATGAACGGAGATTATTTGCAGAGAAAGAACTAAAAAATGAGAGAGAATTTTAGTTATACTGTAGTACGTACTGTATTAATCGGTCTTTCTATTAATAGATCTAAGTATTTGTATGTGCAGAGTTCACCGCGCACTCTCGCTTAACTCATAATTGGTCAACATGTGTCCCAATCGAAATGCTTATTTTTAGTAATCTCAGATCCAACGGTCAGATTCAAATCGGCGGCCGCCGCCCCAGCAAGCTTTCTCCAATCCGGCGCAGCTTTGGACAAATGAGGCCAGGCAAGTAGCCGACCCTCCTCTCCGTCGGTAAAATTTAACCTATAAAACTTTATTATTATTATTATTATTATTATTATTATTATTATTATTATTAACATGCATGGATATTATAATATTATTTCGCCTTAAAACACGCCTTTTCTTTTTATGCACTTGTTTTTCTGATCAAACATATCACTATATCAGTACAATTACGTACCCTGCCAAAATTAGTCCTACCCATGCCAACCTTGTATATAAAAGCTCATATCGAGTAGAGAAGAAAAGCTCAATAGCAAATCTAGGGTCTTTTTCAGGCCATTCAATTCCCCCCTTCATTAACACTTCTTTTGAGTTCATATATATATTGCTTATGATCTATGATTTAGAATTATATGAGAATCCATGTCTCATGGGGAGAAGGCGAGAAGAAACCCTAAGATGGGAATCCAAACTCATCTTTCCTTGATTCCATCAAGAAGAACTAAGGTTACAGCTAGCGATTTGTATTTCGAAAACTTTCCAAGCATGGATCATCATATGATGTTAAACCCTCCATATCAATACCCATTAATTCCCATTTCTTCTTCATCCTCTTTGCCGCGCCATAGCTCTTTTCCTTACCCACTTGATCAATTTCAGCAACCGCCTCTTCTTCCTCGTCCCATGCCTTCTTCGAATGGGACCGGCAAGAAGCTATACAACAAGGACCAAAAGAACACCAAGCAAGCCCCAATTATTCGTCCACAGAAGCACTCCACTCATAAAACCAAGAAAAACCCGGATAAGAAACCGGGTCTTGGTGGCGTTGGGACCACGAAAAGATGGGGAGCCGACCCGGAAAGTGAGCCACATAAGAATGTGGCAAAGGAGATGAATTTTTATGAGTCGTTGATTTTTGCAATGTCTCCTCCTCCAAGTAGCTTGCCCATGCCTAAGTTTTCAATATTGAAGCCTAAGCTTAGTAAAGTTGTACGCTAGATCGATGAGTTGATTGGAGATCGATGTTGTACGTGCGTGGTATATCTTCAACATTATACTATTAATGTGTGTTTTGTTTTCGTGAGGGCAAGTTCGAAGTGGTCCTGGATCGGATATAACTTTTTTTTGGTTAAATTTGATCAATAAATGTTTTATATATAGATTGTGATATTGAGGGGTTGGTCACTTAATTAAGTATTGTGAATTGTGTTTTGCCTCCAATATTTTTTATTTGTGGGGTGCACAATTTCGTTTATCCAAGCATTGAATTTTTCTCAAATGCATAGTATACGGAAGCCTCGCTTGCTATTCCTAGAGGTACGTGATAGCTTTGAGTCTTGTTGTTCACTTTGCATGTTTTATCCAATCCTCCTTATAAATGTTTAAAATCTTACTAAATTACTTCTAATTCCGCTTATCTTTCACTTTGTGCCCTGCTATTTCTTAGACCGGGTTCTCATGTATGATTTATATATGTATACTACCCCTCTTTCTTAATTAAGCTATATGATTTATGTATACACATCAAGAAAATGTTTTACATGAATAAGATTAAGGTAGAACGACTACCAAGTACGGAGTACAAAATAGTTTTATAGAGATCAGTAATGAATTAGGGTTAAAATGGAATATTAACCAATATAAATTGGGGAAAAAAAACCATAATCTAAATAAAGATTGATCCTACCAAAAAAAAAATAAAGATTGATGTGAGCAGTCACGAGTTGGTCAGCTAGTGGTTGTGGTATTAAACAAGGTTATTAATTAGGATCATAATTCCAGGATCATATCGTTCAAGTTCCTCTCGGCATTGGGTTATAAGATTCTACATCATAAATGAAAGTGTGTAACGATAATCTAATGCATTCTATTTTTCTTATCAAGTAAAATTTACCTATTATGAATTTGATAAGTAAAAATATTACAAGACAAATAAAATTAATAATTAAATATAATTGAGGGTTAAACTTGAGCATATTAATAATATATAAATTTAATGGTCATTTTGTAGAATCCTGAGAATAGCTTTTATGATCATATGTAAAATCGGAATCATACAAAAGATCCTATCAAATTTTTATTAAGGCCGATTGACCGAAAACCACCCATATAATAGGGTACATTGCAGATAACCACCCGTATAATTTAAATTGCCGCAAACCACCCATATATTCAACTCTGTTACCAATCAACCACCTAATCCCAAAATTCTGTTAAATCGCTGTTAAATTTAATTTTTTTTTTTAATTCTTAAACTGATTTATTGATTTGAGAAATAAAAAAAATAAAACATACTCAATTAGAAAAGAAACTGTTAAAAAAAATTTTGCCAGTTCTCAAAGCCTCTCCTTTTCCCTCGACTTCCAATTTGTCTTCTCCTCAAACCCTTTGGAGTATCAGCTATGGAGGATCGGGTATGGAGGGCAGCAAACTGTCACCGAGCGCCGCCGAAGATCTATGGATCTCTGGAGAATCAGGTATCGATATTGAGGATCTTTGGATCTGGAATCTCACATCTCTAGTCCGAACCCTCCCTCCTTGCTCTTGGCTCCTTCTCCTCCGCTGACCCGTCTTCCGATCGAGCCTATATACTCTCTCTGTTGCGACACCCCTGCCCACACCCATTGAAAACGAGATCTGAAATTAGGCTCTTGAGCAGCCACTGAAAATCAGATCTGAAAACCCTAATTAAAAAAAAAATCCGAACAATGATGAAAAATATGAGTGCAGATGAATGAACAAGATGACTCTTGTCCTTTTTTTATCTTCCTCTTTAGTTAATTAATTGTAGCCCTCAATTTACAGTGGATGATTGGATGTATATAGGTGCAGGGCCGTCCAATGCTTTTAGAAGGCCCTGTGCAAAATATTTTCGACTATTTAAATTAGTCTAAATTTAAAGTATTTATTAATTTTATCAGTAAAATTTAGGAGTCAATTTTGTAAAGATATGTCTATTATCATTCATTTATATATTTCTTTAAGTATTAATTAATAGTAATATAATTGTGGTAAAAATTGTAAAACAAACTAGTAAAAATGAAGTAACAACTAAATGTTTTCATAAAATTACAAAAAAATACTAGTGAAAATAATTTAACAAACATATGTTTTATCCATATAAAAAAATAAGTGAAATATGAGACACTAACTAATTATAATTATCCAAAATTGACACATTAAGAAAGAGAAAAAAAAAAAAGAAAACTTAAAAAGTGTTTTAACCAAGAAAAGGAGAAAAATATAAGACAGTTTTGAACAAGCTAAAAAAACGAAGATGTGGTGGAGATTTTTTTAAGAGCTTATAGTTTTGGCAAAAACAAAGGAGAACGAATATGCATGCCAGTAGTGTTGTGGACTCCAGGAAACAAAAAGGGCTAATTAATTTGAACTAAAAAAAATAACAAATCTACACAAGCGTTGAAAGGATTCGAACACTACAACCATAGCAAAGGAAAAGCCACTACACCATATCAACTCATTTTAACTTATAAGCAGTTTTTTTTTTATTTCTATTAAATTTGATGGGCAGGAGGCCCTACTAAAAATCGAGGCCTTTAATTTATTATAATATTGTAAAATCGAGGCTCATCTTGTTCATTCACCTATAATAGGTGAATGAACAAGATGAGCGTACGGGTGAATGAACAGGATGAGGGTAGATGAAATTAGGCCTTTAATTTATTATAATATTGTAAAATTATGAGGGAAAATCTGTAAATTCACATGTTTAACAGAGATTTAACGGAATTTTGGAATTGGGTGGTTGATTGATAACGGAGATGGATATATGGGTGGTTTGCGGCAATTTCTTATTATACGGGTGGTTATCTACAATGTACTATATTATATGGGTGGTTTTCGGTCAATTGGCCTTTTATTAATCATCTAAATTCTTCTTTTAATAGGATCCTAGTTAAAAATCATGGATCATTTAGTCAGTTTTAGATTGTAGAATCGTAGGACTGAATTAAGATTTGAATAACTAAAATATTAGGTCTCATGTAGAGATGACAATAGGGCGAGAAATCGCCATTATCCGTGAGTTGAGGATTCCCTGTCCCGGGTATGGGGATAGGGGATTTAAATGGGGATGGAGACGGAGATTGAGATGGAGGGGCTCGAATTTTCATACCCATATAGGGATAGGGAATGGGGCGGGGATAGTAGTCCTTGCCCTAGTCCTCGATGAGGAAACCCGCGAGGATTCCAGTTTTCCTTATTGGGGATTTCAGCCAAATCCATAATTACTCCATGTTTTCTAACACTAACCTTAAAATGGTATACCTACACATCTTCTAAACCCAAAATCGAAATGTAGTTTGATAAAACCTAAAACTTTGACTCTAGATTACGTGTTATATTATTTTAAAGGGGGGTGAGGATGGGGAGATTACTCTCCGCTCCGAACCCGCCTCGTTATCGTCCATGCATGTCCAGAATTCAAGTTCGAAATGAGCTCCGGTCATTTAAACCAAGTTAAAACTAAAAAAATAACAATAAAGGCTCATGTGAAAAGTTAGAGGTGAAATTTACAACAAGACAATGAGACTGATAGAGTGATCATTCCAACATGTTGCAAATAAAAAATCCAACTATCAAAGTCAACCAAGAGGGTTCTAGAACCTGCAACTTCTTTTAATAACCTTTTTATGGTTTGACCTATTCTTAAACTTAATTAGAGCTCATGCATCAATATATCAAAAAATCGATTTCTATTCCTCTAGTTTATACTCCGTATTTGTTAACGTGAAATCGATGTACAAATCAATCCATGCCATTTTTGTGAACTCACATAAACAAAATCATCTAACATAATTGCTAAGAGTCTAAGACTGAGAAGTGTTAATACAAAAAGTGGTACATTGTAAAGATTTATGTACATTATTTTCTTTAAAAGAACAAAAGTAAAGCTACATACATGAATTATGACTCTGTTTGTTTAGGCATGTATGTAGAGTTGTCTCCGGGTAAATGTGTGAAGTGATAGTTTCTAAAGATTTTCATGGAAACAGAGTAAAATTCAAAAACAATTAAAAAGAAATTATTATTAGATGATATCTCACTTGACACTTATAGAGGATATGACCAAGTATAGAGATTTATATGAAGAGATAGAATTAGGGTAGTGGCCGTTTAGATTTCCGCTTTTGTTTGTATGAGTGTCTCATGTTGTTTGGTTTTTAGGGTACTTTCTACGTACGTGAATTACGACTATGTTGGTTTGGTTTGGGCATGTACGGAGGGTCATTTTCTTCGTACAAAGGTGTCAAGGGATAGTTCCTGAAGATTGTCATGGACAGTTTGATCAAACGCATTTGTACTTATGTGTGTGTCTTGAAGAAGCAAAGCCTAATCAAGAATTCTGCCTCCATACAGTACGTGCCTACACGAAATGAAGGGCACTCGTAGAATTTGCTTTCCCTAGCTTCATCTGCTGATCTCTCTAGCGACCGAACCAGATGAATATCCCATTAAGAAAATGAAGGAAATAAGTAGGCTGTAGAAAATACGACCCGTGGCTGTATCTATGTTAATTGGGCTGGTCCAATTACACATTGGGATTGGGCCAGCCCAGACAAAGTCAACAGTCCCAGAATTTTGAAAATTTGAGAGCACTTTTTGGATAGGACCCAATTTGCTCGCTTGATATTTTCTTGATTATAGTCAACTTGATTCCAAAATAATTCAACCAAGTAAAAATAGTTAGACAAAATTGTCTACTTGTTATAAGAAAACAAAATGGTCTTTTTTTGATCATCATCTCTAACTTCCCCAATTCGGGTGATAGCACGTAGGACATACCTGAATCATTATCGTTCAGTGAACTATTCAATTTGCTAGAAAACTGAATTCTAAAGTCAAGCTATTAGATACCAACGCAATAAAGCATAAATCATTATGGTTGATGATGACGAGGAATAGTTAAATGCTAAATCCTGCCACTAATGATGGCAAAATGGAATACAATATTAGGATAATTAAATTGCTCACCCAACTTAATTTCCAGATATTTTGTTTGACATCCTCCTATCTTTTTTATTTTGGTCTTGGACACTGCTCATTAAAGTTAAAACGGAGACTTTTATAATACTATCAGAGATCTTTAACGCTTGACTATATGGCTGAAGCCGACATCCTCATATCCTTACAAAGCTAGAAGTTTGTCCAAAGCTAACAATTTATTACTAGTTTTCATCTTACAAAGATTGTGGAATATAACACTTAAATCTACCTATTACTAATATCTAACTATCATGATGAATTATTATGAATTTAAAGTATTAAAATTATAAAAAAAAATATTAAATGAGATTGGTCAATATATTTTGATTGTAAATTGAATTCAAATTTTTTTGAATATTAATAGTAAAAATTTGAAGAGCACATTCCATATGATGTAATTAATTTTGGTACGAGTACGACGCAAAATTTTCAAAAAATGATTTCCCACAAAAAAAAGGGGAAAGGAAAAGAAATAAAGAAAGAAAAGAAAAGCAAAAATAGGGAAAGTGGTCCAAATGTGGGTACAAGATAGAGACTGATAGGAGGAGAGGTGTCTTGTGTTAGCTGGCAGGCTGCTGTCTTCTTTGTCGAAGTAATTGTGAGATTTCTCCCGCTTTCTTCCATCCCACACCTCTTCCATCCTCTCTCTCTCAGGTCTTCTCTCTCTCTCCGACTCCCAATCGCATACATTTTCGTGTTTCTTTATGCGCGTTTAACGATTGTCTTGAAGTTCCGTCAATTGCGTTTCCTTTTGAGTTCATGCGATTGTTTTCTAGGGTTTTAATGCCGAAGTAGCTAATCTGCTTAGGTTTTCGGGTTTCTGATTGGACAATTGCTACTCTGTGTGAAGCCGACAGATTGCGCTTGTAGTCAAGTTTCGAATTTCAAGGTTTGGGAGGAAATTCTGAAGAAAAAGATCTGTTTTCTTTTTGTGCTTTTTGTTTGGAGGTTTCAGACATGAGCGCATCTCGCTTCATTAAATGTGTTACGGTGGGCGACGGCGCTGTGGGAAAGACGTGCATGTTGATCTCTTACACCAGCAATACTTTTCCAACTGTAAGATTCGTCTTCTTTCTCTCTTCCCCCCTCGTTTTGTATAATTCCATCTTGTTCTTGTCAGTTCACATACATTATGCAGGAATTTGTCAAGCTTGTTGCATTAATTTCGTCCTCCCGATGAGACTCCGTAATTTCAGTTTGATATTTGATGAATCTCTTCATTGTCCGTTCTGATTTATGACTTTAAGATTTTGTATTGAACCAATTGCCCTCTCCACCAATTTAAATGCTTGGACTGTTGTAGCTATGATCAGTCTTCCGTTCCACCTACTAATTTGATCCTGTAAACTATTTTTTATAAATGATGGCTGATAAGAATGGTCTGTTTCAAACACAAGCGTATACATATTATTGGGGCTTCTTGAAATCACTAAGATGCAGTAGGGATTACTAGTAGTTTGATGCAGGTTTTGATCCCTGGCAAATTATGTGATAAGATGCTGGAGTAATGAGTTTACTTTTATCCTTTCTTATGTTCCTTTCGTCTCTATTTTTGACAGGATTATGTGCCCACTGTGTTTGACAACTTCAGTGCTAATGTAGTTGTTGATGGAAACACAGTTAACCTAGGTTTGTGGGACACTGCTGGTAAGTCTTAGCTGGTTCCTTCTCCTTCCCGGCCCACATAAGTCGCATAAGAGTTTAAGAAGAGAAGGTGAATTGATATTTTCTCATGGTGATGTAAGATGCTTTCTGCTTTGAACTTAACAGGTCAGGAGGATTATAACAGATTAAGGCCACTGAGTTACCGTGGGGCGGATGTCTTTATCTTAGCATTCTCTCTGATAAGCAAGGCCAGTTATGAAAATGTTGCAAAGAAGGTTAGAATTTGGTTGATGGTGATTACTAAGTGTGCATTGAATTTGTTATGAGGCATTATGTTGATTTTGAGGTGTTTGTATTTCAGTGGATTCCTGAATTAAGGCACTATGCACCTGGTGTTCCAATAATTTTGGTTGGAACAAAGCTTGGTATGATTCTTAACCATTCACCTATCCCTTTTCAAATGTCAAGTAACACAAATAATACAAAAGCACGCACCCATTCTTGCAATGGGTTTAAGCTTGTTTGGAAGCCATACTTGATACTTCATATTGAATTTGCATTGATGTTTATGTTCTTAGGAATTAGAATAGCAGTTCTGTGTAAATTCCAAATTTAATGAAACATTAGTTGCAAAGTTCAACAATTGATCTGATCCTGTATTCAATATTGTTGTCACTGTCAGATCTTCGGGATGACAAACAGTTTTTCATCGACCACCCTGGTGCAAACCCCATCTCAACCCAACAAGTAAGGGCTTTAATACCACTTTTAATAGACTTTTTTCAGCAGACCGTTGTAATTTCATCCTCTGTAACATCTCATTCTTACTTTTGATCCTCTTTGGAAGGGAGAGGAGCTGAGAAAATTAATCGGTGCACCATACTACATTGAATGCAGTTCAAAAACACAACAGGTAAAACATGCTTTTCTCTCATCAAAAACAACATTTGAGTTCTGGTTTTATATGTTTTTATGCTTTGAGCTTATTTTGTTCAAATGCTGTGAATACAGAATGTCAAAGCGGTTTTTGACGCGGCCATTAAAGTGGTTCTCCAGCCACCAAAGACAAAGAAGAAGAAAAAGAAGGGAACCAAATGTTCAATACTGTGAGAAGGAGAAATCTAGTCAAGGTGATCGGTAGAGGATAATATCTCAGTTGTAACAAAACCCTGCTGTTAATCCTGGCATTCTGCTGTGTTTTCTCTATATCTGGTGTTGTGTGTTTTCTTCTTCTATGGAACTCCAGTCAGAAGTCCTTGGTGTATAGACTTCCTAAGCTGACAGGCCTTTTTACTAGGATTAATTTCTGCCTAAGACGGGCATTTGAATTGTGGTCTTTGCTTTGGGTCTGTATTTTGAGAATTAGCATTTTGCTTAAAACCCTCATGTTCTGTATTTCTTTCTACATACTAATATAGCTAGCTCAGCTGAACAATTCCTTTTGTTCTTGCTTGAAGATGTGTTTTCTTAATGAAACTATGGTTTTGTCAATTGTCAATTTCCATCGTGCAACTTTGCATGTCTACTTGGCCGATTGAATTATTACTATTTTTTTTGTTCTCGGTAGATTGATTTCTTTGTGGAGAGAAATATCAGGCAGTTGGCTGAGTGAACACGCCTCTGTCTTTAAAGATAAGAGATTCCATTGGATGCCGCCATTGATTAGCCGGCTAATACAGCTAGCAATTGAATTGTTTTATTTGGTGAAATTTCAATAATAAAAATGGTGGTTGAGAGAGTATCTTGACAAATAATATATGACAGTGTATAACGTGACAACATGTCCTATTACAGCAACAAACTGAAAATAATTGTGCTTAGTTACAGGTGTGAGGTGTCCCAAGATATGCGTAATAAAATCCCACTCCGAAAGGAATTAGGATATCAAGATGTTCATCATAACGTGAGGACTCGTCATGAATGTTATGATTAGCCTATTTCTTCGTAGCTCAGCAAAGTATTATACTTATTACTGGTTGCAAACATCATTTTGTTCTTTGATTTATCATATCATGTGGACTTGGGAGTTTATAGGTAAACCCTCAAAAATACAAAATTTTAAATATTCTAAATTTATAGATCCAGCATTCTTTCTTGCAAGTACCATGAAATTTGTATGGTACGAACAAATCCAAAATTGTACACTAGTCGTACAAGTAACAACTAGCTTTACCTAGGAAGTAGTGAATTGCTTTTACCACACTTTGTGTGGCATATAGAGAGCTTCATTGTGACAGAGAAGAAAAGAAGCTTGTGTGGCATATAGAGCTCATTGTGACAGCGAAGAGCTTCTATGCAAGATTTTTGACCTCAACCTGAGAGATTCCAAGTGCCATTCCCTTCTGATTTGCCAATAGAATGTTGTTTAATCCTGAATTTCAACTTCCATCTCTCACCCACAACTTTAAATGAAAGTAAAATCAATTCATTATACTCACCAAGCACAAAGTAATCATCAGGGAAAACACGGGCAAAAAATGTGTAAAAGATTTAGTATAAAGTCAATATTGTAAAGTTATTTCTATTTACAATTCAACAAAATAGTCGAAAATTTCAGAGTATCAAATCAATCACGCAAGAACAGCCTTGCATACATGTACACCATCTTAACCATCCCCGCCATCTTCAAAACCCTATCATGGTACATGCATGTAATCTCCAATAATCTGGTCAATAGAGCTTCATCTCCCTGTGCTGTACAATATCCTCACGTGCTTTCATTCAAACAGCGTACATCTCCACCATGGAGGAGCTCAAACCCAGTGGCACTAGAACAGTGTTGCATCCTCAAAGCAAAGCCGAGTCCATCTTAAAATGGGACAGTAAAAGGCAATGCATACATGTCAACATCGCCCAAGAATTGGGCCTTTGGCTGCAACGCAGGAATTCCATAGTTGACAACTTCCTCTTTGCAAAGTTTAGACCTTTTTGATGGCCGACACACTTCTTCTTTCTTGCTCCCAAAGAGCCAATCGTCATCATCATTGACTGCTTCAACCTCCATGGAGGGCAGAACAAAGTTCTCAAACAAAGCATTGTATTTTCTCAATGGCCTTGGCAATTTCTTTTCGGCTTTTGAAGTGGATCCTTGATCAATGCTCTTCTTGTCTGGAAGCTTTTCCTTGTTTGTACTAACAGTGAGCTTTTGTGTGGCATTGCTCTTTGGGCATGGAAGCTTTTCCTTGTTCGAACTAACAAAAAGCTGTTGTGTGCTATTGATCTTTGGAGGTGAGATACGAAGTTTTGAGGCTGGGGTTTTGACTGCTACTTCAGCCTTTTGAGACAAGGAATCCACTTTTCCAGTCTTCAAGCTAAGAGATGCAGTTTTGGAAGATGTAGTCGAAGTAGGACAATCATCTTTCTTCCGTGAATCAAGAACAATTCTAATCACAGTTCCTGAATATGAATCAGAGAGATGGTTAGAAAAAACAAAGGAACCATAAAATAAAAACAAGATTAAAAGATGAATACAAATTACTCACCACTATTACGGGCAATGTTGTTGCTGGCATGGGGTAGAGACAGCCGTTTCCTTTCACCACCGCTGTTCTCAGTACTGTCAGACGAACAGCAAGGCTTCCCATGTTCTTCAGTTAAACTACTCTTCTCCATGAGCTCATATGAGGATTCTTGTTGTTTAATCTGACCAAATTTATCAGCATCATACATCTTCTCATCTTTGAGTATATTCTTCTTCTGACTGGATATGGTTCCATTCGCTTTATCCTCCCTCTTCTTTTCTTTCTTCTCCTTTCTCCTGTCTTTCTTCTTTTCTGATTTTGTCTTTTCGCTTTGGCGCTGGAGCTTTTAAAGCACCATAATAGCGATTTAGAACAGAACAGGGAACAGGGAAGACCAAAAATTGAAAGCGGCCAAACTCATTGTGTAAACTTTTCACATTGCATGTCAACAACAGACAACATTGAAACCAGACAGGAGTACATGGCATTCATTCAAGTTATTAAACAGAATGTTCTATTGTTTGTGCAAAAGTTTCATCAGTAGAAACAGCAACACAAAACAAAAGTAACGATCACTGAGCAAACTTATGAAACTCAACATCATTTGCATATAGCTCCTAGACAAAAACAAATTTGTGTTTATGGAATAAAAAAAATAATTTAAAACATCAATAAGTATTTTCACTGAACACAGGAAGGGAATTCAATTTAGTGATGTAAGAAGAACAATAAATTTGGGAAAAATTAAGAAATCAAACAATGAAAAACAGAAAAGGAGTGACAACACTTAACACTGGTAATAAAAAAACAAAAGAAGGGACTACCCAATTTTAAACTTTTGATCAGAAAAGAAGAGAAGGACCAACTTGAAAAAAAATCAGCTAAACTATCTAATTCAATCATTCAACAGGCAAAAGCACAAGCTCATCCATCACAGATGGATAATGCAATATGCAAAGATGACACTACACTCTTTAACACCCACTTAAGCTATATCGAGATACAATCTATAGATCTCCCCAAAGAGAAATGATAGAATCCCAAATCAATATAGCTACGCTTGCTTACAAACACGTTCTTCCTTTAATAGTGCATAGTTCTTACAATTGAAGATCTATTTCAAGTTAAATTAGCTTTTTACCATCACATTCTCCCCTTGTAAATCATCTAGATTGGAAATATCTGTTAGATCCACAATACATCTCAAGCATAAAAGCTATGTCCAATCAGAGAATCCACAAACAAATTCGTGGAGGTTTCACCCAACAAGAGGTAAGCAATCAATCCCTACCCTCGACAATTAGCAATACATACAAGAAAACGTCTTTTTTTCTCATGTACAAGACCAAATCTGTTTACATCTTTGCAAAAAGATCATCCAAATTATACAGACCACGAGAATGCCGAAAAAGTTTGATTAATCGACTCCACAACCATGAATACTTTCCATCTCAAATGAAATCAAATACGAAATTCAAAATCATGTGTTGCGATTCATTAGATCGCCATCGTCATCATCACATCAACATACGATACGATGTAACATGCAATCTGAAGAGAATCAAATTGCTCGGACAAACCTTAATCGTACAGATCAAGGCCTCGTTGCTTGCGCACTTCCCAGCATAGCCAGGGGGTGGGTAGGAAAAACAGCGAGACATCTTCGATTCGATTGATTCGCGAGATCTCTCTCCCTCAAATCTCCTTTCTATCTCACCCCTTCTACGAAATCTAGAACTAGAAACCCTAATCGAAGAAAGACCAATCTGCCGGTTGCAGATCTACGGTCGGTACTACCAATCGCCGACCGAATTTAGGAGCCGGATTGGAAAATTTGGAAACCCTAGGGTTTGCGTTTGGAGGCGGCGAAGACTTTCGATTTCTCAAATCTGAGATCTCGAAAAAGAATGAGATGTTAAGGGGGTAAAAGGATATATATAGGCCCCAAGTGGGGGAACGCGGAACCGACCTCCTCTCCCTTGTTGATTGATTACGCGTTCCATGCTCTTTTACTATTATACCCTTTTGCTTTTCGAAATAGGGTTTTTTCCAGCCAACCCTTATCGTATCTATCTTTAGATAATTACATTATAATATGATCATTACATTATAATAATGGTTTTGTCCTTCGGATATAAGATAAAAATAATATTTTTATAAATTAAAATCTCAAAAATAATTTAATCATTATATCATTATCTCAATTAATTAAATAGCAAAAATAATGCATAATTAGGATGTAAAAATTAGATAAATAGCAAGAAAAAATCCATCACCCACCTCCACCCCACCCCCAACCGAGTTGACTCGGTCGTTGACCGAGTTGGCTCACCCGTTGACCGAGCTCGTTCATCGGACTTTGACCGGCGTTGATTTACCGTTGACCGACCGTTGACCACTATCACTATCATCACTTTCACCGTCATCACAATATTTTTTCCATCTTCACAATTTTTTGATGACAAAAAATATCATCAAATGTCTTGATGTCAATTGTTTAATTACAAAAAGTATAAAAAAAAGAAAAAAATGTCATCAAAATGTCTTTATGACAACTTTTTGATAACAAAAAGTATCATCAAAGACATTCAACCATATAAAAATAACCGTCATCACACATAAAAAACAAATATCTATCATCACATTTAATTTTTTAGTGTCATCAAATATGTGTCATCACATATAACTTTTTTGTGTCATCAAACTTGATGACACATATTTTTTTCTCCGTCATCACTGACATCACAATTTTTTCCACCGTCATCACTATCATCATAATTTTTTGATGATAAAAAGTATTTCAAGGCATTCAATCACATAAAAACAACCGTCCTCACACATAAAAATAATCGTAATCACACATAAAAAAATAAAGTTGTCATCAAATATGTATCATCACATTTATAATTTTAGTGTCATCATATATAATTTTTTAGTGTCATCATTTAAAGTGATCAAATATGTATCATCACATACAATTTTTCAAGTAAAATCAAATATGTGTCATCATTATCATCAACAGTCATCACTTGTCATCACTAGATGAAAGTATGATTGTCATCAATTATTATCATTAATGTCATCCCTAATTGATGGCGATGATTGTCATAATGTCATCATTGTTTGATGACAATTTTATTTTCATCAATTATCATCGCTGCTTAATGACGATTTGATTGTCATCAACAGTCATCACTAAATGATAACGGTTTGATTGATGTTTGTCATCAAAAGTCCTTGACGATAAACAAGTGTCATCAAAGAACCTTAATGATATTACTTGTTTCTCATCAAAGGGCCTTGAAGACAAACAACCGTCATCAAAAGTGTCATCACCTAAAGTTTGTTCGTTTTTTTATCATCATCACAAAAAATAGCTATCATCAAATAAAATAGTTGTCATCACCATATAAAAAAATTGTCATCACTAAAAAAACAAGTTGTTATAAAAAATCATCACTTGTCATCACAAAATATAAACACATCATTCTATCACATCAAAACAACCGTCATCAACAAATAAAAACTAAAGAGCTCCCATGAGAAGGATGACGAAGACGGCTGACGAAGAGGAGACTTCGCGGATGTTTGTCAACCGCATGAGAGAGAGAGAAGTTGAAGGAAGGAGAAAGGAGTCAGAAAGGTCGAGGAAAGAGAAAAAGGAGAAAAGAATAAGACTTTTATACTTAAAAAGGAGAAAAAAAAATTGCCTTTTGAATACAAGCGGCTAATTAGGGTTGCAATATTTGCCCTTTTACCAAATCCCCTTTGCTTAGTCATAAAGTTTGAAGTTTCGTTTTGACTTTCAGTTGTGAGATTTCTACTCTTTATCTATTGCATGGGATTATTCTACTCTCTTGATTGAATTGTTTATGTGATTGGTTTCAACAATTTGTAGGGTTGTTGTTATTGAATCTCTATTGCTAGATCTAGATAAATTACTGGTTGAGTTTCTCTATTTCATAGTAGCAAACTGCATTGTACTAGTATCTGGTTGTGCTAGTCTATTGCAGAAGAGAGTTGAATTGCATTCTAGGATAAAAGCTGGTTGTTTTATGCTAGAATTGTATCCTGCCTATATTCCTATTCTTAATGCTGCTTTTGAATTGAATCTTGATGGTTTTAGGGTTATTCAATTAGTTAGGATTGATAGTATCTGGTTGTGCTATTAATTATCTTTGAAAAGGAATTGGAATTCCATGTGCATGCGATATTGAGTGAAACATATAATCAACTTGTCATACGAATGTGAATCTCTGGTTGACTAAGTGTTTTCCCTAAATTGATAAAAATCTCAACTTTATTGTTTTGGTAAGTTTTGCATGCTTAGTAATTAGTTTAATTTACAAACCCCTTTTGTTACTTAATTTGACATTAAAATCATAAAAAATAAACATCTACCTCCCTGTGGATCCGACATCTACTTCCCTAAGACTACAATCTTTAGGTTTATTGGGACTCTTTTGCATAATCGTGATTTGCACGACCATTTCACCGTTATCAATTGATTATAGTGAACTGAACAAGGTTATCATTAAGAATAAGTATCCTTTACCAAGGATTGATGATTTATTAGTGTTGGAACGATGTTGGGACCTCTGGTTCTAAACATCGGATCAACGATACAGTTCTCCGAGTTTTGATAATGACAAACGCTATAAGGGAACTAATGTGCTTTGATCAAGTATTTCTAAGGAACACAGGTTTAGCAAAGAACTTTCATGAATGAGCACACAATGAAGAGTTCCCATCAAGGGAACTCTGAAGAGGAAAGTTCCCATGAAATGAGAACTCCCAGGAATGACTAGAGAACACAGGCTTACACGATGAAGAGTTTCTCTCAAAGGAACTCAGAAGAGGACAGTTCCCACGATATGGGAACTCACATGTGAGGACAAGGACCGATCAACGGATATCACGGGATCATGTCTTGGACAGGATGAAGGCACATTCTGAGGAGCAGACTGTCACGATTGATCCAACGGTCCGATCATCTCAAGAAGTTAACCCAGTTCAAATTGAAGTCACATGTGAAGAAAGTACAACTTGGGCATCAAGCAAAGGGCATTTCGGACACAAATGAAAGATGCGATTGAAGCCCAAGTTCACTGAGTATAAAGCCAAATGAATAGTGCTCGGATTGAGCACTTCTCCCAGAACTTCCAAATACCTACAACAAAGAAAGAGAAAAGAAGAAGAGAAGTCCCCGGCGGCGAGTGTCTGATCTCGACGACGGTGAAGCCGAGTTCCCAAGAGCAAGGGAATTGCGATTCGGTGTAAGGTTTGAGTTACTTATTTAGTGATTGTTGTTTGCTTAGGAACTCAGTTGAGAAGATTCATTAGTGTTGCTAGAGTTAGGTAGAACTCGTAGGAACAGAGAAGTTTGAATCTGGCTGTTTGTAACTAAGGAACAAATCAATAATATAAGTAAGTCATTTAAAATCCTCCAAGCGGAGGTAGAGGTTTACCCATACAACTAGTTGGTTGTAGTGGGGTTCCTCTATAAGGAACTGTGTTTTTTTCACCGTCTTAATTACTTGCGATTATTCCTTCCGCTGCCTTGGGAACAGCTTAACAGCCAGTTCCCAAGCTCTTGCTAACTCGTTCACGATCCAACAATTGGTATCAGAGCAGGCTGCTCTAGATTTGTGTTAGCATCGCAGGTTTCAAACATGGCTCACGAACTCACCCAAGTCGGTCACAACAACAGCAAGCCACCAAGACTCATCACTGGTAGATTCGAAGTCTGGCAACGCGACATGAAGAACTGGATGCGCAGCCAAGACTACCAAGCTTGGTGCGTCATTGAGAAAGGGAACTTCAAAATTGATCCAGCAATTGAGAATGACCTGTCAAAATGGGGACCTAATGAGTACAAGTGCATGGAGGCCAACTTCAAAGCCATCCAGTACCTCAAGAATGCCATGTCGGTGCAAGACTGCGACAGAGTGGCAAACCTAGACACGGCAAAGGAAGTATGGGAAGCCATTCAGCAAATGCACATTGGGAACTCAGACCTCCGAGAAGATCTTCAGATGAAGGAAAGGTGGGAGTTCTTCACCTTCCAGATGGAGATAGGAGAATCTGTTGATAGCTACCAATCCCGTTTTGAGGGACTTTGCACCAAGATGACTGGCCTTGGGATCACTAAAGAGGAAGTCACCGACAAAATGAAGGTTCAACAACTCTTCAATGAGTTGACTGGAGAATGGACAAATGAAAGAACGATGTTCAAAGAGAATCCCGAAAACAGAGCTCTTATGCTCCACCAGGTTTTTGGAAAACTGGTGGGATATGAGAAGAGAAAGATAGATGACAGGGAGCAAAAGCGAGTACATCAGGGGATAGCTCTCAAACTTGAAAAGGTGATCAAGGCAGTACAAGAGCAACATGAAGAATCTGAAGAAGATGAGGATGAAGAGCTAGTCCTTGTACCAAAAGCTCTTCGATCTTTCTACAAAGGGAAGTTCAAGAAGAATTATGGGAACTCAGGAAAAGGACAGAGTTCCCAAAGAAAATCTGCTGAAAAGGACCTCTCGGATGTAACGTGCTACAAGTGTTACAAGAAGGGACACTTTGCCAAGGAATGCCCTCAGGAAACGGACAACCGAGGAAAAGGGAAGAAGGCCTACATAGCCACATGGAGTGACGATGAAGACGAAGAGCCTGAATCATGGGCTCAACCTGACATGTGCGCCATGGCCTTAGGAGAAACCACTGGGGAACAACCCAGTGAGGTAACCCCCGAATCCGTTCTTGCTTCCTTGTCAAATTATGAGAAACCTGAACTGCTTAAAATTCTCACAAGTCTTGTCAAAGATAATATTAAATTGCAAAAGAAGTTGGAAAAGTCGGAACACACAAATGCTGAACTAGTTGGTCTAGAGCCATGACCCAACTGTGTGTCCCTTCTAGAAAAACTTCAGTCTTATGTGTCTCACATCGTAGAACTTGAGAATGAGCTTAAAACCCTAGAAAGTGATGAAGACACCCTTCTACAAAATCTGAGTAAAGCAAAAGGGAACTCTGAAGCCTCTAGTTCCCAAACCAAGTTTATCCCAGCCAGACACGGAATAGGGTATGAGTCAGAGAGCCTTAGAAAAGGGAAGTCCCCCTTGAGTGAAAAGGAGATGAACGAGTGCAGGGCCCTAGAGCTTCAGTGTGAGAAACAGAAAAATGCACACTTGAAGAGAAAATCTGTGTTCTGGAGAGTGGGGTGAATGGATAAGTAGATTATTACACTGGGAACACTGGACACAAGTTGTATGTTCAAATAGCTAAAGGAAACAAGTCCAGAGTGTACAACAAGGAAACTATGGATAGGAACAGGATACAGAGACCCCATCCTAAGTACTACCTAGGAGAATACTATAAGACCTGCTGGAATTGTGGTGCTCATGGGCACTACAAGGAAAGCTGTCCCAAAGCTAAGGCCCAAGCCCATAGAAACCACGAGTACTGGAACAAGCAGAATCAATAAACCAACAAGCCTGTTAGAGTTCCCATTAAAAGAAACAACCATAGGAACCTTGCCTATAACAAGTACTTTCGTGACATTAACATTGCTGATTATGTGCTATTTGAGACTGTCTTCCCTTGCAAGGAACCAGGCAAGAATCATCTTGCCTAGGTCCTCAAAAACTAACTTTTCTTGTAGGTGACAGTGAGGGGAAACAACACATGGGTCATTGACAATGGATGTTCCAACCACATGACTGGAAACAAAGACAACCTCACCTCACTCCACCCAAAGGCCGAAGGAGGTCACGTGTCCTTTGGCAACAAAAATAAAGGAGAGATCATAGGAACAGGGGAAGTGCTACTCAACAAATCAATCAAAATCAGCAACGTTAACTTGGTGGAAGATCTGGGATTCAATCTCTTGAGCGTCTCTCAAATATGTGATCAAGGGAACAACATCGTCACCTTTGACTCAAAGGAATGTCTAGTGATCAACAAGAAGACTAACAAAATCATCCTGAAAGGAAGAAGGTCCAACAACATATATATGGTGGATACAGACTTTGAGCCACCAAGGAAACTGTGCTTGGAAAGTTCCCTTGATGAAACGGAACTGTGGCACCGAAGGTTAGGACACGCAGGTATGAACCAAATCTTGAAGCTCTATCTACAAGATCTCGTCGTCGGTCTCCCACGAATCAACCTTGAAGGAGTCAAGATGTGTGAAGCCTGTGCTCGAGGAAAGCAAACAAGGACCTCCTTCAAGCCCAAAAGGATGGTGAGCACGACCAGGCCCTTAGAGCTAATTCATATGGATCTTTATGGTCCCATGCACACCGAAAGCTATGGAGGAAAGAGGTACATGTATGTTTTAATCGATGATTTTTCACGATTCACATGGGTGTTATTCTTGAGATCAAAATCAGATACCTTCAAGGAATTCGAAGTCCTAATCACAAGAATGGAGGTCAGCATGGGACTCAAACTCAAGGCTCTCAGATCTGATCATGGAACAGAGTTTGAAAACTCACAGTTCCTCAGATATTGTGACAAACATGGGATCTCTCATAACTTCTCGGCCCCTCGCACTCCTCAGCTAAACGGAGTTGTCGAAAGGAAGAACATGACCTTGGAAGACATGGCTAGAACTATGTTGTTTGAAAGTGGAGTTCCAGAGTACTTTTGGGCTGAAGCCATCTCCACAGCTACTTATATCCTGAATCGAGCCATGATCAGACCCTTGATCAAGAAGACATCCTATGAGCTCATCAAAGGGAGAAAGCCAAATATCCCTCATCTTAGGACCTTCGGATGCAAATGCTTCGTCCACAACAATGGGAAAGACAACCTTGGCAAATTTGATCCCAAGAGCGATGAAGGGATATTCTTGGGATACTCTTCCCATAGCAAGGCGTACATGGTCTATAACAAGAGGACCAAGAAGATAGAGGAAAGCATTCACGTCATCTTCGACGAGAAATCTGTAAAGATGGGAACAGAGGTTCAAGGAAAGGGAACTCTGTTTAAGTTGGTCAGACAAGAAGAAGACGACGACGAGGATGAACCAAGAAAGAAAGATGAAGACTATCCAAGTGGGAACAATGCCCCACAATCAGGGAACAACGAAGGAGATCAAAACTCCACAGATCGAAGCTCTTTTGAAGTTCCCTCTTCAACAGAAGAACCACAAGATGCCTCCAATTCTCTCGTTCCTCAAAATGAAAATGCACCAGAATCTAGTGTTCAGGGGGAACAACGAGGGAACTCCGAAGAGAATCCTGACGAAAGTCCCAGCGAAGAAGCTGAACATAACTGTTCTCCTGAGGAAGAGGAGACTCAAGACACAGATGGAGAAGAGTCAAGGGAACAGGTTGACGTCTCACACATTCTAACAAGAAACTACCAACAAAAGAGAGATCACCCCATCGACAACATCATCACTCCATATGAAAAAGGTGTTCTAACTCGCTCTTCTCTCAATAATTTTTGTGCTTTTAATGCCTTTGTCTCAATGGTGGAACCAAAAAGCATAAAAGAAGCTCTAAAGGACCCAAACTGGATCCAAGCTATGCAAGAAGAACTACACCAATTTGAGAGGAACAAGGTGTGGAAGCTAGTTCCTAGGCCCAAAAACAAGAACATCATAGGAACTCGATGGGTCTTTCGGAACAAGCTAGATGATACTGGGGCCGTAGCTAGGAACAAGGCTCGTCTGGTTGCTCAAGGCTATAGACAAGAAGAAGGAATCGACTATGACGAGACCTTAGCACCAGTTGCAAGGATCGAGGCCATCCGCCTTCTCATAGCCTATGCAGCCCACAAAGGATTCAAGTTATACCAGATGGATGTGAAGACGGCATTTCTCAATGGGCACCTCAAGGAAGAAGTATACGTAGCTCAACCCCCAGGATTCGAAGATGAGAAGCTACCCAACCACGTCTACTTCCTGGAGAGGGCCCTCTACGGACTCAAACAAGCTCCTCGAGCATGGTATGACAGGTTTGCTCAGTTCCTTCTGTCTCATGGATACCTTCGAGGTTCCATAGACAAAACTCTTTTCCTTGAGAAAGAGTCTAAGGATATCTTGATTGTTCAAGTTTATGTTGATGACATTGTTTTTGGAGCAACTAACGAAACTCTTGTAGAGAAGTTTAAGGACCTCATGAGTAGTGAGTTTGAGATGAGTCTCATAGGGGAACTCACGTTCTTCCTAGGACTCCAGATTTCTCAAACAAAGGAGGGTACAAGGATTCATCAATAGAAATACTTCAGAGAAATGCTAGTCAAGTATGGGATGGACCACTCAAGGCCCATCGACACTCCCATCTCCCCAAATTCCAGGCTCAATGCTGATGAAACAGGGGTAAGTGTCGATCAAAGGAACTTTCGAGGTATGATTGGCTCTCTCCTATACTTAACTGCTAGTAGGCCTGATATTATGTTCTCAGTGTGCTTATGTGCACGTTTTCAAGCTAATCCCAAAGAATCACACCTGAAAGAGGTGAAGAGGATTTTCAGGTACCTCAAAGGGAATGACAACTTATGCCTCTGGTATCCAAGGAACAGTTCCCTTGAGCTCATTGCTTATACAGATGCAGATTTTGCTGGGCACCTAGTTGATAGAAAGAGCACATCAGGAATGGCCCAGTTCCTTGGGTCATGCTTAGTCTCTTGGGGATCCAAGAAGCAAAATTCAGTGGCACTCTCCACAACTGAAGCAGAATACGTGGCTGCCGCATCATGTTGTTCCCAAGTACTATGGCTCAAGTCCCAACTTCAGGATTACGGTATGTCATTTGGCCCAGTTCCTATACTCTGTGATAATACTAGTGCCATTAACATTTCCAAAAATCCTGTGCATCATTTTAGGACTAAGCACATAGACATTAGGCATCATTTTCTACGTGACAATGTTGAAAATGGGAACATCTCTATGCAACACTGTAGAACGGAAGAGCAAATTGCGGACATTCTCACCAAAGCTTTAGACAGACGTCCCTACCAGCGTTTTCGAATGCTTCTAGGGATGATAACTCTAAACTAAACGAGTCCCTGTTTGTCTCTCCCTCAATGCTTGATTAGTCTAACTAGAAATGCATGATAGGGAACTGTAGGACTCAGTGCTTTCATTTTGCCATATTACTAGTCTAGAGCTTGATGTGTATAGAGGAACATTATCTCTTTTGACCCAAAATGATCAACCAGAGTTCCCTTTAACCCTCTCTACAAGCCACTATGACGGTTGATCATAAAACCTACCCTAAGCTAAGGACCAGACAAACGTTTCTCATGAGCCAAACTCTTTATCCCAAAATCGAGTCGCAATTGTCTGGTTCTCTTTTGAGTTCCTCAGCCTCACAAAGAAAATTGAGTGTGAGTTCCCCTAACCTCTCCACTCAATATGACCTTTCTAGAGATCATGGGAACTGGTGCTAACAAGCAAGGGAACACTAGATCTGAAAAGATGAACCGTCACTAGGGAAATGGGAAATTGTGTCAGACTCTGAAGCGTTTTGGGCCAAGCACTCAAAAATTCAAAAGACTTCCCCTGGAAGAAAACGACGCGTGTCAGAGGCATGCTCGAGAAGTTGAAACGGCTCTCCGCTCTTATTGGCCAACGGTTATCGAGGCCTTTCTCAACTTCCCTTTCTACCCTCGTCTCTCTCTCACATAAAACCCTACTTTACCACTTTTGGGTTCCTTCTTCCTCATCCTTCCCTGTCATTCTCCTCCTCTGCACCTTTGCCTCCTCCCTCTTTCGAGAAAACTTCCAAAAACTCTCTCTTTCCCAAACCTTTCTCAAATGGCTCTAGCCCATTCTTATGCCGAGATGAAGGCATGGATCCAAAACAACCCTAAAGCTCTCTTCCTCACCATGATGGCGGACGTCGAGAAGGAGCAAAATGAAGCTCTTCGCGATGTTCTCATCGAGGGACTTTACAATTATGTAAGTCCCTTTCTTCCTCCTCCCTCGGCGGCGCAACCTCTAGCACCGCCGACCTCCACTCTTCCACCTCCCTCTTCCTCCGAAATTCAAATCGTCGACACTTTCGGATCCGAACCCCCTTCCAAATACAAAAAACCCAAACAATCCAAACACAAACACTCGTCCAAAGACCCCTCCAAATCCAAACACCACTCCTCAAAATCCAAACACAACTCCTCCAAACGCGAACACTCACAAATCTCCACTTCTTCATCCCCATCTCTTCCCATTCCAAAGAAAAAATCCCTCCTCAACATGTAGGAGGTCCTTAATCTATCCAAACCCGACGCCTATGCCGTCATTCACCCATCCGAGGTCGAGAAGCTCTTTCTCCCTCGTCCCCAATCAATCCCTGAGACCTCAGGTCCCAGGGACTCCACGATAATCTCTTCCTCCCCTGTTCCCATGGTTGAGGGAACTACCAACCCTCCTCCATCCTCTTCCTCCCCCAGAGATCCCCCACCCACCTCCACCATTCCCCCAGAGATCCCCTCACCCATTCCCACATCCCCCATCACTTCAAAATCTGCCTCTGGGACCTCAAGTCCCAAGGCTCGCACTCCTACTCCTCCTTCTTCCACTCCCAAGGTCCCAACCCCACAAAATTCTCCTCTACCTCCCTCTTCTCCCACCACACTAAAACTCCCTTCCCCACCTTCTTCGGCGCAGAAAACCATAGACCTCGACTCCGACGAGGATAATCGCCCCATCGGAGTCCTTTTTCGCCAGAAGGCCAACGCACCCATCGTGATGGGAACTGTTGAAGAGGAAGCCCAGCTAAAGGCCCTCGAAGAAGAATTCGAAGGCGCACTCAAAGGGCCTTCTGAAAACCAAGGGGGCAAAGCCCAAGAAGAAGGGAACCCAGCACCCACTGACGGTGCTGAGACAAGCAGTCGTCGTCAGGAAGACGACGAGGAGGAAACAGGACTGACCTCCTCCAATGATGAAGGGACCTCCAGTGATGACGCTGAAGAGGAAAAAGAAGCCCCCACTTACAAAGAGCTTGCCAGCATCCCTGCTCTTGAACAACAAATGGTGGTGTCGGCACAGGTCCCAAAGGAAAGGACCCGCCCACTGCTGATCGAAGCGGCTGACCCCCCTCAGCAAAAAGGAAAGACTACGGTCTCTAGGGGGAACTCCAAGAAGAAAGGGAAAGGAACTGTGCCCAAGAAAGTCCATATCTCTGAGAATCGCAAGCTCCTTCCCCCACTCATCCTCTATGAAAGACAGCTCGTCGATGAAGGGCTAGGGCAACTATGGGACCTGATCAAAGCCCAAGGATGGGACCACATATGTAGTGAGGCCGTGACTATTGATCCCTCTCAGGTGCGCCGGTTCTACAACAATTTTGTGGTCCATGACAACGGCACCAAGGGAACTCTCTCCCTCGAAGGCGATGACTTCATCTTCACCACATCTACAATCCGCCTTCAACTACAGGTCCCTGTCCAGGGCCTCCAGGAACTGCCCACCAAGAGCTGGAGCGACTTCAACAGTGAGGAGATTTACAACACGATCTACGAGGGCCATGTTCCCACCACTGGCACCTCTACTCATCACCTATCCCTCATAGCCAAGTTGGCTCATCAATTCATCATCAACGTGGTAATCCCTCGCCAGGAGAAGCGCCTTGTTATCAACATCTCTGATGCCATTATCCTCTACCACTTCCTCCTTAAAAAGCCCATAAATCTTCCTCGCATAATTCTGGGGCACATGGAGAAGTGTATGGCTTCCAAATCCCACTCCCTCCCTTATGCTGGCCTCATCAAGAAACTCTTGCTCAGAGAGGGCCTCTACGACACATCCAAGGAAGAGGTCACCATAGGTAGGGAACTGGACATCTCTGTTGTCCACAAAATGCGGCACTCTGAGCCTGTGGAGGAACAAGAAAGGCTGCCATCTAGTGAAGGCACTCAGGATGGGAACACTCCAGTGTTGGTGCACATTGCCAACACTCTCGACAAGATAGCCAAGGAACAAGAAAAGATGGCAAGGGACCAAGAACAAATTGCTAAAGGCCAGGAAAAGCTTGTACAAGTCTTGACACGGCTTTGTGATGCCCTGTTCCCAAGCCCATGATCTTTCCCTTCTTTTTCCTAGCCTCAATGTTCCCACAAATATTGTCTCTTGCGTTCCTATGTACATTTTTTTTGCTTAAGTAATGCATGGTTTTTAGTATGATTGCGTGTTCTTTTCCTTCCTTATCTATGTGTTTACTTGTTTTCGATGATGTCAAAAGGGGGAAAGACAAAAAATGCGAGATGAGTTAAGTTGAAAAGATATCACAGAATACGCTATAGCTAAGGGGGAACAAATGCATAAAAAGCTAAGTACGAACTCAGTGATTCACAAGAAGTGGCTCCCTAGGAACACGCGTAGGAACTCATTTGCATATCATGATTTGAAATACTTGCTGATTTTTGTGATAGGTTTGTCATCATCAAAAAGGGGGAAATTGTTGGAACGATGTTGGGACCTCTGGTTCTAAACATCGGATCAACGATACAGTTCTCCGAGTTTTGATAATGACAAACACTATAAGGGAACTAATGTGCTTTGATCAAGTATTTCTAAGGAACACAAGTTTAGCAAAGAACTTCCATGAATGAGCACACAATGAAGAGTTCCCATCAAGGGAACTCTGAAGAGGAAAGTTCCCATGAAATGAGAACTCCCAGGAATGACCAGAGAACACAGGCTTACACAATGAAGAGTTTCTCTCAAAGGAACTCAGAAGAGGACAGTTCCCACGATATGGGAACTCACATGTGAGGACAAGGACCGATCAGCGCATATCACGGGATCCTGTCTTGGACAGGATGAAGGCACAGTCTGAGGAGCAGACTGTCACGATTGATCCAACGGTTCGATCATCTCAAGAAGTTAACCCAGTTCAAATTGAAGTCACATGTGAAGAAAGTACAACTTGGGCATCAAGCAAAGGGCATTTCGGACACAAATGAAAGATGCGATTGAAGCCCAAGTTCACTCGAGTATAAAGCCAAATGAATAGTGCTCGGATTGAGCACTTCTCCCAGAACTTCCAAATACCTACAACAAAGAAAGTGAAAAGAAGAAGAGAAGTCCCCGACGGCGAGTGTCTGATCTCGACGACGGTGAAGCCGAGTTCCCAAGAGCAAGGGAATTGCGATTCGGTGTAAGGTTTGAGTTACTTATTTAGTGATTGTTGTTTGCTTAGGAACTCAGTTGAGAAGATTCATTAGTGTTGCTAGAGTTAGGTAGAACTCGTAGGAACAGAGAAGTTTGAATCTGGCTGTTTGTAACTAAGGAACAAATCAATAATATAAGTAAGTCATTTAAAATCCTCCAAGCGGAGGTAGAGGTTTACCCATACAACTAGTTGGTTGTAGTGGGGTTCCTCTATAAGGAACTGTGTTTTTTTTAGCGTCTTAATTACTTGCGATTATTCCTTCCGCTGCCTTGGGAACAGCTTAACATCCAGTTCCCAAGCTCTTGCTAACTCGTTCACGATCCAACAATTAGACCCGTTAAGAGGTGCATAGATCTTCTCTAAGATTGATTTAAGGTCAAGATATGGTTTAAACTAGCTATGGTTATTATGAGTTCTTGGTAATGCCTTTTGGATTGACAAACGCATCTGCAATTTTCATGGATTTGATGCATATATGTTTTCATGAATATCTCGACATGTTTGTAGTGGTATTCATTGATTGTAACACCCCTATTTTATAACATTGAGTATTACCGCCAGTGACCTCGGATTTTTACCGTCCAAAGTCACCCAAAGCTTTAAATAATATAATGAGAATATAATTAAAGAAGAAATGACTAAAAGCGGAATTTTATTTATTGATAAGAAAATTTGTTCATTACATTGAGGGTCGTTTTACAAATGATGTAGTAGCGGAAAATAAAGCCCATATTAAAAGGGTTGAAATGACGTAGTAAAAGTACAAGTATATTTTTCCAAGATAACTCATATGATGATGATTTGCTTGGTTTTAAAATGGAAGAGCTGGTGCACTATCTTCTGAATGCTTTGCTCTTTGAAAATTCATTCCTTCCTTCAACGACGTCTTACCTTGACCTTCTATCCTTGCATAACCCTTCTCGAACCTTCTAGACTTTGTCTTCAACTTCGGTGAGAACTTCCTAGAGTCTGGCATTTGTCGCGAAGGGCGAGAAATACCAGACAAAAATGCGGAAAATAGTGGAATTAGTCTAAGGAGACTAAGCAAGTGAGAATGGAAATTCTCAAGGGTAGTTTGGTAATTTTATTATTTCATCAAGGATATTAAGGGAAGAAGTACTTGAAAATTATAATCACTTGTGGAGCTTATAAGGACGGAATTTAGTTGATCTCGAAAAGAGATAAACTTGGATTCGAAAAGAAGGAAACCACGAGATTGTAGTTCCTCTTAGAGTACAATTAATGTTGGGAACGTTTTAGCCTTTTAGGCCACATCAATTTTCTAGAAAACCTCTCGCACCCTTTTCGGACCGAGAGTCGGGTCGGTCTTACATGTGGTGCTAAACCGGACCGGTTTTAATTCATTTTAATATGCACTAGCACTTATCTTTATTACGTGTCAAAACGTTTCATATTATTTATAAATTTTAAGGGTGTGGAGGTTGTGAAAGACCCGAGTCCACTTAAAGGAAATGAAGGAATTTCAGGCCTCTTTTATCTTGAGCGTGCATGCCTCTTTCATCGTGAGTGTGCATGCCTCTTTCATCCCGAGTATATAGGCATCTAGCTAGTGCATAATATAATATCGCCTACGCTAATCCATAACGAATCGCGAAAAGAGATTGAAATAAACAAGGCCACAAATCATAGGTCCTAAAGTTCAGTACTAGCGTAGTGCATAATATAATATTCAAATTAATTTAAATAAATATATATATATATACATTAGTTACAAGGGAGAATAAACACTTGCCTTGAATTGTGTTCGAACTTTTCACGGGGCTCGGAATTTAAGACGACTTAGAAAACTCGATAGCTTGACCTAGCAATCCGAGATAATATAACGAAATGAATTGCATTATAATCTCTTATTTCATTTCATATATTAAATTTATATTGCTTCCTTTTCTAAGAGTATAGAATTATTCTAAATTATTATTTCAATAGTTTAGTTTGGAAAGCTCAACAATAATATATCCTTTATTATTATTTTAAGGTGAGCTCATTTATAATTTTAAAAAAAATTATAAAATAGCTAGATGAGCATGCAATTAAATTTATTACATAAATTCTATTTAAAAGCCCATTTGTAATATTTATTCAAATTAATTTAAATAAATATTGTATATATGTAGAGATTATTTTATAAAAAGGTATTAATTAGAATATGAGTTGGAAAATTATACCGAGCGATAACGAGTTGGAAATGGGCACACATAACGAGGTGGGTCGACCCACACCTCTTTTCATTCTTTCCAAGGGAACAAAAAAATAACAACTAGTCAACTTCGCCGGTCCACTGCGTCGTCGAGGGGAGGCCAATGGTGACGCTTCAAGCGACAGTAGGAAGCCGGACACTCCCTCTACGTACTGTTGGAAACGGATCGGTCTATGGTGGCTTGAAGGCGGCGTACGGTGGTCGGGAAGTTCGGTCGTCGCCAGCCCATTCTCCTGAAGTGGGTGCAAGTTTGTTGTCGAGGTAGGTTCGCATGGTCCTATCGGCAACACCGGTAATGGGGCGGGGCTAGAAGATGCAACAATTGGACCCTCTCATCCCCCTCTTTCTACTGTTGGCAAAATCTAAGGAAACGGATGTGTAACGAAGGCGTACGAGATTGGAGTAAATTGCTCATCACCAGCTCGAAAAACCTGAAAACTGCACAAAGTCGACTTGTTTGGATGCATTTTTGGCTCGATTTTTGTGGTGTTTGTGCCCAATTGATTGAGGGGTTTTGTAGGCAATTTCTTCATCTACATTTAGGGACTTGAATCACAAAATTTGGTTGAGAAACGAGCTCGGAATCGGTCTTTGAAGATCATGCACAACTAGTGCAAAAATGTGGAATTTTTTTGGGTAAAGTTCAGCATTTAAGTGAGGAAGAAGAATCTGAATTTTTTGTGGTGTTTAAGGGGGCGAAAATGGGAGAAGAAAAGGAGATGATGTGCTCTTCTAGCTTTCACAAGTGCCCTTTAAATAGGTGAAGTAGAACGTTGAAGAAAAGGGGAGAAATGAGGTCATTGGTGAGGGTGGAGGTGGCTTGGAAGAATGAAGAAGAGAGGGATTGGGTGGTGTGGAGGTGGTGTAAGAGACAAGATGGGACAAGCACCCAATGCATGTCTTATGAAAGCTTCTAAAAGAGAAGTAGATAAAAAGAAGAATTTTCCTTAAGATACAAGAAGTATTTGATGACATGGTGGTGTGGGAGGGGTGTTTAAGTTGATCATGATGCATGAGGTTGGGGGTTCAAGTTCCACCGAGAGCATTTTTATTCTCCATCTCATTCCTTCATATTTTTTTTAAATTTAAGTTAACGAAAATTAAATCGAAGTATCGTTTATACTAAATTTTTTGAATTTTTATTTGCTATCAAGTTAAATTTTAATTAAGATTTTTTTATTATTATTATGAAAAATCATAATAGAGAATATCTTCTTATTTTAAAGAAACAATTAAATTAAGAAAATAAATTTTTCTTTTTTTTATATAAATAGCGGCTATTACATTGATGACATTTTAATCTACTCAAAAGATAAAGCTGATCATGAAGAGCATCCTCGGATAATTTATGAAATACTTAGGCACCATGAACTTTATGCTAAACTGTCTAAGTGCGCTTTCTAGTTAAAGGAAGTGGCCTTCTTAGGTCATATTATCAATAAAAATGGAGTAATGGTAGACCCTCAAAAGATTAAGGCAGTCACTGAATGGAAACAACCTCGGAATGTTAAAGAGGTAGGAAGTTTCTTAGGACTTGTTGGGTATTATCAACGCTTTGTAGAGGAGTTTTTGAAAATCTCGTTACCTATAATAGGATTACTTCGTAAGGTGAATAAAAAGTTCGTGTGGGATGACAAGTGTGAAGCGAGTTTTGAAGAACTCAAGAGACCACTTACCAGTGCCCCAGTTTTGACTTTGCCGGATAGGAATGAAGGGTATGTAGTCTACAACGATGCTTCTAAGCAAGGATTGGCTTGTGTATTAATGCAGCATGGTAAGGTCGTTGCATATGCATCTCGACAACTTAAGGTTTATGAGGTGAATTACCCGACGCATGATTTAGAACTTGCTTTCATGTTCTTTGCTTTAAAAATTTGGAGACATTATCTACATGGTGTCAAGTGCCAACTATTTACTGACCACAAGAGTTTAAAATATGTGTTTACTCAAAAAGAGTTGATGTAACACCCCTATTTTACAACATTGGGTATTACCGCCAGTGACCTCGGATTTTACCGTCCAAAGTCACCCAAGGCTTTTAGAATGATATTGAACACATAAATTGCGGAAATTAACATAATTCATAATATAAAAGGGTGCTCTCGAAAGAGACTTTGTTCGTACAACCTTTGTTTACAAAAGCTTAACCGGGGGAAAAAATAGATAACGAAAAACATAAAAACTTTTTCTTGAAACACAAAATAGAAATAAAACCAAAGTACGGAAATACATCTTCTTGATTGATTGCCCTTCCTTTGTCTCCACTTACGCCTTGCCCGGGTTCCTAAGTTCTGACATAATTCGCGAGGGGCGAGAATATGCCAGGCAAACATGCGGAAAAGAAGAATTAGTCTAAGAGGCCTAAGCAAGCGGGAACGGAACTTCCCTAGGGTAATTTGGTAATTTTTAAGATACGAGGGAGATATGATCGTATGTGTTTTGAAGTATAGAACTTTATGTGGAGTTTTATCGTAACGAAGGAGAGCTTATCTCAAGCGGAGATAGCTCGTTAATCGAGAGAAGAGCTACTAGATTGTAGACTTCTTTTAGAGTAGAAAGTATGTTGGGAACATTATTAATTCAAGCAAGTTTGAAAAAAACCTCTCGCGCCCTGAGCGGACCGAGAGCCGGATCGATCATTTGAGACCGGTCCGGTTTTGATGTCTTTTAAATGTGCATTGGCACTTATCTTATATCGTGACGAAAAGATATTGATTACGTTAATGATTTTTAAAGAGGGTGGGGGCTTGCATGGCCCGGACCACCTAAGGGAAAACTCGGTTCCCGACACTTAGCTAGAGTGCCACTCATCCCTCCTTGCAATCGGAGCGGACATGGATCATGACCCTGAAAGTCGTACTTTAAGCGCAGAGGCATACGACTTAGTAAGTTATATAGAGGCGTCGGGTTAATCCCACGCCCCTCACTAGTTCGTTCGTAATCGTTCTCTTAACGAGACCGTAAACAATCAAGGCCACAACAAAACTAGCATAATAGTCCTACCAAATATTAAATAACGGAATAACGATAACAGTGGGGTCATTATATCTAACAATCGATATTCCTAGGTGTGTTTATTACTTAACAAACAAGTTATTCCCATCATCGAGAAATTTCACGGAATGAAAATATAAGGCTACAAGGGGAAATTCCACTTCCCTTTGCTTTGATGATATCGGATTTAACGAAAGAGCGGAAAAACGTTGTTTCGCGACTTGGAACGGGAATTCGACCTATTGACACGGAATATTCCGATAACTTTAATAAGAATTTCTGTTTTCTTCTAAAGTTACGAAAAATCTCTTTTATTCTTCTTAAGAGATTACTTTATATAATTTAGTTGTATGAGAATAAAATAATAATATTCCTTATTATTATTATTTTAAATATTGTAATATCCTTTTTATTCCTTAAAAATCCTTATTATAATAATATCCATTTTTATTCTTGAAAACCAACTAATATCTTTAATTAGTTTAATAGAATATTCTTTTGTAACTTAACTTGCTATTTTCTTCAAAATAAATAGGTAAGGAAATCTTTATGAGATTATAAGATATAGTTTTCTAATCTTTAAAAGATATATTTTATTTATAATTTTATTAGGGTGGTAAAAGTCTATTTTGCCCTTATGAAAATATCTCAACTTAGTGTTATTATAATATTACTTTTTTTTTATCAATAATATCCATAACAATACTTAAAATATTATTTTCTCATCAAAGAATATTTTATTAAAATATGATGTTAATAAAAACCTTATTTAGATATACAAACCATATTAAGTAGAGATAAAATATTACTAGGCATCATTCTTAGTATTTTTCATAAATAGAACTTTCTATATGCTTTATAAAGTAAGCTTTCTATAATTTAGTATGATAATAAAAAAAAATCTTATTTACCTTATTTACATATATTCTCCCATATCTATAGTTTATATAAATAATATAATCATGTCTTAAATCCTATTTTAAAATCAAAAGCATGTTTTTATGATATCTTAGTTCAAGAAATATCATCTTTTCTATTTTCCATTATCTTTTCATGCAAGACAACTTTTACAACTTAGCAATATTAATATCATATAATATATTAGCTTTTTATGATATCTACTATAGTTATTAAATAAAACTTATATCTTTAAAATCTCTACACCTAGCCATATTAATAATATCTTATATATATATATATATATATTCTTCTAACAAGGTATTATTTAATAATCAAAAGCTACCATCTTTAAAATAATAGCTTTATATAAAAATATATTATATGGAATCTTATTATGTCTTGTAACTTATGAAATGAATTAAGTATTAAGTAGGATAAAGACTTACCAATATACTTATAATTTATTTAATTGATTTAATCATTTTTCCTCAACTAATAAGATCTCAAGCTCATATTTTCTTATTAAAATATTCTTGTATGCTAACAATAATAATGTGATCTATTTATTCTATTTAAAACAATTGAATAAAGTAATTTTAATTAAATTTAAATAGAATTGGACCTTCTTCTTTTACAGAAACTACGTTCTGTATACAGGGGAGAAGGCAGAGGAGGGGGCGGCGCACACCAACAGGGACGACGGGGCATGGGCGGCGCACGGAGGGACTCGGCGGCGGTCGGCGGATCTTCGGTGGGGCTGGTGGTGGCCGGCGGTGCACAAGGGAGGAAGAAGGGGGAGGTTGAAGGTACTCCAATGGTGTTTTGAAGGGAAATTCACAACTTTATGGGCTGATTTTTAGAACTAAAATTGAGAGCAATTGCTTAGAAGAGAGGAGAAGAGATGTTAGTTGATGTCCGCCTTTTTAGTCATGTTTTTAGGGTGTGTTTTTAGTGTGTTTGAGTCTTTTTCTTTAGTTTTGTGTTTTGTTTTGAGTCATTTGTGTATGTTTTCATATTTTCATAAGATATGGAGTCTACATAAGCTTTGGTGGTGTTTTGTAGAATTTTAGAAACTATTTGGAGCATATTTTGAGGAAAAGAGCAAAACATGATGAAGATAACACTCAAGATTGAAGAGAAGATGAAGATTTAGAGCTCAAGTAAAGTTATTAAAGATCAAGTTTCAGCTTGGAAAGAGATAGAGAAATTCGTTACAAGAACATAGGAAAAAGAATCGAGTCAAACGGAGTTGTAACAAATCTTCTGCGCAAGTTTTACTCAAGGTTGTTCGAAGTGCTGAACAGGGTCGTTAACGACCCTGATAAGGTCGTTAACGAGGCACCGCGAGGAGCAGCGTGTCCAAGTCGGTGCTATTAATTGGGCTTTTATCCTATTTCCTTTTATGTTATTAGATAGATAGAAGGGATATATTTTATTAGAAGATTTATTTCCTTAGAGTTAGATTTAAGATAGATTTATTTCCTTAAAGATAGATTTAAGATAGAATAGTTTCTCTATAAATACACTTGTCCCCTCTTTAGTTTTCTTATCAATCATTCAAGTAAGGGAGGAGGAGAGATCGAGAGGGGGGTGTGATGAGAGGATAGAGAGACGAGTTTGTGGTGTTGCTTGGAAGACAAGTTTGCTTTGGATTTGCTTGTAAGTTTACTTTTTAATTTAATTTAGATGTTTGCAATCATGATTTGTGAGTAGTCTTCCTCTCTAAGGTTGGGTTAAACCCAACAATGGTTGTACATGCTTGTTTGTGATCATGTTTTGATTGTTTTTATTGCATGAATCTATTCTCTTGTTATTAATTCTTGAAACGAAAGTTGAAGGGAATTTCTCATTCATAGTTGAAGCGAAAGCAGAAACCTTGAATCAGAATAGTCAAATTAGGGTTTTGAAGCGAAAGCGGATCTATCCTAGTTGAAGTAGAAGAGATAGATAGTAAGTTTATTGATATGACGAAAGTTGATTGATTTACTTGCTTTAGTTGATGAAAGTTGACACCTTTATGTGATAAAAGCATGATCTTTATGTTTCATAGCGTTTGGCATGCATGATTGTTGTTGTGGGGATACCTTTACCTTAGAATTCCTCTCTTACTTGATAAATTCTCTACCTTTGCTTGATCGCTTGCGTAAAAGTAACAAAACTTGATACTGACTTTCTCCCTGGGACGAACCTGACTCTGCTATACAACATCGGGGTCTTGATATAAATTTATTTGTTGTCAAGAAACCCTTTCAACATTAGTGTGAGTTTGAAGGAGAGTTGAGCTCCTTTATATAGGCCAAGGGGTGCAAGGTCTCAATCTATGGCATTGGAGATGCACCAATGGAGAGGAGAAGGATGATCCTCCATTGGTCACAAGTGTGTTAGTTTGATGGTGATGAAAGATGATGCAAGAAGGGGAGTCTTGCAAGCAAGGGGAAAGGAAGGAGGAGACTCCATGGGCATGCAATGGTGGAATTCTATTCAACGTCAAATCAAATCAGACATAAGTCTGATGTCTCTTTTGGGAAGAAGAAGATAGGGTGAATATAAAATTAAAAGAGTTGGGTAATTGAATAGAAAGTTGCAATGGCTTAGCGGATTGTGGGAAGGGGCGTGTGAGAGGGGTTGCAAGAGGTCTCGGGTTCGAGTCCCGGCTCTTGCATCCTTTTTATTGAATTTTCAAAGTGTTTTAATGACTTGTTGTGCCCCTTTTTATTTAATAAAATTCGAAAATAATAAAGCTTTATTTTTATATAAATGCTTCTATTCTTTCATAACCCTTATAATACATTATTGAATTTATTTTATTAATTTACTAAATGACCTCTTTTTAAGGAGAACAAGTGTTATAGTATTATATTATGAAATCTCTCTAATATAGAGAAAACAAATTTATAAATATTATATTATATTCGGTTTTTAAAACCTTGGAATATTGCGGATATTACAGTTGAATATGAGACAACGAAGATGATTGGAATTGTTGAAGGATTATGATATTGAATTGTTATACCATTCAAGTAAAGCCAATATGGTGGCAGATGCCTTAAGTAGAAAAAATGTTCAAGAAACTTTAATAACAATGTTAACAGTTCTACCAAAGTTGCAACAAGAACTGATTCAAAAAGAAACTGAGATTTGGTTTGAAAGACAACATGGTTGTTTGAATATTTTGGAAATTCAAGCTACTCTATTAAATCAAATCAGGGAAAAACAAGCATAAGAGGTTGTTTTGATTAAGATTAGTGGAGAAGTGCAAGAAGGCAAGACACCAGGATTTATTATTCAAGATGATGGATCTTTGTGGTTTTGGAATCTGTGTACATGCAATTGAAGACTCAAGGAAGATGATTTTGAAGGAAGCTCATTCATCTTCTTATTCCATTCACCCATGTTCTAGTAAGATTTCTAAAGATTTACGCCGAAATTTCTGGTGGCCCAACATGAAGAATGATGTAGCAGAATTTGTATCTAAATGTTTAGTATGTCAAAAAGTGAAGATTGAACATAGAAGACTAAGGCGAGTACTATAACCAAATCCGGTACTTGAGTGGAAGTGGGATAACATTGTCATGAACTGATTTAACATATTGAACCTTGTATTAATTATAAAATTGATGAAAATTAATTATTTTGATTAAATAGAAATTATGTTGAAAAATCTTTCAACTGATTTTATTAATATGTATTAACGTACAAGGCCATTTACTTCGTGTATTCAATCGGTTGACATGAACATGCATTAAATAAATATGTAAAGTGATATGTTTTATAAATACAAAATTTAAGTAAATTTTTAACAAAATCCGCACATGGCACGGATAGTACGCTAGTTTATTTACAATCTTGGTAATTAAAAGTATATATGGCTTTATTTATACCAAAAAAAAGTATATATGGCTTTGTTGAAAGGGTTTCTTGACAAAAAATAATTTATAATCAAGGCCCTGCTGAGTATAGCGAAGTCAGGATCGTTCACGGGAAGCGAGGTTGTGTTTAATTTGTAACACCCCTATTTTGCAACATTGGGTATTACCGTAGTGACCTCGGATTTTACCATCCAAAGTCACCCTAGGCTTTATAATGATATTAAAACTTATAGAAATGCGGAAATTTACATAAACGTTACATGAATAAACGGATGCTCACGAATGAAACGTGGTTCTTTAATTGAAGATGAAATTGACTAAAAGCGGAATTTAATTTATTGATAAGAACTTTCGTTCATTACATTGAGAGTCGTTTTACAAATGATGTAGCAGCGGAAAGTAAAGCCCATTTAGAAAGGGTTGAAAAGACGTAATTAAAAATACAAGTATGTTTTCCCAAGACAACTCATGTGATGATGATTTGCTTGGTTTTACAAAGGAAAGAGTTGGTGCACTATCTTCGGAATGCCTCGCTCTTATAAGAATTCTTTCCTTCCTTCAACGTCGTCTTGCCATGACCTTTAGTTCTCGCCTAACACTTCTCGAACCTTCTAGACTTCATCTTCAACACTTCGGTGTACAATCCTACAGTCTGGCATTTGTCCCGAAGGGCGAGAAATACCAGGCAAAAATGCGGAAACAGGGGAATTAGTCTAAGGAGACTAAGCAAGTGAGAATGGAAATTCTCAAGGGTATTATGGTAATTTTATAATATTCGAGAAATATTATCAGGATGTGTTTTAAGGTATATGTCTTTATGTGGGGCTTATCGAGATGGAGAAGAGTGTATCTCGAGAGGAGATAACTCGTTAATCGAGAGAAGAGCTACTAGATTGTAGACTTCTTTATAGTAGAAAGTATGTTGGGAAGGTTATTAATTCATACAAGTTTTGAAAACCTCTCGCGCCCTTGCGGACTGAGAACCGGATCGATCATTTGAGACCAATCCGGTTTTGATTTCTTTTAAATGTGCTTTGGCACTTATCTTATATCGTGATGAAAACTTTCACTTACGTTAATGATTTTTTTAAAAGAGTGTGGGGGCATGCATGGGCCCGAACCATTGAAGGGAACCCAGTTCCGACACTTAGCTACGGTGCACTCATCCCTACGTTGCATGGGAGCGGACATAAATCATGATCTTGAAAGTCGTGCTTAAGCACGGAGGCATACGACTTAGTAGGTTGTATAAAGGTGTCGGGATAATCCCGCACCCCTCACTATTTCATCCAAACCGATCTCTAAACGAGATCTTAAACAATCAAGGTCACAAACAAGACTAGCATAACAGTCCTATTAAAAATTTAAATAACGGAATAACGATAACAGTGGGGTCATTATTTCTAGCAATCGATATTCCTAGATTTGTTTATTATTAGCAAACAAGTTGTTCCCAACATCGAGAAATTTCACGAAACGAATTATTAAGGCTACAAGGAGAAATTCCACTTGCCTTAGCTTTAAGAGCGTTTTTGAACGACGAACGGTAACAAAGCCTTAGTTGGAATGGAAAAGTCGACCTAGCGATACGATAGATACGAACGACTTTTAATAAGAATTTCTCAAATTCTTAATTGTCTCTTATGTTAGTTCATAAGAGAAATAATACTAAATTATTATAATAATAATTTAGGTGGAGATGAATAAAATAATAATATTTTCTATTATTATTTTATATTTGTAATATCCTTTTATTCTTTATAAAATCCTTATTAGTTATTCACTATCATCTTTGAGAATCAAGTCATAACATTATTTAATTTATTAAAATATTTCTTTTAACTTACTTAATACTCTTTGATTATAACTAAGTAGGGAAATAACTTTATAAACTTAATTTAGGATATAGTTTCCACATTTATATGAAATATTGTTTATAGCAACTCTTCTTAGGGTGTGAAAAGTCTAAAATGCCCTTATCATATTATATCTTTATCTTTCTTCTTATAAATCTTTTTATTTCATATCTTGAGCATAAAATATCTTTTATGACTTATTATTATATTATTTGCATCTTATTATAAATCCTTATAAGAAGGCATGCAATCCTTTTTATGTTATAAAGGCATTAAGATAATATATTATTCTAGTCCTTTACTTACATAGTAACTTTCCAATATTATTTTAAAATTAATTATATCATACTTTCCATATAATATTATCAAGAGAAATTCCTTATCTTATTAAAAAGGGTTTTCCATGTCATATGATTTATAAATATTTTATTTGTACAAATATTATAATATTGTTAGTATATCTTTTCTAGCAACTCAGGTCTTTTTATTATAATATCTTTAAATAGAGTATACTTATTCTTTATATGATTAGGGATCAAATGAGAACAATTCTTATCCTAAGAAATGAGAACAACTCTCATCCGTTGATTTTGTGAGATTAAGGGTTCAGATGGGCTGCTCTCAACACTCACACTCCTCTATTTTTTAAAGAGGGAAGGGTATTTTTGTCACACTCCTCTATTTTTATAATTTCCAGCCCCTTGTAGCAGATCTCTCCTAAACTCTCGTACATGATTTTAGGCTTTTCAGCCAACAACGATTTCTCTCAACGATATCTCTTTCTCGTACATGATTTCCCCTAAAACACGACGTACGACTCTCGATCTCTCTTTCGATCTTGATCTTCCCTTTGATCGATACAAACTCTTACTCCAAATTGAAGAAACAATGAATTTAGGCAAGTGATTTATGAAGAGTGCTTAAGAAGAAGTTTAGCTTAATGGATGCTTTATTGCTCTCAAATAATCCCTAAATTTGTTGTTGTTTAGTGTTTTTTGTTCTTGAGATCATGAAGAAATGTTTTGTACTCTTGGTTTTGGGATTGGAAACAAAATTTTATAGAAACTAGAATTAAAATTTGTATACTTGTTTATTGCACACAAAGTGTTTGATAAAATGTCTCAATGAGCATGTTTTGCTAAAATGTCTTGCAATATTGCTTATACTATTCTAATTAGTGGATATGAAGATAATGTTGACAAATTGCAACACCTTTTCATGTATTGATGATGTTTAAGTGTTCAAAATCCCCCTTTGTGGATAAAATGAATGTTTTCATATGATGCTTAGTATATTAGATATGATGCTTTTGTGTATATGTCTATGTCTAGTTATCCACATTGACTAGTAGGATATTGTTTTGAATAAGCAATTAGTATCTCTGTGACCTTTGTTAGATCGATTCACATAAAATTCGTATTGTTATTTACATGAACCGCATTGTGATTTTCAATGAACCTTATAGTGTAATATTATGAACCGTAATGACAATATTTGTGAACCAAAAGAAAAATGTTTTTTTTCACATTTTTATTGCTCATTATGTGTTCCATGTTGCTTATAGATTAGCTTAATTTATTCTTTTTTTTTATTGTAGGTTTTTCATCAAGCTCCGGTCATCCTAACTTGTCTCATTCGGATAATGATGCTAGCATTGATGGGGTTTCATTTAAGGGTCTTGATAATGATGAGAATGTTGATGGAGTTCCATTGGATGATCATGATGAAGCTAGTGACACCTACATTCTTCACTTATCACAAGATTGTTCTTATTTCATTCCCAAGATTGAACATTGAAGTTCCAATTCTCTATTTGTCTTTTTAGTAGTTGTTATGTTTTTTGGGGATTAAGTTGTCTATTTTTATGTTACTTTGTGTTTGACAAATCACTTTGCTACATTGTAATTGCTTTTAAGGTTGTTTTCGACTTCACATCGAACCCAATGAGCTGAATGTCTTCTTTACAAATTTTGTGCATTTTCTGTTAAATGAACTGATTATTTAAAATCCATGAACCTTCATGTTGAACACTATGAACCTTCATGTTGAACAATATGAACCCAAAAGACATGAACTTTAAGATGAACTATTATGAACCCGAGCTTACAAAATCATGAACCGAAAGAAGAGTTATAATGAACCAAAATATATAAAGCGTTTATAGAATTAGCCTATGTGAGATTTGAACTCACATCTATGTGCACATACACACTGCTCTACCATTTGAGCTAATAGGCTATTAAAATGAGTTTTCTGCCTTAATATTGAACCAAGAAACATTTTATAAAAATATATTTTATTTAGTGAGAGTGAATAAATTAATAATGGAGAATCAGACAACAAGGCTAGATATAGTTCATATCTGTATTCATACTATGGCCATGAATATGATCATGCAGGGTCATAAAGACAAATATGCAGATATGTAGAGTTGGCAAGAAAAGGAGTCATCATAGGGGAGTTGAACCCAAGAATTGTCATCTTTTTGTTCACAATCTTACAAAGTCTGAGCAAATTAAAAATAATATACTCTCACTTTTTTACATGGCAATATTTTCATATAAATGGATAAAAACAAATTGTGTACAAAGAATTGCAACAACCTCTTGATCCCTTTTATAAGGGTCATCAAATTTTACTAAAGGCAACTTCTCATTATCCTCTAGACAACCCAACTCAATTTCCTCTATAGCATCAAAACTTAAAAATTCATATTGTGACGCATCAAAGACTGAACTACCTATATCAATAAACAGATAAAAATTCAATGCTTGAACACTTAGAGATAAATACTATAAGAATAAGCACATTCAATATTGATGGTCTAGATATTAAAACATTATCAAATGAATGTAAGAATTCATTGCACCCTACTGGTAAGCAACTCAAAAGTTTTGAGTTCAAATAAAATTAATTAAAAGAAAGGTAAGCTATATTTAAACAAACAAGCAAATAAACTAACCATAAAGTGAAAACATGCATAATTAAAGTGTGAAACAACCAAGCCTGCAGATGGTGTTGGTTTTAAGCCATTCCATCTTTATCATTCCAATTGTAATAGATCTAAAGTAAGAGCTTGCATGTGAAACACCCACACCAATTCCAATGTGAAACCACCAGGCATACGGATGTACACATCCACACCAATCTTGATTTGAAGTAAAAGCTCGAATAAAAGAATTACTAGCTAGTGAAACTTAGTGCACTTCCTACTTGACAATTAAACAACGGAAAAGACAACAAATGTAAAACTTAGGCACTTGTTGCAATGTAGAACTTAGTGCATGCCATACTTGATAATTAATTGCAGGAGAGTACATAATGGCGGTGGTGAAAGCCCCGCAGACGGCGCCGAAGAGGGAAGAAGCCGTCAAGCTCCAATAAGCGACAAGAGGGACCAAACGAGCCAAAGAGGAGAGAAGCAAGAACGCTTAGAATGTCGATATTGCGGTCACAAATGGAGCTAGTAGATCCCAGAGAGATTTTAGGTCGACGAATTAGGGTTTGGCGATTGTCGATGGTGGATGGTGAAATTAGGGGCTTCGAGGTGAAACTCGTGGAATTCGGTGATGATGGTGAAGAAATCAGGGCGGAGTTCGAAGGTGTGGGTGGAGACGGGGAGGATTATGTAGGGGTGGAGGGGGAAGCCAAGGCGGGCCGCGACGAAAGTGGCGAGGAGGAAAGGGGATGAGGGAGAAGAAGGAAGCTGTGGTCGCCATTATTGAATGGTCAGAGAGAGAATCTAATGAATGGGGTATTTTTATGAAGGGGTATTTTTGTCATGTCCCATAATTTTAAACTAATTTACATTCCGTTCCATCTTTAATGAACTGCCTCATTTTTTTAATTTTCGCATAAATCAATTTCGGATTATCTCAACCGTCCAATAATTTGATCCAAGGACTCCTATATTTTCTCATTTTACACCATAACACTTATTCTCACCTGAACCTTACTCTTATTTATATTATACTTTTCAAGTATATAAACTCATATTTTAAATCCCATGATTTTATTTAACAATTTTCCCATGTTTAATATAATGTATTTCTTTATATAAAAACACATACACCTTATTTAATTTATCTTTTTAGCCTTCAACTTAATCATATAAAATTATCTTATGATAAGAATATCTTCTCCATATTATCTCCAATTTTATAATAAGATTAAAAGGCATGCAATACTATTTTCTTTTACTAAAGTCTTGTTTTATTAAAACTCCCTTATTTTAGACTATTTCTTTTATAATAGAATAAAAATATGACCTACTCAATATTATTTTCAAAAAATAGAATTTTCAAGCATAAAAGTCACATATATTACTCTTATAATTTATTTGAAATTATTCTATGTCTTGCCATATTTATTTTATTTTTTATAAAAACCACATGCATGTTATTATTCTTTTCAAATTATCAACAACTTAATATGCTTAAAATATCATTTTTATGAATATTAATATTCTATGAATTCACATATGATTTATTGAAAATTATATTTCTCTTAGATGGGCATGCAAATTAATTTAATTACATAATTTCCTTTTTAAAAGCTCATTTGTAATATTTACTGTATTTATTTAAATGAATATTATATATATGTAAAATTATTTTATAAAGAGATAGAAAAGTAAAATACGAGTCGGGAAAATATACCGAGCGAAAACGAGAGCGGAATGGACACGAATTTTGATGTGGGCGGATCTTTTGGCTTCCCTTTTCCCTTTCCTTTCATAAAAATTCTGATGGGTAATTTATGACTTTTTGGGCCTAAAATTATCCCAACAATAGTCCAAAAATTACCCAAAACACTAGCCCACTTCTTCCTTCTTCTACCTTTCTACACTAGAAGGAACCAGAGAATGCAAGAGGGACGACGACTCTATTGGGGCGGACGAGCAGAGCACCGACGCTGTCCATGGGCGGCGACGACAGTTGTGGCGCGTGCACGGGGGGTGGGTGGGGGATGGCGGTCCGGCGAACTCCGGGGAAGGGTTTTAGGGCTTTTTGTGATGTTTTGTAAAAAAAATCATCAAGTAAAGCAATGGCTTTTTGGCTGATTTTTTATTGAAAAGAGAGCAATTTCACTTAGAGGAAGAGAAGGGAAGCAAGGTGTGAGTAAAACAATGGAAAATCAGCCCTTTAAATAGAAAAATTTGACCCTTCTCTTGATCCATCACCATTGGAATGGAACAACCATGGAGGGGAAGATTGATGGAGATTGGGTAGTAGTGTGCTTGTTTGATGATGACAATGGGTGATGCCATCTTTGGATGGTCTTAGAAGCAATGGAGAAGAGTGGAAGACAGAAATCGCATGTATTGGAAGAGCGTCAAATCAGTCAGGCACATATCAGACTTCTTTGAAGAAGAAGAAGAAGAAGAAAGTGAGTTTATAATTAAAAGAGTTGTAAATTGGGTAGATAAGTTACATTGGCCTAGCGGATTGGAGTGTGAGTTGTTATAGAAGAGGTGCAAGAGGTCTCGGGTTCGAGTTCCGACTCTTGCCTCTTTTTATTTGCCTTGTTTCATATTTTTGTTTCCTTGTAATTATTACATTAATTATAAATTCGAAATTCATATGATTTGTATTTGTTGGAAATTTTATTTGTCACTTTGATAACCCTTTATAATATTTTTTATAATTTATTAAGAAAATTATAAAAATATTTAACTCTCTTTTTAAGAGGAAAAATATCGACATAGATACCCGACTTGCTTAATATATTTAGTTAATTTCTTAATTGTCATTGTAGTAAACTTTTATAACCTTTCATAATATAATATGAAATTATAAAGATTATTAAATTCTCTATTTTAGAGAAAAAAAATTACTGGGATAATTACCCATTTATTTTATTTAGAATTTAGCGGATATTACATAAGTACTAAACTAAAAAGCAAAAGAGAAAACAAAGCAAAGAACAAAGCAAACAAACACACCGAAAGGGGGTTGATATCGACCTTGTCAGGGTCGATAATGAGGTATGATTTCAGCAGAAAAACTAAGTAAACAACAAGAACAAAGGAAAAATTGCAAGTCGGTACCGACCTGGGCAAAGTCAGTATCGAGGCACCTGGGTTTGAATTTTGGTTAAAAAATAGGAGAAAAAGCTAGGATAAGGGTCTACCACAACATAATCATGCAATTTCAAACAATATGAATCATAAATATCATGCCTTTAACATAAAGTTATCAACTTTCGTTGAATAAATAAGCAAATCAATCAATTTTCATAAATCAATTCACTTAATCTACTTATTTTGATCTAAAGTTCTCAACTTTCATCTCAAACCTTATCTCTATTCAAATTCACAACTTTTTCTTTCAATCAAGTTAAGAACATGAAATACTTCAACTATCATCAAAGCTTTTGCACAAATAAGTAGAATAATAGATAGAAGGCATTCAATCCATTCATTCACATCACCATTCATGCACAATCATGTTGGGTTTCTAACCCCGACCCTAGAATAAGAGACTACTCACTCGTGATTGGAGAAAAACAAGCAAAGCAATTGAAAGAGAACATAATTGAATTAAAACTAAAGGCTTACTTGAATTAAAACTTCAAACTTGTCTTGAAACTCAACCTAGAACACAAGAAAATCTCCAAAATCTTCTTCCTTGTGCTCCAAGCAATAACTTGTCTTCTAAAAACATAAACTTGCGTGAAATAAACCTAGGGGGCGTCCAATAGAGATCTAGATTGTGTCTAAACAAGAGTATTTATACTAGAACATCCCTCTAAAAAGTTTCCATAAAAACAAAGCCTACTAAAGATAAAAGATTACGGAACAAAAGCAATAAAAGAGCCTAAGTCGGCTGTGTTGAGTGCCTCGGTACCGACCCCTAGAGGGTCGATATCGAGGTTGGCTTTGATGAAACCCGAAATAAACCGACACTAGAAGACAAGATACGAGATTCTTTTATTCGATTGTGCAAACACTTGCTTTTTATTTATTATTTCCTTACAGCGAGGTTACAAATAACGAAGTTACAAATAACGGGGTTTACACCTTAGACCTCCTACGAGTATTCGAGATCTCGATCTAACAATGCTTGAGATCTCCTAACAGCTACGAGATTCTACCACCTACGTGGTGCTTGACGGATTTTGGTGGCGAGGCCGAGCTTTGAGTTCGAGCGTGGTGATGAGGACTTGCGGGATTATGTAGCGAGGTCTTTAGTGTGAGCAGAATCTCTGTGTGACTTGAAGTCTTTTTGTGAACTTCACTTGTCTATAGCAAGGTCTTTTGACGATGTTTCAACACGTCGATCTTCAACGAGCAAGATAGTTCTTGAGTTCAAGATGTTTTTCGACCCTTTCTACCTATGAGGTTCTCCCCTATTTATAGAGAATTAGGGAATCGAGTTTTGGTGTTTATCCGATGTGGGATGCCCGAGATCAAGGTCTCTGATTGGTTCGGAGGTGAGGCAGCCGATGATTGGCTGGGGAGAACGGCGACAGTTGAGTGGACCAGGTGGGCGGGGGTGTTAGTTGAGTCGGCAACGAGGCTTAGATCTCGTTCTCGAGGTTTCGAAAGACCTCGCTCGGAGAGGGAATTTATTTAATTAAAAGACGGATATAGTTGTGGGCCCCGGAATCCACCTTGGGAGTCCCGTCGGGTCCGTTTATTCCCTGTACCCCGGGCCCACTTCCTGTTTTACTATTTTGAGCATCATCACAACCCCATGGCCTGGGGACCTCGTTCCGAGGACCCCGGGTCATAAGCATGAAGGGCACTTGACTCATCAAAAACCGCGGGGTTTGTACTTCTTAGGGTCGTGAGATGCGAGGTCGAGAGGTTAGGTGGATGCTTCGTGAGGGGTTCTTTTGCGAGGCCTGACACTTAGGTTTTTCTCTTGCTCGTACGCGTGTGGCTTACTAGGCCCGCTCCCCGTACCTTGCTTAATGGGCCGTCCAGGCAAGATAGGCCCAATAAGCCTTTCGGCAGCGAGGAGCGGCCCAAGCCTATTCTTTATAAGGGGCGTCTCTCACACGCCTCATCTTCATCTCCATCTTCTTCCTTTGGCATTTCCCCTTTCTCTCTCTTTCGCCCTTCCAATTTCCGGCAGCGGTTTTTAGGCGGTTATCGACGACCTTCCGACTTTTTCCAGGAGCGCCACCGTTTTTACCCGCACCAACTCTAAGCAAGTAAGTGCTCAACTCTCTTTTCTAGTTTTCGATGTTTTTCGTTTTTCTCTCGCCGCCTTCTGCTTTAATGGGAGACAAACACCCCTGGCGTTTCGGGTCGGTGTCACGGTGGCGAAACGGAGGGGGTGAGGGTGGCGCTCGCGCCTGCACTACACCTTTGATTTTCTTCTTTTTGTTCTCTCTTCGTTTTGTGTCCCAAGCGGGTGACGGTACGTTGCCTGGTGTTTCGCGCCGGCGTCACGGCGGCGAAACGGTGATGGTGAGGGCGGTGTGTGCTTCTGCGTGGTGCCCTTTCCATCTTTTCTTTGCGTTTTCTCTTGCTTTGTTTTGTGCCCTAGTGGGCAACGGTTATTTCTCGGTGTTTTGCGCCAGCGTCATGGCGGCGAGACGTTGGGGCAAGGGTGGCGACCTCCACGCCTTCGAACCCTTCGTCTGCCAATCGACGGTTAGGTTTATGCGTTCCCCTTTGCCGTTTTGAAATTTGAGATCCTTGGAAACCCAAACGTCATGATGCCCTACTGACGGGACGTTTGGGCTTCCACCGCTGGTTTACATTCCCCTTCTCTCTCCTCTTTTTGGCGCTTCAACTTCTTCCCTGCCGTCCTATCTTGTCAGAGTAGCCCTAGGGTACCATGTGGCCTTCTTCCTTATGACCTCGCGTTCTCTTTCTTTGGTTGCTTTGCCCGATGTCTCAACCCTTTTTCTTTTCCAGGTGCTCGCCTTCCGTGGCTTGGACGTCGCTCTTTCATGCCTAGGAGAGATTCTTTGAGCCCCCCACCAGGCTTCGCGTTCAAAGTTCAAGAGCAATTCTACGGGGAGGCTTCCGAGTCCGTGGGGAGTTTGGATACTAGTGACTCTCAGAACCCGAGGTCTTCCTCGTTGGTCTTCAGCGAACCCTCTTCCAGCGACTCCGTTGTTTCCATCAACTCGCGCTTCTCCCGATTTCGCACGTCGTCTGGTGTCGAAATGGCTTCGTCATCGATTTTTGATGAGGAAGTGGCTGGTGTTATCGCGAGGTCGCCCGACTCCAACGAGCCCGCGAGCTGTTTTGTGGAGCACATCACCGATGTTGTGTCTAGCGTGCCGCCCATCCTCGAGGAGAGGATATCGATGTCCCCGGACTTGGGAGGGACCTTTCTGTCCGAGGGGGTGCCTAGGACCTCGAGCTTAAAGACATCGCGGGTCTGTCAAGGACTTCGCTTGGCCCGAGGGAGTTGAGCTAGCGCTTCCCGAAGGGGAGGGCTGCTCCTTGGCGAACTACGAAAGGTGCGTGGTTGTGCACCTGCACAGTCTCCAGGCTGGCTTTAGGCTACCCCTGGCCCCACACATCGTTGATTTCTTGTGGACCATGCATGTCTGCCCTGCACAACTGTTTCCCAATGCGTGGATGTTGTTGTGTGCCTACACCATTTGCAGCTGCGAGCTTGGGGATAGGCCGAATCTCGGCATCATGTCGAGCCTATTTCTAGCGAGGAGGGAGCACGAGTCCTGCCTCGTCAATCTTAGCTTGCTGGGTATTAAACTCACCACGGCTCCTTCGAACGTCGGGTCGTGGAAGAAGAAATGGTTCCTGGTTTGAGACCCTACTGGGAGGTATCTCAACTTTCCCACGACACCGGACAACTTTTGTTCGGCCCAAGGGCGCACATAAAGCCACTGAACTCAGGGAAATCAAGGCCCGAAATACCCCGGAGCGTCAAGCATCGTTCCAGAAGTACCTGGCACAGGACCGGCTTGAGCGGGCTGGTCTGAGCCTCACCCTTCCACCTCGCGAGGGCAAAGAGGGTATTTGATCTTCCCTCTTGTTGTTTGTTTTTGTTATTTGCCCTTGGTTTTAGGCCACGAGGCTGAAGCCTCGCTTATCTAGTGATGACCACGGGCCTTCGCTTGGGCTATGCTAGCTTGACTCGTTGTTATGTCTCGTTTCTTGCTTTTCATCTAACTTATTTTTATGTCTTTCTTTGACAATGGACCTCTTCAACGCTCTAACCTCGAAGACGCAGGGAAAGAGACTTGTGACTTCTACCTCCACCGCCCCGGTTTCCCGAGGTCAAAAGGGGGTCGTTATAAAGGAACCAACGTCGCAGGTGAGGCCACCCACCTCGCAACCGAAGGCAATACCCCCCGCCGCCGAAGGCGCCCGGGGGGAAGACTACCGAGGGGGATTCGTCTAAGGGGGACGTCGCGAGAACGTCCTCCCAAGTCTCCCGAGCATCCGACGATGGAGCCGGTTCCAAGAGAAAAGAGTCTGAGGGTCCCCCCCCCGCCAGGACAAGACAAAAAAACAGAAGGGGGACGGCCAGAGGGGGACCTCGGGAAGGGAGGAGGCCCAACGCTCTGGCCCTGTGAGCCGGGTTGTGTCTGCCACCGGGCCCCCTGCCGACAAGTTTCACTGCCCTGGACCCGCCCGGGGTGTGCCCAAGGATTGGGACAGGGCGGACTGGAAGGAAGAGGTTGCGTGGGCAAACAACCTCTCGGAGGCTGCCCTCAACGACGAGATCCTCCGCTACTCGGCGATGGTATGTCCTACTTTCTCGAGGTTGTTCTTTTTGTTGGTTCCATCATCATCATCTTTGTGTTAACACGTTTTTTGGTTTTTCAGCACCACTTCTTCGAGAATTACAACTGCAACCGTGTTAGCCTCCTCCACAAGAAGATGGACAAGATGGAGGCGAAGCTCAAGGCTCGCGAGGCTGAGATCGAAAAGAAGAACAAGGACCTCGCTGAGGCCGAGAGACGGATTCGGGCCGTCGAGGTTGCAGCGTCGGACGAGGCCAAGGAGGCCTCCAAGGCCAAGGAGGAGGCAAAGAAGGTCAATGAGGAGGTTAGGAAGGCCGAGGAGGAGGGGGAAAAGGCCATCAGGGGCTTCGAGGGCGAGATTGAAAACCTCAAAGCTGAGAACAAGAAGCTTCGAGGTAAGCTATCCGCAGAGCACAAATTCTTCAGGGAGAAGGAAGCGGAGCTCCTGAAGGCCGAGGAGGAGATCACCAGCCTCCGACAACGCGTTAGGGAGCTCCACGAGGAGGTGGAGGCTGCGGGGCCCAAGTACGTTGAGTCTGCAGCGTACAAGGAGGAGTTGGTGGGCAGCGTGCAAAAGATGTTCCGCCAGGCCGTCCGCATGGGGGTCAAGCAGGCGGTGGCGAAGTATGGGCACATCGACCCCCGTATTTCCTTCTTCAACCCCAACTACACAGAGACTATGGGGGAGGAAACCGGGGAGGAGCCCGAGGGAGAATGCGAGTTCTTCCTCAGGGAGGATGGGACCATGGCTTCCGAGGCACCGCCACGGAGGACCTTGGCCAAGGAAGCCCGAGCCCTGTTGTTGTGGACTCTCACCCTGCGACCAACGCGCCGAGCACCCAGCCTGTGGTGATCCATGACTCGCCCGTCCGCCAAACTCCTACGGAACCCACCGTCGAGGCCCCGGAAGAACCCGCCGCCGATGCCCCGAAAGAATGAAGGACGCCTCTGATCTTTTAGTGTTTTTTTATTTCTGTTATGCTGGTGGCCCCACCGGGGTCTGTAATTAAATACTTCAGCCCTTGTGGCCTTATTTTATGCAACCTTTTCTTGTCTTATGGTTGCGTTTGTGTTTCTTGCTTTAATTTACTTGTATAGATTTTCCGATCCAACCCCATGGCCCGAGTGTCACAATATTTGTGGCACTTTCGGGACACATCGGGCGCTGGTCTTATGCCACGATCTCGAGCTATGCTCGGATCACGCATAATTGTCTTTATGCCAAGATCACGAGCCTCGCTCGGATCTCGCATGATTACGAGCCTTGCTCGGATCTTGGACGATGATTATTGATTGTTTCCAACCCTAAATGGGAAACGAGGGGTGGGCTTCGCAACTTTAAAATCGAGAATTTCCAACCTCAAGCGGGAAGCGAGGGGTGGATTTAAACACGAGGTTCTCCAACCCCAAGCAGGGGGCGAGGGGTGGATTTAAACACGAGATTCTCCAACCCCAAGCGGGAAGCGAGGGGGGGACTCAAACACGAGGTTCTCCAACCCCAAGCGGGAAGCGAGGGGTGGATTTAAACACGAGATTCTCCAACCCAAAGCGGGAAGTGAGGGGTGGACTTAAACACGAGATTCTCCAACCCCAAGTGGGAAGCGAGGGGTGGATTTAAACACGAGATTCTCCAACCCCAAGCGGGAAGCGAGGGGTGGACTTAAACACGAGATTCTCCAACCCCAAGCGAGAAGCGAGGGATGGACTTCGCAACATAAAACCGAGAATCTCCAACCCCAAGCGGGAAGCGAGGGGTGGATTTAAACACGAGATTCTCCAAGCCCAAGCAGGAAGCGAGGGATGGACTTCGCAACATAAAACTGAGAATCTCCAACCCCAAGCGGGAAGCGAGGGATGGACTTAACATAAAATTTTCATTTTTGAGATATTTGAAAATTCCACAACCCTTTATTCATAAAACTTGTGGCAAATAGCGGAGTTTAGAGAGTTTACACATAATATTTTTTGAGCCGATCGACGTTCCATGTTTTGCTCAGGGTACGCCCCTCGCTGTCTTTGAGCTTGAAAGCTACGGGCGCGACCTCCTCGCCAAGGAGGTATGGCCCCTCCAAGTTAGGGTCCAACTTGCCACCTTCGGTACGCCTCAAGACGAGGCTACCCGTAGCCAGGAATCGAGGCCTAACCCTCTTGTCGTGGTATACTGCCACGCGGCGTTTGTATTCCCTGGAGCGCAGGTCAACCACCTCGCGCAGCTCGTCTTTGAATTGCAGTTCGACCTTAAGGTTGGCCTCGTTCTCTTCCTTATTGAAATCAAAAACCCTCGCCGAAGGGACCAGGGTCTCCACGGGGACTAGCGCCTCCGCCCCGTAGGTTAGAGCGAAAGGTGTTTCTCCCGTTGCGCGACGCGCGATTGTGCGATACGTCCATAGGACGAGTGGGAGGAGTTCCGCCCAGCGACCCTTCGCCATGCCTAGGCGCTTCTTTAGATCGGTCAAGATGCGGGCGTTGACGTTCTCCACCTGACCGTTGGACTGGGGGTGGGCCACGGAGGAAAACTTGAGGTTTATGCCCAGGTCGGAGCAGAAGGTCCGAGTCTCTTCGCAGTCGTATTGGGGGCCATGGTCGGTCATGATGGTCATGGGAACGCCAAAGCGACACTTGAGGTTCTTCCATAGGAAGTCACAAACCTTTGTCCCCGTGATCTTTGCCATTGCTTGTTCCACGACCCACTTCGTGAAATAATCGACGATGACCAAGATATACCGCACCTGGCCAACAGCCTTGGGGAAGGGGTCGAGGATGTCCATCCCCCACATCGCGAAGGGGCATGGCGTGTGCATGAAGCGAAGGTGAGAGGTCGGGGCGTGTTGGAGGTTACCGTGCTTCTGACACCCGTCACATCGCTGGACATAGGCCCTCGCATCTTGCCGAAGAGTGGGCCAAAAGTACCCCAAATGGGTGATTTTATGTGATAGGGCTCGCCACCCTGGGTGGCCGTCACAGACCCCCTCATGTGCTTCGTAGAGGATATGCTCCGTTGACTCGGTCGGTAAACATAGCAAATTGGGCTCAGCGTAGCCTCGGTGATAGAGTCGGCCGTCGATGACGCAATAGCGGGTCGCCTGCATTTTCAGCTTCCTAGCCTGTGCGGGGTCCTCTAGGAGGACACCGCTCTCCACATATGGTGTTATCGGGATCCTCCAATCCTCAGTAGTAATAGAGAGAACCTCGCCGTTCACACTTCGCGAGAGTTTTCTTTCCACCATCACGCGATTCCCCACTTCCAAGGGAAGGGCAGATTCCAACCTCGCAAGAGCATCCGCCTTCGTGTTCGAGGTTCGCGAAGGATTCTAGGCACGACACCAAGGCCTTAACTTTCTATCGGTACGCGGGCAGGAACCCCGTTCTAGTGTCGTATTGCCCGTTGAGCTGACGCGCAACCAGCTCGGAGTTGGTGTAGACCCTGATTTTGCGAGCTCCACTGAGGAGCGCCATCTCAATCCCGGCGATCATGGCCTCATACTCGGCCTCGTTGTTGGTGGCATCGAAGGCGAAGTTAAGGGCATACTCTGTCTCGATTGATGGACCGGCGATGAATATGCCAGCCCCGCCACCTGCATCACATCGTGAGCCATCAACGAATACCTTCCACTCCCCCGAGCTTGCGTCAGTTTCGGGGAAGGTGACCTCCACCATGAAGTCAGCGAGGGCCTGCCCCTTCATCGCGGTCCTCGGGAGGTAGCTGATGTCGAACTTAGAGAGCTCGACTGCCCACTTCGTCATTCGCCCGGAGAGGGCGGGCTGGTGGAGGATTTGTCAAAGTGGGAGGTCGGAGAGGACCTAAATGAGATGCGCGTGGAAGTAAGGGCGTAGACGCCTTGCGGCGGTCACGACTGCCAGCGCCATCTTCTCCGCCGGGGAGTATCGCTGCTCCGCGGGTTGGAGCACGCGACTCACGAAGTAGACTGGGTGCATGGCCTTTTTGGTTAGCATCGCGCTGACCGTCTCCGGGCTTACTGCCACATATAGTTGCAAGTCTTCGCCCGCCATTCGAGGCGACAATGTGGGGAGCTTCGACAGGAAGACCTTTAATTCAGAGAAAGCGAGCTCGAGCCCCTCATCCCAAACGAACTTGTCGTTTTTCTTGAGAGCAGCGAAAAAGAGGAGAGACTTTTTCGCCAAGCGGGAGCAAAACCTCCCTAGATAGTTTACGGCGCCGTTGAGCCGCTGCACCTCAGTGCGAGATCGCGGCGACCTCATCGAGGGGATCGACTCAACCTTGGCGGAGTTGACGTCGATCCCGCGCTCGCTGATCATGAAGCCTAAGAACTTCCCCGACGATACGCCGAAGACGCACTTCTCGGGGTTCAGGCTGAGACGGTTGTGCCTGAGGGTCATGAAGACCTCAGCGAGATCGACCAGATGCTCTTCAGGGGTCTTGCTCCAGACCACGATATCGTCGACGTAGGCCGACATGTTCCTTCCCAGATGATTCTTAAAGACGCAGTCGACGAGGCTCTGAAAGGTGGCCCCCGCGTTCTTTACGCCAAACGGCATGACCTTGTAACAATAAGTGCCTCGCTGTGTGATGAAGGACGTCTCCTCCTCGTCACGCGGGTTCATCAGGACTTGGTTGTATCCTGAGTACGCATCGAGGAAGCTCAATACTCCGTGACATGCGGTTGAGTCGACCAGCTCGTCTATCAAGGGCAAGGGGCAGTTGTCATTGGGACAGGCTTTGTTGAGATCCTTGAAGTCCACGAACATCCTCAACTTCCCCCTAGCTTTTTTGACCAGCACGACGTTGGACAACCATCGGGGGTACTGGACTTCGCGAATGAACCCCGCGGCCAGCAGCTTCGCCACCTCGTCATTTGCGGTGTTTGCGCTCTCCTCATTCATTTTTCTTCATCGCTGCACCACGGGGCGAGTGGTGACATCGACGTTTAGGGAGTGCTGGGCCACAATCCACGGGATGCCGCAGAGGTCCTTCGCGGTCCAGGAGAACATATCGCGGGACCCAGCAAGCAAGGCTTCTAGTGACGCCGCTGAAGTCCCGGAGAGACATTCTCCCAGGTAGATCTTCTCGGACTCATTCTCGAAGGGGGATATCACCCTTCTTTCTACCTCGGGGGGGGGGGGGGGGATCGCGAAGTCCCAGACTTCGAGGTCGGCCTCGCCGGGGGACTCCACTATAAACACCGGGCACTTATGTTTTGCTGAGATCGCATAGCAAACACGACCCTCTTCTTGGTTGCCCTTTACCTCCCCAACCTCATCGTCGACGGAGAATTTCATTTTGAGGTGGTAAATGGACACCACCGCCTCGAACTTCATCAGGGAGACCTTTCCGATGATTACATTATACACCGAAGGCAGGTGCACCACCGTAAATTCCACCATCTCGGTTCTCCTTGTGGAGTCGGTGCCCATCGTCATCCAAAGGTCTATGAGACCGGCGACGTCGACTTTTTCCCTGAGAAGGAGGTGAGTTTCCCAGCGTAGGGCTTTAGGGACGTCTCGGAGATGCCCAATTGCTCGAAAGCGTCGTAGTACATGATGTCCATGGAGGACCCCGTGTCCACCAGCACTCGCTTCACCATTTTTTAGCCCACTTGAGCGTGCACCACCAAGGGGTCCGAGTGTGGCATGTGGAGTCCCTCGGCATCTTCGGAGGCGAAGGCCAAGCCTACATGGGAACGCGAGGTTTGGGCAACGCTGAATACCGAGGGCTCGTGGTGGCTTGCCCTCGCGTACCTCTTTCTTTCCGCCTGGCTTGACCCACCCAGCGAAGGTCCACCTGAGATGGTATGGATATACCCATCAGGTGTTGCTGTCTGCCCAGACCGCGCCTGCTTCGCGGGAGCTTGTTGCTCGACGTTGTTGGCCCGAGCCTGACCCGGGCCTTGCGGCATGGTGTTGGATCCCGATGCGGGGTTGGCGCGCACCTTTTCATTCGGGTTGTACGCAGGGCCGCCCTTGCCTCTATAACGTCGTGGTCTCCCGCCGAAACAGCTCCAACCCCCACCCCCGCCTCCGCGGTTGTTATAGTGGTTGTTATTCATGTTGTCGTTGTTGTTGTTGTTCCTGTTGTTGTTGTTGTTATTTCTATTGTTGTTGTTGTTGTATTTGACGGGGTCGTGGGCCTGCGTCACATACGCATCCCTCGCGGCCGGCGCGACCACTTTTGCCTTCCCTTTAGCCTCGGCGACGATTTCCTTGTCGGTCTTCGGTCGCGAGCTCTGGTTGGAGGCATCATCGACGTATACTTGGGCTGTGATCCGGGCGCACAGGCTGTCGTACGTCGTCGGACATTTCAAGAAAATGAAATTCTTGAAAGGACCCGGACACAGGTTGCCCATGAGGGTATCTCGCACTGATGACTCGTCGATGTGTGCGATCTCTGCGACCGCGGTGGTAAACCTCGTGAAGAAGGTGCCCAACAGCTCTCTCTCTCCATGCTCAATACCGCGGAGATCCCGCATTTTCTTCTTGCGCTTCCTTGAGCCGTTGAAGTGTGCGATAAAGGATTTACACAGTTGAGCGAACGAGGCCACAGACTCTATCTTGAGGCTTATGAACCACGTCATCGCGGCTTGTACAGGTGGTCGGGAAGATACGGCAGAATATGGCGTCATTGTAGGAGTTGACATTCATTTGGACAGCAAAGTGTTTTACGTGGCCCTCCGGGTCAGCCGTACCGTCGTAGAGCCCCATTTGTGGCCAATGGAAACCTTTGGGCATAGGTGCCTCCTGGATCTCGTTCACGAAAGGGGAACGGCACCCGACCTCGACGGGTTGGCGGCGCGATTTCGATTTCATTGGGTGCATAGAACTCCCTGCTGTTTCGGACAACTCGGTGTCCCACATCCTTGAGCGTCGCGAACGGGACCGTGAGATCTGCATCGGATCCTGGGGAGGTCTCTCCGTTGACGAACCGTTGGTGGAAGTCTCGGGTCTCGGCACATATCCGGGGACGTATGCAGGCACGTACTCGGAGTGGGGTTGCCCCGAGGGGAATAGGGACGTATGAAGGGGCGAAGCCCTGCTGGTACTGCCCATAGCCCGGGTAGGGATATGGGTTCGGGGGGCGTCGCCCGGCTCGTAGCCTTGGAATGGGCAGGGGTTTTGTGGGGCAGTGTACGTCCAGCCCGGGGGGACCACGAACGGGCAGCCCGAAGGCCCCGCGCCCGTCCATTGTGCGGTTTCGGGCATGTTATCGGGATGTTGGGGGAAGAAATTGTTTGGGCAAGCCATTTTGAGGGGATCGAAGCCAAGGTTTGCACAAATCGAGAAACTACTTAGGATGAAGAGGTTCCCACAGACGGTGCCAGTGATGAAACCCGAAATAAACTGACGCTAGAAGACAAGATACGAGATTCTTTTATTCGATTGTGCAAACACTTGCTTTTTATTTATTATTTCTTTACAGCGAGGTTACAAATCACGAAGTTACAAATAACGGGGTTTACACCTTATGTAACACCCCTATTTTACAACATTGGGTATTACCGCCATGACCTCAGGCTTTACCGTCCAAAGTCACCCAAGGCTTTTAGAATGATATAGAACATTAATAATGCGCAAATAAACATGTTTCATAAAATGGAAAAGGTGCTCCCGAAGGAGACTTGGTTCGTACAAACATCTGACATTGTCTTCAAGCTTAAAGTTACTCGAAATCGAATAGCAAAACCATCTTGTTCTTGAAACATAGCGAAACTAAAATCAAAACGAAATGATAAATACATCTTGAAAGTTCTTCTTCCTTCACTTCACTTCAAGCCTTGTTAGGGTTCCTGGATTCTGACATAATTCGCGAGGGGCGATAGAATGTCAGGCAAACATGCGGAAAAGAAGAATTAGTCTAAGAGACTAAGCAAGCGGGAATGGAACTTCCCGAGGGTATTTGGTAATTTCAAGTATTATCGAAGGAGATAATAGGGTTGTGTTTACGATGAGGCTTATTTATGTGGGGCTTTTAAGATACGAAAGAGAGCGTATCTCAAGCGGAGATAGCTCGAATATCGAGAGAAGAACTAATAGATTGTAGCCTTCTTTTAGAATCGAGATTATGTTGGGAACGTTATTAATTCATACAAGTTAAAAACCTCTCGCGCCCTGAGCGGACCGAGAGCCGGATCGATCATTTGAGACCGGTCCGGTTTTGGTATCTTAAATGTGCATTGGGCACTTATCTTATATAGTGACGAAAGGTAGTCGATTTCATTAATGATTTTTAAAGGGGGCGGGGGCTCGGATGGCCCGATCCACCAAGGGGAAACCCAGTTTCCCGGCACTTAGCTAGAGTGCGCTCATCCCTCCTTGCAATCGGAGCGGATAGGATCATGATCCTGAAAGTCGTACTTCAAACACGTAGGCATTTACGACTTAGTAAGATTGTATAGAGGCGTCGGCTATTCCGCACCCCTCACTAGTTCGTTTGACGTTGGTCTCTGAACGAGACCATAAACAACCAAGGGCACAACCATACTAGCATAAATAGTCCTATCAAATAATAATGGCGAACTATACTAACAATGGTCGTTATATCTAACAATCGATATTTCCTAGGTTCATTTGTTACTTAGCACACAAGTTGTTCCCAACATTGAGAATTTCACGGAAACAGATATAAAAGGTCACAAGGGGAAATTCCACTTGCCTTAGCTTTCCACGAGTCTACTATCGAGCTTTGACGGAATATTTGATTCACTACTTCGAGCGAGAATCCCGACCTAACGACACAGAATTTACGAGCGAATTTTAAATACGAATTCCTCCTACCTTGGATTCTCTCTTATAAAACTTTATATAAGAGAAATGGAATTCTAAATTATTAAGATAATAATTTAGAAGATTAATTAAAATAATAATATTTCTTCATTATTATTTTGATTTTGTAATATCCTTTTTATTCCATAAAATCCTTATTCAATATTATTAAAATAATCCTTTTTAGCTTCACTTGCAAATTCCTTAATATAATTAAGGAAGTATAGTTTCATAAAATAATATACTTTGCCTAAAATGTATTTTTCTTTTAAAAGTACAAATTCTCATTAAATTATAAGAAATCTACTTTAACCTTTTACATACTCATCTTAATTAAAATATTACTTTTAAATTTCCAAACAATTCCTTAATGAACTTAAAGTATTATTTCCCTCACCAAGAATATTTTATTAATAATATTCTCTTAATGGAATTTTATTTAATTATATAATTTATATTAAATAAAGCTAATAGACTTATAATCTATTTTCTTGGAAGTTTTCATAATTAGGACTTTCTATTTTCTTATAAAGTAACTTCCTAAAATTAACATATATCAAATTAATCTTATTTATTTTGTTCTTATATTTCTTTTCACATTATATGACTTATAAAATATATGATCATGGCTTATAAATATCCTTCTTCATACTTATAGTCCATTATTATAATATTTTAGGTTATAAAATAATATATTTTCCATATCTTAATTATTTCTTTTCATTGAAGTAATCCTCATAACTATATAATATCATAAGATCAATATAAGATCATACTTCTTACATTTAACTTAGAACTTATGTCTTGTAATAATTCTCTACACTTAGAGGTTATTAAACTAATATTTTTCTTAAAGGATGACTTTAGTATTATAACTATTATTAACATTATTCTTTTATAAAACCAATATCTAATATCAAACTATAGTCCATGAATACAACTTTTTGTAATAATATTTTTATGAGGATTCTCTACAATTTTATTATTATTATAATATGTCATAGGTATTTCATCATCACTACCATATATTATCACTAAAACCATATAATAACATATATTATGTCTTAATTTATTGTCACATTCATCATATTATAATAAGAGGTTATATCTTGTAGTAACTTTTACACTTAGAGATGTGCTAACTTTATATTTTATTAAGTAATGACTTAATTTACTATATCTATCATTATTATAATTAAATTCATATAACATGATATTCTCTATAGTTTAAGACATGCAACAATTTTATCTTATAGAACTCTCATTTCTTTTACAAAGATGACATTTTTAATATTAACAACTAACCTCATATGCTATATTTATTTTATAAAAAGTCCTTTAATATTATGTAGAGATCATGCCTTTATTAAATACAATAAAAGTTTAAATATTTTTGATAAGGTTAATTTACCATAGTAACTTTAATTTGTTTCTATTCCAAAACTAACATGATCTTCCACCTAATATTTTATTACATAAATTCCTTATTTGATTTCACTATTATTTCTAATAATCATAAAAGGACTAATATTTTATAAATACATAAATTAAATAAAGAGGGATTTTAGCAATTACTGGTTTTTGTAAAATACAGAATGCAGGGAAGAGGGGCAGGGGAAGGCCGGCGGTCTTAGGCGGCGCAACCAGGGACGGGCGGCGAGGACTCGGCGGCTCCGGCGTGGCTCGGCGGCGGCAGGCTGGTGTTCCGGCAAGCTGGTGGTGGCCGGCGGTCTCCAAGGAAGAAAAAAAGGTGTTTGGTGGTGTTTTTAATGGAGGAATTGGAACCTTGAATGGCTGAATTTTGGACAATCTTTGAGAGCAATATAATGAGAGGAAGAAGAGAAGGTGAATGTGTGTTGCTAATGGTGGATAGAAGGCCCTTTTATAGGCAATTTGAAGGAGCTTGCAATCCATGCCCATGGCTATGGACCAATGGAGGAGGAGGAAGGGCTTCACAATTGGGAAATGGTGTGCTAGTTGGTGGTGATGGAAGGATGATGCAATAGGAGGTGTCTTGCAAGGCAAAGGAAGGAAGAAGAAGACTCCATAGCCATGCATTGGGCAATTCTCAATCACGTCAAATCCAGCAGACTGTAGTCTGATGTCTAGTTTGGAGAAGGAGGAGATTAATTGATATAAGTTAATAAGGATGGGGTGATTTAGTAAGAAATTCAATTGGTCTAGCGGAATAGAGAGGGGGCGTGTGGAGTGAGTTGCAAGAGGTCTCGGGTTCAAGTCCCGACTCTTGCATTCTTTTTACTAGACTTTTAAAGGAGTTTTTTATGCTTTAATGTAATACCTTTTTATTTAATAAAATTCGAGCTTTATAAAGCATTATTTTGATTTAATGCCTTTTTATTTATTCAAGACCTTCACCACATATTCTTAGAATTTATTGAATTTAATTTACTTGACAATTCTCTTTTAAAAGAGAAAATAAAGGTTATTATGATATATTAAAAATACTCTTTTTATTTAGAGAAAAGAATTTATAAGAAATAAATATTATATTATATTCGGTTTTAAAGTCTTGGAATATCGCGGATATTACACCTTAGATCTCCTACGAGTATTCGAGATCTCGATCTAACAATGCTCGAGATCTCCTAACAGCTACGAGATTCTACCACCTACGGGGTGCTTGACGGATTCTGGTGGCGAGGCCGAGCTTTGAGTTCGAGCGTGGTGATGAGGACTTGCGGGATTATGTAGCGAGGTCTTTAGTCTGAGCGGAAGCTCTGTGTGACTTGAAGTCTTTTTGTGAACTTCACTTGTCTATAGCGAGGTCTTTTGATGATGTTTCAACACGTCGATCTTCAACGAGCAAGATAGTTCTTGAGTTTAAGATGTTTTTCGACCCTTTCTACCTACGAGGTTCTCCCTTATTTATAGATAATTAGGGAATCGAGTTTTGGTGTTTATCCGATGTGGGACGCCCGAGATCAAGGTCTCTGATTGGTTCGGAGGCGAGGCAGCCGATGATTGGCTGGAGAGAACGGCGGCAACTGAGTGGACCAGGTGGGTGGGAGTGTCAGTTGAGTCGACAACGAGGCTTAGATCTCGTCCTCGAGGTTTCGAAAGACCTCGCTCGGAGAGGGAATTTATTTAATTAAAAGACGGATATAGTTGTGGGCTCCGGAATCCACCTTGGGAGTCCCGTCGGTCTGTTTATTCCCTGTACCCCAGGCCCACTTCCTGTTTTACTATTTTGAGCATCATCAGGCTTGAACATGTTTTCTCTTGTTTCTTACTTCTTTCTTTGGATTTTGTGGGAGTTTCTTCCATAGCTTCCTTCTCTTGTTCCTCCTAACTTGCTCCTCTCTTCTAATGTCCTTGAATGCATCCAAATTCGCCTCAAAACCTACACAAACACACACAAATAGCGTAGTTTTCATACTATTCACAAAATATGCAAACTATACTAGAAATGCACAAAACACTCACAAAAATACAACTAAACCAAACTAAAAAAACTAGAAAAACATACTAAAACTATGCTAAAAACATGGACATCAGGCTTTTAGAATCTTGCTTTCTTGGTCTCTTTTTTTAGGTAGAAAGAGAGGCAATTCTCTCCATTCTCTTAGGGAGGAATTTTATTAAACAAAGAAAGTAAGGTAAATAGTAAGGGTGTTCAAAAATATCCGATCCGGTCCGCAAAAATCCGAATTTGCTGGAAAATTATCCGAATCCGATCCGATCTTGGAAAATTTGTCGTATCACCGGATCGTATACGGATCGGATCGTGAACCCCCCGGATATCCAGGGATATAATTCTATAAATATATATTTTGTATAATAACAAAAGGTTTAATAGTCTAAGTAGTTTTATGTGTTTCGACTCCCTAATACTACCCCTTTGTTGTCTGTTTTTTAATTGCTTTTTATATATTTCACCCACGAATAATATTAAAGATAAATAAATCCTAAATCTATATTTAACACCCCATTTTTGTTTTTTTTAACTATTCTTTCTCTTTCTTTTATGTGAATGATTATTTGGATCATGATTTTAGGGTGAAATTTACCAATTGAATAAGTTATTCGGAACTTAAATACAAAAAAATATGAATATCCGGATATCCGTGGCGGATATCCGGTCCGATCTAAGATATACGGATCGGATATACCCGGATTAGATACGGATATGGTTTTAGTGAAAATATCTGATTAGCCGGATTAGACCGGATATCAGGTTAGGACTGTCAATTACCTACGGGTGACTGCCCCATCCGTCTAACCCACCCAAAATAAATGGGTGAAAACCCAAACAAAGAGGGTGATGGCCATATTGGGTGACGAATGAAACAGGTGAATGGTTGGATATGGGTGGGAATTTGTCACCCAAATAACCTGACCCATCACCCACCCACCACCCAACCCATCACCCGAAACACTCGAACCAGTGAACCACCCACTTAACCTGTTTTGAACCCTAGTTATCCTTGTATATTTTGAAGGCATTTTCATATTTTGAAGGAAATTTTCAAATATCTTATTAACATTCACATTTTGTGATGTGTTTTTTGTGTTTTGTAATTTGGCTTTTTAGAATTATGGATTTGCATTTCCGTTTACTTAGTGTATTGATATTTTACTTATTCAATCATTATCTTTATATGTATTTTAGCATTGAATTATCAATATTAAATGGTCTCATACAGACAGTGGAAAAAATACAGAGGTTATACGGGTGAATGGGTCACCCATATAACCAACGGGTGACGGGTGGTTTGGGTGATGGGTGGAACATTCCACGGGTAACGGGTGGGTCGGGTGGTGGAAGTGCTCCACCCACCCATAACCCGACCCATTAACAACCCTATATCCGGTTATGAACACCCCTGTTAAATAGTAAACATATAGGGATAGCCTTACCCCTAACATCAACAGTATTATAAGGAAAAACACCCTCTGACAGGTCAAGCAATAAATGAAATCCTAGACTATAAGAAAAAGTTAAAGAAGCAAGATAGTCAACTACACTATTTGCCTCACAATAAATATGATGGAATTAGACTTGCCAATCCCTACACAAGAAGCTCTGGCATTGTTATAACAGGCTAAAAAGAGGATGATAATTGATAAACATCCATAAACTTACCTAGAAATAGAACGACCAATTGTGAATTAATCTCTACGCAAATTCTCTTGTATCCCTGTTTCCAAGCAAGTTGCATCCCTTGCAAGACTTTCCAAAGTTCCACCATTGGGAGAGTAAAAATTCCAATATTATGAACAAACCCAATTAGCCATTGGCCATTGCTATCTCGAATCACACTTGCAGCCCTTTCCAAACTCCCATCGTTAACCGAGCCATTAGTAGTAAGTGCAACCCATCCTTCATTTGGTCTTCCCGGTCATAAGAGACACGTCCACCATCCAAAGAAGTCATTGCTTGATTCTATTCCTCTACATGCCGTTGTAGAAAACATGCTCTATTCCCTATAAAGGCATTATGTTCAAAGACAACTTGATTACGCCATTTCCAAATACACCAAAGAGTAGTTGCAAAAGCGCTAGCCAAATGGACTCCATGGCAAATCAAGGTGCAAGAAATATTAATTCAAATCCAAAAAGCAAAATCGGAGTGAAATTTTTTTCCCTTGGTAGAGGAGGGTGAGGATCATCCCAAAGGCTTGAAGTAATGTTAAAGTCGCATAGGAGATGAATCAACGACTCCTCCTCGTTCGTGCATATGGAGCATAACGCATTGGTAAGGAAGTACCTACGACATCTCTCCTAATTAGTAAGGATGACTCCTTTGAGGGCAAGCCAAACGAACATTTTAGTTTGGTCCATGCATTGCAGGTACCAAATGGATTTGTAAAACAATGTTCATCTCCATCACTCTGTAACTTTTGTAAGCGGAAGAAACGGTGTACGCACCACAAGGCGAGAACCGCCAGCTGAGAACATCTGTCATCGCTGGTGCAAAGGACTCAACCATTAATGCTAGCTTAAGTAAGATTGAAGATGGCATCAGGTTGTTAAGTTCATCCCTACACCGGCCTGCATCTACAACCCAATAATCACTCATGGTACATAACAATTGATCACTTGAAATGGTAACTCTCGCCACTTGATTCAAACTACCTTCGATGAGCCACTAGAATCTAGAAGTTAACAATGCGACCCTTACCCACACACCATCGAGTTCCTTTTTGACAAATTTCCGGACTCCATCACGAAGGCTCTTCCATAGGTAGGAAGGATTCGCCAGACCGCTTAAGGAGGTCCAAACATAGTTCTCAAAACCTCGACCCAAAGCTTGCCACTTTCAGTTAGGTAACGACCACCTAATTTTCCCCAATAAAGCAAGATTGGTCTTCATAGATCGGATTCCGAGGCCTCCAAATGTTTTGGCCTTCATAATCCTTCCCAATTGACTAAATGGATTCATCGTCTCGACTCATCACCCCCAAATAAAGGAGTTGGTAATTAAATCGATTTTCGTCCTGACTGAATTAGGTAGTAGGGACTGTAGCCATAGTATAAACCGGCATGGAAGAAATGACAGATTTTGCTAAAGTGACCCTTCTTGCAAGGCTTAGAAAACGCCCTTTCCAGCCGTTCAACTTAGCCGATATTCTTTCTAACAAGAGACTAAAAGTGTCGATCATCACTTATTTATGCCAAATAGGCATTTAAACACAACTTGGATTTCAACTACAATTGGCTTTGCAATCTACTCTTTTGTTCACACACCACACTTGTTATCCGTGACTGTTTCGTACCATTATCCATCCAACTCAAATGATACTGCCCGGAGATGCTTCTTGTGATTTTTCCCAACCGTATGCCTTTTTATTCAAGCTATAAAGAGCGATAATTCACGTGCATGATGATCCCTTTAATTTGTTTCCTAGTGTGCACAACCACAATCACAACCTCGGCTAAGAATTACTCAACTTTCAGAGATTTTTATCACCATGTTGGAATTAGATGTAATTGACGAGGCAAGTTCAAAATTTTGATGATTTTGTCGCAATCAATTTTCCGGCTTCCACACGCTGCTTTGTTAAAAGGTCACAAAATCGTTATCAAGTCGGCTTCCACTGGACGCGTAAAGTCCACGCATCCGAAAGTCGTCAATAATAGTGCTTATTGAAGACGCTACCCTTTTTTTTTTAACGTGGGAGGTGTATTGGGCTGACAGCTGGCCCATTTGTCGCCATCATGGGCTGGGCCTGCACCTATGAAAATCGGCCCTAATGCGTCGACTTAGGGTGGCTAGATGTTCATTTTTCAAATCCTGTTTTTCTATGCAATGACTATTCTTGTTTGGTTTGTGATAAACTTTATTTTTGGACAATTATCACCCACGAGAATGGTCGTGTTCTGAGGGTTTGAATTTAAAACGTAGGGACCCCTCAATTTCTAACAAATTATCATCGTTATCCGCTCTTATCAAATGCTATATATGGTGGTTGTAATAGTTTCTTTTTCTCCCTTTCTTTTTCACTTTCTATTAAAGAAAATGTAAACCCCACTTTCACACTCCATTCTAGATTGTTAAAGACTTACTCCGTATTATTATCCTCCATACATGAAAATCATGTATCAACAATTGTCTTTTTTTAAAATAAAATAAAGGGTACTTATTGTACAGCAAGAATTTTCGGTTTGGTCACAAGAAATGAAGAAAATTACCGTTCTGTAAAGTTTCAAAAAAATGAAAAAGTGACGGGAGGAAGATGGAAAAGACGGGGAAGGAGGAGGGATCACGGGGTTGATGGTGTAATTTTAATAAGTAAGGGAGAGAGAGGTGGTGTCACGTCAAGACTCAAAAGAGAGTTCCCAAATGACTTTGAAAAACTGACGGAGCTGAGCTCTGAGAATTGGGATTCTGCCCTTTTTCACTCTCACACTCTCTCCGTGAAAAAACGTTTCTTCTGATCTGACTCACTCTTTCTTTCACATTGATTCATTGATACTCCTTGATAGTAGTATTTGATTTGCTGCTGCTGCTGCACTTCACCTTTCACCTGTGGGTTGCAAAGCCTGCTATCACTCTTGAAACTGTAAAATTAGAATAATTTATTGGTGAAAAAAAAAACGTAAATGCTTTTTAAACAAGGGTTTGTAACTTTTGAATGCTTTTTTTCGAAGCAATATCCCGACTTAGGCAATTTTGTATTTTCTTATATTGTTGGAATATTTGCTTCAAATTAATCAAAGTCTCCTCTTTAATTAAGCAAAAGTTTGAATATGACACGAACTTTTTTTTAGAGTGATGATAGTTAAGCATTAATAAAGGTTAACATAATTCTTATCCAATGGGTCAACATAATGGTGTGAGAACTTGATGTATTTATACAAAAGGGGGTGATTTATTTAGTAGGAGGTTTCATATTCGATCCTCTTTTTGTTCGAAGGCTTCCTATTCAATCTTTTTGTGTGCAAAATTCTCTCAGGCTGACATAGTCATGAACCCACTAACATGAGCGAGCCATAAATTGGGATACCATGGCGCACTTCAAAGTTCAAACTAATACGATTTATACCAATATGGAGTATCCAATATTATTATAAACATTAATTACTAAACAGATTATAAAACTAACTATTACTGTATTAACTTGATCATAATAAGTAAAAAAAATGAGCAAACGAAAAGTATATTTTGTGCAAACTTTTTCAAGGTACAAGAAGTTGTATCTTGTATAATTTGTCCGCATTGAAAACGAAGATACTTGTACCAAAATAGCATCCTTAGTCCCCCACCACTTTTTTGGACCTACACTACTAACCCCTCCTCTGCTCAAATTCTCCATATCCCTCTGAGCATTTTAAATGCATTTTTTCGGGACCTCTGAGCATCCTCATTTCTGACTCTCCGCCCACAACCACAACCAAACAACTCACAATCTCTCTCTCTTTTATTTCCCCCAGCCTTCGACTTCTGCCACTCCTGTTTCTTTCCCCTTTTATTCTATGCCTACCTAAGGAGTACTAGATCTCTATTACTTGTAGCTTTTGCCAGCCGAGAAAAAGAAACGATTCCCCTTCAGTCAAAGCCAAACCCCTCCCCCTTATTTATCCGTTTCTTCTCTCCACTCCTCTTCTTTTCTTTGTACCCATCTGTTGTTGCTGCTGCTTTGAGAGAAGAAGAAACAAAAGAGAGAAACCTAAAAAAAAAAATGGCTGTTCAAGCTACTCTATTTTCTGAGAATCTCGCCTTCCTCCCTGTCAACGCCTCTTCTCAAGATTGGATGGCTGATAGTTCTTCCGCGTACGGATTACCCGACCCGTTTATCAACCCGGTTCAGCCTTTCCACGCGAATGAACCCCAAAGATCCGAGCTTTTTGAGTTTCAGCCGTTCCGGTCTTCCTCTCAGGCGTTATCCGGGGAGCTCGAGAGGCAGAGTCGTGAAATCGATCTCTTTCTTCACCATCAGGTACGCGAATATCCACAATTTCTCCGTTCCACGTACATGCATGATGCATTTACTCAAAAACCTAAATAGCTCTTTTTTGGTTTTGCTTTTGCGAAACAGAACGAGAGGTTAAAATACGCAATCCAGGAGCAAAAGAAGCAGCAATTATCGGCGATGTTGAGGTCTCTGGAATCGAAGGCGTTCGCAAGGATGAGCAGAGCAGAGCATGATTTGGCGGAAGCAACGGCCAAGACAAGGGAGCTGGAGGATTGCTTGAGAAGGGCGGAGATGGAAACGGAGCTGTGGGAGAGAGTGGCCAAGGAGAACGAGGCGATGATTCTGGGCCTAAACAACATGCTGGGCCAGGCCCAGGAGAGGCTTCACTGGGCCTCTAGGCCCAATGGCGAGGGTCAGGCCCAAGACGCGGAGTCAGCGTGCGAAGTCGGTGGTGCTGCGGAGGAAGACGACAAAATGGGGTGTAAGTGGTGCAGGAAGGAGATATCGTGCACTGTGTTGCTTCCGTGCAGGCACCTCTGTGCTTGTAGGGATTGTGGAAGGCTTTTGGAGATCTGCCCTGTTTGCCAATCTGTAAAAGAAGGTGTGATTGAAGTGTATCTCTGAATTAGGATTATTAGGAAGGGAAGAAGGGTAAAAAAAAAAAAGGAAAATGAAAAATGGGAATTAGGTAGCATAGGTTAGGATCGAAAAGGGATGCTGACAGATTTGAAATTTTTTGTACAAAACTGTGGCCCGTCTGTTTGTTTTTGCAGTGAAATGACGCCGGAATTGAATGCTTGAAATGGTAAAAAAAAGGAGTTCTATTCTCTCTGTCTTTATGTAGTTTTTACTTTTTACTGCCGGTATATATAATTACGCTGCGGATTCGGTTCTCTCCTATGCGACACAAGTCCTTGCTAAACTTTAGTGTGGGACTGGAATGCAGGATTTAATGCAATAATAAAAGATAATATATTATCGATTGAAAGATAATGCATTAAGAATGTAATGTTTTTAGACCTGTCAATCGGGTCGGGTTGGACGGATTAGGGTTCGGTCATTTCGGGTTCGGGCTAAATCGGGTTCCGGGTCGTTATGGGTCACGGGTCAATCGGGTCGGGTTGTAGCGGGTTTTCGGTCGGGTTGGGTTGACCAGCGGGTCTAAAATATCCTTTTTTCTTATGATTATTAAAATCAATTTTTAATTAAATAATAATATTTAATTAAAATATATTATTTTCATTTATTTTAATAATAAAATATATTATAAGTTTCAAAATAAATTTAAATTTTTTATAAATATGCTAAATCGGTCAACCCAACGGGTTTCGGGTTTCAACCCAACGGGTTCGGGTTCTATCGGGCTCGGTTTATTTCGGGTTTCATATTCAAATTTTCGGGTCTTAACCCTAAAATTATCGGGCGGGTCGGGTCGGGTTAGCGGGTTAGGTCAGTTTTTGACAAGTCTAAATGCTTTCACATGTGTATTTTTTAGTCAAACGCACATGTAAAGTTGAGGTTAAGGCCCTATTTGGATCGTATATATTATAATATAAAATTACATATAATATATTTTGCCTGGTTAAAATAGTAAAACTCTGTTTAGATGAATTATTTTTTTTTATGTTTAATACATGTTTATTTAAAAAATATTATTGTTATTATTTTCACTAAATTACATTTATACTGTTATAAACTATTATTTTCAGTACCAAGTTTTAATAGACTGCTCAGAATAATATGTAATTTAAAATAATTCAAGATACTATAAAAGGTAATTAATATGTACTATAATGTAATTTTTAAATTAATGCAAAATAGCATTATAATACATGCGATCCAAACAAACTCTAAGAAGAAGTATAATGTTTTACTACGAATGAAGTTAAGGGGAATTTGTGTTTGGATTATAGTATTTAACATATTATTTTATATTAAATTATATTAAATCAAAATATTCTTTTTACTTGATTGGCTCAACTTAATTTAGATGTCCTAAGCACTATACCTGCACCAACAAGACAATAACTATACAAAATAACCTAGGTTAGCCCTGTGGTGCTTAGTATGCGCCCATGCCCCAAGCTAGCATAAGGAAATCCGAGAATATACTCAACTATGGTCCCTTAATTGTGTTGTACTTGGGGCTTAGGCGCATACTAAGCATCATAGGGTCAGCTTGTGTTGCTTGAGTAGCTGGTTTCGCCTTGTTGTTGCGGCATGTCAAGATCGTTTGAGTAAGACATATTGAGAACGAAAATCCGAGGTTAGACCTTTTTATGATGCAAAGGTCCTCACAGTTGGCGCTAGTGATGATACTCGAAAATAAACCACTCGTTATCTCGCCCTTTCACTAGCATATCATATAAACCACTTGTTATTTGTTCTTAAGGTTTTATCTCCAACGAGATATGTTTTTTTTGCCCTTTATCCCCCCACTATTTTTTTGCTATTTATAGGACCTTGAGGTTGAGTTCTTCTTTTAAAGTTTCGATGTGGGATAGCCTATATTGTAGGCTATGACACCCTTATACCCTATGACGCATACTTTGTAAAACTTATCTCTTATATAAACAGATAATTCACATATAGCAATTATCCACATAAGCACAAAGCGGAATTAACAACCATAAAAGGTTGCACATACATCTATGCAAACTCTTCTTATACTAAAACATCTATTACTCTAACTTCTATTACAAACCATATGTCTATGTTGCAAAATGAGGACGAGAAGGTTGCATTGAGCTTCAGTCGGCCGATCTCTATGAATGTGACCTCTAAAAGAGACACACACTAGTAAGAACTAGTTGAACCTGGAAAATTGTTTTGCGATTTACGTGAGTCGCATACTCAGTAAATATAAACCATCATCAATTATTTCACACAAAGACAAGCAATTGGTCAATATACATATTCATACATATTCATACATATTATACATGTCACATATGAATTTTCTATGCAAATGCAAATGTTGATGTATCCGAATTATTATTCTGTGAACTGTTCAAGCCTGAATCTGCCCCGGGTTTACTGTATATGGACTCTTATGGTCCCTTTAAGAAAGAAATCTGAAGATTTCCTCATTATGACCCGTAGGTCCTGTATGATCCGTAGATCCTGTATGATCTGAAGATCCTGTATGACCCGTAGGTCCTGTAATACAAATTCAGGGCGAGACAGTCACATGTCCTTTTAATCTCATTGCAATATGCTATGCAATCAAATGCATCCTGTGTTCATATATCAGATATTATCAGCGAACATACTTTCTGTGCAAACAACTCTGGAAATTTCAGAGCTATCATATAAAACACATATATCCATATAATCCATATAACACATATAATACATATATCCATATAGTTCATATATCCGTATAGCACATAGGTTTGAATCTCCAGTCTATACTCACCTGTTTAAGACAGATATTATATCTCTCCCCCTTGTCTCTGACCACGATCTATGACTTGTGCTTCTATATGTAACCCAATGCAAATTAGGCTATTTACTCTAATAAACTCTAACCCCAAATGCAATGAAATGCCAATATGCATTATAACTTCTTGTGCATAATTTCAAATCCTTTAAAACCTGACAACAATAAACTATATATATAGAAGAACATTTTTCTAGTTCAAACCTTTCTGTAAAACTTGATCAAGGGTCTCCAAAAATCATTAAAAAGCAAAACCCTAAAATTACTCTGAAATCTTTTACCGAATATAAATCCGATATCGAAAACACCCTCTGAGAACTATAAATTGACTGATTTTCAAATCAAAAGCAACTGTAGATCTAGATCTGGAAAAATCATTGAAATCCAGATAAACCATTAACTAATTAAAAACTTACCAAACCATGCTTGTACTTCGAAATTAAAACCCGATTGAAGATCTTGTACCAGATCCAACAAAAACAACAACACTTTAAAATTTTCCTCCTCCTCTCGATCTCTCTCTGTTTCTTTTGTGTTTTGTAGATCCGTACGGAAGAAGAAAAGATGTCTCACACATATATAAAGACTTCGAAGGAAGTCGGCAAAATTTTGAAAAAAAACCCACTTTTCACCTTGAAATCTCGTTTATTACAAACTTTACCCTCAAATAATTATTAATTAATTTTTAGTTAAAAACTTTTTAAAATATAATAAAATTAAGTCGAAAATAAATATTATTTTTAAAAACTCACTATATATCATGGCACTATGCTATCCATATGCTACTAATCTTATATGCATGCAGAATGACGCATGCACTTTGGTCGGGGATGCTACATTTCTCCCCCTCTATAAGAATTTTGTCCTCAAAATTCGCTATCTCTTCATATGACTTTCTCATCTTATTCCCAGCTTCACAAGTCGTATCCTCTATACCATGATTCTTCTGAAATACTTTCGGAATCTCCCTCTGTAACTGTTTGATTCCGTAGTCTGCTATCATGATCAGTTCTTCTATGTAGCTCAAATTTTCTGCAAGATATACTTTTGAATCTTTTAACACATGTGACGAATCAGATCAATATCCTCGGAGCATACTAACATGGAAAACATTACGAATCTAGACCAATCATCAATGTATCGTCCTGAATGTCAAATGACGTATCTTTATCTTGTCGAACTTGTTCAATAGTTTCTATCAACTTCTCATCTCTTTCTTGTGCATCTTTGATTTTCTGTCTTAGCACTGGCCAAATCTCAAAAGTAGCAATCAGTACTCTATCTATGTCAAACTGCAGTCTATCATTTAGACCTCGCAAAACAATCAAATCTGACAATAAAGTCATGTGCATATTTGTGATCATACCACTAGACTTTTGAGTAGCATCTACTACAACATTGGCATTTCCCGGATGATACTCGATTGTACAATCATAATCTTTTAGTAGTTCCATCCAGCGTCGTTGTCGCATCTTCAACTGCTTTTGGCTCATCAAATATTTCAAACTCTTATGATCTGTAAAGATTTGAAATCTTTCTCCATATAGATAATGTCGTCAAATCTTTAGGGCAAAAACTACTGCTTCCAGCTCTAAATCATGTACAGGATAAGAAATTTCATGCGATCGTAATTGTCGTGATGCATAGGCAATTAATTTTCCATCCAGCATTAAAACACAATCAAGACTCTAATATAAAGCATCAGTGTAAATACCAAATCCTCTTATACCTGTAAGAATTCTCAGTATTGCTGTTGTAGCCAGACGATGGTTTAACTTATCAAAACTCTGTTGGCACACGTGATGCCTAGGCAATTAATATAAAGCATCAGTGTAAATACCAAATCCTCTTATACCTGTAATAATCCATATAACACATATAGCACATATATCCATATGGCTCATATAGTTCATATATCCGTATAGCACATAGGGTTGAATCTCCGGTCTATACTCACCTGTTTAAGACAGATACTATATCTCTCCCCCTTGTCTCTGACCACGATCTATGACTTGTGCTCCTATATGTAACCCAATGCAAATTAGGCTATTTACTCTTATAAACTCTAACCCCAAATGCAATGAAATGCAACTATGCATTATAACTTCTTGTGCATAATTTCAAATCCTTTAAAACCTGACAAAAATAAACTATATATATAGAAGAACATTTTTCTAGTTCAAACCTTTCTATAAAACTTGATCAAGGGTCTCCAAAAATCATTACAAAGCAAAACCCTAAAATTACTCTGAAATCTTTTACCGAATATAAATCTGATATCGAAAACACCCTCTGAGAACTATAAATCGACTGATTTTAAAATCAAAAGCAACTGTAGATCTAGATCTGGAAAAATCATTGAAATCCAGATAAACCATTAACTAATTAAAAACTTACCAAACACGCTTGTACTTCAAAATTAAATCCCGATTGAAGATCTTGTACCAGATCCAACAAAAACAACAAAACTTTAAAATTTTCCTCCTCCTCTCGATCTCTCTCTGTTTCTTTTGTGTTTTGTAGATCCGTACGGAAGAAGAAAAGATGTCTCACACATATATAAATACTTCGAAGGAAGTCGGCAAAATTTTGAAAAAAAACCCACTTTTAACCCTGAAATCTCGTTTACTACAAACTTTACCCTCAAAAATTATTAATTAATTTTTAGTCAAAAACTTTTTAAAATATAATAAAATTAATTCGAAAATAAATATTATTTTTAAAAACTCACTATATATCATGCCACTATGCTATCCTTATGCTACTAATCTTATATGCATGCAGAATGGCGTATGCACTTTGGTCGGGGATGTTACATAGGCGATGTGTCATCTCCTGATTGGACGGTGCACTCGATTGAACCTACAACTTTACAAGTGGACAAGTAGGGTATGATGTGTCTTCTCACAATTGGTCGGCAACTTTGGCTGCTTTATGACATGCACGTAGCTTTTCTAGGACGTGTGAGGTGGTGTTCCGCTATTGGACGACGAGGTCAGGTGCGCCACAATTCCTATTGAAATAGCTTGTGGCTTCTTTTGAAATCATCATGATTGCATCGAGAAGAAGGGTATTGCACTCACATGCAATATCTTGTCCATTGTTCTTCGAGTCCCCGCCTTGTTACAATGGCATGTGATGTTGCCTTCTAATTGTTATATAAGACAGTGAGAGTCTTTATGGCTTCAAAGTCTTGTTTAACACGATTATTTACCTTATTCACATGTTTTTTTATCTACATACCACTAAGCATAACTTCACAAAGACCGTTCAAAGAAGTTATAATGCATGCCCCTTCTATTGGTCCTTTTATTTATCACCAAAGATTTTTTAGTTGGTCTTGTTTATTTATTACATGTCAAGTATACTTAATCTAAAATTCCCTTTTAATTGTGAAGTAGGGACATAAATCGATCAGCTGACACGATGAGCAAGGTAAATCGCTCTACACGATCTATTTGACACTCTTTAAATCCATCACTCGTATCCGACTCATTCATTATATGTCTGATGTTCACGTGTTTTGAGTGAAATTGACGAGTGGATAATTGAAATTGTGAACTCGAATGTTGAAACACCTCTATTTTTATCATAAGGGATATTACCGCAATGATCTCGGATTAGCCTACCCAGGACCACCCAAGGCTTTAAAACACTTAGAAAATGGAAAATGAATTAAAGAGAATGTCTTATTCCTTAAAAGCAGCTCAAAGGCGGCTCACAAGGAAGTCAATAAAAATTGAAACAATATAAAGATAAATTTGTTTCTTAATTATATTGAAGGAAAACAATAGCACACAGTGGGATTGTGTGAGGGGTACCACGAGATCGGGGTTCGAGAGGAGGTAAGGTTTCGGGTGGAGGAGCGGAATAGAGGGTAAGGGTTTCACAATGAGGAAGTAGAAGGAGAAAGAAGGAGGTGAAGTTTTGCGTAGAGAGAAAGAAGAATGAGATATGAGATTCGCGTGTTGATATTAAGGACAAGCTTAGCGACCAAGTGATTGTTATATTGTGACCACTTGGTGGCAAATATTTTGTTTGTATTTTGCCTTTTGTACCTAACGACCAAGTGGTCGCTAAATTGGATTACGTGTCATATGTGTTTGCACCATTTTATTGGTTTAGCAATCAAGTGGTCGTTGAACTCAAAAAATTATGTTCCCCCCTTTTAGACATATTTTCCACCATATTTTTCGTATTAGAAACTACTTGGTCGCTAAATACGAAAATATGTGCATGACCTTGTAGGTTAACTGAGAGTTTGCTCGCAATTGTTCATCTATTTTGCACAATCTTGGGGTCGTTAATGAACAAAAATATGTTTCCCAAAACTCAATTCACTCAACTTAAAGAAATCCTAAAAATAAGTAATTCATACATAATTTGAATAAGTTACATGAAAATCAATAAGTCCATCCAATTGCTTTGAAAATTATACAAGACTGATCAAATTCATTACAACTCTTGCTCGTCGATATCTGATTCGGTACTCAAACTCCCCTTTTTCGTTTTTCTAGACGTCCAGGCCACTCCATCAACATCAACGAGGTTTTTGTCGCCGCTTGGGTCATTTAGCGGACTAAGCGGATCAATATCTTGTGTAACGTCGATAGCTCGTGGAAGTGATGATTCTTGTTGAAATGCCTCCTGGGCGATAACCCGACGTGAACTGCTCTCATTGAAATGTCTTTTCGACGTCACTTTACATATCACTATCTAATCAACATTTGAATGCCTAACCTTTGGGTAATTGAGGAAATAAACTCGAGTGGCTTGATGTGCTAAGATGTAACGGTCCTTTGTTCTCAACATTTTATGTATGTAAACATTACCAAATTTTAGTTGAGGGTGGTGTGGGTTCCTCCACGACTTCTAGTGTCAACTAAGAGCAGTTTAAAAAAAATAAGGCGCTTGACAATTGGAGATATGTAATTGAGCTCAATTTCTTTCTCTAGTACGCCATAGAAGTCTTCCTCGTCAATGCCGAAGCTTTGTCCTAGAACACAAACTCCACTATTATCAGTTGTCCAGGTTGATGTGTGTGTCTTCGTGTGGAATCGAAAGTTGTTTACAAAATAAAAAGATATGTCTAGACTTTATTTATTTTTAATAAACATATATAAAAATAAAATAGAATTTTCAAGCATTTATTCGGGTTGTGCTCGGGTGGATAGGATATAAATAAATGAATGAGATTGGGGATCAAATGAGAAATTATGTTAACATGTAAAATGAGAAATTAGCTCATCCTTTAGATCTTGACAGATGAAGGGCTAGGATCCCACCCGTTTTTTAAATTTGTTTTTACTCAAGAGGGGTATTTTAGACTTTTTACTGCTCATTTTCTTCTCCAACCCCCCTTTTCAAGAGCTGCACCCATTTTCTCATTTTTTTTGAAGCCAACAAGCCTCTAATTGCTATGGAAACTAAAGGAAATTGATGTTTGATCCTCATTCTACTTTCATAGACGTTTAATATCCTCCTTATGGATCTAGGTTCTTTAAGTTTTCGTTTTTGAAACTGGATTTAGGTTTTTAGTATGGATTTTGATGAACTTACGCTCTTCCATTGGGTTTGCCATTTCTGTACAATTAATCCCCATAAATTGTGAATTTGAGTTAAGATTTGTGAGTATGAGTGGTACTTACATCAGTTGTTAAGCTTTTAGCCTGAATCAATTGAAAATGTGGTTGACGCCCACCATGTGTTCGATAAAATGTCCAGCACATCTAGTGCATAAATTTACATGAACCGCCTTGTGAATTTTAATGAACCTTAGTGTTTAAATTTATGAACCACATTGGGAATCCTTGTGAACAAATAAAACAACCTTATTTGAACATTTTTATCGCTCATCTAGTGCATTGTCACCTTTTATTACTCATTATGTGTTCCCTTACTTTTTATTATTATTGTAGGTTGTTCATCAAGCTCGGGTCATCCTAACTTGTCTCATTCCGACAATGATGTTAGTATTGATGGAGTTCCATTAATGGATTTTAATAATGGTCCTAGTAATGGTGGAGCCATTGAATAATCCTAGAGAGGCTAGTGATGCCTACAATCTTCAAGTATTTTATCCCTACTTGTCCGAACGAGTATAAACCACGTGAAGGATAACATTTAGTACATCGGATGAAGGCATTTCTTTCTATACACGGGATGCCTCTATTTGTGGTTTTCATAGTCGACAGATGATGTAGGTTCGAATCCTACATAGGCTAGAAGAGCAATATCTTATTTTTCTTCTTTTTTATTTATGTTCGTAATCATAGCAATCGAGAAATCAAATGATGTATATGATATAAGATACGAACCATAAGAAGAACTTTTATGAACCTAAGCTTAACAAAACATGAGCCAAAAGAACAAATGTCATGAACCAAAAGACATGATATTAAAAGATAACTATTTGAATTAAAAGGCATGAACCATAAGAAGAATTATTATAAACTCAAACATACAAAAACTTCAACCAAAGTAACACTTGTCATTAACCAAAAAGACATTAAATAAAATAACAACTAGTATGAACTAAACGAATTGAACCATAAGAAGAATTAGCCTATGTGAGATTTGAACTCACATCTATGTTCACAAGCACATTGCTCTACCATTTGACCTAATAGGCTACCAAAGGACATGTATTGTATTGACATTTATTATGAACCTTCGTATTCAAAATCATGAACCAATAGAACAAATATTATGAACCTAAAGTCATAATTTAGAAAAAAAAATCAATATTAATCAATCTACTAACCTAATTCTTCCAAGGCAATGCACAATATGAAAATCCGTACAATAATTAATAGTCTTTTTCAATCAAATTGACTATTTGTATCTACCTTTAAAGTCATTCAAATATTTGGAAAATTAAATCTGTTCAGTCGTAACAATCAAATAGAAAATCATGAACCAACAAGTTCAACACCATGAACCAAAAAGTTTTATAAAAATAAGTATGAAAATCCGTACAATTATTAACAATCTTTTTCAATCAAAATGATTGTTCACATCTACCTTTGAAGTCATTCAAATATTTGAAAAATTAAATATGTTCATTCATAACAATCAAGTAGAAAACCATGAATCAACAAGTTCAAAACCATGAACCAACAAGTTCAAAACCATGAACCAACAAGTTCAAAACCATGAACCAAGAAGTTATAAAATATGAGTATTATGCCTATTTTAAGCAAGTCATGAAGTTTTGAATCAAATATGAGTATTATGTCTATTGTAAGCAAGTCATGAAGTTTTCTTCTAAGATTCAACAAAACATAGTAGGCAAACACACATGCCAACAAATATTTTGAAGAACAAAAGATGACCACGTTCCAAAGGGCCAATTGAGTCTTTCTTCCCCCACAACTCCAATTACACGGCTACGCCATTGTTTTGTCAAAAGACATTAAAAAGTGAGAAATGCAATCAATCAAGTCTTCAAATCAAAGTGTATGCAGAAAGTTGAAGAAGAGGTTGAAAAAAATAATTCTTTGGATTTGAAAGATAAAGAGGATGGATTAGAGAAATTGATGCAAGCATACCACTTGATTTCTTGCAATAAAGGATGGCCTCATAGATTGAGGTGTCAGCATAATCACTCCAATTTGAATAAGTCGAAGATGTGCTCAATCTTGGAGAGACAGTTCCTAGAGTGTTACTTAAGCTCTTCACTTGATGGATGTGGGCAGACATTGTTGCTTGCCTTTATTTGAGTCGCTCTTTGGATTCCCAATCTTATTTCTCCATCAGCAACCCTAGAAACCATAACTCATCAGTCAATTTTACATATTAAAAAGACTAAATAGAGTCTTGTTAAAGTTTCAAGCTTTGACACCTGAGAAAAAGCATAGCATTTCCAAAGACAAGCTTCTTTTTATTCACAAATGCACTCCATCCAATCGTCTGCAAATGCCTTTGAGGTTGGCCTAGTCCACCATATACAAGAATCAAAATTTTATCAAAACAAAGATGCAAATGTTCATTTGAAAATTTGAAAAATTAAATATGTTCATCCGTAACAATCAAAATTCTACCAAGTGTTCCATTTGGTCCTCCATCGCGCTCGTCTGGATAAAGAAACCTCTACATTTATCTTGATTCTCGAATTCATTTCCTGCACAGAGAAGAGGGAGCAATAGCGATGGCGACGGCGACGGCGACGGCGACGGCGACGGCGATGGCGAAGGGAAGAGTGTGCGTGACTGGAGCTGGAGGATTCGTCGCTTCTTGGCTTGTCAAACTCCTCCTTTCTCGGGATTACGTCGTTCACGGCACCGTTCGTGATCCTAGTTAGTTCCCCTTTCTCTTTCTATCTCTCTTCAATTTCACATAATTCCGTGGAACTTCTCCGTTAATTATGCTTTAGATTTTGCTACTAGTCAGTAATCTTTAATGACTCTTTAACAGTTGGCTCAATTCTGGTAATAATAGTTATGGCGCCTGGTTCACAATGCAGGTGACCAGAAATATGCACATCTGAGTAAGTTTGACAATGCGTCAGACAGATTGAAACTGTTCAAGGCCGATGTTCTCGATTTCTCTTCTCTACAGACTGCAATTGCGGGCTGTGATGGTGTCTTCCATGTTGCCAGCCCCGTGCCTCCTTCATCTGTCCCTAATCCACTGGTATCTGCTCAATTAGGGCACAATATAAGCAAAATTGGCCTCATTCTCTCCCTTTGTACTTTCGTTTGAGCAGTCTGGTTTAATTTTGGCTCCAATTGTGCTTGAAACAGGAGCAAATCGTTGAACCTGCAGTGAAGGGCACTCTTAATGTCCTGAAAGCGTGTTCTGAGGCCAATGTAAAACGAGTCGTTTGTGTTTCCTCGGTTGTTGCTGTTAGCATGAACCCTACTTGGCCCAAGGATCAAGTCATGGATGAAAGCTGCTGGTCCGACAAGGAGTATTGCAGGAACAGTAACGTATGACTCTTCATTTTGAAATTTTCCTTTCACCACATATTATTCAAAGTTGATATCATTCTGTTACAAAATGTGACATTCCTTGCTTCTACAAAATCTATTTTTTTAATAGTGTTCTATATATTTCAATCAATGTATTTAGAAATTTATTCTCCATTACACATTTTATGAATGTTTAATCACTCATGCTTGCCTTCTTCAAATTATGACTCTATCTTGCTTCTTCTATGCTGGAAGCCTGAAACTGAATTGGTTATGTGTACTTGCTCTAGAGTGTAATATATTGATTCAGTATAATGCTTATACCCTCTAACCCTCATTGAATTATTTGAATATGACCGGTGTGCTTGCTGGTTGTGTACAGAATTGGTATTGCTTTTCAAAGACTGAGGCAGAGATTGAGGCTTTTAAGTATGCAAAAACAACTGGCCTTGATGTGGTGACTCTCTGCCCCACCCTTGTTTTAGGCCCTCTCATGCAACCCACTGCAAATGCTAGTAGCTTAATTCTTTTCAAACTTTTGAGAGGTACTTCTTTCTGACTAATCATTCTTCTCCGTGTTACATTACATTGTCAGAATTTTTGTTTGGCAAACCGTTTTGTAACGACGTTTCTAAATATGATGTGGTTTTATGGTAAAAAGTTCTTAAACTTTCAAATTTGTGTGGTATCACTCTTGGTTACAAATGGCATTATTTGTAAAAAGTATTGTAATACCAAATATACTTCGCGAAAATAAGTATTTATAACTAAAAATGTGATTATAGTGTATAGTGTCAAATAACTAAAACAAGCCTTAAATGAGCTTCTAAATTTTACTAAGAACCCACATATGGGCTATGGCTGTACTTCCTCTTCAGCATTTTGAAAATCTGTATTCAGAGTACAACTATAATCGTGTTTGAATATGTTTTAACCTTGGTCTGCACTTTACAGAAGGATATGAAACGTTGGAAAACAAGACCAGGGTGATTGTGGATGTAAGGGATGTTGCTGAAGCTCTCTTACTGCTGTATGAGAAGGCTGAGGCTCAAGGAAGATATATTTGTAATTCACACACTATAAAGGCAAAGGATATGGTAGAGATGCTGAGCAGGACTTATCCCAACTACAAGTATCCCAAGAGGTAAAAAAGTTTTTCTTCCCTTGCTCTCGTTCATATGTTACAAACACACTTTCAGTTAAAAAAATTTGTCATTTTAGTCCTCTAATTTTGTTAAGAAATGTTTTTCATTTTAGAGTATTAGGTAATTGTTGATTTATTTGTGAGTTAATGAGTTATGAGGTTTATTATGCAAATTCTCTTTATTGATTGACTTCAAATGAGGTGATAATTGATTAATCGTGAATTTTAGGAAAAGTTTATGGTGATGTAATTTAATTATAAAATTCCTTAATAGTTTTGTCAAAGACTAAAATGACAATCTTTAGTTAACAAATGAAGTACATAACTAAAGCCTTAGATACCAAAAGAGTTGGACATGTTGTTTAACTGTGAAAATTAATCAAAAGAACTAAAGATCTTATTGTTATTTGCAACCCAACTGGATAAATTATACTGTAATTTGCTCACATGCAGTGTCAATCTCTGTAATCATGTGTTTGTTTGGTACAGTTGGATAGAGAGTAAGGATGAAACAAATGTTAGCTCTGAGAAACTAGAGAGATTAGGGTGGAGCTATAAGCCGCTAGAGGATACTCTGACTGCTTCTGTGGAGAGTTACCGAGAGACTAGACTTGTGGAATAGGCTGATCTATGATGTGTTCAATCAATGCAAATAAAGGACCTGTGTGTTTTGAGTCTTTTGACCATCAAAATTAAAGGAACTTTGTGTCTGCAATTCTGCATGCTCTTGTTCAATTCATGCTTTAATAAATCTGTAATTTTTTGGACATCAACTCCTTGTTTTTTCCTATTTCCTCGCCTTTTTTGGGTTCGCTTGATTTGTTATGTGGCCAGTACAATAATACTTATTAAAGAATTTTTTTTTAAAAAGAATAAAGAGAAAATTTTGTCTTCACATGGCAATTGGTACTACTGCCTCATTCGATCTTTTTTGTGGTGGGCACCTAAAAACAGAGGGTCCGGGCTATGGGCCAACAAAAAAATGACAACCCATTTTGGTAGATGGGCCAGCTAAGGTTGAATTAGTGGCTTCCCTCGATTGCAATTATTCTTTTCAATATATGATTTTTCTTTTGGTTGAATCTTTTCAATATGATTGGACGACAAACATGAGGTCTGATTGAGCCTGTTATTATTATTATTATTTGTTACTTTTATTTTTAGGAAGCTTGTTCAAGCTTTGGTAGTATTACACTATTGCTATATAATTATGTCGGGCTTATTCATTGCTTGTTTAAAAATAATAAAACAATTAAGTGTTAACCATGATGCGCCTCGTCGTCATGGACTGTTAAAGGGGGAACACTGCCTAGCAAAACCAACCCAAATGTTTAAATTTCACAGAAATGACTAAAGAACAAGTTTTTTTTCCCCTGCACGTACTTTTCAAGCTTTGTATTTTATTGGTTCAAATCTCTTTTCCAAATTTTATTCTGTGCTCTAATTGGTGAAAACATATTAAGAAATGGCCAAGCCCAGTCGAAGCTGAAGAAACCATGTTTGGGACAAACAAAAATTGCACCAATATGATAGGGCTTGAATGAAATCAAGTGGGTGAGATTAGATGATACACAAAATACATATATTGATGCAAATACTTTAGCCTTATTATCTACTCTATTAAATTTGAAGTAGCAAGAATAGATAATAGGCGAATAAGAAAATAGTGGTCCACCACCTAACTACTCAAACTAAAAGGACTACATTGTAGTATTACCATTCATACTAAACCACATCAGGATTCAGGACAGTTGAATTATTAATTACTTCCTCACCAGCTCACCACACATTTTTCTATCGTTGATTATAATTGATGCACACGCCACTAAAACCAAAAGATAAGGAGACTAATTAACACCAATCTTACAAGTATCAGGTAAGAAATGAATGCACTGGATAAGGTTTAAAAACGCTAATTGAAAGGTAAGAGGAAGTGAGGAACCCCACTTGTTAGGAAAATTATTTAATACTAGTACGAAAAATGTTATTTTTCTGGTGCAATAGTACGGATAATACTGAAGAGGTTGCAACTTGCAAGATTCTTACTGTTAATGAAATTTGAATACCCAAAATACCCCTAAATTTCTTAAAATATATATGGCTTTATTTAATCAATGAAGTGGCAACAAGTCCAACACACAACTACAACTTGTTTGTATCATTTATGTACATCCATGCATGAACATAGGCATATATACATATATGGCAAATGACCAATCACCATCAAGATGAAGGCCTTTTTTTCACAAGATACATGGCAATTAGCCAATCACCATCAAGATTAAGGCCTATTATACAAGTAGGATCGGATCATAGAGCATATGGTAATTTAAGGCCAATTATACTAATACTAGTCAGTCACTAATTTTACTCTTTAACACAAGAAAAACACCTCTTGCACCCTCCCTCATTTTTCATACAAAAAACGGTGTCTCTCTAGATGGAGATATTTCCACATATGTCACATTCAACCGTCTCACTGATCATCTACAAAACTAGCCAAACTAGCCCTAAATTCAACCCAGAAAAAAAAATCCCTAATTTATTACCAAAAGAAGCCCTAAATTGATACCCAAAATAAGCCCTGAATTGATACTCAGAAGAGGGCAGAAAGAGATCTAAAACGATTGCGCTGTTTGGGTGCCCCCATTTCCTCATTAGTAGTAGTTGCAGAAGCAGCAGCAGCTGAGAAAAGCTGCACAAACAAACCATTTTTGGGCATTAAAAATAAAGCTTCTTGAAATCACCTGAATTCTGAAATCACACATTATTGACCACTTTCTTTGTTTTGATTTTAGCAAATGAAGAAGCCCAAGAAGGAATCTTTAGCTAATTTATGTTTTGGGTTCTTCACCTGTTGTCCTTGGAGCACTCTCCTCAGCCTCGCATTCTCCTCTATCAGCTGGGATTTCTCCTTCTCCAATTCAAATCTATAAGCCTTCAACAAGACAAAAAACAAGAAATGTGAATACTAATTTTTTTTTTACTAAACCACCCCTGTTTTACACCACTTTTCACAAAACCACCCTTTATCAACACAATCATTCTTGCCCACCTAAGCCCATTTTGCTCTTATTAAAACATATCTACAGATTTCTTGATTGAGAGTGATTTGTTGAAATATTGACTAAAACAAGGGGTTGTTTTATGCTAAGAAAAACAGTAATCATAAGAAAAGAGGAAACAGAGGATGGATTACGTTTCTTCTAGCACGAGACCGGACAGCAGATTCCCTGTTCTTCATCATACGCTTGTACTTCCGGTCACCGGAGCAATCATTGTCCTGCTCGGAGCACCTCTTCTTCAGAAAAGAGTCCATCAAGTAACCCGTGGAAGAAGCAGCCATGGTCTCATTCACAGAGGAGCCACCATGGCATGGAAAGCCACCACACCTGTTGAAGCTCAGAAAGTTGGCCGGTGCTGACGTGTCAGGCTCGCCGGCGGCGGCGAAGAAGTCGCGGAGGATCGGGCCATGGTGGGTTGGGGCGTTCTGGGTCAGAGGGGAATGGAGGAAAGAGGAATGGGAAGTGATGTCTTTCCACACGTCCTCCATGGATATCGATCTTTAAGGAGGATTGGGATATGACGAAATGGAAAGTGGTTGAATACTTGAATGGGATTCACACTTTTATTTCAGATTGGGATATTTTTTTCAAGGTGATTTTTTTTTCTCGCTTGAGCCTTGAGGAGTTGAGGGTGGTGGTATTAATACACAAGAAATTTCCACCATAGAATGATTGACACAAGTCAAGACTATTGAGATCTCATTTTAAAAAGGTTGAAAGATTTTATTTATTTTTAAAAAAGTTTTTTTTTTTGGAATAATAGTTCTTAAAATAAATATTTTTAACCTATGAAAGATTGATATAGTACATAAATGTGGTGAAGTGTGGCTCGATTTCTGCCTTGAGGGACAGACATGCCATTGCCTTCCGAAATGGGATTCAAGTAGCTATCCAAACGACTTGGCCTAAGAAAGTTAGAGATTTATGGGTTAATGTAATTAAAGAACCGTTTGACTTCTCGTCAAAAATTGAAATGACTATAACTAATACCGGAGTATTGATATTCTTATTCATTTAATATTTTTTTATGACAATTTATATTAAACATGTTGTGTAGTAAGGGAGTTTTATGGCCAATAAAATTGCCTAACACGAGTTACTTTCTTTGGATCATATTTAAAATTATCTAAATTTTTTAATTTTCGTCCAAAAGGATACTCTAAATAAAAAAGAAAATTTTAGTTACACAACTTTTCAATATTTAATTGATTATAACTAAAATTTACAACTTATTAACAAATGATAATAATAGGATATTTTAATGGAAGTTAGAAATTACTCGGCGGGTGATCGAAACAATCTAAATATAAGGGTGAAAACTTCAACAATACAATACAAGTGACAGGCAGTTTGAATGACGAGTGAATGATTTACAAATCTGATATGGTTGAGATTTATCATTCAAATAATCCGATCCATCACCCGATTTTATTTCCATGTATATAAGTTGTATTTCCAATACACGTATTACTTTATTGACCGATTTTTGCGTTCAAACATTTGGATGAATTGACAATTGATTTGTATGGATTTAATCATACATCTTTATAAAAAAAATGTGCTTTTCAATTAAATCTCGCAATTAACAAGAATTATTACTTTAAAGTAGCATATATAGCAAAAATATATTAGTTTTGTGGTGAACAAGTCATCCAAATAACCATGGGTAATGGGCAGGGTGAATATGGGTGGACTGTTTTACGAATTACGATTGGGTCGGAGGGCCATTTTTCAATCCACGAGCCTAGTGAAATTGCTCCGCCCATTTATAACCCAAATTATTTGCAAACTTAATTGTGAGAGTTGCTTTTCGTCCAACTCCCCCCACATCTTGCGTGATAATTCCACACATTCGATCCTCCTCTGCTCTAAATCGAAACCTCTGACCCCGTTTATAAAAAACCTAGACTCCATTATTAATTTCAAGCTTCAAGCCTAAGCTCAAATTGGGGTTATCTATCCATAATTTCTAGACCCCAACCACAAAATTAATATAAACCCCTTATTTTCTGGCCCAAATTCATCCCGATTTCATCTTTTTTGTTCATGCCTGACTTGATCGAGTTTTTCTTCGGTCCTTCCTTGTATAGTGGTGACACCGCCCGATGTCATCTTGGGTCGCCGTTTTTCGGCGGACCGTCTCTGTCTTTGTCTCTATTACAAGGATTGCTCCATGTTCGAGCCCGGCTGCCGTTGTCGGCTCGTACTGATTTTTTAAGCGCTTTCCCTTTGAACATAAAGAAAATTCGATCTTTGAAACGACCACCGTCGGAGGTGGTCTTCTCCTCTGGTGGTGTAGAACCGGCTGAGAAAGCCACCCCCTCCCCCGGCTGAGAAAGCCATAACTTTTCGCCCTCTGTCATGGGCTCCCTCTCCCGGAGCCGGCTTCGGCAGCTTATTCTCGGCCCTTCGCCGTCGGTGTGCTTAACACACTTGAAACAAAGGAAAAAGAAAAAAAGAAAAAAAAAAAAATCTGCTTGGGCTTCAAGCTTAAAGAAAATTTTAAAAAAAATATATAAATTATTATTACAAATCTCTTTGCTTGCAGGGCAAGTTTTGGTTTTACTTGCGGGGCAAGCTAGTTTTACTTGCGTTGCAAGTATGACTTATTTGCATTACAAGTTTGATTTACTTGTGCTGCAATTGTTTAGTTGCGGTGCAAGGTTGGTTTTTTTTTTCTTTTGCAGAATGGCTCGTACTTAATTTATGTACTATTTTTCGAAGAGCTGGAGCGGTGGTCGACGTGTATCGGATCGAGTTGTATTAGGCCATGTCACTTGGTGCTCAGAGGCTTCTGAAGATCCTTCATCTCGGTGGAGGGAACGTCAGCTGTCCATTTCGCACACCCCAGGATGGGTTGATATGATTGCCTGCGGCACTTTTTTTAGTGCTTTACTCACCCCGATTTCGATCTTTTGCTCTTCTTTTCGAGGAGTTGTACTATATTTAGTCATTTCTGCTTGTCTTGGATATTTTCTTTGTTGACACTCTTAGCCGTTCACGACTGCCCTTTTTTTAACGGCCTCTCGGACTACGAATTCTTGTTTGGTACTCCGAATTCTTACCTATTTCAAAAAAAAATATTTAAAATTATCTAAAGTTTTTAATTTTCATGCAAAAGGATACTCTAAATAAAAAAGAAAATTTTAGTTACACAACTTTTCAATATTTAATTATTATAACTAAAATTTACAACTTATTAACAAATGATAATAATAGGATATTTTAATGGAAGTTAGAAATTACTCGGCGGGTGATCGAGCCGGTCTAAATATAAGGGTGAAAACTTCAACAATACAATACAAGTGACAGGCAGTTTGAATGACGAGTGAATGATTTACAAATCTGATATGGTTGAGATTTATCATTCAAATAATCCGACCCATCACCCGATTTTATTTCCATGTATATAAGTTGTATTTCCAATACACATATTACTTTATTGACCGATTTTTGCGTTCAGACATTTGGATGAATTGACAATTGATTTGTATGGATTTAATCATACATCTTTATAAAAAAAATGTGCTTTTCAATTAAATCTCGCAATTAACAAGAATTATTACTTTAAAGTAGCATATATAACAAAAATATATTAGTTTTGTGGTGAACAAGACATCCAAATAACCATGGGTAATGAGCAGGGTGAGTACGGGTGGACTGTTTTACGAATTACGATTGGGTCGGAGGGCCATTTTTCAATCCACGAGCCTAGTGAAATTGCTCCGCCCATTTATAACCCAAATTATTTGCAAACTTAATTGTGAGAGTTGCTTTCCGGCCATATATTAAGGGTTCTTTTAATTGGACACATTGAAATTTTAAAGTGAGCAACCTAGCAAGCTGGTGCAATGGTGTAAGACCTTATTGCATTCACACGAAAGGTGGATGATTTATTTAGTAGAAGGTCTCGTGTTCGAATCTTCCATGTACAAAATTCTATTAGGTTGTAGGCATCCACGATCCTGAATAAGGATTATCCCTTGATCAGTATGGATTAGAGACACCATGGGTCTTCAACCTGTGACAATTTTTTTTGTAAAGTGTAAACATAGTGTATACTAATGTATACTTGTAGCGTTAAAATAAATTATTCTTTAGATTAGGGTTGTGCAAACATGAATCGGATGGGGAGACCGCACCGACATATTACGATCCTGTCCATAGTCCACTATGTTTTGAAATTACATGTTACATTTTGATATGGTCTAGAATCGTAAATTTACAGTCCATACCAGATTGGACTATAATGTATATACTTTTACAATTTATATTTAGAGTTGAGTTAATTTAAGTAAAACCATTCTTAGAGTGAGACCGTGCGCCCAGTTTATATTCATGATTTTGAGTTGCATATTCATTGTACTGTATGATTGTATTCATATTTTTGAGTTACATATTCATTCTTTCCCTATTAAAGTGTATTCATGTTTATAAGTCGCATATTTATATTTTTATGATATTGTATTTTTGAAGCTTTCTTAATATTCTATCTCTTTATCATGCCTATAGAGTTACATAACCATATTTTTAAGTTTCATATTCATAAAAGTAAGTAACTCAATAGAATGAATATGCAACTCGAAAGCATGAATACAGTCATACAAAATCATGCATATGTAATTCAAAATCATGAATATAAACTGGGCACACGGTCTCACAATAAGAGTGGTTTTACTTGAACTTAAATTTATATAAATAATAATTTATTATTTATATTTGAAATAAAATCTCAATTTTTTTGGTCCATATACATTCGAAAATCGGACCAAACTGTAATTTAATTATTTTTTAACATAAAAATATTAAAATTTGATAGTAAAATATGTAAACCGGTCCTTATGATCCAAAACCAAACCGGACCATATTAATCCGGTACTATCCATGGTCCATCGGTCCAATCGGGACCCTATATTTTGGTCCAGTCCGGTCCGGACCGGATGAACACCTCCATTTTAGATATTAGATTTGTATGCAAAAAATGGATTTTTTGATCGGTTTTTCTATCCTATGCCCTAAGGGCATAAGATAAGAATCCGAATTTAGAAACTAAAACCCTATTTTGAAAATCATAAGCCCTTTACAAAAAAAAGTTAAAAGAACTTTAAATATAAAATCATTGATTTCTTGCTATAATTAGGTTCTTAATCTATGTCCTAAGAACATAGGATAGAAAAATCGTTTTTCGATTAGTAAAGATGTTTGGGTAGCTTTAAATTTTTCTAATTGTATAGATTAAGTTAATAATATCTGAAGGTAGTAGACGTTCTTTTTCTTGATAAAAAAGATAGGCTTTTTATATGTGTGTATGCTGTCTACAGAAACAGAATACTCTCTCTGACCCCATTATTTTGTCCAATTTCTGTTTCGAGCGTCCCCTTTTATTTGTTCACTTTCCTTTTATATCTATACTTTTCTTACATTATTACCCCTACCTAATATCAATTTTTACCCACTTTCCCAATTACCAATACTACTTTACACCTTTTATCCCTATAAAATTACAAACATACCCCCAATCAATCTCACATTTTACCCACTTTCCCAATTATCAATACTACTTTACACTTTCCTTAATAACAACAAAAATCGTCCTTTTGGACAAACAAACCCGGACAGAGGAAGTACAATTTAAAATGTTCTGATGCAAATAATAAGACCTTGTTCTAAAGTTGAAATCAATACATCTTAACTGAAAAGATGACGTTTTGATCGTCTAATTTCATAGACACTTCACTATGGATAGATGTACGTATTAAATTTTAACCAACCGATTAAGAGTGTAAATTGCTCCCTTGTCACTCCGCAATTAGACTTTTGATTTAGGAGGTCCCTTATTTCTCGTGATTATTATTGTTGATCTTTGACTCCACATTTCAATCATGATTTCCACTAAAGGTAAAGAAAATTTCTTAGCTAAGATTTTGGTGATTTTACGTAAGGGAAGGGGACATTTTGGGACGATACTTGATAGAGGGAGAGAAGTTTTTGTCCTATTTGCCTGTAGAAGTAATGTCCAAATAGGGCATCTTCTAAGATTTATACCATTCCACCAAACATTTCTATAAAAGAGGGCTGAATTTTCTTTTTATTTGATGCTCTGTCAACAGCTTGGTACCATCTTAGCCTTTAGGTTATCTTTTTCTTTGGGGGATTCTTTAACTTTATTTGTTTGATATTTGCCATTATAAAAATATCCAGTTCGTACTGAAAAATCAAGTGCCATAGAAATTAGGGGTGTTCAAGAATATCGGATTTGATCATTTTGATTTGGCGATCTAACGTCACGATCCGAAAAATCTAAATCCAACGGAACATTATTTGATCCGAGATAATTACCGGGATCACTGGACCGGATACGGATCACATTTTACCCCTCGGATATCCGGATACGGATCATTCTGATTTGACCTCCACCGCTCTCTTAGCTACCTTTTTTGTTGCCTTGTATTTTGCCAATCTCACCTCCCTATTTGGTTCCCTACTACTTAGCCATGATCTGTAGGCTAACTATTTACCCTTATCCTTCTCTTGAAACTCGTCATTCCACCAAGTTACAACCTTTATGTTGCCAAAATTGACTCTCGATATACCAATCACTTCACACGTTGCTCTATAAATACACCCCACTATCTTGCCCTATATCTCCTCGGCGTTGCTCCTCTCTTGACACGTCCCCTTCGCCTCTACTTCCTCGAATATCCCCTTGTGCAGGCACTGCTCATTAGATTCCGATAGGCACCACCACTTTATCCTAGGTAGCGATATAGTGCTTGCCTTCCTCTTTTTGCTTGCCCACTTAAAATCCAGGACCAACAACTCGTGTTGTGTCGACAAGCTTTCGATAACTTTGCAATCCTTGCACCCTCCTTTGTCCTCCCTCCTAGCCATAAAGAAATCTAGATGCGTCTTACCCACAAAACTCAGAAAAGTGACCAACTGGTCTTCTCTCTTTCTGAACCACAAGTTGACAACTATGCATCCAAAAGCTGTTGAGAAATCTAACAGGGCTCAACCTCCCTAGTTTTTTTGTCTCCAAACACACAACATCCGTGCATCTCCTTGAGCCCTTTGGCCTTCCCAATTTGTTAATTGAAATCCCCGCCTATCAACACGTACATGTTCTGTACTTGGAACACTCCTCATCAAACCATCCAAGTCGTTCCAGAACCTTCTCTTTTCCTCTGAGCTCAAACCACCATGCGAGGCATAAGCACTGATCACGGTCAAGATCTTCTCCCCAATGATGATCTTTATCAACATCAAGCGGTCGCTTGTACGTTCCATCTGCAGCACCTGATCCCTCAACTTTCTGTCTACTAAGATACCAACCCCATTCTTACTGCTAGAAGCCCCTGAGTACCACAACTTCCACCCATCAATATCACAAGCCTTTCTTCCCTTCCAGTTTGTCTCACGAATACAAGTAATCTCTTCTTTCTACTGTTGTAAAATCCTGATCAGTTTAAATGATTTCTCAGTCATTTGAACTGATCATGATTCTACAACAGTACAAAGTAGAGATTGCTTGTATAAGTATGACGTGATCTTTTTGGATAGATTGTGTCTTCTTATTTTTGGGAAGATAATATCTTGTATTTATTTTTAAGGCTTTGTGTTCTCTATTTAAACCCAACTATGATTATTATAATTGTGTGATGTAATATCCTGAAAGCTCGAGGGGAAAAAAATCTGGAGAGAGCTAGAGAGGTTGGGTTAGATTGATTAGGTCAATGTAGATCAGGTCTTGTAATCCTTGGAATCCTCAGATCTAGTGGAGAGTCCCTGGTTTAGTAGTTCCCCTAGACGTAGTCATTTTGACGAATTGGGTCAACAAATTCTTGTGTTTTTCTCTTCTTATTTGTTTCAATTCTTCTCTTGTGAGTCTGTTTGTGTCCTCCCTTGATGTAGGAGGTCGAATTTCCTAGAGAGAGCTCTTGTTATAAGGGAGACGAGCCTAATTGCCAACCCTAGCATATATACAAGCCCATGAGGTTCCATGCTCTTGTTATGGGGGAGACGGACCAAATTGCCAAGCCTAGGATACAAGCCCATGAGGTTCCATTTCAAAACCAATTGGTGATAGGAGTAGTGACTCATGACCTGTTTTCACTCCCAACTTCCCATTTCGGATTGACAGTTGAACCCTTAATAATATTTACTCACTTGTGAATCTCTCAAAAGCCCGAATGACGGAGCCTCCTGGTCCCTAACCCAAACCATCGACTCTGATATCACTTGTTACGAGGGAGACAGACTCAATTGTCAAGCCTAGCATACAAGCCCATAAAATTTCATCCCAAACCAATTAGTGATAGGAGGAGTGTGACCCATGAACTTATATACTAATTTATTTTTACTTTAAACTTTCAAAGTAAGATTTACAATTAAACTCCAACAATATAGGAATTGAATATCCGGTTATAAAACCTAATAAAATGCTTACAAAAATCATACTTCAGACATTTGTTGCAAAACAAAATCACATATTAAATCAGTGGTCCAGTACGAAGGTACTATTTGCATTGATGGATATTAGCCTGTCAATGGGTCAGTCAAGACTCTTGTGATGTAAGAATCTTTGGTAGCATAGGTTTACAGGACAAATGGTGTATTTTCCTTACTGGTATACAGTACATCACAAATAATTCATTTCAATTTATTTACAGCTTTATTTCTTCAATTCTTGAATTATGAACAGGTTGATCCCATCATGAATGATGACAAAGTATGGTTCTTCGCACAAAAATCAAGTGATAACTGTAGTAGATTTTTATTGGTTGCCAATTACAGATGCACATTTATGCTTCGATTGAAGTGCGCACGACATCGAGTTGCAGGTTGAAACTATACAAAATATTCATAATAAAGTAAATTTTGGGTTCGACCAAAAAAAAAAACGAAAGTAAATTTTGGGAGGTAAGTTCCTGAGGTCTCTTGTAGTGAACTCTTTTAGTATCACGATACTAAAGATGCACATTTATGCTTCGATTTACCTCTATTTAGCAATTGAAGAGTCGAAAGAGATATAATAATTTGACTAATACTAGTTTCTTGTAGTAAACTCTTTTATTGATATTAATGTTTTGTAGTGAATGCTTTTATTGGTATCTATCTCTTATAAAGCTCATGTCGAGTTAACTTGTGTGTTTGCTATTTCTATCAAGTGTCAAAAATATGTTTTGGGTTAAAAATCTTTTGTACTCCCTCCGTCGCATATTGTTTGTCCAAAAGGACATATTGCACAAGTATTAAGAAAATGTGAGAGAGGAAAAAACAACCAATGAGAAGAGGAGAGAAGTTGTGATAGTGATGAGTAAAAGGTGAAAAATGAGAAAGAGAAAGGAAATTACCAAAAAAGGTAGAGTTTTTATTAGATAATGTGGATAAAGGTGATATTAGAAAGGGATAATATTGTAAGAAAAGATTGATATAAAAGAAAAGTTAAAAGGGTAGACAAACATTTTGGCATATCCGAAAAGAAATACTGAACAAACTTAATGGGACGGAGGGAGTAGTAAATAAGTGGTGCCCCTACTTCAAATATTGTTTGTGTCTGTACCTTTTTATGTGTTTTTTAATCGGGTAAGATTTAGACTAGCCCAAATAGTTTGTGTGTATATGTGTTGTTATTTTTGGGCAACTTTAGAATCTATGTATATATATGCTGTTTTTTTGGTAACTTCAACTTAAAAGTCTTGTTGTAAAATCACACAAGTCGTTTATCCTAAGCTCGTTTTGGACTTTTTTTAGTGTTCGAGCTACTAACTCGATCGAGTTAGTTGTCGACTTGTCTTGGTTTTGAACTCATGACCTTGAAGGACTTTGCCCAGTAGCTGTCCGTTAGACCAACCACGAATGATTATCTTAAGTTAATTGTTTTAGGGTAAAAATTACAGTATCAATTTTTGTAGCATACTATGTCCAACATGGGCATGAGAATGAAAGCCCCAACCCTGTTCCTTGTCAACTCCCATGTTCGATGGAGACATGGAGTATTCCATGTGATTCTCAATGGGGTTTCGTAAGAAATATTTTTTTGCTAATTATTATATCATCAAATTCTGTTATCTTATTCTACCAAAAAAAAAAATGTTATATCTTATGTTTTTTTTTCTATCTATACTTGACGATAAGTTTTTTTTTATGCTTTTTTTTTTTGATATGGTAAGGATTAGGATCGCCTAAGTACTATTTGGACCCATTTAAAGCATGAAAACTTGTTATTAACCAATTCTAAGGAGTAATGGATAAACTGTCGTGAGGTTCGAAACGATGACCTTGGGTTACTACCAGTGGCGTAGCCAGGAATTCGTGCCAGTGGGGGCTAAATTCCGTTGGGTCATTTTTTTTTGCTACAGAAATATTCGTGGCGAAGCCAATTTTTTTTTTTGTATTTTAAATAAAATATAGAAAAAAATTGTATTTTTCTGTATATAAAAGAATTATATAAAAAATTTTGTATTTATAAAAAACCATTTCAATATATTTTATATATATAAAAAAAAATTAATCCGCTTTTTTCTGACCAAATAAATTAGTTTTTATCAAATAACTTAGTTTTTTTACTATATTTTAATTTTTTTTTTTTGAAAAATTCCAGTGGGGGCTACAGTCTCCACTGGGCATAGCTTCCCTTCGCCTCTGGTTACTACCTCAAATGCTTAATTAGCCGCTGAACTAAATGCCCGAGGGCTTTTATGGTTAATAATTGGCCTACGACAGATTAAATTGCATTTTTTTTTTGTTTTTGTTTTTCTATAATAAATTCACGACAAATCAGAATGGAAAGATCTACAAAGAATAACGAGACAGTAAAAAAAGTAGATAGGGTGGATGGATCGGAATTGCAAATCAAATTCTCAACGTTATAATATTAGATTATTAATGATCAAATACTTGGATACAAGAATTTCTAACTCTTTAAACTTGTTATATACTAAATAAAATTGCGCATAAACTTGCCAAAGTGCTGATTTGAAGAGCTATGAGCTAATGGAGCTCATATGTACGTGGTCGGATCCCTCAATCTCCAATCACTTTCCCATCTTCATCTGAAACAAGTCCAACAAAATTCATGAACTCGAGCTTGCCAACAAGTGTGGTGGTGGTACCCAACCCTTCCAGTTATAACGTTTTCTTATTTTATCACCCTACAATAATAAAAGCATCAGGCATTATTATAAAACAAATACCTAATTAGCTTAATTAATTAAAAGAGCTAGCCACATTAATAATAATAATAATAATAAATACATACTTGTACTTCAACAGCAGACATATCATAGGAGGATGTTAATGATCTTAGTATCAAGGGGATGGATTTGGTCAACTCTCTGACCTGAAATGTCAAGTGCACACATTAGTATAGGAATTTGAGGGCAAGTAACACACACACAAAAAGAAGTGTACACAATATCACCAACATAAGAAAAGGAAAGCATACCTTAGGAAAGCTTGCAATCACAGAAATATGGACCCATCCCTCTTCATCCATCTTTGACCTTAGATACATATCCTTTACCAGGTTTCTCTTACTGCACAAATTTGTTGAAACACAGAGAACATTCATGGTTAATGCTAATTAAACACAAATTAAAAATAAAGGGTAAATGGACATTCATCATACCTGAAATAATAGTTTATCTGTATGACAATCTTTGACTCTATAGGCGGAGGAGGAGGTCTAAAAGCCATGGCCCTATTGTAATAATATAAAGGAAGTGATCCCATCATTGCCAAATCTGAAAGAAAACATATAGAAGAATTAGTTAAACACCAATCAATATCTAATTAAACAAACAATTGATAAGTAAGTTAGTTACCAACTTAAGTATATATGAAAATGGATCTTTATGCTTAACACTTACCAGGATAATGCATCATCATAGGAAAATCATAAGGTCTCGTCATATGTGGTCCGTAAAAAGGTGGTCTGTGTGTCAACATAGGATTAAAACATGGAGAATGGTAATGGAATCGAGGGCCTCGAACATAATCGCGTCGATCGCGATGATTTGATCCAAGATTCATGTTGTCTTTCCAAGGTGATTTCCTCCTTTGAATATGCTGATCACTTGAAGATCCAAGAATACTTGAAGACTCGGATTTCTAAAGAACAAAATTGTAGTCTTAGTTTTGATTTAGAGAGACAACAATTATGCGGGAATATTTAATTTCTTTCCTATTGATAGATTGCTAACCAAGTAACCATACAAGATGATATAAATACGGAAAAAAATAAATTAATATCTTCTAATAATCTTCATACTTTGTACATGAATTTATGCAATTTGACCTAATTTCAGAGTTTATAATGAGGTAAAGAACACACAGTATAATACCTGATATGAATATGCGACTGAGGATTCATTATCAACGCTCTTGCTACCACCAACAATAGAGGAACAAGCGATCATACTCTCCATAGATTGTTAGCAAGAAATTGAAAGACACAAGATAAATCCAATTAATTAAGATGAACGAGTGATAGAGTAATTGAAAAAAACAACGAGAGGAACTTAAGTGCGAGAATCGGCAATGGAGAAAGTTGAGATGGTTAATTTGGAGTTTGTAGATAACAGATATAGTTTGGATCAAAATATAACCGATATTTATAGTATTTGTTTGAGAAAAACGTGTAAAGATATATATTAAAATATTAGGTTTTATCAATTCATACAAATTGTTTCCATAAATTATGATACTACAAGAGGGTTCGTTCATATTATAAAAATATAATAACTATTATTTAGATTTGAATATATATATTTTTATTGAGATATAACGTAACAGTTAAGTATACACAAATTATCATTTTGGTGAAAGTTTATACTTTTATTTATTGTTTGCATTAATCTATTAAAAACCATTGCATTATTTAAGAGTTTAAGTAATGTTTTTATACTTTTTTTAACATAGCCTAAAAATAATAATTTCAGGAAAAATAATATTCTTAATTTCTTTACATCTACCTATAGATACCCATTTTCCATATATTTTGAAAAAAATTTATATAAATAAAACATATGAGCAAAATAATCTTACAAAAATATTTTAGTATTGCTAGTTTTAAGTAAATAATTTTATGTTTTATACAAAATAATGATTTGAATAAATTTATTATAAAATAAATATATTCCAAGACATTACACATGGAAATTTATGCATAAAATGAATTTGATTAATTGTTTTAATAAATATTATAGCATATTAATAAATGATATTTTTTACCATCCTAAAATACAAAGATAACGCACAAGTTGTGTTGTTTTTCGACCAAAAAAATTAAATTAAGTTGTATAGATGACGTGGAAGAGAGGAGATGGTGGAAAGGGGTAAAAAAAGATGCATGCTATGACGGTTCAAATCGCATGACGGGTTGCTTGGCGCCCGACTTTTAAAGTAGCTTTTGTTGTTTATTTCAGATTTTGTACTCAACATATGTTAAATTATAAGATTTACCCAAAAAACTTTAACCTTGCACAAATATATCCAAAGTAAAATGGTTTATTAATTTTAAGGACTTTAAATGGTACTAACTACCATAATATATGTTAGAGGCACCAAAATTCGCCTTTTATACCTTAATGAATGCTCCTATTGATTCGTCTTTTAGTCTTCCGTTCCAAACTTCTTCAACTTAGAACCTACAAAACAATGGACACAGGGTGCGGGGTCTCCCTAATCCACCTCTGATGCCTAAGTCAAAAGAGCAGTTTATCGATTGAACATCGAGATAAAAGGTGAGACTTGCGAGAGAGTTCAAACAATATTGAATATGCTTAGCATATATGGAAGAAAGGGAGAAGAGGAGATCGAAAATCTTCCCTTAAGGCTGGCCTAACTGCCTTTGGGCCCGACAAGCGATTTCTTGCTCCCCAATCCGCGCGTATATTCTATTTTTCGACTAAGCTAGAATCTTCCATTATGACGAATTAATCACCAAATTTAAGAAGATAAAATCTTACCATAATTAAAAACCTTTTTAAAATAAAAAAATAGCAAAATAAATAAAAACACCTTTCTTGCTAAAATGACTTAAAATAGGTAATTATTATTATTATTTTATCCGCTCATAAATGACACACTTGAATGTTAGTTGTGTTCGATAGCGTCACAACTAAGACTCAAGTACTCTAGCGCATTAGTTGTCGGGTCCCCTTAGCGCATTTGTATATTTGTAGATTCGTACATCCATTTGCGATGAACATGAGATCTTTGCCCCACGCGCATATGTAGAAGTCCGTTAATGCGATGAATTAAGGTTGCACGCCTTTTTTATGCAAGACTCAAGCTAATGCAAAAACTTTGAGTTTTATTAATAAATAAACGTGAATGTCATGACCTAAGGACAAAACTAGTGAATGAAAAATAAAAACCTTAGGGCCTCGTCAAAACCATGTGAGAAAAAGAGTGCCCTATTTACATGAACATCCTACACCCGAAATCATTGCGAAGAGAAATACGGGTAAACGCAACCGCGCCCAAGCGGGCCGCAGACGCGGTCTTCACGTCGAGAAGGAGCGGTGTTCCGGCATCAGTTACGCGGTCGCAGTCAACGGATCCCCGATAGCATTTTTGCCCCAGAGAAGGAGCGATGCTCTCTCGGCCAGACATGTTGTCGTGACTATTGAGCCGCGATTGCGGTTTCGCTCCTGACCCTCTCTCTTCGACTCAACTTCGATCTTTTAGAGGAATTCCGTCTTGGGACGATTTCCTTTTGTGCACATGCATGCGTCTAGCTGACTTGCCCACAGTCGGACCATGGCGTCTTCATCCATGAATTGGATCACTTGATGGAGGGTCAATGGTACTGCTTCCATCCCACAAATACATGGCCTCCCCAAGATCAAGTTGTACGGGGCGGGCACATTGACTTCTACAAGTTTCACCACCAAGTCCTTCTTTGCTAAAAAGAACCCGTGTCTCATACATTCCAAGCGGGAATGTTGGATATCCACCAAGTCCGGTGAGTTGCATCTTGATCGGGACCAAGTCTTCATTCCTTTTTCCTAGGAGTTTGAAGAATTCATAATACATGATATCCACCGAGCTTCTTGGATCTACCAACGCTCGTACCTTGAATCCCTCAAGCTCGACCATTAGGATCAAGGGGTTGTTGTGCGAGACTTGGACCGACAAAAAGTCCTTGTCCCGAAAGACAAAACCGCCGACCGCATACACGGGTGTAGGCGGCGGTCGCGGTTCGGATTGGAAAACCGCGCATCAATTCTAGCTTGTGACATAATTCCAAAATTTTTTCTTAGTTTCCGCATCCTCGTTATTGTATGTCACCGAGATTGTTTGGATTACTTCGATTTGATTCTTTCTCGGCTCACCCTTGTCCTTTGGTTCCTTCTTTTCAACATACTCGCGCAAAAATCCATCTCGAACCAACTCTTCTAGGAACTTCTTTTAGGACTCACAATCTTCGACCATATGCCCTCGTGTCATATGGCACGTGCAATATTTGCAACTTTGGGCGTCGTCTTCGGAGCACTCATCCCACGAGGGATAGCGGAAGTATCTCTCATGCTTGATGCGCGGTAGGATCCTATAGATCGGAACATTGAAGGCCGTGTAGAAGGCTCTGGTTTGCTCTCCCAATGGGTGTGTTTTTGACCCAAAGTTCCTACATGAGGAACGATGTGACCTTCGAGGTGGAGAGGGAGTTTTCCCTTTTGGCTTATAGTTTTCCTCCTCCAAACACACATATTGATGGACACGCTCTTGGAGCTCAGGAATGGTGGAAGGGAGACGAAGTGTCAAGTTCTCTCTTAGCTTGTTCTCGAACGGGGACGAACTTTTCAAGGCGGTGATTGCGGTCTTCTCATCGCACCCGTCAATCTTGGAGTGGAACTCCATGCAGTGATTAGTGAAATGGCACAAACTTTTGGTTTACTCTTTTATAAGGCCGAATAGTGTGTTAAAGACATCGCATCCCAGCTATTGGCTATGTAATGCCTCACGAACTTGGTAGCAAGTTGATTCCAGGATCAGATCGATCTAGGTTTCAAACATTGGAACCATTTTAACGCGCCCTTGTCAAGGTAACCCAGGAACGTCTTGCACATGGAAGCATCGTCGGACACCCATAACGCCATCTTATGCGAGAAGGAGGCTATGTGGTTCACAGAGTCTGAATGCCCATCGTATAAAGAGAACGATGGTGGTAAGAACATTGCCGGAGGCTTGGCGCGTTGGATACTTCTATGGAATGGTGTCGATGTCACCATATCTAGCTTGTGTTCGGCCTGTTGTTGAGTCGATTGCAAGGCTCTACCTTGTGCTCTCAGTAGATAAAAAAATTCGCCTTTTATGTCGTAATGAATGCTCCTCTTGATTCGCCTTTTCGTTCTAAACTTATTCTTCAACACAGAACCTGCAAAACAATGACACATGGGGCGGGGCCCCTAATCCACCTTCGATGCCTAAATTAGAAGAATAGTTTGTCGATTGAATGTCGAGATAAAAGGTAAGACTTACGAGCGAGTTCAGCCATTATTAAATATGCTTACTTTACATGACGAGTACATGTATTTATAATGGAAAAAAGAGAGAAAAGGAGATCGAAAATCTTCCACTAGGGCCGGCCTAACTGCCTTTGGGCCCAATAATCGATTTCTTGCTCCCTAATCCACACAGATATTCTACCTTTCGACTAAGATAAAATCTTCCATAATTGCAAACTAATTACCAAATTTAAGAAGACAAAATATTATCATAATAAAAACCATTTTAAAAAAAGATAGCAAAATAAATAAAAATACCTTTCTTGTGGAAAATAACTTAAGGATAGCCCACCATGCTCTGTAATTAAAGAAAAATTTAAATTAAAGAGGCTTGACCATTACTTGAGCGTAGTATCGTTGGGCTTCCGACATTCTTATAGCTTCCAGAGTTCAAGGGGTTGCTAATCCTCAACTAGGACTTCCTTAGCTCAAGCACCACACATATTTGCTTCATTTCTACCTCAAATAGTAGACTCTAACTAAAAATCTCTCAATTTAGTGAATGGAGGATTTATAATCAAGAAAAATGTTTATTCAATACATAACTTTCAGTTAAGTAGCTTTCCCTTAATTAAAAATAATTTTTTATTGAATTTGACAAGCACACAAACACACGGAAAACAAACACTCTTAAATAAACACTTATACTAAAAAGATTCATAGAAGGATTTGAACTCTTAGAGTGAGGGAACATCGCTTCACTTTCAAGTTAAAAGCTTCCTCGTTCTCTAGATTCAAGCTTTGTTTGTCTGATTTTTGGTTCCCCCTCCTTCTGCTTAGAAGGGTCCTATTTATAGAGCTTGAGAGAGCATTGGATGCTCTATAAATGGCCTTTACAATTTACTATCGACAAAGCCTCAGAAAATCCACTCACATTCCAAACAATTCCATCACTTTGAAAAGAAAAAACACTCTAAGCAGTAAAAAAGAAAAAAAAAAACACTAAAGAGATTTCTTCTAGTGGTCCATGTGAGTTCACATCATGATGTGGTTTTTGATAGGTAACCCATGCAATAATTGATGTTATACATACCTTATTCTCCAACATTATCCTCCTAATTTTTGGCACCATCCTCTTCAAAATCGAGCTCTATTTGTTTCATCAATTTTTTTTAATATTTTGGATCTCAATCTATCAGCTTATCCGAAATAAATTCTTAACCTTTGGATGATAAAAATCTCCCATATTATATCTGTGATAAATAATCATGGATTGATTCAGATGACTTTATTGCTTATGAAAAATATGTTTGTAACTCTTTTGGAACTATAACAGTGGTGAATCCTACTTTGAATATCAACATATCAATTTTTTAATACTTCTTGATGTATTCATAGATGTAGAAAAGCTTCATTAGAGTTTTTTCGGATTGGTTGCCTTATAGTTATTGGATCCGCAACAAATTGGTCTAAAAGAAACCTAAGTAAGTAGTGAGGTGCTCTTGTTTTTCCACCTTTCGTTTCCATATTCACACCGTGCACCAAACAAATAATCTTATCTTCTTTCCCATACTATTTGACTCTATTGAACACATAATTCTGAAACTTAATGAAATGCTTTCTAATCGGACACCATTCATAAGGACATTTTCCATATATGTCGTTGCATATTCCATAATCCCATGTCTTTAATAATCTCATATCCTCAGAAAAATTAGCAAGAAGGTTTATCCTTCCGATTCCAGAATTATCACGAAAGAGAACTAGAGTTCCCCATTCTTTCCATATATTATAGTATGGACATATATCCCTACTCATCACATAAGAATACTGAATACCATTTTAGAAAATCTTTATACTTCCAATAATCCTTCATTTTTTCCTAGAGCTCCTAAGAAAGTTGAAGTATTTTATTGATTACTTTCAATTTTAATACTCGCAAAATCATCAAATGGTTCACCAATTGATGTCCCCACTCCTAATAACTTCATCCATCATTGAAAATTTAAATCGACTAGGATGTGACACCCATACCTTGTGGTACTTTTATTTCTCCTCAAGCTCTCGCCTCTCTACGTTCGATAGACGTAGTGATAAGGAATTGTGGACTAATTCTTCCATTTCTCCTAGGGAGACATTCTCGAATCCATACTCGTGACACATTCTTAAAATTGGTTGAGTCAAGGTAAATGTAAGAATTGCGAGCGAGTTCAGCGAATATGAATGTGCTTATCATACATGGCGATCTCATGTATTTATAATGGAAGAAAGGGAATATGGGGCTGAAAATTCAACCCCTAGGGCCGACCGGCATGCCTTGTCGCCCAAGCAAGCGATATTTTGATCCCCAATCTACGAGAAAATTCTATCTTTTGACTAAGATAGATTCTTCCATTATAATGATAAGAAAAACAATAATTTAATTAGAAAAATAAATAAGGTAGTTGAAAAGATGCTTATAGAAAATATTTTTTAATTATTTACCCGCTCACAATAATGTTTTCGCCAATTTTTAACCCTAAGATGTGGAGATTCTCGATTAGGACATTTATTCGCAATATCCAGCTTTTCGACTTGCTAACTTGGCTTTGATACCAAATTTTAGGACCAATACAATTTTAAAAACTACAACGACATAATACAATTAGTTAAAGCTAATACTTTTAAATCTAGGAATTTTTAAATATTGTTTTACGACTTACTAATTAATTTTATAATTATCTAGACATAATGGGGATGAAGTACAAATACTAGAATGAAAAAGGGTAAAATCTGCATATAGAAAAAGTGAAAAGCAAAGCAAATGTTAGATGGCGGCCTAGTCCCTTCCATAAAAAAATGGGACAAGTACATGCCCTTAGTACATTTTGAAATTTTTTATTTGATTTATTTTATAGTAGATTCAACTTTTGTAGCCTAATTTGAGAATATATTCTTTTTTACATCATAAGAGGCTACATGTACTTAATTGTCCTAATAAAGTACTGCCTACTTTAAAGCAAGGTATAACTGGTAGTACACTGGAGATTCACCTCCAAGGGATGAAAAATTTTAGAGGGGATGATCATCCCCGTATGAGAATAAGAAATGTTACTACTATGTCCCTCATGATACTCTGCCCAAACTTTTCTGGTTCACTCTAGCATTCCCCACTTGTCCGACTGTAGAGATCCCCCACCAAACCAACGGTTTTTGTTGATCGACGGAGATTCCTCGCCATCGGACGCGAATTTTAAAAGGATTCGATGAAAAATTTTCATTTCCATATGAGAACAAGAAATATTGATCCCCGTTAAACCAATAATTATATCGAGTTTTCTAGACCTGATCCCCTGCCCCTTAACCCCAATACACTCTAGACCAAAAATCCTAAGCATTAGACCTTTAGGACCCGTTTGTATGCAGTTGGAATCGGAATGAACCAATCTCGTGACATGTTATTTGGTATGTTGTCGGAATGAACCATTTCTAAGAACTATAGTTTAAATTTTAGGCTTTAGACCTTATAATTTAGGCTTTATGATTTTTAGAATTCATTGCTTAAAGTCAGGAGTTTTAGGGTGCTAAGGTTTAAGATGAAAAATTAAAATTCCTTGAAATGGATGATAACTTTTATTTTTTGTGGGAATCAACTTTGCTTGCAAGCTTGGAATGAGCCATTCTCGGGAATGAAATGGATTCCAGATTTTAGTCTGCCAAACAATATACTGGAATCAACCAATCCCGGTTCTCAGGGAATCAAACCAAACGAGGCCTTAAATGCAAACCCTTAACTCTAGATAATGTGCATGTTAGAACAGAAGTAAGGTTTTTTTTGGTGGTAATTGGCAAACAAGGATGGATCCGGCAAGGATAATGAATGACATGGAGATATTTGAATTCTTGTTCAATAAACAAGGACCGCGAGGATATTTTGCCTGACACGAACTCCCCCTAGTCCCATTCCTAACTCGGGCACACTCTACCATCTATTACATGCATCCTACATGGAGTGAGATACTTGATCAATATTGAAGTTGAAGACAGAGTAAGAAGAATTATTCTCTTTTGTGAAAATTTGGCTTGAGATGTCCAAAAACACAATGAGGAGCGTGAACCTGAGCCAGCAATACATTAGGATCGGGCCTCTATAAATTGTTATTTTATTAGTGGAGTTTGAATTTGTATTATTCCATAAAAATGAGTTATTGTCATGGCATGATAGCAACTCCAGTTTACCGGACTATTTTGGTTGTAAATTGTAATTTACAGCCCCGATTACGGTTAAAAACAGTGTACATCGATCGTCCTAGGCTGATGTATGATGATGCTATAGTACAGATTGAACTAACTTGTAAGAATTTATTGACTATATAGTTGGAAAGATGATGAAGTTCAGCACAATAAATACAAGTTTGTTGGAATTCAGGAGCAGCTGTACTAGTTTCAGAGGCTGATTATACAAGAAATAGGACAGCATGTACATAGAATTACCATAGTACATAAACTCTGAACTAGTAACAACTAACCACCATTGAAACAATACCAAAGTACATAAAACAGATTCCAAATGGTGACAACATGCAAAGAAAGCCTTATAAATATCAAATCACCGAAGAATTCAATACTATATGACAGTAATAAAACAATGCTGCCACATACTTTCTTCTTCGATTTATTTTCAAGCTTGTGGAGATTCATTGTCATACAAATAGATGAACAAAAAATGAAAGAGTACAAACCCTAATGCAGTGTTGTGGAGCATTAATTAAGCAAAACTGCCTGCAGAAGCCATTGATTTTAGGTTTAGCCAAGCTTTCTCAGAGTTCTGTATTCATCAACTCCCACGAGTGAATCCTTGATCTTTAGCCAATCAGTTGGTCTTGGCATAATAATTGCAATATACCCATCTCTATCAGCCTGCAATTTAGAAACACCAAACAGAATGGTAAAATAGTTTGGTTAGCTTAGCATACAAAGATATATTACAAGGCACTAATCAGAATCTCCAATCAATATACAAAGAAGTTCAAGGATGCTTACTGATCTATTGAGGAGTTCAGGGTTCTTGATTAATCTGCTATTTACCTCTAACAAAGATCCTTTAACACAACATCTGTTGGAGCAAGTCAACATCAAGAATGCAAGGAAATCAACGGAGATACGACAGAAAGCTACATGGTACAATTGGATTGTGACCGAGAAGAATTTCTTACCTAACAACATAGGAATCATCTCCACAAGAGACTTTGCATAAAGCAGTATTTGATTCAAAATGTTGTGCATTCTGCTATAAGGACATCATTAAAAACAGTTAACCCAACCATCATCATCATCATAGACCCAGTGCAGTTCCGCTTGAGCGGAATCTGCGGGGTCAAGATGGAGGCACCCCTGGATTAACGCAGAGGGGGTGCGCCCGAAAAGACCCAAAGTTAAAGCATCTTTCTTGAACAACCTAATTATTGGTAAGAAATATTATACTAACAAGTTAAATAAAGAAGAATGTGCTCAAACAACTATACATAGAACCCCGATTAAAGCATCTTTCTTGAAGAAATAGCAAGTTCCTAAAGATTAACCCTTTCGGTTTATGGAGGCAGATAATATACTAATATGCTTCCACAATCACATTCCATATCTCTCTAGTCTCTATGTCTCAATAGAAATCCTACCTGGTTGACTTAGCAAGTTCAGAAACTACTCAGATGAGCCAGGTAACAGAGAAAGCCAAAGGTAGAAGTTCTTTCAAGTGAAATTGAAGAAATAAATTAACCATTTTAAAAGGCAATATATAAAAGTGGTGATTTAGAAACAAAATTCTACCTTCTTGCGTTTTCCAGTGACCTTAAATTCACTTCGATCAGACTTGCCAACATTAAAATCCACAGAGGAGACTCCAGCCTGAAGAGCAACGTGAGCTGGTGCCAGTCCAATTACACATAAACTTCCCTTCAAAGAAACACCGAAGCATAACCATCAAATTTAATCCTTTTTCTCCATCGAAACTTTTGATGAAACCAACTTCAAAATTTTCACTATTTTCTAATGTAAAACTAGGCACTATTAAATTCGAGGATCTCGGAACCATACCCATTGGCGTGTCGATAAATATACTGGTCGTGCCCTGGCTTGATGAAATCTGAAACAATTCATCAATTCAAACCAAATCAGCATATACAATCGAATAATCGAAGAATGTGATTTAGGGTTTCTGAATTCGATTAAGACCTGGGGCGAAATATCGAGCGAAATTGGATTCTACAATGGAAGGAGGAGATAGTGGAAGGTCTCCAACATCAGAAAGCAAAAGATTTCGGAGCTCTTCATCTTCAACCTCTGGTTTTTGAGCAAGCAAAGCCTTTTCTTCATCGCCTCCATCTTGCTGTTGTTGCTTTTCTTGCTTCGCGGGACATGAATTACAAACAGAGAAGCCATTGCTGACAACACCTCCTTCGACTACGGCGACATTCTCCATTGACGAAAATAGAAACAAACACAGACTGCAATGGCGAAAGCGAACTCGATTTTTAGGCTAGAGTTCTAGGTTTTACTCATTGTCGCAGAAAAAACTTAAAAAAAAAAAAGAAGCTTTTTCCCACTTGGCGGTAACAGGAGGCATGGGCCGCTCGCAAAAATTGGGCCGAATGGGCTTAATCATTTATCGAGCCCAAAATAAATATTGCAAGTTAATTCTCGATACAACATTCTTTTGTAAAGTGAGAAATTCATAATTTCAACAAAAGAAAATATCGACAATTCAAAAAGTGAATTTCTTTTATCATTTATCATGAATTTACATAATACATTGGGGGTAAAAATAAGAAAATACTGATAGATATAGCAGAATCGTATATATATATAGTGAAAATGGAACCACAATTGTAGATATGTGTACAAAATGATTGAAAAAAAGAGCAACAATAAACGGTTGCTTCTTCTTCTCCTTATTGAAGCATAAAATAAACCTTAAGTAATGTAGAGAGAGCCCAAAATGAAAACAACCAAATCTTCATCTTCAAATATAAAACACTCAGTTTCAAGGCGCTTCTGCCTGCTCACTCATTCCTTTGTATCTTTCAGTTGATAGAAAAACGGCGGGCAGCTCCAAAGACCGAAAAAAAACGAACAGTTAGCATGCCTCTGCCTATCACAAACCTCTTCAAATTAACCAGAAACCCCCCAATATATATATGAATCCTTAAAATGTATCTTCAATATATGATGATTAGAACTGAATTTTGGTGGCAAAGGTCTGACCAAATCCCCAATTGGAAGGAGCAACATTGTTGAAGGCCTTAGTGACGCCATCCGTTGTGGTGATCTTGAAAGACAAGGATTGACCGTTGAGGTAGGAATTAGAATGCCAATTCGAGCCCCAGTTTCTTGACATGGACATCCACGCGGTGGTTTT